>JAEQBH010002921.1:600000-1200000 GCA_016808115.1 Tetrastigma voinierianum | reverse complement strand
TCCGTCAAATTTCCTATAAAAGGAGGGGATGTCTCCTTTCAAGAGCAAGCTAAGTTTGAGAGAGAATTTTCCGGAGTTCTTGAGAGTTAAATTCTATCTTGTAAGCTACTTAAAGCACCTGTGCAAATTTTCTGTACTTTCCTCAAAGATTTGTAAATTCTAAATTTCAAATAAGATTTTGCTTGTTTCAAATATCTGCATATTACTTTATTGTTACCATTCAAAAATCATTATTCACTATTCATTGTTCAATCATAAAATTTTCAAAAATTATTAAAGGTATATAAGCTGGAAACCATTAATCTTTGCAAGCCCATGTAACTGGTAGTAGTAACTTCTGGTATAACAACGTCACGTACCTAGTTTATTTGTTATTTGGTAGCAGTATAACTATTGTACAAAAACAAAGATGGTATACCAAAATTACTTTAAAAATAAATCCTGATTTTCAATCAACTTTTATAGCTTTGATTAATCCAGGAGCTGATCTGAATTATATACAGGAAGGATTGATTCCTATTGTATATTTTTTCAAAACTTCACAAAGATTGTCTATGGCCAGTAACGTTCCTCTAAAAGTACAATACAAAATGTAACAAGGTCATATATGTAAAGATGGTATTTGTATCAAAACCTCTTTCTTATTAGTGAAAAATATAAGTCATCAAATTTTTTTTAGGAACTCATTTCCTAACGCAATTATATCTTTTTCATATAGATAGTAAAGGATTACAAACAACTTATAAAAATCAACAAACATTATTTTAAATTTATTAGAATTATAGAATTAAAAGAAATCAACCAGCTTCAAGATAATATTAATTTACTTCAACAAAAACAGCAACATGTCAAATTTCTTAAGAAAGAAATTCAATATAAAAAGACAGAATAAAACCTGAAATCTAAACATGTAACACCCCGACCCGAGAAGGTGTACGGTACGAGTAACCGTAGGGGCACATAGGTGTACCAAGTGCCATTGTAGTATATTGGGAGTTGTTGTACAGAATGAAATTATGAAATGATAAATTTATTGGACCCGGGATTGTGTACGAAAACAAGGGTAAAATTGTAATTGATCAAAATGGGACATGAAAGTCATAACCAAGGAAGAGAGTATGCCAAAATAGAAATAACATAAGTTAAATTGCAATTGTTAAAGTGATTGAGGACCTAATTATAATTAGGGGAAATATGAGGCTATAAGTAGAGGCGAGACAAACCAAAATTCATTTTTGGTCTCATTTTGGCTAGGGCAAAACGTGGAGAAGGGAGGAATAGAGAAAAGAAGAGGAAGAAGAGGGAGAGGGAGAAGAGAAAAAAAAAAGGTATGTTTTGTATTGAAACCATGTGTATTTTGGATTTCTAGGGTTTTGGTTTGGAGATTAGCTCCTCCTTTTTCTAGGGTTTTGTGGAAGAGATCACCCAAACCCTAGATTTGTTGAAGTTATGTGGGTAAAACCCTAATTGGTATAGAATAAACATGGAATCCATCATAATTATGTAGTTTTGTAGGAATTGGTGGACCTTAGGTTGAATTCTTAGGATTTTCACCTAGGGTTTGGTTATAGGAAGTTCCAAACCACCAAGATAAGTATTATGGAGTGGTTTTGGATGAATTCCATGTTGGTTCTTGAGGTATTATGGAATGGAGAAGTTGTATGAAGAAATTGGCACCAAAAGAGGGCAAAACGCAGCATTTCTAGGCAAAACCACGAGGTGGTGCGAGGTACCACGGTGGTACCGGTACCTGTCTGAAGACCCATTTGATAGGTACCAATACAAGTGAATAGGTACCTCCTCTAGTGTGTTTGATGGGTACCAAACATGGTGGCTCTTGTTACCCACGGTGTCCATTGATTTTGTAGTTACATATTTAAGCCCAAATTCATACATCGTTAGTATGGGAACCCTTAATAAATGATTAAGAGAGGTTGAAGAATGAAACTCAATGAAAACGTATCGTACCTCGCCGCCTCGGCAATATTCATTGAGTGTGACTAAGTGCTATGAAGTACATTAAGTTTATACAATTACGCAGGCGATTAATGTTTTCGCCGTATTCGTTTGAGTGCGTAGGCTAAAAGCAAAGGCGGGAAAGTTGTGGAGTCGTGCTCAAGTTTTGGTAAGCGGAAAGGTGAGTGTTCTAAACCTATTTTTCAAATACTAGTGTATTATTATAATTTGTTTACAACGACATTTAATGGTTTTGATTGTAAACCATATTTGAAAAGCAAGCATTTTAGCAAGCAAACAATGGTTTTGATTTAAACCATATATGAAAAGCAAACAAGTAATGGTTTTGAAGTATTCAACCATACTTTTAAAAAGCAAGCAAGGAATGGTTTTGAATTGTAAAACCATATTTCAAAGAGCAAGCAAGCAAACAAAAGTATATTTTATAAAAGCAGGCCCCTACTGAAAATCCTAGTTTAAGCAAGCATATCGGTCAGAGGTATTCCGTACGTGCACGGTGGTGTTAGGACATCATTTCATGCATTTTAGATTTTGCCTGGTCGGCAAACTTAGTTCATGCATCATGGCATTTAAAGGAGACCGTGGCACGTACTGGAGTATATAGGGTTAGCGCTAGCTAGATTATGGTGACGGAGACCAAGGTCAATTCCACCATATTTACCGGAAAAATGGGAATTGAGCCAAGGCTCTTCCACCTAGGTGATGTGGACCCAGGTCCTTCCACTAGCACGATCGATGCCCAGGCTCCCGTGTTCACTAAGGTACAGCAAGCATGAAAGGCCTCCAGTGGTAGATGATTTATCAGCATGTTTTATATAGTTTTGAAATCAACCACTGGTGCACGGTTGAGCCCAGGCTCCCATTTTTACTTTAAAGCAAGCGGTTGAGCCCAGGCTCCCGTGTTTATGAAAAGTTTTAGAAACTTTTAAAGCAAGAAGTTATGAAAAGTTTTAGAAACTTTTAAAATAAAGCAAAGCAAAGCAAGCAAGCAAGTATGAAAAGTTTTAGAAACTTTTAAAACAAAGCAAAGCAAAGCAAGCAAGCAAAGTTTCTGGAAAATGTCCTGTAAAAAGGAGAGTTTTATAGTTTTGAGATATTTTCTGAAAAAGCAAAACATTTTATAAAGCATACACTCCTTTGACTCGTTTGGCTCAATTTGTTTTGTTGTTTAAAACTATTTCAGTACGGAGCACCGGATCTTTGGAGCATATTAGGATTCTCCTGACTTTTGTATAAGTGTTGTATTAATAATATTTTATAAGGAAATAATTTGAATTTGTATAATGGAGTATATGTATGTACATAGTGTAGTTTTGTGGAAATGTGTTGAGATGAGGCTCTTTTGAAAGAACATTGTTGGTTGCCATATTTTGGAAAAGTGTAAATGGTGTTTACAAGATTTGGAATATGTCATATATGCAGCTGTTGTGCTGCCGAGATTTTTAGCAAATCATAAGTTAGAAAAAGGAAAAAATTTTATACGAGATTTAAGCAAGCAATACGGCTTCGCTTCACAAGATTTTCTAGTCGTTAGAAGTAACGACTAGGGATTTCTGTGGGGTGGCCGGCACACCTGCCGCTAGTAGGGGGTGGGGGTGTGTCAAAACAATTATAGGAAAGGATTAAACAAGTTAAAAAAAATTGAAATTTATTTATGTTCTTTAATTCCAAATGCCTTTTGGTGTAGAAAACAACATATGGTTTCTCTCCCATAAGAAAAAGATTTCACTGAAAACAAATGTCTACTAAGGCAAGACCAAATCATATGAGTCCAGAACTTTTACAGTATTGAAAAAAAGAAATTAATGATTTAATAAGTAAAAAATTAATTAGACCAAGTCATTCTCCTTGGAGTTGTGCAACTTTTTATGTCCAAAAATCTTCTGAGATTGAACGTGGCACTCTAAGGTTAGTAATCAATTACAAACCACTTAATAAAGTTACAAAGGATTAGGTATCCAATACCTAATAAAAAAGACTTAATTCAAAGATTATACAATTCAACAATCTTTTCAAAATTTGATATAAAATCTGGATTTTGGCAAATTCAGATTATACCAGAAGACAGATATAAAACAGCATTTACAGTTACATTTGGGCATTATGAATGGAATGTAATGCCATTTGGTCTCAAAAATGCTCCTTCAGAATTTCAAAATATAATGAACGACATTTTCAATGATTATACTAGATTTTCTATAGTATACATTGATGATGTTCTCATATTTTCAAATTCAATAGAAGAGCATTTCCAACATTTAAAAATATTTCAAAGATTAGTCAGAGAAAGTAGGTTAGTTATTTCTGCATCAAAAATAAAACTCTTTCAAACAAAAATAAGATTCTTAGGGTTTGAAATTTATGAAGGCACAATTAAACCTATTCAAAGGGCAATTGAATTTGCTAATAAATTTCCTAATGAAATAAAAGATAAAAATAAGCTTCAAAGGTTTTTAGGAAGTCTAAACTACGTAGCTGAATTTTATCCAAACCTTAGAATATTAATCAAACCTTTATTTCAAAGATTAAAGAAAAGTCATGTCCCATGGTCGGATGAACATACCCAAATAGTCAAACAGGTAAGGTCTCAGGTTAAAGACACTAGCATTTAGGAATTCTTACGAGATGCCTTTCCCATTATAAAACGGTCGCCCCGAAACATAGGATATGGTGGAATCCTCAAACAAGATTTATAAAATAAAATCTCCATAGTCAGATTTCACTTTGTTATTTAGAGTGGTCCCCAAGAAAACTATTCAACTGTCAAAAAATAAATTTTAGCTATTGTTTTTTGTATTCAAAAATTTCAAAGTGATGTTTTCAATAAAAAATTTCTTTTACGTGTTGATTGCAAATGTGCTAAAGAGATTTTACAAAAAGATGTTCAAAAATTTAGTTTCAAAACATATTTTTGCCAGATGGCAAGCCATTTTATCTGTTTTTGATTTTGACATTGAGTTTATAAAAGGATCTTCAAATGTTTTACCTGATTTTCTCTCACGAGAATTTTTACAATGAAAATAAGCAAAGCCAACCCTATCAAACCAACAACCAAAGAATCATATGCCAAAAGCCCAGTCTCAACCTTCAAACCGTTTTGAAGTTTTAGGAAAAATTCCTAAATCTTCTGCCCCAACTTCATCAAACCATATTTATTAGTCCAAAGAAGCAAGACAACTAATTCAAGTTCTAGAAGCTGATCAGAGATCTGCTTCATGATCTTTTGATCTTCAGAAGATTTTCTAACAAGACAAATTTTTTGTTTCAAATGATATTTAAAAAACCCATAGATTCTATGAGTTTTTTTCTCGTAGATGCTGAGTCTGTACAAATTTCGCATATCAAAAACCCTGAGGGTACTGATATTGCTTATTCAAAATGCAAGATTTTGCAAATCATTTCAGAAAAGGATTGGGAACAAAATCCTTTTACTCGCAAGCATTTTTCTCTAAATTTTGTTCCACAAACCTTTGATTATTTAGATTACAAAAATGCATGGTTCAATACGGTTTTTGTAAAACCTTCTTCCCATTCATGGTTTTTTAATTGGGGAGAACAAACTCAAACAACTTTTCCAAACTAGTTTCAGGTATGGTGGCTCTTTTTAGGAGCTATTCCAAACATTTTTTGTCCTGAAATCAGAAAATCTTTTGATTATTTCAAAGCCAATAGTGAGGTTTTCCCATACGAAATAGTTATTCACTCTCATACATTCTCGATTGAATCCATGGATTCTTTGAGTATTTTCTACCCGTAACTTCTTGCCTTCGCCTTTTTCCCAACATTTGGCCAAGGAATTCAAAATAAAATGGTGGGCTGCTTTCAAAAAGTCCAAGTCCATAAAATCTTATAAAAAAAACTCCTGTTTGGTCTTCTTCATTACCTGGTCCTCTTTCTTGGCCTCAAACTCCCTCAAAAACTTCTTTTCCTTGAAATTCCTCCTATAAAGCTTATTTTAAAAGAGTTCAAGGACAAGGTGTTGAAACCCTTTCTCAGTTGGCAGACAGATTCAAGCTCTGCCTTCCAACAAAATGAGAATATGTGTTATGAGCTCCCATACACTCCCCTTAAGTAATGGGACCCCTAATTCCATTTTCAAAAGCCTTTATTTCCGAGAAATTAAAGGCTCTTTCATTCCCAAACATAAAGTTTTTTAGATTTCAACTTATCGCTTCATTGAAGATCCCTTGAATGAAATCAAGTAAGGATTCAAGTGGATAAATAATTTAATAGCCAAAACGTGACTAGATGGCTTAACATTGCCTCCCACTCTCAAAAGAAGACAAAGAAGAAGTGACAAGCTGCCTCAAAAGCAGGATGATTTTCAAAAAGATGTCTCAGGTTGACTCAAAAGTATGTTGATTTTCAAAAAGTAAGATAAGGCTGACTCAAAAGAAGATAAGGTTGACTCAAAAGGAGATTCCCTGTCTCCTCTTTTCAAAAGCAATCACATGAAGTACTGTTTGGATTTGAAATTTTATTTTCAAATCCACAGATTTCAGAAGGTTTGGAATCCGTCAAATTTCCTATAAAAGGAGGGGATGTCTCCTTTCAAAGGTAAGCTAAGTTTGAGAGAGAATTTTCCTGAGTTCTTGAGTGTTAAATTCTATCTTATAAGCTGCTCAAAGCACCTGTGCAAATTTTCTATAATTTCCTCAAAGATTTGTAAGTTCTGAATTTCAAATAAGATTTTGCTTGTTTCAAATATTTGCATATTACTTTCTTGTTACTATTCATTTTTACTATTAAAAAATCACTATTCACTATTCACTATTCATTGTTCAATCATAAAATTTTCAAAAATTATTAATGGTATATAGGTTTGAAACCAGTAATCTTCGTAAGCCCAGGTAACTAGTAGTAGTAACTTCTGGTATAACAACACCACATACCTATTTTATTTGTTGTTTAAAGATCCACAGAAGAAATTTGGTATAAGAGCCATGTTTTTCAATTTTATTGATGAAAATTGCTAAGAAACTTTATTATGTTCATTGTGATTCCACCGGTTAGTGTTGGTTAGCCCTTGTTATCCGTCGGTCAGCTGTAAATCCTGTAGATGGGTAGGTGGTCTTGTCAGAGTTATAATCAATTAAAATAAGGTGAAATGGCGAATTTTATCAAAAAACTTGTAGGAATTGGCTCAAATACGAGTTCGTCTAAGATTGATGAACTTAGACAAATCCAAGAAAATACTCAAAAATATGAAAATAAATTGTTTGTTTTAATTGAAGATTGGGAACATTACATCAAAAATTGGGAAATCCAAAACAAAATATCAAAGAAATTTATAATGTAGGAAGTTTTGAATTCAAAAGAGATTGTAGGATTAAAATCTCTGAAAACACTCATTCAATAGGATCTGAGATAGAAACTATTAAACTCCTAGACCTCAAAGATTTAGAGCAACTACAGAGAGAAAAATTTAAAATCCTTCATATAGGTGCAATCCAGGTAGCTGCCAAACCTTTAACCAGGTTAGGATTAGACAACCCCATTTGTATTTGTCTAAGAGATGCAAGACATAACCAATTTCAAGATTCACTTTTAGGTCTAATGCAAGCAAATACATCATTTGGATCGGTGTATTTTACTTGCTACCCAAATCTAGAGTTTGATTTTATTAATGACCAAAGCATTCATAAAACCTTAGCTCTAAATATTCAAACTCAAAACTATGACATGGACCCTAGATCCAGGAACATCCTCATAGTATAAAGAGTATATTATAAGGTGATGACTTATGTAGTTAATCCAAACTGTCTTTTAACATCTCCAAAAGATCAAACTTTAATCTGGCAAGCAAATGAAAAGAACTCTACAGTAATAATACCAAAGCCTATTCCTTGGGAATGCTTATCACAATCTAAGGAATGGAATTTTAAACAACTCTTAGCCCTAAAACCGATAGAACAACCAAAATTGATGTCTATAATTGAAGATGGACAAGGTAATGCAAATTAATTTTGAACCTAGGAAAGAACATCCTAGAAAATCATAATCTACAAGTTCATCGAATTCTTTTTTAGAAATTCGAACTCCTTCAAGAAGATCTAACGTTCATTCAAACTTAGAGGAAGTAGATTTTTCATCTACAATTCCTGATTTAAAATATTCAAGACTAGATCAAAATTTACAAACTTCCCCAGATAGGTCTCCAACCTATTCTCAAATGATATCACCCAATGATGAGCCTGCTTAGCTAATGGTGTTGACAGTTGAATTTGAGATAGTTAAAGAATTTTACGAGGCGAAGCAAAATCTCAAGCCATCTTTGAGAAAAGCAAATGGTTTTCCGGCATTAACAAATGAACAAAGAGAAAATTTTTAAAAACAATGGTATGAAACAATGGAAACAATGGAAATGAATATTCCAATGTTTACTTTTTTGATATCTATGCTGCAAAAAATAATATTGATTATCCTTTTTCAGAAATTAGTATGTTCCAAAAGGATTCGAATACTACTACTAAAAAGCAAGTAGTATCTACACATCCTCCTTTGGAAGAAATAAAACTAACAATACAAGGGACTGAAGTAATAGCTTCACCCTTTAAAAAGATTAATCCCAAAGAAAATGAGAATAGAAATTCCAATTTAAAAGACATTAAAGGCATACAACAATAAAATAATTTTACAAATCAAATTTAGAAACAATTTCTTCTCAACTTGATAGAATTGAGAAAAAATTTCCTAGATCAAGTGATGCAACAGAATATGAAAAACCTCTATTCAAATCCCCAGAATTTAATAAACCCATAAAATTAGGCAATAAAAATAATGACCTTATTAAAGCATTAGCCAAAAGATTAGAAGCAATGAATCTAACAAATCCCTCTACATCAAAACGTCAACTTAATATTTTAAGTGGTTCTGAAATAGAATCCTCTTTAGAAGAAACACAAACTTACATTTCAGACCAAGAAGATGATCAAATAAATAGGATTAAATATCAAAAGACATGGCAACAAGGAACAAGAAATTTTTATCCTAAACCCACTCCTCTAGATCTCCAATATGAGGAAAGATTTCCTCCAAGAACCATGCATAAGGATACCTTTATTTATGAATGGCATATTGATGGTCTTTTTGAACATTAAATCATCAATGTTCTACATCAAATGACTATGGCAGCAACTTCCTATTTAACTGATAATGATGATCATAATGCCGCATAACTTTTAATTTCCGGATTTTCTAGAACATTAAGAAGTTAGTGGGATAATTGTTTTGTAAAACCTGATAAAATTCTAATTTTCTGAAAAAGGTAAAACGGTAATTTCGGTCAAAATCCGGAATTTTTCTAGATCTCAGATGACGAAACAGACTTCACCATTGGAATTGTCTCGGGAAATCTAGCCACCATGTCGAATTTTGTCGAATTCCGAGACAGTCGGAATTTCACGTCTTTCGAGGCACCGGGTGTCGAGTGCCAAATGCCAGCTTGTGAGAAGTACACATGATATGAGAGGCATGTGGTGTGACGAGGGCCACCTACTACACGTATCCATGTGACACATGCCACATGATTAGTGAGAGGATAAGAGATAAATGGTTTCTATTAAGCCATGTGTCAAGTAGTCCTTAAAAAACAATGAGGACAAAAAGGGAATAAATGAAAAGAAAAAAGAACATCTTCTCTTCTTTTGGTCTGGTATTCAGTAGTGAGGGGAGAAAACAGAGTTTAGAGAGAGAAATTCTGACTTCTCTCTAGATTTCTTGGCGATCGGACAGTTGAATCCCGACGATCCAAGAGGCAAAGTTACTCCCCACTGCAAGAGCTACGCTTGGGTACTGGTTTTATCCTACTTGATTTACTCTTTGGCTAAGAGCCATTCTAATGGTTAGGGATGTCTTGAGGCCTGGATGGCTGTGTTTTCAGTTCCAAAAGATTTAGGCTGAGTGAAGAAATCCCTATAGTGTTTTTGGACAGTCCCGAAACTGACTGTGGACTGTATGTGTTGCTATGTTTGAAGCATGATGTTGTGTGATGTTTTTGGCGGTTCCAAGATGAATTGTTGGATTGTATATTTGCCCATGTGAGCTAATTTTATGTTATTGCTATGAATAAATAACATGTGGTTAGTATGTGAATTTTGTTAATATATGCATGATTGATATGTTAGCATATAACATGAAAATGGCATAATGCATTTCATATGCACTGGGGCAACCTAGAACAATAGGTGTGAGTGCGTGACATGAAAGAAAAAGGAAAATGGTTGTGAAAGGAATTTCAAAGGAAGATTTTTCGAAGAATTGCCTTGGAGAGTTGTCCAACAATTCATCTCGGAGGAAGACCCATGACTGTTTTAGAGAATCACCTAGTAATTCACCTCGGAGGGTTGTCCAATGGATTTTATCGAAAATCGATATTATGTTTTCAAGAATAAAAATCTTTTGTTTTGAAAACAGTGTTTTCTCACTCTTGGCTTAGGCATGTGTGAGGGAGTCAGTGAGGGCTTGAGACATGGAAGTGGGTGGGTCACATTCTCATCCATATCATGTAGACATTTGAGTAGGGACTTGTATGTTTAGTGTGCCATTGCATGAGCACTTAGGTGGGGAGTAACCCATGTAGGATAATTCCACTACTGGGCTTTGCACACCCTGTTGAGGGAAAAATTTATTTCAGGTACTAAAGGTTCACATGGGGATGGTACGCATCCGAGGTCTTAGAGACGAAGAAAGGGCCATATATTGCCTTGTTATGTAATTTTGTAAAAATTTGGGTAAAAGACCCAGTCTTAGATAATTTGTAATCAAAACAAATTGTAAATTAACTCCTTTTTGTATAAAATATACATTTTGATGAGTATGGATGTATGGGCCCGACGTGGCCGTTTTTACTCATGTATAGGTCTCATGATATGAGACACACAGATTTTCCGCAGGTTTACGGTGGTCAACGGACACCCCGGGATCGGGGCATCACATGTTTAAATGACAATGAAATAAAATTTCTTCAAAATAGTACAATTGATGAAGGAGAACAAAATGCGGTCCATAGAATAATATATGCAATAACCAAACATTTCGTTGGAGATCCAAGGATCCTCTAAGAAAGAAGTTTTGAAATTCTTCAAAATATAAGATGTAGAACACTAAGTGATTTCAGGTGGTATCATGATGTGTTCATATAAAAAATTATGATTAGAGATGATGCAAGAGCTCCATATTGGAAAGAAAGATTCCTATATGGGCTCCCTAGAGCTCTAACCAAAAAAGTCCAAGAAACTCTTAGAGACAAATACCAAGAAACAATTCCTTATGATAACCTCACTTATAGCAATCTCATATGATAACTGTTTGGTGGATTTACTTATTAAATCATTAATTTCTTTTTTGCAATACCCTAAAAGTTCTGGACTCATTTGAATTGAGTTTGTCTAATCCTAACCTGGTTAAAGGTTTGGTAGCTACCTGGATTGCACCTATATGAAGGATTTTGTATTTTTCTCTCTGTAGTTGCTCTAAATCTTTGAGGCCTAAGAGTTCAATAGTTTATGTCTCAGATCAAAAATGATTTTAAAAATCTTTTAAAGTTTACGAAAATTATTCTTCGTTTTTTTTAGAAATTAAAGAAGATTTTTTTTTTAATAAATTAAAGAAAATGATTTTTAAAATTTAAAATTTAAAGAAAACTATAGTTTTACAATGGTTATATATATATATATATATATATATATATATATATATATATATATATATATATATATATATATATATATATATATATATTATAAATTAAAGTAAATGATTTTTTAATTTTAAAATTTAAAGAAAATTATTCTTCATATATTTTAGAAAAACGAAAGAAGATGATTTTTATTTTTATAAATTAAAGAAAATGATTTTAATATTTCTTTAAAAAGAAAATTTTATTTTGAGATTTAAAAGGTTAAAGAAAATGATTTTTGATTTTTTTGAAAAATGATTTTTGAGTTTTAAAAAAGTTACATAAAACGATTTTTGAATGTTACAAATTTAAAAAAAAATGAAATTTGATATATTTTTTTTTTTTGGAAAATAAAAAAAGGACTTGAATCCTTTTAAAATAATGAATTTATATAAAAAAAAATTGAAGATAAATGTTATTTTTAAATCAAGAAAGAAAAATTTGGATTTTATAAAATTTAAAAGAAATTAATAAATTATAAGCTACAATAATAATAATGATACGTATAATAAAAATAATAATATAATGGTATTTATTTCAAAGTTGGCACTAAGGAAAGTCAAAATTAAATATAAAGGGGAAGAGGGGGTAGAGGTAGGGATATTATTCATAGGCAAAAGTTTTTGTAGGGTATTTTTTATTTACTTATCAATAATTAAACAATTTTAGGAAAGTGCAATAATTTTAGGGAATAAAAAGTAAGCAATGAAAATGGAATGTTTATGGAATCTTGGAGTTGGACTGAGTTTCGTCCTTAGAGGCAAAATTTGAGGCATTGATGACAAAGTTGAACCAACAAACTCTTAGAGAACCTACATTGGGAGAGATAGCATACATGAAGACTCAAGAAGCTATGTTGGAAAATGCTACATCTTAAGTAAAGGAGGTGAATTACTTGAACAATACAGGATATGTTTTCCGACCCAACAACAATTTGCCTACACATTATCCTCCTAGGTTGCGGAATCGTGAGACCTTATCATATGGAAATCAAGCAATTATGCCACATGTGCCTCATCCTTTGAGTGTTTCCAATCCACTACCTTGTTTCAATGACAAGGAGCTTCGAGCTCCAACAATCATGGGCAAAGAAGGCCCTCATATTTTGAAGAGAATATTTTTACCTTCTTAGTGATATGAAGAAGAGCAATGATAGTCGAATAGCTAGTCTAGAGACGACCCAAGTGAATATGGGTGCATCTTTGAAGAATTTAGAGACTTAAATGGGGCAGTTGGCCTATTCAATGAAAGCAAGTTCATCAAAATCTTTTCCGAGAGATACAGAAAAGAATCCTAAATAATGTATGGCCATTACTCTATGAAGTGGGAAAGAACTTGGTGATTCTAAGGAAGTAAAGAATGAAAAAATGGAAATTGAAAAGGATGATGCGAGACTTGAGAAAAAGAAGGAGAAGAAGGAAAAGCACAAGTTTACTCCATAAAAATGTTATTTCTCAACAATTCCTCCCCTATTGTCCCACATTTACCATTTCCACAGAGATTCAAAAAGGCCAACTTAGATGGACAATTTACAAAATTTCTGAATATGTTCAAGAGGATAGAAGTGAATATACACTTCGTGGATGCTTTGGCTCAAATGCTGAACTATGTGAATTTCATGAAGGAATTATGAGCAATAAGAAGAAGTTGGATGCCTATGGAAAAGTGAGCCTTTCTAAAGGCTATAGTACAATCCTTCAAAGAAAGCTTCTATAAAAGTTGAGAGATCCGGGTAGCTTTACCATTCTTTGCGCGATTGGTGAACACATTTTCAAGAAAGCTTTGTTTGATTTGGGAGTTAGTATTAACCTCATGCCATTGTCTCTGTGACGACTCGTTCCCTAATACCAGACCCGACCTGGAGGCCAAACCGGATCTGGGACACGGTCCTCTTTTCAAATCCAATTCCTTTTTCTTTTGTCAGTAAAACACATTTCTAATGCTCATTTTGTAAAGGATATTTATTTTTATGAAAATATATTTGTATATACTAATTCAACTTAAAGGGGGCCCATCATTTTGTTTTCAATACATATTTTCCATTAAATATGGCATTACATGCCCATTTGATCCATTTACCACCTTTATACATTACAACATTATAAGTCGTTTTCAATACAAAAATATTTACAAAACAAAATTAGAGTTTGTACAAAAAGTGTCAAATATATTTCATGAATGCAGGGTTGGAGCTTTATTTCAACTCCGTGAGGACTTGACGTTGACTCTGAACCGCTGCGATCTTTTCCTTTGTACCTGTTCACTCGGTACCTACGCGATGATAAAACAACGCACTAAGCATTTTCATGCCTAGTGGTTCTATACAATTCTCTCTTCATTTCAGGTTAAGTAAATCATACATTTTTCTAAATCGATGTCTTTGTATATTTCAATGACTAATGCGGTACAATACATATATGTATATTTTCATTTCGTATACATTCAAATCACAATTCATTGGTCATTTCAATCATGCAGTTTCATATGCAATAAATCATTCAAACACAAATCATGCATTTCACAATTTTCTTTTCATTTGGCCCTTAAGTGAATTTAACTTATGCTTTCCGTGCATAGGATAACGAATCACCGGCACGGTTCTGCTGGGCTACAGGCCGGTATAAAAAAGGTTTTATAACACAGTACGGTCCTGCTGAGTTGTTGAGTAGTTATTAAAAATCATTTAGTGAACACTACCAATACTGTCCCGCTAGGCTACAGATCGGAGTGACACATCATTATGTTCGGCGCAGTAATGCTCATTTGACCCTTATTGGTATACCAATCTATCCTTAACTTGAATTTAACGGTTAACATTCTATTAAAGGCACTTAAATCATTCATAGCAATTTACAATAGTGTATATACATTTATAACCAAATACTTGGTTTCCAATACTCATGCAAGTTTTCATGTGCAATTCATTTCACAATCAATTGTATTAAATCAAGTTAAAACAAATCAATACACAATTTAT
Organism: Tetrastigma voinierianum; assembly: GCA_016808115.1. NCBI lineage: Eukaryota > Viridiplantae > Streptophyta > Magnoliopsida > Vitales > Vitaceae > Tetrastigma > Tetrastigma voinierianum. Next base: position 1,185,367 of record JAEQBH010002921.1, on the reverse strand, counting down.
CACAATTCATTTCAATAAATTCACTTATTTCATAATTCTTCAAATATTCTAGAAATAGAGAGAGAGAAGTGGAGAACATACCATTTCATTTATGGCTCAAACGGAGCACACATGAATATTCATATAAAACCTTTTAGATTTAGTTTGTCAAACAAAACACAAAATTGAAACAAGGAAAGAAGTGTGAAGAACAAACCCAAAAAGGTTGTCACTCTTTGATTCCTATTCTCATATTCCCGTTCTTAGGTCAAGCTTCCTTGTCACCAACCCCTAATCCATCACAAATATGTCACTATCAAAGAACCCAAGAAAAAAAATCAGTTGTGCATTCTAGGATTTTTTGTTAGGGTTGATGTCTGCCCAATACACCTTCACTTTCAAAATTTTCTAGGGACACGTGAGCCATATTTTTCTCAAGCTTCCTTCAAGAAAATGATAGCTCCATGAGTCTATTTTTAGTAGGAATTGGAATCATCTCATTTGGATCACCCAGACTCGATTCTGACAATTTGTGCCAAAGCGGTCAATATACCCGGCTCACTCGGTTACCTATTGTCACTTTAGGTGCTTAAATCCATAAATTGGTAATAGTTCCTTCTACAAATTTGAAGCTATGGTTTGAAGATTTCTTCTCCAATTTGAAGCATCCAATTTGGATCACCAAAACTTAAGTTATTACATTTTACATCCAGACTACTCTAATTTCCAAAGCAGAATCAGATTGCTCTTGCACATAGCTCCACTTTGACGGATTTCTGGGCACTTTGGGGTTACAAATTGCATACATTTCCTTCAAGTAAATTTTTCCCTAGAAGTATAGTTTACCCATAATTTTGAATTACTCAATTTGATTGAGTGAAACTCAACTTACGGCCAAAACACCACTACTACACCCAAAACAGAGCATACCCATCAGCTACCTAAAACTCACATTTAAGCCCATATTCGGGAGCCTTAGAGCTACAATTTTCTCCTGGTCCCTTCTATATATTTGTAGCTCTAGCTCTTATGATTCTTTACCAATTGGAATCACACAATTTGGGTGATTAAAATTTAACTTATAGCTAAAACAATAACAGGGGTTTTGAAATTTTTTTACAGCAACTCCTTTGAAACTTCTTCATTTCCTTTATACAAAAATTCCTCAAAACCAATCCTAACCCAAAAGAACTTTGAAACTTAACCCAAAACAACTCCAAAATTGATCTACAACTAATAAAAATCACCTCTACATAAGGTTAGGGTTTTTCCCCAAATCCAAAATCATCAAAGAGGGAGTTAAGGTTAGTTTTTTTTATCTTAGCTCTCTTCAAATCTTCTTTTCCTTCTTGCTTGAACAAAAATAGACCAAGAATGGAGAGAAACACACCAAAAATACCTTCTTCTCCTAAGCCCTAGCTCCTTCTCCCCTTGCTCCTCTCTAAAACGTGAATGCCTAAATGAGCATTCCATAGACCACTTTGGTCTTTATTCTCATGTCATGTGTAATGCCATGTTTGGCTAGCACATTAATTGGCTTTTTCTCATTTTTTCTCATTTTAAAGCCTCATTTCACTTTCATTTCCACTTCATTTCATTTCATTTATACTTTGGCACTTACGTTACTCATTTATGACCCTTAGGTCCTCAATTGACATTTTTACCAAATTTATTTGGCTCATGTAAAATTTCCGGGTTTTTATCATTTTTCGTTTTTAGCCATTTAAATGCTGGAAAAAATAGAATTTAATTTATTTTACACCCTGAACATGTTATAAAATTGTTAGGGTATTTCAAGGCGTTATAACTCTCCCCTCCTTAAAATAATTTTGTCCTCGAAATTACCTTCATCGAATAGTTAAGGGTATTGTTGCCGCATAACTTCTTTGCTTTCCCACGTGGTTTCCTCGGTCTTGTGGTTTCTTCACAACACTTTTACCAAGGGAATTCACTTTTTCCGCAACTCTTTCACTTCTCGAGCCAAGATCTATACTGGCTCCTCTTCATACATCAAATCCTATCTAAGCTCAATCGTCTCCGCAGAGACTACATGCGATGGGTCTGACTTGTACCTCCTCGACATTGACACATGGAAAAAAATTATGAATCTTTTCCAATTATGGAGGTAAAGCTAATCTGTATGCCACTAAACCCACTTTCTCTATCATCTCATATGGCCCAATGAACCTAGGGCTCAACTTGCCCTTTTTCTCAAATTTCATTACCTTCTTCCAAGGCGATACTTTCAAAAACACTTTTTCGCCAATCTCATATCGAATATCCTTTCTTCTCATGTCGGCATAGGATTTTTATCTATCTGTGGCCACTTTCAATCTTTCTCCAATCATTTTCACTTTTTCCTCGGTTTCTTGAATAAAATCGGGGTCAATTATCTTCTTCTCACTTAATTCGGTCCAACACAATGGGTTCTGCATTTTCTTCCGTAGAGAGCCTCATAAGGAGCCATTCCAATACTCGACTAGAAGCTATTGTTGTACAAAAATTCAACTAGAGGAATGTGTCTATCCCAACTACCCTCATAGTCGATCACATAACTTCTTAGCATATCTTCCAATGCTTGGATCACTATTTCCGATTGCCTATCCGTCTGCAGGTAGAACGCTGTGTTGAAATTCAGTTGAGTGCCTAAAGCCTCTTGCAATTTTCCCCAAAATCTCAAGGTAAACCTCGGATCTCTATCTAAAATGATCGATATTGGAATCCCATGTAGCAATTCTTCCCTTATGTAAAGCTACGCCCGACATCAAGTGCATAGTCAGTTCTTACAGGTAGGAAGTGAGCTGACTTTGTCAATCGATCTACCACGACCCAAACTGAATCATGCTTCCTTCCTATCAATGGTAAACCGACCACAAAATCCATTATGATTTGGTCCCATTTCCATTCGGGTATCCTGATAGGTTGTAACAATCCCGAAGGAACTTGATGTTTAGCTTTAACTTTCTTACACACCATACACTTGGTCACAAATTCCGAAACATCTCTTTCATTCTAGACCACCAATATGTAGTCTTTAAATCCTGATACATTTTTGTGCTACCGGGATGCATAGCAAAAGATCCACTGTGTGCCTCTTTAAGTATGGATTTCTTCAATTCATCATCATTGGGTACATAAACCCGATCTCTATAGTACAAGAATCCATCATCTTTCACTGTAAACTCAGTTTCTTTCCCCACTCTATTCTGATTTACAATTGCTGCAATTTTCTCATCATTCTTTTGTGCCTCGAGCACTCGATTTAACAAATCTGGTTTTGCTATCAATTTTGCCACCATTGCATCGTCGTCTGATAATGACAAATGAGCATTCAACACTCGAAACGTTTGTACTAACTTTCTACTTAGAGCATCTACTACTACATTCTGCTTCCCGAGATGATAATCCATCATACAATCATAATCCTTGATCAATTCCATCCATCTACATTGTCTTAAGTTAAGCTCTCTTTGCGAGGGCAAATACTTAAGACTTTTGTGATCGATGTAGATGAAACACTTTTCTCCATAAAGATAGTGTCTCCAAATTTTGAATGCAAACACAATGGTGGCCAATTCCAAATCATGCATAGGGTAGTGCTTTTCATGCGGCTTCAACTTCCTTGAAACATAAGCTACCACTTTACCCTCTTGCATAAGGACACATCCAAGTCCATTTAATGAAGCATCACAAAAAATCACGTATTCTTTACCATAGGTCGGCTGAGTAAGAACCGGTGTCTCGGTTAAGAATACTTTCAACTTTTCCAAACTAGCTTGACACTTTTCACTCCACTCAAATCTCACATTCTTATGGAGCAATCTTGTCATTGGGGTAGCAGTCATCGAAAACCCCTTAACGAACCTTCTGTAGTAACCTGCCAATAACAAGAAACTACACACTTCTGTGACATTTCTCGGTGGTTTCCATTCAATAATCACCTCTATCTTCCTTGGATCCACTCGAATTCCTTCTTCCGATACAATGTGTCTAAGAAAGGACACTTCTCTCAACCAAAATTCGCATTTGCTCCATTTGGCATATAACTGTTCCTTTCTCAAGGTTTCTAGCACTACTCAAAGGTGTGTATCATGATCTTCCCGATCCTTTGAATACATAAGGATGTCATCTATAAACACCATGATAAACTGATCTACATACGATTGAAAAACACGATTCATTAAGTCCATGAAAGCCGCTAGAGCATTTGTCAGCCCAAACAGCATTACAGGGAACTCATAATGTCCATACCGCATTCTAAACACCGTCTTATGCACATCCACATCCTTAATCCTTAATTGATGATACCCAGATCGTAAATTCGATCTTGAAAGACACTTGCACCTTTCAATTGGTGACAGTATCAATCTGGGTAACATATATTTGTTCTTCAAGCATCATTTTGTTCGGTTACTATAAATCGACTGTAGGCATTTAATTTTTTTAACAAAAGAGCATTGGAGCTCCCCATGGTGATACACTTTCGAGCGAATCAATCCTTTCTCACAACAATTCTTGCAATGAAGCTTCAATTCTTTTAACTCCAGGAGCCATTCGTCTGATTATGTGGATCACGGTGCTTTCTGAACACGTCGATTGCGAAGTCAATCTCTTTCTATGGAGGCAATCCTAGAAACTCCTCCAGAAACACATCCAGATAATCACTAACTGTAGAGATGTCCGATAAGCTAGGCTCTACCTTTTTCGTATCAATCACATATGCTGAGCAGGCTTCACACCCTTTTTGAACCATCGTTCTAGCAGTAGTGGTGGATATCACATTAGAGAGGTGGTTCGACCTCTCTCTGATAAAAGTCACTTCCTCGCCACTTGATGTCCTTAAGGTCACTCTCTTCATTCTACAATCAACTACCACTTAGTGTCGGGACAACCAATCCATCCCCAATATCACATTAAACTCTCTAAATGACAACTCGATCAAATCTCCCGGAAACTCATACTCTCGTATTCTAATGGGACGATCTCTATAATTTCACATTCTAGCGACACTGTGGAGCTGAACTTTCCATGCTTACCTCTTAAGGCTAGGCAAGATGCATGAGTCACGTCATCCTTTATATGAAAATGCAATGCATGTCATAAACAATTTCAAAATCATTTACAAAAATTTCAAAATCATTTTGTAGAATCGCCTAAACCTAGGCACTGATACCACTAAAAATGTGACATTTCGCGACCAGAGTACTCGACCCAGGCCGGAGAAATTTGGCTTGGATCGAGGCGGTCCTCTTTTGAATCAATTCCTTTTTCTTTTGTATCGTTAAAACACATTTTCAATACTCAATTTGTAAGGATATTTATCTTTATGAAAATATATTTGTATTTACTAATTCAACTTAGAGGCCCATCATTTTGTTTCAATACATTTCCATAAATATGGCATTACATGCCGGTCATTTACTACCTTTATACATTCACGACATTATAAGCCATTTTCAAGTACAAAACAAAATGGAGTTTGTACAAAAAAGTGTCAAATATATTTCATGAATGCAAAGGTGAGGAGCTTTACTTCAACTCAAGTGAGGTATAAGCGTTGACTCATCATTGCGGTCTTTTCCTTATTACTGTTCACTCATTTTGAGTGCGATGATAGAAATAGCAGCGCGAAACACATTTTCATGCCCTAGTGGTTCTATATAGTTCTCTCTTCATTTGATTGATAAATCATTTCTAAATCTATGCCTTTGTATAATTTTTCAATGACCCGATGCGATATAAATACATATAGATTTTCATTTCGTATACATTCAAATTACAATTCATTGGTCATTTCAATCATGCAGTTTCATATGCAATAAATCATTCAAACACAAATCATGCATTTCAAAATTTTCTTTTCATTTTGCCCTTAGGAAAATTTAACCTATGCTTTCGGTGCATAGGATAATGAATCATCGGCATGATCCCGCTGGGTTGCAGGCCGGTATTAAAAAGGTTTTATAACATAATACAGTCCCGTTGGGCTGCTAACTGGTTATTAAAAATCATTTCGTGAATACTACTAATACTATCTCGCTGGGTTATAGATTGGAGTGACACATCATTACGTTCGGCGCAATAATGCTCATTTGACCCTTATTGGTATACCAAGCATATCCTTTCGAATTTACTTGATTAACATTCTATGGGATCTCAAATCATTCATAGCAATTTACAATAGTGTATATACATTTATATCCAAATACTTGGTTTCCATTACTCATGCAAATTTTCATGTGCAATTCATTTCACAATCAATTGTATCAAATCAATTTAAAACAAATCAATACGCAATTGATCACAATTCATTTCAATAAATCCACTTATTTCATAATCCTTAAAACATTTTAGAAATAGAGAGTGAGAAGTGGAGAACAAACCAATTCATTTATGGCTCAAACGGAGCACACATGCATATTCATATAATACCTTTTAGATTCAGTTTGTCAAACAAAACACAAAACCGAAACAAGGAAAAGAAATGTAACAATCCTTCACAAATATGTCACTATCAAAGAACAACCCAAGAAAAAAAATCAGTTATGGATTCTAGGATTTTTGATTAGGGTTGATGTCTACCCAATACACCTTCACTTTCAAAAATTTTTGGGGACACATGAGCCATATTTTACTCATGATTCCTTCAAGAAAATGATATCTCTATGAGTCTATTTTCAGTAGGAATTGGAATCATCTCATTTGGATCACCCAAACTCAAGTTACGGCATTTTAATGCCAAATTGGTTGGTTTGCCCAGCTCACTCCGTTACCTACTGTTATTCTTGCTTTCAGGGGTCTTAACTCCATATATTGGTAATGGTTCATCCTATGCATTTGAAGCTATGGTTCTAAGGTTTATTCTACAATTAGAATCACCCAATTTGGATCACCAAAACTCAAGTTATTGCATTTTACATCCAATCTACTTTAATTTGCAAAGCAAAATCAGATTGTTCTTGCACATAGCTCCATCTTGACGGATTTTTGAGAACTTTGGGGTTAAAAATTGCCTACACTTCGTTCAAGTAAATTATTCCCATAGAATTATAGTTTAACTAGAATTTTGAATCACTTAATTTGGATGAGTGAAACTCAACTTATGGCCGAAACACCACAACTTCACCCAAAACATAGTATACCCGTTAGCTACCCAAAACTCACCTTTAAGCCCATATTCGGGAGCTTTAGAGCTATAATTTTCTCCTAGTCCCTTCTATAAATTTGTATCTCTAGATCTTATGGTTTTTTACCAATTGGAAGCACTCAATTAGAATGATTATAATGTAACTTATAGCCAAAACAAAAACAGGGGTTTTGAAATTTTTTTGACAGCAACTCTTTTGAAACTTCATCATTTCCTTTACACAAAAATTCCTCAAAACCAATCCTAACCCAAAAGCACTTTGAAACTTAACCTAAAAAAACTCCAAAATTGATCTACAACCAATCAAAATCACCTTTACATAAGGTTAGAGTTTTCCCCAAATCAAAATCATCAAAGGGAGTTAGGGTTAGTTTTTACCTTAGCTCTCTTCAAATCCTTCTCTTCCTTCTTGCTTGAACAGATAGACCAGAATGGAAGAAACACACAAAAATACCTTCTTCTCCCAAGCCTTAGCTCCTTCTCCCCTTGTTCCTCTCAAAAACGTGAATGCCCAAATGGGCATTCCATAGACCACTTTGGTCTTTATTCTCATGTCATGTGTAATGCCATGTTTGCTAGCACATTAATTGACTTTTTCTCATGTTTCTCATTTTAAAGCCTCATTTCACTTTCATTTCCACTTCATTTCATTTCATATATACTTTGGCACTTACATTACTCATTTATGATCCTTAGGTCCTTATTTGACATTTTTACCAAATTTATTTGGCTCTTGTAAAATTTTCGGGTTTTTAGCCATTTAATCGCCAAAAAAAATATAAGTTAATTTATTTTACACCCTGAACATGTTAGAAAACTATTAAGGTATTTTCAGGGCATTGCAGTCTCTGGTGAAGAAATTGAATTTGGGTGAGCTAACACCTACGAATTTATCCCTTCAAATGGCCGATCAATCACTGACTTACCCTAAAGGTATTTTAGAAGATGTCCTTATGAAGGTCGATAAGTTCATATTCCTGATAGACTTTGTGGTTTTAGAGATGAAGAAAATAAAGATGTCCCCATCATTCATTGAAGGCCATTTTTGGCCACTGGTCAAGCTTTGATAGTTGTAAAGCATGGAGAATTAACCTTGAGAATTGATGAAAATGAAGTGAATTTCAAGCCTACGAAGACTGTGAAGTTCGCCAATGAAGATAAAAGAACTTTCATGAGGTTGATAGTTTAATCTCCTCAGTTGAAGATGTGTTGCAAGATATGGTTACAAGGAATCCTTCTAAAGATCGAGAAATTTCATAAACGTTCTTCAAAACTGATAAAAATGAAGGAAGTGTTGTAATTGAGAAGCAAATGAAAATGATGAGCTTGGTCTTTAGGAGCTATCCAAGGATTTGAACAACCAAATATGTAGTGCGATAAAGAAAATCATTAGCCCATCATCCAAAATCAAAAGGCAAAGTGGAAATAAAACACCGAGCACTATGGGCAATCAAAAAGCTGAATTTTGACTTCCAAGCTGTGAGAGAAAAGAGGTTACTTTAACTCAATGAGCTGGAAGAAATTAGAAACGATTCTTCTGAGGATGCCTAGATTTACAAGGATAAAACAAAGAAATGGCATGACAAGCAGTTGACCCGAAAAGAATTTAAGGAAGGGGATAAAGTACTTCTCTTTAATTCCAAATTGAGATTGTTTCCAAGCAAGCTTAAGTCCCGATGGATAGGACCATTTATTGTAATCTCAATAACTCCTTATGGTGCTATCGGTTTAAGATCGGATAATGGGTAAGAATTCAAAGCGAATGGCCAACGTCTCAAGCACTACATTGGAGAAGAGCTAGCTTTCAAAGAAAGCATTAAGTTGAAGGAGTAAAGCATTGAATTTTTTGTGTCACCCACCATCGAGATGCAGCTTGGTCAAGCTAGGACAATAAACTTAGCACTTATTGGGAGTCAAACCAAGCTTTGTGAGTCAAAATAGGGTTTTTCCAACCCAACTTTCAACAAATCTAGGGTTAGGATAAATTCCTAACTAAACCCTAGAAATGAAATAAACCAATATCCATACAAAACAATTTCAATCCATACTTATCCATACCTAATCATAGCAATCCATACAAACCCATAGTATTCCATACAAAATCATAGCCATCCATACCTTTCCTCTTCTTCTTCTTCTTCCTTTACTTCTTCTCTTCTCCTCTCTTCTTCTTCACGTTTTTTGCTCTCCTAAAATGAGAGACCAACTTGGTCTTATCCCTATTTGACCTTACTTTCCTTTTCTTACACTTTGGTCCCTCCTCTCTCCTCTATTTACAAATCAAGTTATTCATTTTCCACTTTAGCATCTCATCTTCTTATCTTATGAATTTTATGTCCTGTTTTGACAAATTACAAATTTACCCTTGCTTATTTCCGGGTTTCTCGGATTTCACGTTTTTCTTTTAAATTACGAAAATTTCAAATTATACCTACAAAATACCCTAAACTTTTCAAAAACGACTAGGGTATATTTCAGGGTGTTATAGATATAGTATTGTAGATAAACTTCTGATGTCACGACATTGCTTTGATGTCGCGACATTGCTCTTGTGGTGTTGCAACATCGAGTTGATGTCAGGACACTGAGTTGATGTTGCGACATTGCTCTTGAATGTTGAAGTTACTTTTTGACATCGTGCAAATTTCGCGACATTAGCTCTTTAGTGTTTCAACTTTGATGCTCGGGTTTGATGTCACGACATTGCAATAATTCTCTGTTCTGATGTCACGACATTGTTTTGATGTCGCAACATTGCTGATTAATGTTTTTGCACTTACAGCCTTGCCTTGATGTCTCAACATTGCTTGTAAGTCATTTGTTGATGTCGCGACATTCTTCACATGATGTCTTCAACGTTGAGGCTTTATCCTAATGTCGCGACATTGCATTCTTCTGCTCTTCTTTGTCTAAGCCATTTCTGATGTCGCAACATTGCTCTTCTAGTGTTGCGACATTGAGTTCTGATTTCTTGAGAGACGTCATAGCCTATGTCGTGGCGATGTCACGACATTGTTCTTCTACTCTACCTATTCTAACCGATGTCACGACATTGCTCTTCTGATGTCGTGACATTGCTGCCTTTGCTTCCTTTTTTCTGTTTTTGCTGCTTATCTGCTTCTTTTCTTCAAATTTCTGCAAAACATAAATCTGGGTGAAAATTCCATAATCTTTCATTAAATTGGACTTTTAAGCCTGAAATATACTTGAAAAATGGGCTTAAAAATAGATGAGTTTTAAACTCATCAGGATTCACTAATGGATCCCCACTACATGGACACTTCTCTAGAACTCCTTAGCATTGCATCCTACTTTAGGTTTATGTGTTTGAATAAAAAAGTGTGTTCTTATCCTTTTATAGTTAACTTTTTTCAAAAGGATGAATTGATTTTGAGTTTGGGGGTGTTGAAACCTCTGTATACACTTGAGATCGAAGCTTAAAATTTTCACCAAGTTTCCTTCAGAAAGGTCATTGAAAATGTGAGGGGCAACTTACTATGTTCACCATGCTGATTTTTGCCTTGTCCTTTAAAGATTGCAAATGCTTTTAGGATTTTTTGTTGGTTAATTTATTACTATAAAACTCTTTCATTTTGTCCTTTTGAATTGTTGGCTAGCACTTGGTTCATCTCATTGTGTCATTTGTGTTTAGTTTAGCTTGTTTAGTCTATTTTGTTTTATGTCTCTCCTTTGCTTGGGGACAAGTAAGGATTTAAGTTTGGGGGTGTGATGAGTTTTTTTTATACTCATTTTATCTCTTGGTTTTGCTTATTTTTTTTAGTAGTTTTTAGATATAAATAAGTCTTCTCCTTAAATGTTCTATTTTGTGATTAGGTCAACCATTGGGCAAAGCGGAGTGGAAATGAGCAAAAAGAAACAAGCAAGGAAAAGGCAAAGTGCAGGTGAATATTACATGACGCAACATTGAGCTATATGCCATGGCATGGAAACAAGAATTTTGGAGCGCAAGTACTAACATGCCACGATATTAGACTTGGATGCCCAAACATCTAAAAGAATCCAGGGATGATCAGACACTGATATGCCGCAACATTGGATTACATGCCATGACATTGAAGCAGATAAGAATTGAGCAACAAGCACTAGTATTCCGTGAGATCACAGTATACATGTCGCTTCATCCAGAGAATTTATGGAGTATTCAAGTCCTATATAACTAGAATGCCACGACATCGTAGCTTGGATTTGGCAAATTCACTGTTTTCAGCCCATTTTCAGGGCCTATTTCCCAAGACAATATATAAACACTTATTTCTTTGTTTTTAAGGGGGCGACCATCATATAGTAGGAGAGGAAAAAGTCCCTAGGGTTTCTAACCCTAGGGCACAGCTCTTTGGGAAGGAGGTAGATTGAAGAAAGAGGATATTTTCTTATGTTTATCTTCTCTTCTTGGGTTGTATTTCTTCTTGTCATGTTTTGATTTTATTTTCTAGGGTTTTAGATGTAGTTTGATACGATTTATGTATTTGTGCACTGATTTACTTTCTATTTGATATTTAAGTCACATTTCTATTAAATGCCCTATTCTATTGTTAATGCTTGTTGATGAGTAATTACCATTAGCTTGATTTGTGGTTCAATTCAAGATTTGAGAAGTGAGAGGTTAATTAGACAATTATTAGAGCATCAGAATCCACCATTGATAAGAGATTGTCATGGATTTTGTGTGGTAATTAGAGTTTCTCAAGTTTATTGCGCTTTTAGGGTTTTAGGGTTGAGTAGAGATGCAAAATACCTAACCTTAGAACTAGACTTGTCCCTCACCTTTCAAAGTTACATCCTATACCCCTAAACTACTTCAAATCCATCCTAACTTACCTAAATCTTATCTATAAAAAAATTAACTAAAACTTTAGATTATCCATCACGATCCCGACTTTGCATAAGCTTTTTGGGGGTGTTTATACCTTGATTGTGAGTTCGTGGGATTTGGTTCATTGTGGGTTCGCACCATCATGGTATTAGAGCTTCATTCTAAAATTAGGTTGCTCTCTTTCATCTCTTTGTGTAGCTACTTCATTATCTTTCTTTGTTTCCATCAATTTCTTATCCTTTTCTTCAAATATAAATTCTATTGGCTTTCTTCTCCATTGTCCCATCTCCAGTTTTTTGTTTGTTTTTCTCCATATCTTCATCCTTCTCATCACCATATTCATTTTTTTTTAATTAGATATCTTCTTATCTATTTAAAAAAGAAAGAAAGAAAAGAAATAAGAAAAGAAAATTTCTGCAAAAGAAAAAGAAGGAAAAAAGATTACAACTAAAGAAAAAGAAAACAAAACAAAACAAAAAAAAGGGTTGTTTGATCTATAAGAGAGAAGAAAATGTTGTTGTAGATGCTTTATCCCGAAGGTGATGATTCGAGGTTGAATTATTTTGAGGAGGGAGGGGATGATGTGACTCATCACTTGGAGCAAGCTGTTTCAAGTGCTTCAACTGATCCATTGCAAATTCCAAGTTAGCCTATTACAAGGGCACGGACCAAAAGGTTCAAAGAAGCTTTGAATGAGCTAATCCAAGATATGTGGGCTAAACAAATGGGTCAAGAATCTACAATTACGAAGAAGGAGTTGACCATGATTCAAGGAATCATTTATGTCAAAGATTAAGTTGCTGAAGGCTTTTGGGCTAAAGACAATGCAAATTAAGTTGCTTGGGCTTATACCCATGCTTGGGGAGGCTTATTTGGGCTTAAACTTGTTTTTTTTGGGTTGTATAAGTGGTCTTAGATATCTTAAAATGGGCTAAATGAATTTAGGCTTGTTTTGCAAGTTTGATTAGCTTTTTTTCCAAGTTTGGTCTTTACATGTTCCTAGGAATCTTTAATTTGTTGTTTTCCAAGGTGTTTGCTTTCTAGGCTAGTTAAATAAGTCTATACAAACCTTTGTATCCTGAATTTTAAAAATCAATGCATATGTTGATCTTCTGAATTTTCAGAATTTAGAGGAGTTCTTCTCCTTGGTTCCTTATTGAACTTTGCAAACTTATCAAGGATTGATCAACCTTGTGGTGTTCTTAACACTTAGGGCTTGTGTTTATTTGTATTCAAGGGTTCTAGTGGATCAACCAATTTGATTTTAGCTTTCTGGGGTATTTATATCTTTGATTCTAGGTTGTCGGAACATGCCTCTCTTGTCTTTCAGTTTGAGGAAGTACTCGTCTCAGCACCTCTTCATTTTGTTCAATTTGATCTTGCATATCATTCATCCGAACCTCTAATCTTGCAAGGTGTTGTTGCATTGAAAATAGAATTACAAAAAAGAAAGCTCACAACTCTCCCTCAAGTGTTTCACTCACTCTTTTTTTTTCCCACTCAATATTTAGCCTTTTCTTGATAATGAAAATCACTCCTACCTTTTTCCATTCTTGAACTTCACTTTTTTTTTGTTCTTATTTGAACTAACAAAGCTAGATCAAAGATAAACTCGAATAGGATTCCAAACAATGCTCATAATAATACAAAGTGGACAAAAAAAAAATAGAAAATGAAGAATACGTTGCCTTTTGATTTTTCTTTTTCTTCTTCTTTTGATGATTTCTTCTTCTTTTTTCTATTTGTTTTTTCTTCATTTTTTGCACTTAACGAAATTTCAAACAACAAGAATTAAGATAGATACTGAATCAATTTTTGATGGTTGAAACTCTAATACTAAAATGATGTGAACCCCACTTGTTTGTTTCGAGATCCACCAATTGTTACAGATTACTCCAAGGATCTTTAAACATGATCTAGAAAAGTGACCCCGTCCCCTTGATTATATCGAATCAAAATTCGTAAGCAAAGTTGTTGCATCTCTATCCCTTGGTTATATTGAACCAAAAGCCGTAAGAACAAAGGAATGTAACCCTGTCCCCTTGATTATAAAAGAACCAAGAGCCGTAAGTTTGAACACTATAAGGATTAACCTTGATAGGCTCGAAAGTTCTTATAAGGACCATAAAGTGAAGAAATTAATATCTTTCTCACAAATACATCAAATGGTTGTTATATAGAGCTCAGGAAATCCTTATTGACTAAAAAATAAAGGCAAAGTTGTTGAAATTCAGCCTTGACACACAAATTACCAAATTAAAATAGGAATACTACCAAAGTAACATGAAGATAATTTAATATTTTCCTTATTGGACTCCTATCCTTGATATTTTAACCACATTAGACCAAATTGACAACTAATGATTTGCACAATAGTTGGCAAGTTTGATCATACAACTTGCAAGGCTAAAAACTCTTAAAAATATGTCTTTGATTGTGCACGAATTATGGAGCCAATTTAGGGCACAGGTTTCCTTTGATTTCTTAGTCCTTATAGATACCAAAATCATGTGAATTACTACCATCAACAACCATGATCACATTTATGGACTTTTGAAATTCCTTGTTGGCTCAATTCCTTCAAAGGCTTGATTTGACTTAGGCACTTTTAAAAGTGGGGTTGGCCCAAATAAACTTTTTCACAAACCCATTGAAAGCTTCTTAAAGCTTTTATGGCCCTTATTCTTGTAATCACCTAATCAACATTTGAAGTTGATCTTTTGTGCTTTGATTCTCATCAGTTTCCTCATCATAGTTTTCATCTCCTCCTATTTTTCTATTGGACGCTTTCTATTTTTCCTCCTGTTTAACAATGATTGATCCCACCAAATAATAGCATACTTAAAGAATTCAATGGCTACAAACTTTACCTTTATAAGCTCCAAGTATTGTGGCAATCAAATACCAACTCGACCTTCTTTTCCCACTCAAGATAAGCTTTGGGGTCATTCTTGCCTTGAAAAGACAGAATTTTCTTTTTAATACTACCAAAATTATCATTTTCCCTTTTTTGTGCTTCTCAAAATTGTCCATCATAGATCCCGATCATCATCTTCATCAAAGCCTTCACGACTAAATTCATCATTTTCAATTCTATCTTTCCTTGGTTGAACTTTCTTTCTCTAATGCCCATTAGTAGTGCTTTGTGGTTGATCCACTTGGTTAGACTCAATCTGATCTAATCGTTCATGAATCTGGTCCATCTCTCATTTGATAAACTACGAATCAAACTTATTCTCATTCCTAGACATCTTTTTTTCTTTTTTTTCTTTTTTTTTAAGAAACAAGGATTAAAAGCGCTGAACTTGCACTTCCTCGCTTGTTTCCTCTCAAAGAAAAATTCACTCAATTTGCTTTTACCCTCTCATATGCTCACCACTCTTGCCTTTTACCACTCAAAGTCAAGCCAGCTCCCTTCCTATTCTTAATGAAATCAAAGATAATCAACAAATCTAAGGAGCAACAAGTTAGATAATGGCAATCTCAAAATCATAACTTTCAAAACTTAGTTGTGATAAATGTTGGAAAGGAACAAGAATCAAAGATACTCACTCCCATAGACAAGCAAAATTGAATAGAAACTAATTGACATATGAAAGAACACACCAAATTAAGTGATTTGATAAAGACAAAACGTCAAACCCCTTGTAAACAAAGAACCTTTCTTTCTGAATTTCAAAACATAGCGTTGTTGTATTCTTTTTCTTTTTTCTTTTTTTTTTTATTTTTTGCTCTATTCCTTTTCTTCTTTTTTTCTTTCTCCCCTTTTTGTAATAATGGCTGCTAATAACAAGGATATCAATTAGAAATTTTGCCTAGATCAAGGAATTCAAGAAAACAAGATAATTGTGAATCACTTCTTAGAATTCTGATGAAAGAAAGGTGAAATATTTATGTAAATATGTGCGGTAGATAACCTGCACACTATCTAGATTTGTGGGGATTGAAAAGGGCTTCAATTTGATATTCTATAAAAGTCGTTTCGATTATGAATAAAAAATTACGGCAATTTTAAGATGGTAGCCCCCCCTAAGAACAATCTTAGAATTCTGACAAAAGAAAGGTGAAATTTTTATGTAAGAATGCAGTAGATGACCTGCACACCATCTAGATTCGTGGGGATTGAAAAGGACTTCGATTTGATATGATATACAAGTTGTTTCGATACTTAGATCAAAAAGTTATGACTGTTATAAGATAGCGCCCCCTCAAGAACAAATTTTGTTTGTATTTTTTTTGTTTTTTTGTTTTTTGTTTTTTTGTTTTTTTTTTAATTAAAAGAAAAAGAAAAAAAAAACTAAGGATATAGAAACCAAACCTATTTTCAGCACCAAAAGCTCTAATACCAATTGATACAGACACTTTAAATGAACAACCTTAGGAACCCTTGAATTCAATGGAAAAGAATCGCTCCCAACACCAAGAACAGGTTTTGGAGATCTAATTAGAATCAAAAGGAAACTAAGTCCTTAAAACCCTAATCTTGAGACGCCACAAGGTTGATCACTACCTTAATAAGTTGAATTTCCATGCATTCAATCAAGAACAAAAGGAAACAAAGCAAAAGTCTTTCTGAATAAACTTTCATTAAACATAAACTATCTTTTCTCCAAATGACGGTTGCTTTTTATAGTTAAAATAGCATCAAAAAAAGCCCTAAAACCCTAAAAACAAATTTAGCCCAATTAGAATGCATGAGGCCTAAAATAAATCATTAAAAGAACAACTAAAAAGGAAACCATAGTTAAATAAAAGGCCCATAATTAAATAACATCCAGAAAATGCCCTAAAACTAATAAAATGAAATTCCTGATTAACCCATGCTCTCATTTAGGTCTACCAAATCTATCCCTTCCACAACAAGATAGGTAACCATGCTTTGTAAAGCTATGGAACATTAAAATTTTGTTCTGAAATCTTCTAATGCAACCTATTTGTCTTGCACTTGCAAAATCAAGCCTTCTAAAGCTTCCTTCATTCTTTTTTACTTGCCTAAGTCATTAGACCTCTAATTATGTACAAAGGATCTTGTAAATATTTTGTCCCATCAACTTGATTAAACATTTTGGCAGGGGTCAGGTTGACCCACCGTCGACTTTGTGGAAACACTGTGTGTCTCATCATGAGACCATTACATGAAAGTAAAATGACGATAGGGTCCGTCGTCATACTCGTCCATACGGTTACAAGACCATACATTTCTATAGATCCAAGAGTTATTACATCAATCTTAATAAAACATATATATTAAAACTAGTTCGTTCTAATATATACACAAAACAAGAATCAAGGCCACAGTCCAGCTCGCTTCATAATCCCAACCTCTAAGGAGCGCCGTCTGCCTGTACCTGTCATGTACCTGAAAGGAGGGTCCCACGACGGGTTGAGCTAACGCCCAGTAGAGATAAATCCTACAAGGGTTATTCCCCACCTAGGTGCACATGCAAATGATCATTTCACAGTCAAACCAACCACCAATCCGTGCCTACATGTTATCCTATCGTGGAAAAAAAAACTACATGCATGTATGAGATGACACTCTACATGCCCCATGTCTTTGAGTCAACCTCGGAGCCCACCACCCAATGCAAGTGCAGTAAATCAATGCAGGAAGTCGGGTCCAGACTCCCATCTCACAACTTAGTAGTCTATGTGATAATTATTTAATCATTTACCGTGTCTTTTTGGAGCAACGAACTTTCGAAGGTCTCACGCGAGTCTCTTACACCCTCCGACATTTTGAGCTTTCTTGGTGGATACACTATCTAACGAGGTTTTCGAACTTTTCACACGGGGGTATCTATCCCCTACTTGCTACGCCCGACACATTTCGTTTTCCATTTTCATTTAACACTGTGGAACTCAATTAGACTTTGTCCCATTCCCAAGCCCACATGATTCTGCACCAAACACAGTGTCAAACTAGTACCATGTACACACACCCATGTAATGCGGTGTTCTGCATTCTGATACAATGCAATTTTGTGCCCTTTACTTTTTCGAGCCATGACGATTTATTAAGACCTCTACATGGACATTCTACACTATACACTATGTTTGTGCTATGAACACTCATGTCTAATGCACACAAAATTCCTTATATTTAGTTCAACATCAACATACATGTAGTCATGTTAATATTCCACACATTCAAATCAGTACATCACATAAGCATGCACTACATCTTTTCTATCATTCGGTTCATTCATGTCAACACATCATTCAAGCATGTATTAACATAATTCCAACCATTACTTAGGCAAGTAATGCCATAATTCTATATTCCAAGAGTAGCGAGACATAGTATGTCAATCCTCTGACCAATGCATATAATTATTTCCATCTTTATCACACATATATCACATATTCAGCATGTTATTCAATTTATGGCAATAACACACATTAGCCATTCTCGACCATAAATCCGGCCATGCTTGGCCTCGGAAATAATTTGGACTTAGTCCAGAAAGTCCAGTTTTTGTAACTACCACAAAACATCAACACGCCAATTCCTTGCTCGGGCCATGTCCACCTTGACCCCAAGCATTTCGATTACAAAGCGGAGTTCCAAAAGCGAAGTTTGAGGAAAATAGAAAGGACCATTCCTCAAATTTTCGTGACCCAACCCAATGTTCAGCCCATGTTTTGGCTGATAAATTTATTCTATTAAATTCTAGACTCAACGAGATTTCCGTAGAGTCCAAGAACGTGCAAATCGGAGTTCGGACGGGAAAGTTATGGCCGTCGAGTTGGTCTGATCGATTCACGGGTGTCGTGAAATTTGAGCTACCAGTTTGCTCATTATCTTTCGGAGTTTTGCTGTCTCGGAACACAATGTTCGGTTGGACGGTCCAAAACTTCCCATGAAACTAGTCTTTGACCATCACACAATCCTGAAGCGAACCACAACATACAAATTCGCCCGGAAGCCGGATGGCAAGTAGGCATTACGGCCCCTAGGCGTAAAATAACTAGAGTAGGAGGAAACCTACCTCTTGTAGCGTAGTTCCGGGTTCTTTGCTATCCGGGTCTACTCACTGCGCAACACTCCTTCCTTTTCCTCTTTCTTTTTCCTCTCTTCCTCCCATTTCTTCTCTTTTCTTCTTTCCTTTTCTTTTCTTTTCCTCCCTTTCTCCTTTCCTTTCCTCCCTTTCTCTTCTCCTTTCCTCCCTTTCTCTTTTCCCTTCCCCCTCCTTCTCCTTGCTGCTCCCACGAACTGAAGCTTGCTGCCCCCTTGCTTGTACGAACAGCCCATGTGAAGCCCCTTATATAGACTTCAAAGGAGCCATGCATGTTGACACATGGCATGCCATGTGTCACACACATGGCTTGCCATGTGTCACACGGCATGCCTTTGCCTGCATGCATTGTGACACATGGCTACCATGTCACTCATGGCTTGCCATGTCACCCATGGTTTTCCATGTGTCATCATAAACCACCATGTGTCGCCCAACTTTACCCGTTGCCTCGAGAAATACATGAAATTTCGGCTATCTAGGAATTCAAATTATTTGGGTATTAATTTATGAGCCATGTGAGTGACAATGTGTAATCCGTTTCTTTATCCAAGATCTAGAAAAATCCCAACTTTTCTCCAGACTATTTCGGTAAATTACCATTTTGCCCCTTTTTTTTTTTTTTGAAAATTTTCACGGGTTTTACAAGCTTGGTCCACACATAAATCTTTATTAACAAAGCTCACCAATTCAACAACAACGTTCCAAGAATTTTTACCTTTCGAACAAGTTTTGGTAATGCTTGGATTGGTGACACTAGGGTATGTGATTTAGGTTTACAACTTGGGGTATGGGAGAGATAGAATGAGAGATGGTGGAAAGGAGATAGGTGATAGGGAAGGAAAAGAATAAAAATGAGAGATTTTGTTTAGAAATAGAAATTAAAGCTTTGAATGAGAAAGATTGATCAAACGGTGGTTGGATGGAAGAACAATTCTACTTATCTCATCATCTTCCCTTTCTAACTTTCCAAATCCAATTCTCCAACCACAACCCTAAACTTTCCAATTCTGATTCCATACTTCAAAACCATTTCCAAATACTTTGTTTTAACTTAGAAACAATAAATACCATCTTCCCTAACCTTAGAGAAACCTCAAATTCGTGCATAGCCCTAGCCTACCTTAGATAAAACTCGAAAACCGCAAACTAGCTCAAAACAAGGTTGTTTTGTTTCAAATTAAACCCAAACATTTCCAAACCTAAAATCCTTCATTCTAAACCTTAATTCCATCATATATAAACTCCAAATAAGGTCTATAACCTTTTGAACCAGACCTGTCCCTTACCCTTCAAAGTTACATCATATACCCCTAAACTACCACAAATCCATCTCTAACTTACCTAAACCTTTAGATCATCCATCATGATCCCGTCCTTGCATTAGCTATGGAGGAAAATTGTATTCCTGATCTTGAGATTCTTGCTCAACATCTACAACAACGCTTGAGCCTTTATGAAGATCATATATCTATGGAGAACTTTATGGAAGGTATAGGCAAATATGAGATCAAAGAGAAAAAATATAATTTTGAAGCCTAGTCAACTTCAAGGTTTCTTGAAGCACAAAAAAGTTGAAGATATGTATGCATAAGACTATGATTACCATGGGAGGAATAATGGCTACTCTCAGAATGATGATTACTATGAGAGGCAATGGTAATAACTATGATGCAGGCTTAAGATTCAATCCCAAAACTTAACATTCCAAAATTTGATGGAAGAATGGATGCTGATGAGTTTTTGGATTAACATAATATGGTGGAGCATCTTTGAGTATTATAACCCCCCTAAGCACAAAAAAGTGAAGTCGTTGGCTATTAAGATGTGTAAGAATTCTTCCATTGGGTGGAAAAACTTGAAAAGACAACATGAAAGAGATGGTAAAAAGAATATTGAAACTTGGGAAAAGATGAAGAAATAGTTAAAAGGGAGGTACCTTCCCACTAACTATCGCCAAGAAATCTACCTCAAAATTCAAAATTTTAAGCAACAAGATTTGAGTGTAGAGGAGTATTCGGCTGAGTTTGAAAACTTGATAATCAATGGAGACTTGCAAGATTCCGAGGAACAAGTCATAGCTTGCTACCTTGTTGGTTTAAAATTGAACATTTGAAGAGTTATTTATTTGCAGCCATATAATACGCTCCAATATGTGATGAAGCTTGCTTTGAAGGTTGAGGGTCTAAATAATTATAAAAGTTTTACTACAACTAGGAGTGCGACTAGAGAAGAATTTACCAAGAATTCGATTTCGATGAATCTTAGTCATCCTAAAACTACCCCCTTTTCCATGCATGAACCACAACAAGAATCAACTTCTAAGTCAAACACTTGTTTTAATTGCCATGCATTAGGGCATATTGTTCCTAAATGTCCTAACCAAATATTTTCTTCCCATAGTTGTTGAAGATGAAGCCAAGGAAGAAGATGTTGAAGAGGTAGTTGAATCTAACCATGTGCAAGAAGAGGAGGAGAAAAGTTCATTGTTGTCAAAATCTAAGTTAGAGAAGGAGATCAAAGTTGGTTCATATGTGATGGCTTTGGGTGTTGTTGAAGAAACCAAAAGTGGGAAGGAAATCCCATAAGAAGTCAAGCCTATTCTAGAGGAAGTTGTGGAAGCCTTGAGTAGAAAACATGTTTTATTGACTTCTTTCCATTAAAGTTAAGGTAGTTGTATTCAACATGGTTAAGGATCCTAAAGTTAGAGTCAAAGGAATCATGAAGCTACATGAAGGCTTGAAGACTGAGAAGAAACATGTGAAGTATGTGGAACAAGAAAATAAGCACAGAAAGCTACTTGAGTTTGAAGTAGGAGATTTTGTTTAGATTCATCTTAACAAGGATAGATTTCTGGCTTGGAAATTTGGAAGGATCAAGTCAATGGTAGATAGTCCTTTCAACATCAATGAGAAGATTGGAGAGAGTGCTTACACCTTGTTGTTGCTCAACAACCATGATATCTTTCCTACATTCAATGTTAAGGATTTCAGGCCTTATCATGGTGAAGACTTGAGGGCAAGTCTTTACTCCAAACTATGGGGGATTTGATGCGAACCCCGTTGCGTTTTGGTTCTAGATCCAACAATTGTTGTGGATTACTCCGAGAATCTTCAAACACGATCTTGAAAAAGGGATCCCATCCCCTTGACTATGTTGAATCAAGAGCCGTAAGCAAAAGTGTTGTGTCTTAGTCCCCTTGGTTATATAGAACCAAAATCAATAAGAACAAAGGAAAGTAACCCTATCCCCTTGATTATAAAAGACACAAGAACCGTAAGTTTGAACACTGTAAGGAGTTAACCTTTATAGGCTCGAAAGTTCTCACAAGAACCACAAAGTAAAGAAAAACTAACAAAAGAATTGTTATTCATCAATGTCTGCCGAACAAATACATCAAAGGGCTCTTATATAGAGTTTAGGACATCCTTATTGACTAAGAAAGAAAGGAAAAGTTGCTAAAATTCAGCCTTGACAAACAAATTACCAAAACTGAAATTGGAAAACTACCAAAGTAACATGAAGATAATTGTTTCTTCTCCTTATTGGACGTCTATCCTTGATATTTTGACCATAATATACCAAATTGATAACTAATGATTTGCACAAGAGTTGGCAAGTTTGATCATACAACTTGCAAGGCTAAAAAATCTCCAAAATAGGTCTTTGATTGTGCACAAATTAAGGAACCAATTAGGGGCACAAATTGCATTTTTTGATCCTTTTAGATGCCAAAATCATATGAGTTATTACCATCAATAACCATGATCACATTTATAAACTTTTGAACTTTCTTGTTGGCTCCAATTCCTTAAAAGGCTTTAATTGACTTGGGCTCTTATTTAAACGCTGGGTTGGCCCAAATAAACTCCTTCACAAACCCATTGAAAGTCTTTTGAAACTTATTGGCCCTTGCACTTGTGATTAACCCAATTGGCAATTGAAGCGGATCCTTTGTGCTTTGATTCTCATCAGGATTGATGTAGTAGCATCTACAACAACCAATAGAAATTCAACCTTGATTAGAAGGTTGTAAAGTTGTATGATCATCAAAATGGAATTTTTGGACTTTAATTAAGACTTTAAAGGAGTTAAGGACGTGATCAAGGCTTAAAGAAGAGTTTGAAAAAGTCAATTTTTTTTTATATATTTTCTAAATTCTAGTTTTATTTGGAGTCATGTTTCTAGGAGTTGCTTTATTCAATTTACAAAGTTTTATTTTCCAAGTCGAAGTAAGAGTTGATTTATTTGATTTAGAAAGTAAGAGGCCTATATATACCCTCTTGTATTCTTTTTTTTTTTTCATTCAAAGTCAATATTTTCTTAATTCTCTTTAATAGCTTCACTCTGCTCTTTATCTCGGCGATTCTCTCGGAAATGACGACCATTGGCTTCTATCCCAAAGTGGATTCATTAGGTGGCGAAGTAAGTACTTATCATCCTACAACCTCAACTCATCCCATCATCTTCTTTTTAACTTTCCAAATCACATTCTCCAACCACAACCCAAAACTTTCCAAATCTGATTCCATACTTCAAAAACTTTTCCAAATAGTTTTTTTTTTTTTTATCATAGAAACCATAAATATCATCATCTCTAACCTTAGATAAACCTCAAAATCGTGCATAACCCTAACCTTACCTTAGAAAATGCTGAAAAAACTAACTCAAAACAAAGTTGTTTTGCATCAAACCAAACTCAAAGTTTTCCAAACCTAAAATCTTTCGTTCTAAACTTGAGGGTTATGATATACGTTTTTTCCCCTAACTTTTCCTAAGTAATGAATAACTTAAAAAATTCCAAGTAAAAAATAATAAAATTAATTTTAAATTATATTTGACTTTCCAAAAGTTTGAGGAAAAGCAAAAAAAAAGTTAATTTTTTTTTCATATTTGATTCTAGCATGAAAAATAGGAAAGAGAGTCAACCATTCAAAAAATTAATTAAACATTTATATATTTTTAAATTATTTAATTTTTAGATAAAATAAATAAATAAATAAATAAATAAGTGAAATAAAATTGAAATAAGACGTGAAACATTTTCTTAATTTTATTTTATTTTCCTTATATTTTTCCTTACTTTTTCACAACCAAATATAATCTTAAACTATTGGTTTTTCCTTCCACTTATTTAAAATTTATAATATGTAATTAATTCGGATTATGACAGAAGAGACCCAGTAAACAAACCTTCCTTTAGGAGTGACGACATTCTATCTTTCCTTCATAATACTTGCCACATAATATGTCATTAGTCTATGAATGTATGATTGATATTATACAACTCTAAAAATTCACATATAAATTAGGTGCTTGTCAAAATCAGCTATTATTATTTTTCGAGTTTGAGTATGAGTGGCCTTTGTAGATAGGGAGGTCGTCATGATTCATAGTTGGTTGGTATGGAGCAAAACTGAAATGACAATTTATATATTTGAATATATCACATCAATGGGGATAAAGTCAACTTTGGATGTGCTTTCATGTGGAGCCGGAAAATTTCGATGGAATCATCCACCAAATCCCAAAATCTAAGAGTATGTGTCTGTTTATATATAAAATAGGGGCAATCATGTTTTGGTGGTTTGAAGCATAGTAAAGATTAAAAATAGAATGTGACTATCCTAAACCTTTAAACATGAAAATAATTAAAACATGCGGAATAATAATCGCACATCTTAATACTGAAATGCCCTCATCCTTTGTCCTTCATCGAAAGAGAATGGAGGATGGACCCATTCCTCAAATATCACCATCTCTCGTATGGTGACCATTTCAATCTTAAAAGGTGTGGTTATTGTTTCACCATATGTTTTAATTTTTTAATTGAAGATATCACATGTTTTAGAGATTTAGGATGATTGCCTTCTAAATTTGTTACTTTTAGTGCTTCGTAACACTTAAACATAATTCCAAATAGATAACTTTATAAGTGACCCATTTAGGAGACTTGAACTTCAATTTGTTATTGGTCTAGTTGCTAAGAAATTAAAAAGGTTTATGAGGGACACCTTGTAGGGTCGTCTTGACTTTGGAAGGAGCTTTGGTCTTGAAGATGAATGATTGTAGTAGATAAATAGAAGAAGTTATTCAATTAGGAGTCTAGGACCCCACCCACATGTTCATTGCAGCTTTCTGATGACCTTTTTTTTTCTCCTTTTACGAGTTTAGCCACTTTTGATTTGAGTGTGCCATAATTCTCCCTGCTTGACATGGCAAAGTGAATAAGATTCATGGCTGTCAACCTTTTAATATCCCCAATGACCATTGCCCCTTTAGTTTTGCGGGCTCAAAATGATGGGAGATTTTAGGTATTGTTACAGGCTTAGGAATTTGGGAAACTGTACATGAGGTTGTAGGAAATGAAATCTTTTGAATTAATTATTGGCTTCATGAGGTTTATAAAATTAACTTTGAAGTTACCATTTCTCTCAGATGATGGGCTGCCGCTTTTTCGGATATTTATGAACACAATTGTCACAACCTGTGGACATAAACCATCTTTATTTATTTATTTATTTATTTTGGGAGGCAGGATCTGAAGAGTGATTCTCTTGTGATGTGATCAAGGCCTCATTAGAAAGTGGGTTGGCCCATATTGCACTTGTTAATATGTATGAAAAGACTGAAATGCAGATACATACATCTTTCCGGTGCTTACATAGAAATTCTCCATAACAAGAAATATCAGCTTTAATTTTTGCGGCAGATTGGCTTTTAATAATAAGCTTAATCAAATCATTCAATCATATTTGTAGATCGGGCGATTTGGACGAAAAGTCTAAAGGCACTTTCTACCGTTTTAGTGCATCTTCTTATTGGAATTTGAAAACTTTTTTTTATTGGAAATGCTATTAAGAAAAACGTAACACATGCCCTTAGCTCAAATAGTAAAGTGTTCACTCTTAAAACAGGTAAAAGACATTAAAAAAATGTCTCAAATTTGAATTTAATTGAGAACAATTTACTATCTTAAAATTAAAATATATTCAAAAAACACTAGATATAAAAAGCTTTCACAATGCTTCCAAACTTTTAACTCATAGTTATTTTAGAAACCATTCACATAATTAAAAAAACACTTAAAAGAAAAATAAAAAATTTAACAAAATTTAAAAAATATTTTGAAAAATTCTAATAATTTTTTGAAAAACACTTGATAAATAATGCTCCTAAAAATATTTTTATAAGGAACACTTAGATGAAATTAAAATTCTTATCAATACGCTTTAAGTTGATATTTTACTTATGGATTTTAAATATATTGTGTTGTTCGCTCAAGAAAAAAAAAAGAATATTGTGTTGTTTGATGTCAAAAAACAAAAAAAAAAAGAATATTGTGTTGTTGTTTAAGGTTGAACAATATTTAGATTTCCAGAATACTGAAAAAACATTTTAAAAAATGTACAAAAAGATCATTGTAAGAAAATGTCATTCAGAAACTGGCAATGGTGGTGATTCTGGTGGGTTTATTTTATCTTTGCAGGGCAATGCGCCTGACAGGGATCAGCATGGGCCTTGATCCACAGTTTTCAGACAACCTCCTGTTAGAAATTCAAACCCTACAGGCCAAGTTTGACACATAGATGCAGAAAAAACATGGGCAAACCCAATGGAACATCACAAACACAAAAAATTTGCCTCCACTACTTTTTGGCATTCTGGAGTTATTTTCTTTGCTCTCGTATCATATGTCATATTCAATAGGGTTGATGAATGGGCCCTCGTAGTTTATTTTCTTAGCATCTTTCAAGTTCTTTATCCAGTTATTTACTGAAAATCACAAACAAGTAGCTTGTTTCCTCTTAAGCGACTAGAAGTTCTTTATAAGGTGAGTTAAATCCTTAACTCTAAGTCCGAGAAAAAACGGTAGGCTCGAAAGTTCTCACAAGAACTATAAAGTGAAGAAAACCTTACAAAATAATTATTATTCATCAATGTTTATTCAACAAATACATAAAAGGGCTCTTATAGAGAAGAGAGCTTAAGACATCTTTATTGACTAAGAAAAAAAAAGTTGTTGAAATTCAGTCTTAACATACAAATTACCAAAACTGAAATTGGAAAACTACCAAACTAACATGAAGATAATTGTTTATTTTCTTTATTGGACGTTTATCCTTGATATTTTGACCATAAGAGACCAAATTGACAACTAAGAATTTACACAAAAGTTGGCAAAATTGATCATATAACTTGCAATGTTAAAAACTCTCTAAAATAGGTCTTTGATTGTTCACAAATTATGGAGCAAATTTGGGGCACGAATTTCCTTTGATTTTCTCGTCCTTTTAGATTCCAAAATCATGTGAATTATTACCATCAATAGCCATGATTTCAACTCTTATCGCTCAAATTCTTTCTCGTACGACTTGATTTGACTCTGAGCTCTTTAAAGGCTAGTCGCCCAAACTTCTTCACAAGCCCATCAAAGCTTCGCTTTTCACTTGCTCTCGTGGATTTGCCCAATCGACATTTGAAACGGATCCTTTGTGCTTTGATTCTCATCATTCCCCCGTTCCTTGAATCTTAATCATAATGTTCTTAATGACACAAAAATCAATATACATCCTCCATGGACCATCCTTTTTGGGTACAAGTAGTACATGTACAACACATGGACTAAGGCTCTCTCTCTCACATATCATTTTACAAGCAATTCCTCCACTTGCCATTGAAGTTCCTTTGTCTCCTCAGGATTAAAGCTATAAGCAAGTTGATTTTGAATTATAGCTCCAAGATTAAAGTCAATTTGATGCTCAATGCCTCTAAAGGGTGGCAAACCACTAAGATCTTCTTTGGGGAATTCATCTTCAAACTCTTATAAGAAAGAAGAAACAACACTAGGCCAAGAAAAATCAAAATTGTTAATGTTCAAATGTACCTATTTATACAAAAGTACAAACATAGACCTGTTAGTATAAAAAACACTCTTGATCTCACTATTTTTTTTTTTTTACATAGAAGCTTTCTTTTCTTTTCGTTTCCTCTCCTTTTCCTTTGTTCACTTTCAATTTTTTTTTGTTTCCTTTCCTTTTTTTTTGTTCACTTTCAGATCTTTTTTTTCTTTCACTCTCTTTCTTCTCACTCTCTTCCTTTCCTGTCCTCCCACTATCCCCTTCTTCTCCCTTCCCTCCAACTTCTGTCCCCATCCAATCAAGATCCTTCATACACATGTTTGGTGTCAATGGTACAAGAGTTACAAGCTTGTTCATGAAATTGAAACCGTCATGGTTGGCTCTCCTATCAAATTGCCAAGACCTGCCCAATAAGATGTGAGAAGCATACATAGGGACAACATCACAAAGAACTTCATCATGATACTTTCGAATTGAAAATTACACAAACATTTGCTTTTGCATCTTCACTTCCCCACCTCATTCAACCACTACAACTTATATGGCTTAGGATGTTTAAGTGTTGATAATTGTAGCTTATCAACAAACAAAGCACTACCAACATTAGCATGACTCCCAACATCAATAATCAAACTACAAACCTTATTATTAAGGTGGCAGTGAGTATTGAAAATGTTCCCATGTTGTTTAATGCTCTTTCACTTGGGCACTCAAAAAATGCCTTGTCACCAACGCCTCTCCTTCCATCGAATATTCTTCTTCATCTTCCAATTCATTCTCAAGCTACAAACCTTATTATTAACATGGCATTGAGTATGGAAAATGTTCCCATGTTGTTCAATGCTCTTTCACTTGGGCACTCAAAAAACGTCTTGTCACCAATGCCTCTCATTTCATCAAATATTCTTCTTCATCTTCCAATTCATTCTCAAGCCCTTCATTATTCAAGGCTTTTGGAACACACCTCTCTTTTATTTGAGTTTGGGGAAGTACTCATCTCAGCACCTCTTCATTTTGTTCAATCCGATCTCGCATGTCATTCATCTGAACCTCTAATCTTGCAAAGTGTTGTTGCGTTGCATGCAGTATGAAAGATTGGTCATGTCCCTCCTCCTTATTTGCATGATCAAATCAAATAATAGAATTAAAAAAAGAAACATCACAAAACTTCCTCAAGTGTTTCACTCATACTTCTTTTTTTTTGGATGATTATTTTTTTTCTATTTTTTACACTAAAAGAAATTTCAAACGATTAGAATTAAATAGATACTGAATAATGTTTGAGCAAAGCTCGATACAAATGATGTGAACCTCTCATGCTTTTGCTTCTAGATATCAATGCTGTACTACTTAAAGAACACTATGCCCAGAATAGTGGTTCATCCTCTTGACTATAGTAGTCGTATAAAGACATGCATCTCATCTCTCGTTGGTTATATGAAACCAAAATCCGTAAGAACAAAGGAAAGTAAACATGTCCCTTTTGATTATAAAAGAACCAAGAGTCATAAGTTTGAACACTATATGGATTAACCTTGATAGACTCGAAAGTTCTCACAAGAACCATAATATGAAGAAAACCTCACAAAAGAATTGTTATTCATCAATGTATGCTCAACAAATACATCAAAGGGCTCTTATATAGAGCTTAGGACATCCTTATTGACTAAGAAAAAAAGGAAAAGTTGCTTAAATTTAGCCCTGACGCATAAATTACCAAAACTGAAATTCGAAAACTACCAAAGTAACATGAAGATAATTATTTATCTTCCTTATTGGATATCAATCCTTGATATTTTGACAATAATAGACCAATTTGACAACTAATGATTTGCACAAGAGTTGGTAAATTTGATTATACAACTTGCAAGGCTAAAAACTCTTCAAAATTGGTCTTTGATTGTGCATGAATTATTGATGAGAATGTGGCCCAGAATCAAAGCACAAAGGATCTGCTTCAAATGCTAATTAGGCCAATCACGAGAGCAAGGGCCAAAAAGCTTCAAGAGGAACTAAATGAGCTTGTGAAGGAGTTTATTTGGGCCTACCCGACATTTAAAGAAGAGCCCAAGTCAAATCAAGCCTTTGAAAGAATTGGAGCCCAACAAGGAAGTTAAAAAGTCCATAAATGTTATCATGACTGTTGATGGAAATAATCCACATGATTTTGGCAATTAATAGGACCAGAAAATCAAAGAAAATTTATGCTCCATATTAGTTCCATAATTCATGCAAAATCAAAGACATATTTTGGTTTACAAGTTGTATATCAAACTTACATATTTTTGTGCAAGTCATTAGTTGTCCATTTAGTTTATTATGGTCAAAATATCAAAGATATGCATCCAATAAGGAAAAAAATAAATTATCTTCATGTTTCTTTGATAGTTTTCCCACCCTCGCTTTGTAATTTGTGTGTGTCAAGGTCAATTTTGTGTAACTTTCCTTTCTTTCTTAGTCAATATGATGTCCCGAGCTCTATATAAGAGCCTCGATGTATCGGTCAATGACATTGATGAATAACATTCTTCTTGTGATGTATTCTTCATTTTATGGTTGTTGTGAGAACTTTCGAGCCTATGAAGGTTAATTCCATATAATGTTCAAACTTACGACTCTTGATTCTTTTATAATTAAGGGGACAGGGTTTCTTTCCTTTGTTCTTACGGCTTTTGGTTCCATATAACCAAGGGGATGGAGACGCAACATCTTTGCTTATGGCTTTTGATTCAATATAGTCAAGGGGACAAAGCCACTATTCTAGATCTATTGGAAGATCCTTGGAGTAATCTGCAACAATTGGTGGATCTCGAAGCAAAACACAACGAGGTTCGCATCATTTTGGTATCAGAGCTTTGGCTTTCAAACATCGATTCTGTATCTATCTTAATTCTTGTTGTTTGACATTTCGTTTGAAAAAAAAAACCAAAAAACCATAAATTAGTTCAAATAAAAGCAAAAAAAGTGAAGTTCAAAAGTAGAAAAAAGCAAGAGTGATTTCCATTATCAAGAAAAAAGCCAAATATTGAGTGTGAGTGAAACATGTGAGGGAGTGTTGTGAGGTTTCTTTTTTTTTTTTTTATTCTTTCTTTTGATTTGGTCATGTCTTCAAGTAAAGATCATGCATATAAGGAGTGAGGTAAGACTAATCGCTCATATCGCAAGTAAAGCTACGCAACAAAACTTGCAAGATCGAGGTTCCTGGAGCAAATGACACAAGATCCGGACAACAAAATGAAGTGGGTGCTCGAGATTGAACACTAAACATTGCACCAGAATATTACATTTCCGGTAAGTGCATGAATTAAATCGGTAGTAAGTATATACACACACAACACCACTCCATCGACATAACAGCAAAGAAAACCAGCCATCTTAACTAAAAATTTATAAACATTTCCATCGACAATACAGCTCAGCCACAACACGGAGCTCGCATTACTGTGCCGTATCGTTACAATATTATGGCCATGTTGATATTCTGAGGTTGCTGGCCAGGTCTTCTTCCTTTCTTCGCCGCACCCTCTTCTCGCTATGGGCATTTTCGCCGCCGGCAACATCGCAGTCAGACAGAGCGTATCTCTACATATTTATTGTCGATAAAAGATCGAGTACAGGTTGTTGATTTTGTAGAATTTTGACATTATAAAACATATAATAAAAGGTTTGTAAGGGGAGGGCTGGACTGGCATGAACGAGCCTGTTTCAGAAGAGATTCGTCAGGAATCACGCCAAGATGCCCTCCGACAAACAACGGCTCACAAACAAACCAAGCAATCCTCGTACACACCGCCGGGGTTTGCCTGCATGCAGGACCGTCGGGCTTTCGCAATCTGCATCTCATTGCATACCCCCGACCAAATCTCCTCTCAAGCCTAACCTCAGGCTCATTCATGCCAGGTTAATTTTTTCCTGTACATACTTTTAATAATATTTTTATAATATCAAAATTCTATAAAATTAATAGCCACCATACTCCAATCTCAGAACATTTGGATACGTGATATGTAAGTATGCATGCAATAAGTTCTCACTTCAGTAAAGTAGCTGCCACTAGCGATGGGCAGTGCCATTATTATGAGAAGAGGGTTGTCGAGAAGGGAAAGACTGCTAATTAGCTTCTTCTCTAAATTAATATGTATATTTATATGTGTATGTGTTGCCTAGCTAGCAATCTGAGCTCCATGTTTGTCTTAATTCAGAGCTTTAATATTGTAAATGGAAAATGCTATAATCAATTTTAGTTAATATATTTGGTTTTTTTCTTTTTCTTTTTCTGTGATAAGTGGTGTTGTGTGTGTATATATACTTTGCACGCAATTTGATTCATACACGCAAATGTAATATTCCAGTTACAATGTTCGGTGTTCTACTTTTCTCGGAATCCAAATAGCCTTGGAGCATGTGAAAAATCTAGATTTGGGAAATTTTATAGACTAGATGGGTATTTGTTTAAAGAGAACAAACTTTGTGTACCCAATAGTTCTATGAGGGAGTTGCATGTTCGTGAGGCACATAGTGGGGGATTAATGGGACATTTGGTGTTAAGAAAACACTTGACACTTTACATGAGCATTGATTTTGGCCAAATATAAGAAGAGATGTGGAAAGAATATGTCTTAACAGAAGACAAACTAGGTTTCCTTGCTTCATGGTTTGTATAGTTACCCTCACTGCTCCAACAACACCTTGGGTGTTTAAGGGACTTTGTTCTAGGTTGCCTGTGATCAAAGAGGGGGAAGGTGGATTCTATCTCCATAGTTGTAGATAGGTTTTCCAAAATGGCACATTTCATTGCTTGTCATAAAATCGATGGTGCAACTAATATGGCTGATTTGTTCTTTAAAGAAATTGTTCACTTGTATGGTGTTCCTAGAACTATTGTTTCTGATTGAGATGCTAAGTTTTAAGCTACTTTTGGAATGTTTTGTGTGGGATAATTGGTAACTAAACTTTGGTTTTCAACAACATGTCACCCTAAACCGATTGACAGTTTTTCAAAAGTGGGCCATTAGACTTTTGCCTACCTTTTGAGGCCACAATTCACAAGAATCTTAAAAGTTGGGAAGATTGTTTTCCATTCATTAAATTTTCTTATAATAAGAATTCCATTCCACAATTGATGCGACTCATCAAGTAGAGCGAGTTGTTTCAAGTGCTTCAAATAATCCATTGCATATTCCAAGTTGGCTTATTATAAGGGCACAGGCCAAAAGGTTCAAATAAGCTTTGAATGGGCTTATCCAAGATATGTGTGTTAAACAAATGGGACAAGAATCTACTATTTCTAAAAAGGAGCTGACCATGATTCAAGCAACCATTAATGTCCAAGATCAAGATGTTGAAGTCTTTTGAGCTAAAACAATGCAAATTAAGTAACTTGGGCTTATGTCCATGCTTGGGG
The DNA here is from genome assembly GCA_016808115.1 of Tetrastigma voinierianum. Taxonomy (NCBI): domain Eukaryota; kingdom Viridiplantae; phylum Streptophyta; class Magnoliopsida; order Vitales; family Vitaceae; genus Tetrastigma; species Tetrastigma voinierianum. The sequence continues at coordinate 1,152,123 of JAEQBH010002921.1, read as the reverse complement.
CATGCTTATTGATGAGAATCGAAACATAAAGGATCCACAATTAAAGCACAAAGGATTCGCTTCAAATGCCAAACGGGCCAATCACAAGAGCAAGGGCCGAAAAACTTTAAGAGGCTTTCAATTGACTTGTGAAGGAGTTTATTTAGGCTGACCCAGCCTTTAAAGAAGAGCCCAAGTCAAATCAATCCTTTGAAGGAATTGGAGTCAACAAGGAAGTTCAAAAGTCTATAAATGTGATCATGGCTGATCAAAATAGTAGCAAGACTAAAAATACTTGGATTTAGAAATATATTTGGTGTCTCTAAGGTTTCACAACATCCTGAATCTGAATTTTCCATAATTAAGATCGAATTCCCAATGTTGGACATATAATTTTGGGGAGACCTTAGGATTTTGATCGAAAAACCATTAATGATGGTTTTACAACAGTATTCTTGTAATGAACAAGTCCATTATGATCAAATTTCATTACTCCAAGCAAGTGTATTAAGATCCGTTCAAGTTGAAAAGAGAGAGAAAGAGAGAGAGAGAGAGAGAGAGAGAGAGAGAGAGAGAGAAAGAAGAGCGATTTGAAAAGTGAGGGAGAGATATCAAAAAGAAAAGAGTGAAAATAACAGTAAGATTGAGAGCTCAGAAAAAAAATTTCAAAAAAAAGAAGAAGAAAACGTGGAGAGAAAAGAAAAGCGAAAAGTGAATTTTTATGCAAAGGAAAGTGATGTGAGAGTTGCTGATTTTGCAAAATAGCCTTTCTTTGTGCTTGTTTACAAGTAGGTTTGTTTGAATACTAACAATCTTAGCCCTTCTCTTCCTAGTGTTGTTGATTCTTTGTTGCATGAATTTGAAGATGTGTTTCCTGAGGTTGTTCCTAGTGGGTTACCAGCCATTAGAGGTATAGAACATCAGGTTGACTTCCTTCCTAGAGCAACCATTCCCTACCATCAAGCCTATAAATGTAATCCAAACAAGACTAAAGAACTTCAAAGGCGGGTTGAAGAGCTGATGGCAAAGGGTCATGTTCAAGAAAGCTCAGTCCTCGCGTGGTCTCTAGCACTTCTTGCACTCCAAGAAAGATGGATCTAGGAGAATGTGCATTGACTCTAGGGTTGTGAATAACATAACGATAAAGTATCGCCATCCCATTCCTAGGTTAGATGTTATGCTAGATGAGTTGCATGGGTCTAGTATCTTTTCAAATTTTAATTTAAAGTCTGGCTACCATCATATTAGGATGAGGGAATGGGATGAGTGGAAAACTACTTTCAAAATAAAACATGGACTTTATGAATGGTTAGTAATTCCTTTTGGACTCACTAATGCACCAAACACTTTTATGAGATTAATGAATCATATATTGCGTACATTTATTAGGAAATTCGTTGTTGTGTACTTTGATGACATCTTGGTGTACAGTAGGGATCTTGATGAACATATGAACCATTTTCATTATGTACTTGATGTATTAAGGAAGGAAAAGTTGTATGTGAACCTTAAAAAGTGTAGTTTTGCATGGATAAGGTTGTTTTTCTTGGTTTCATTGTAAGTGCTCAAGGTATAGAGGTTGATAAAGAAAAGTTAAGAGCAATCAAAGAATGGCCAACACCTACAAGCGACTAAGGTGAAAATTTTTCATGGATTAGATAGTTTTTATAGGTGTTTTGTAAAGGATTTTAGCACCATGACTACACTACTCATTGAAGTCATTAAAAAAATTGTTAGGTTTTAGTAGGATAAAGCATAAGATGGTGCATTTAAAGTTATTAAAGATAGGTTATGTTCTGCACCTGTATTGGCATTGCTTAACTTCAACAAAACTTTTGAGATTGAGTATGATGCCTCAAGAGTTGATATAGGAGAGCTATATTGTTGCAAGAAAGGCGACCTATTACTTAATTTAGTGAGAAGTTGAATAAGGCAACCTTGAGTTATCAAGCATATGGCAAGGAGCTTTATGTGCTAGTAAGGGTGCTGTAGACTTGGCAACACTCTCTTTGGCCTAAAGAGTTTGTGACTCACACAGATCATGAATCTTTGAAGAATCTTAAGGATCAAGGTAAATTGAATAAGAGGCATGCTAGATAGTTGGATGATGCAGGAGCTTCTTCAATAAACAATGGGAATTCACCCTTCATTATAGAAGATTCAAATTGAGAAGGTTGCAAAGCTTTAGTATCATCAAAATGACACCTTTGGACTTCAATTAGGGCTTCAAAGGAGTTAAAGACGTGATTAAGGCTTGAAGAAGAATTTGAATAAGTCAAGTATTGGTTTTTATTATAATTTCTAAATTCTAGTTTGATTTGGAGTCATGTTTCTAATTTTAGGAGTTGCTTTATTCAATTTGGAAGGTTTTGTTTTCCTAGTCAAAGTAGGAGTTGCTTTATTCAATTTAGAAAGTTTTGTTTTCCTAGTTATAGTAGGAGTTTCTTTATTCAATTTAGAAAGTATGGGGCCTATATATACACCCCTCCCCTAATGTACTCTTTTATGATTAGTTCAAGTTTAATATTTTCTGATTTTTAAGAGTTCTCTTGTTCTCTTAGCCTCGTGATTCATTCTGAGTGGCAGGTGCCTGGCTGGGCTTCTTATCCCTAGGTAGATTCTTGCAGCATAAAGTATATCTTTGGTTTTCTAATCTCGATGGATTCCTCGAGCGGTAAGTTCGTGATCCTCCATTCGTGATTCCTTAAGTGGCGAAGTAAGTTTCTATCCTTCTATATAACCTATACTCATCTCATAATCTTATCTTTTAACTTTCCAAATCCAATTCTCCAACCACAACCCTAACTTTCCAAATCTTGTTCCATAATTCTACACCCTTTCCATATACTTTGTTTCATCCTAGAAACCATAAATACCATCATCCCTAACCTTTGAGAAGCCCTAAATTCTTACATAGCCCTAGCCTACCTTAGAAAAACTTGAAAACTACAAACTAGCTCAAAATAAGGTTGTTTTGCATCAAATCAAACCCGAAACTTTCCAAACTTAAAATCCTTCATTATAAACCTTTATTCCATCATATATAAACCCCAAATAAGCCCTATAACCTTTGAGACTAGATCTATCCCTTACCCATCAAAGTTCTACCCCACAATCCCAACTTACCTAAACCACCTAGATCATCCATCACGGTCTTGTCCTTGCATCACTAGAGTTCATTAAAACCTTTCCATACTTGATAAAGTATAAAAAAGGTGAGGAGAATATTGATACAAATGCTTTATCCTGAAGGTATGTTCTTCTTACTTCTCTAAATGCAAGGTTACATGGTTTTGAATTTGTCAAAGAACTGTATGAAAATGATAGTGACTTTGTTGATGTGTTCCTAGCTTGTGAAAATGAGGCATATGTTAAGTTTCATAGAGTTGAGGGGTACTTGTTTAAAGAAAATAAGTTGTATGTGCTTCAACATTCTATGAGTGAGTTACTTGTGAGGGAATCCCATGGGAGAGGGTTAATGGGGACACTTTGGTGTGAAAAAGACCTTAGATGTCTTGCATGAACATTTCTTTTGGCCTAGAACGAGGCGTGATGTAGAAAATGTTTGTAGTTGATGCATTACATACAAAAGGGCTAATTCTAGAGTCTTACCACATGGCCTATACACACCTTTACATGCACCTAGGGCTTCCTAGGTCAAAGAGGGGAATGGATTCAATATTTTTGGTAGTTGATAGGTTTTCTAAAATGGAACATTTCACTCGATGCCATAAAACGATGATGCCATTTATATTGCTAATTTATTTTTCAAGGAAATTGTGAGACTTCATGGTGTGCCTAAAATTATTGTTTCTGATAGGGATACAATATTTTTGGAAGGTTTTGTGGGGAAAGCCTGGTACTAAATTATTATTTTCTACAACTTATCATCCACAAACTGATGGTCAAATTGAAATTGTCAATAGAACTTAAACTCAATCACTCACGACTATCATTCAAAAGAATTTGAAATTTTGGGAAGATTGTTTGCCTTTCATTGAGTTTGTATATGTATTCATTCATCTACTAAATATTCTCCTTTCAGGATAGTTTATGGTTTTAACCCACAAACTCCTTTGGATTTACTACCGTTGCCTATAGGTGAAAGGGTTAGTCTTAATGATAAAAAGAGAGATGAAATGGTGAGGCAGCTTCATGAGCTTGTCAGGCAGCAAATTGAAAATAAAATAAGCAATATGCATCCAAAGCTAACAAAGGTATAAGGTATGTTATTTTTTAATCAGTTGATTGGGTGTGGGTGCAATGAGGAAAAAGAGGTTTTTAGCTCAAAGGAAGTCTAAGTTGGCACCTAGAGGCGATGGTTGATGAGTGTCCAAAACACTCATTATATACCTGATTTTTTGTATGTTTTTTAACTCTTTTGTACATAAATAAGTGGTGTTTTCGCTTCATCACTAATATTTAGTTTCATCTTGCATTTCAGGTTAAAGTGCAACATTTGGAGGCATTTTAGAGACTTAAGAATGGAAGAAATCAAGTTCAAATGAAGTAGTTGAATTACTGCACCTATTCGTCATGAAGAAGTTGTTTATCCCGAGGAAGACACCTTCATCATGATGAAGTAGAAGGACCACACTTGACGAGCTACTGGTACATCGCGACAAAGACACCTTCACTGATGTAGCGACGTAGTCGAGCACCAACCATTTTTAAATTTCATCATCAGCTCCATTTTCCAAGGCCTATAAATATATGTTTTTCAGATTTGATTAAAGAGAGTCGATGAGGAGGGAGAACACCCTCATTAGGGTTTCTCCTCTCTCGTTTCTGAAAACAAGCCGCCTCTTAAAAATCAGTATGAGATGAAAACAAAGTCGCCCTTCAGAATGTGAAGAGAACCTTTCAGGATTACAGCAAAGCAAAGTTCATGATCTGTACCATTCTTCTTTTCAGTTTCTTCTTCTTTTTCTGTTTGTTCTATCTATGAGTGTACCAAAACCTCTATTATGTTCTGCAAATTCATAGTCGAAGTTTTGGTTTAATGTACATTAACCAATATTCATCCGCCCTGCTCTTCCTTTTCGAATGTTTTTAATAATATCTTTCTATTATCAGGGTGTTGAAGGTTAAGGTAAGTTATCATGATCAATCTTCATATAGAAAGGTTCCTTACCATCCTGAGAATGTATTAACAAGATAGCGGAATCAACCTGAATTAGTCCCGGCAATCAAAATCACAGGCAATTATAAAGGTGGTGAGATCTTTGGTCCTGTTATCCTCACTGCTTGATCCAGGCTCATAAGAAAAACGCTTCAAAGGAATGGTGTTTATTCAACTTGTAGATAGGTCGCATAACCCTCCAGCACAGTCTCCACTTTTTCAACGCATAAGACATGTCCTATCATGGCCAATGATTGTCCAACAACTGGGTCATCCAATTTGATCATCCTCCAATCCTGGTCAATACTTCACGACGATCATTCATTTGCCTCAATTTAACAAACCCATTATGTCGGTCGATATTAAAGCTGATTCACCCACCAGCACCACTCCATGAACGTTGACTCCAGATTCTCACACACTTTTTCTGGTCATCTCAATGAGCTACATGAGGTCTCCATAATGTGATGCTTTACTTCACATTTTTATCAAAGATTATTTTATAAAATTGCTTGATGTTATTTAATTATATTTCGCTACGCTGATCTAATAACTCAGTTACTAGTTTAACAAGTTTTCGCAACAGTCGATATAATGTCATCAGGCACATCACAAATGAAATCAAAAGTTTTTATATAATATCAATGTCACACTTTAAATTTTAAACATCTTATTATGTTGATCTGATCCTTCATTTTGTTTGTTGACATTTTCTTTTTTGTAGACAAAACAGAAAATACATCCTTCGCTGAAGTTTGAATAAAACTCAACGCCTCCACCAATAAATCAATAAGAATGAGTGTGGTTTAATGAATGATACTCATAAGAAATATTAATCAAGTTTAGAGTCAGTGTGGAACTATGCACATGGATTAAACAATATGAGTGTTCCTACATACTGGCTAAATCATAATTTTCCCATGATTATCACCTAAACAACTAAGAATAAATGTTATAATACTTCTATCTCCACAGCCCAAAGACTGGTCTATATGAAACCAGAAAAAGTTGAACTAAGAGAAAGTCATGTTGAACAAAAACAAACATGTGTCAATTTCAAGATCAATGGTCAGCAATTCACATTTTCGGTTTAATTCTTTCCAGGTTTCATCAAACATAAAGCATCTAATCCGCGCTACAGGAGAATGATAGTTAGAGGCAAAACTGATTTATTGAATTAGAAAGACTTCATGTCAATGTCCAACATCTCAAGCTCTATTCATAAAGGAGGTGAACACACCTCCACAAGAGGACTCCAACAAAGAAGAGGATTAAATCCAATATCATTAGCGGCTAAATTGACACCGTCTAGGCTAAATCTTTTCGTTTAAAGAGACAAAGCTTAATTCTAAAATTCATCCCATACCACTAAAGAGCTTGGAAGAATTGATGACTCCAATGGTCACTTCTTGTACTCAATCCACAATTGAGAGAGAACAAGAGAAGAGAATGAGCATACAAGTTGTTTAAATAAATACATGAATGAGAATGAGAACATGGCTTATAAATGCTCTTCTAAAAGACAACGTGAGAGCTTTCCATCTACCTCAAAGAGTGCTTAACAAAGATGAAGAGAACTGAGTACGCAATAAAGAAACCACCTCAAGAAGTAATGAAGAACTTGAGAAGTTTCAAAAAGTGGAGAATGATTCACAAGCTTTGGAAACCTTAGTTTTGAAGGAAGATGAGCCAACTTCTCTGTAATCACATGAAAAGATAAAAATTGAAGTTGTAAAGACTATTCCAAAGATGGCTCCATAGGGTGAGATGCATGAGGAATCTTCCAGTAAACTGAGGAAGTAAACCCTATATTACAGGAGGAGTATTATTCGGGGCTTGTCAAGGAAATGGAAGCCACAATTGTGAACAAAAAAATACAAAATCTAAAAATAACACCTTTGATCTACTATGTGCTCCAATTGAGCTTAATAATTTCAACTTCCTCCCCTCGAAGGATGGAGGTGCAAAAAGGAATTACCAACCAATCTCAGAGGTTAGTAGTGATTCAAGTCGACTTGAAAACTGAGTGCCTGGAGGGCAAAACTCCATGCAAAGTACTACAGGTTAGATTTCATCCATTTAATTGCTTTAGTAGTTTTAGCATGTTTTGTAAATCATTTTTTTTTCGTGCTTATGTTAGTTTAGAGGTGCTTTTTCAAGACACGCGGGTTGATTCTATTAAGGGAGCCTCAAGACCCAAATTCCTCAACCTGCAAGCCTACGATCACACTTGGATCATTCAAGGAGCTTCTCTATTCTTACTCTTCATATTTCTATACATTGAGATATTTGGTGATGTTTTAAGTTTGGGGGATCCATTCGTTTGAAGAATTTTTCCAGCTTAAATTATCTTGTTTTAATGTTCTTCTTTAATTTATTATGTGTTTTAGTTTCTTTTATATGTTTGCAGTTTTTAATATATTTTTTTTTAGTTGTTTTGTTTGAGCTTGTTTTGAGATTAATTGTGATGCCTATGATGAATAAATATCGAACTTTCTTTCATGTGAAGAAAAGAAGAGATGGTTGTGCTTTAAAGAATAATGTTTTAACCATTGAGTAGGAGATTTAGCCAAAAGTTCTTATCACTTTGAGCACAAGTCACATTACCCCTTTTGGTCAATACTGCTTGGTTTAAAGAAGAATTAGGTGAATACCATTCATTTTGATCTCTTAAGACTCTAGAACTTGTTCAATTATCACTTGAGGTGAAATTCTAGGTAACACAACAATTAGGAAATGATATAGGTCATCCTTGGATTGGTTGAGTCTTTTTAGCTAACCCTACAGTATATTATCCTTGGGCCACCAATTTTAAATCCATATTACCTATTTTCTTTTCAAGAATTAATAAGAATGAGCACCTTACCCTTTTATTGTATATCCTTCAATTAAAGAACCCCTTGTTTACCCTTAACAAGTTGTTTTCAAAGCAATATCTAGTGAATGCAAGTGGTGTGTAATCGCCTATTTCGAGAGTGCCACATTTTATACTTTAACTCATAGGGCGCATATATGTGCACCAAGGCCATTGTAAAATATTGAGCTGTTGTTCTCCGTGATGAAATTGTAAAATGATACTTATTTAATCCTAATTTGAAATTTTTAAGAAGGTAAAACAAATTTTGCCAAAATGGATATGAAAACCATAATTTGAGAAGATGAGAGGCCATTATAAAAAATAACATAGTCGACCATAATTCTCTCAGAGTATGAGGACCTGAATGAATAATTAAGGCAAAGACGGGATTATAAAGGCCATGAGACAAACAAATATGTCATTTGGTCTCATTGGGCTGGGGTGGCTCCACTCTGCTGAGAAGAAGAAAAGGAGAAGAAGAAGGAGAAGAAGAAGAAGCAGGAGAAGAAGAGGAGAAGAGAAAAAAGGTATGTTTTTGTATTTAATCTCAGCAAATTTTTTCGGATGTCTGTGGTTTTTGGAAAGGAATTTTCCATGGAGATTAGTTCCTCCTTTTCTGTGTGGTTTTATGGAGAAATTATCCTAATCCTAGAATTGTTGAAGTTAAGTGTGGGTAAAACCCTAGTCGGGTGAAAATTAAACATGGAAATCCTCTCTTCATTTTATATGGTTTTGTGTGAACTGTGGACCTGGCTGAATTCTTGAATTTTTACCTGTGTGGTTGGTAATAAGAAGTTCCAAATCACCAATTCAAGTGTCAGGAGTTGAGCCTGAAAGGATTCCATGTTGATTTTGGAGGTATTATGGAATAGAGAAGCTGTGCAAAGAAAGATGGTACCAAAGAGGGCAAAGCGCATTTCCTCTGGGCAAAACTACTCAGGTGGTACTGTGTCAGAAAACAGTGGTGGTACTGTGACACTACGTAACCCATTTTGGTACCTAGACAAGACAAGCTTGCATCGTACCATCTAACAAAATGTGTTTGGTACCTATAAACATGTGCTGTACCCTGCACTAATGTGCTGTCCAAAAGCCCAGATTTTTGTAGTTTCACATATTTAAGCCCAAATTCATACACCGATAGTATAGGAACCTTACTAAATTATTAAGAGAGGTTCAAAGAAGAATGATACTCAATGGAAACGCACCGTACCTCACTGCTTCGCCGAGTGGGGATAAATGCTAGTTACTAAAAGCGACTCGCTGCTGCAGAAGTATCGCGGTATTACGCCTATACGTAGAGTATTAATGTTCTCGCCAGATTCGCTTGGAGTGTGTAGGCTAAAAGCAAAGGCGAGAAAGTTGTGGAGTCGTGCTCAAGTTTGGTAAACAAAAAGTTGAGTGTTCTAAACCTAATTTTCAAATACTAGTGTATTATTATAAACTGTTTTACGTTGGTTTTTAATGGTTTTAAATTATTAAACCATATAGCAAGCAAACAATGGTTTTGATTTAAACCATATGTGAAAAGCAAACAAGTAATGGTTTTGATGTATTCAACCATACTTTGAAATAAAAAGCAAACAAGCAATGGTTTTGTGTTGTAAAACCATATTTCAAAGAGCAAGCAAGCAAGCAAAAAGTATATTTTATATAAAACAGCTCAACAAAACTCTACTTAAGCAAGTATACGGCTGAGTATTCGCACGTGCACCTGGTGGTGTTATGATATCATTCATGCATTTTAGATTTGCCTGCTCAAGAACTTAGGTTCATGCTTATCATGGCATTTAAAGGAGACCATGGCACCGTGATCGGAGTATATAGCATAACACGTTAACTAGATTATGGTGACGAAGACCAAGGTCAATTCCACCATATTTACCTAAAAAGGGAATCGGCTGTTAGCTCTTCCACTCAGTGATGGGACCCAGTCCTTCCACCCAAGACGATCAATGCCTGTGCTCCGTGTTCCTTCAGTGGTACAAAGAAGGTGAAAGGCCTCCAAAGAGGGGTCGATGATTTATAAGCATGTTTTATACAGTTCAAATCAACCACTGTGCACTACAGCCCAGTTCTCATGGCTATGAAAATTTTATAAACTTTTAAAGCAAGAGATTTATGAAAAGTTTTATAAAATTTTAAAGCAAAGCAAGGTAAAGCAAGCAAGCAAGAGATTTATGAAAAGTTTTAGAAACTTTTAAAGTAGAGTAAAAAGCAAAGCAAGGCAGGGCCAGAAAAAGTTTTCTGAACTTTAAAGCAAAGAAGAAGTTATGAAAAGTTTTAGAAACTTTTAAAGCAAAGCAAAGCAAAGTAAGTGCTAAGGCTTCGGAAAATATCTGTAAAAGAGAGTTTTACGCTTTGAGATGCTTTAAAGAGCAAACATTTTATAAGCACTCACCAAGCCCTCGGCTTAGCTCATTATTTTCCCTGCTTTTGAACCATTTTCCGTGCACAAAAAATAATCCGCACCCTGAGCAAAATAAGATTCTCCCGAATTTTTAGTATCAAGGTTGTATTAATAATATTTTGTAAGGAAATACTTTGAATTCAGGTATTGGAGTATATACATGTACGTAGTATAGTCAGAAATGTGTCGAGCCCCGAGGTTTTGAAAGAACGTTGTTGGTCGCTATATTTGGAAAAGTGTAAATTCAGGTTTATGGGATTTGAATATGTCATATATGCAAACAAGTGAGGTCACGAGATTTAGCAAATCACAAGTTAGAAAAGGAAAAAATTTTATACGAGTTTTTCGAAGAAGTTAACACGGCTTCGTCAGATTTTCTAACAAGAAGTAAACTAGGATTGTAGGTACAGACACCCGCCGGCCAATAGGGAAGGTGTACGTTGTGAATTAGAGTTTAATTGAAGAGATTATGCTATTAAAGTACAAAGGAGATTTGGTGAAAGAAGAAAAGAAAAGAACCAAAAAGAAAGAATAAAGCAAGGAGGAGTAAGTTTGGCCTCGTAGCCTTCCTACCTTGAGTAATTAAGTCTGAAAGGGTGTTTCAACACATAATACCCCAAGGCCAACTAGTCTAGAAGTTGTTGATCTAAAAAACTCGCTTAAGCACGGGTAGGTGTAGAAAGCTTAAAAAGGGCTGAATACTGCACTACTCTCATGTCCGGCAACCATGAAAATAAAGCTCTGTTCTTGAAGATGGTGAAAAATCATGAAAGTTTGGGAAAGCTTTGTGATGAAAATACATAATAAGCTAAGTTTCAGGTGGGGAGTTGGGGCTTCAAGAGATGTCCCAATTGAAAAAGAATGTCATATGCAAAAGGATGGAAGAATTCTTAGAGAAAAAGCAAGTTTGATAGTTTCTGCAAACTTGAGCCTAAATGACCCATTCAACTTCCCTTTACCTAAACCATACATTACACCATAAAAAGATCTGGCTCATCCTCTAAGCGTCGTGAATTACCTAGCCATTAGTGGAGAGTGATACGCCCAACAGTTTCCATGGAGTCTTATGCACTCATAAGTCCCGAGATCTCTATTCGAGCAGATCTCCATTTCACTCTTGTTCTTCTAATTCCATCCAAAAACAACATACATCCCACCATATGAGGGTGTGACTCACAACACACTTAAAATTTCGTCTAGGCTCGTGAACTCTCGTCAATATATTATACAAAGATGCTTTCTTTGAATTTTTTTTCTTCTTATTTTCAAGTGGGACCCCATAAAGTATCTCATGAGAATATCCCTAACAAGCTCCAAATCTTTCATTTTGAAGTTTAATGAGGAAAGATACAGCTTTGTCATCACTACTACCTATTAAGTTTCTGAAGATATGGGAAGCGTGAATCCTAGAATGAATCACTACACTCATTATCTTGTAATGTCTTATCCTTGAATTATTTAGTTTTTGCAGATTTTGAATGAAAACCAAGTAGTAATGGAAAGAAATCGCTTGAAGAAAGCTGGTGGAATTTCTCCTGTAGCAATCACAAGAAAATCTTTATAACAGTAATGTCACACAAGTGATCCCATCAGATCATGCACCTAAATCATAAGGTGCCATTAAGATTATGTATCAGGTTCTGTCACAACAAGGCAACTCTCGTCTTAATGAGGGCTACCCAATGATCAGAGGTTGATAACTTTTCTTTTCTTTAAGTCCATCACTCAATCTACTGTGCAGTCATAAACATAAAAGTTTCTGAAGAGGAACTGGAAAAAAATCACTAAGCAGTGGTAGCAACAATCTCGCCAGTTTCCCGTCCCGAACTGATCAACTCCACTGGGACTGTGAGGAGGGTTGGTAGCTGCCTTAAGATCGGGAGAAGAAGTGTGGATTCAGAGGAAGAAGATCAAGACCATTTCATCATCGACCACTAGAGTTTATTTTTCCTTATTTTCATGTTTTTATCTAAATTTTATGATGTGTTCTAATTCCTCTATTATAAATTTTTTTTTTTTTTTTTTTTTTTAATTTTTGTAGTTCAAGTGTTTGGCTAGAAGGTTGACCCAAATCTTTATATTTAAATGTTAATTTTCTTAAAAAAATACAAAAAAAAAAAAAGAAAAAAAAAAGTGAAAAAGAAAGATAACAAAAAATGACACAAAAAGAGGTATGTGAATAAGAATAAGTGGGATCATCCAATCCGGGCACAATCTAAGGGGCCTTTCAAAGCCTAATGCCTTGAGCCAATTGACTTCACTACCCGCTACAAGGGACAGAAGATGGATCCTTCCCACAACCTAGGGCCTTTTAGTTTGGTTAAGTGTTCAAAGTGAAGTTTAAGGGGAATTTAATGCCTAGTGCCCATAACCAACTGGTGGGGAGTCGCCAATGGATCCTCGCTACAAGGACACTCATCTAAAACCTCTAAGCACTAGTTTCTTTTTCATTTTAGGTAGTTTAGTATGAATAAAAAGTGGCGTGTTCTTGACCTTTTAGTTAGGCTAGCTTCTCACAACAAGTGAGTCGGCTTTTGCCTGGGGTGCTAGGACCTTTATACATCGGAGATCATGCTATCACCTACAATCTCTGCACTCCAGGAAAGGTCATTGAGGACTTAGGGGTTGATTTCCTTTACCTCACCATGCTTTGCTTGCTGCTGTTCCTTAGAGTTTAGAAGCTTAAGGATCCTAAATTTTGGTTGAAAAGGCTAATAGTGCTAAATTGTGTACATATTGATTCTTCCATTTGGTATCATGTTATCATACTCATCTCATTTTTGTTAGATCGTGTCATTTTCAATTTTTTTTTTTTTTTTTTGAATCAGTCTCTTACTTAGGGACGAGAAAGAAGTTAAGTTTGGGGGTGTGATGAGTGTCCAAAACACTCATTATATATCCAGTTTTAGTATTTTTTTTTTGCATGCCCCCTTTGTACATAAATAAGTGGTGTTGGCTTTAATACTAATATTTAAGCCATTTTTCATGTCGTTGGGGCGTGTGACATTTGGAGATCTTCCTTCGCAGAATGCGTAAGAATTAAGAATGGAAGTAATCAAGTTGAAATGAAGTTGTTGAATTGTTGTGGCTATTCATCACATGATTTAAGTCGTTTTCGCGAACGGCACATCCTCGTCATGACGGTTATTCATCACAAAGAAGACACTGCCACTTATAGCGTAAGGACCATTACTTCTGATGAGCTACTGTCCATTAAGTAATAAAGCGATGCATCGGAGCAACAAAACATCATTTTTTAGCCCATCACGCCCATTTTTCCTAGGTTTGTTAAATATATGTTCTTCAGATTTGATTAAAGAGAGTCAACGAGGAGGGAGAACACCCTCATTATGGTTTCTCCTCTCTTGTTCTTGAACAATTGAAGCCTTACTTTGGGACTAGAGAGGAGGCTTGGTCGTTGTCCTTCAAGATTTGGGAGAAGAACTTGGAGATTTGGAGGAAAAAGATCAAGGACTCATCACCTTTCATCATTAGAGTTTCTTCTTTCCTTTTTCTCATGTTTTATCCTAATTTTACGATGTACCAAACCTCTTTTATGTTCTAAATTCGTAGTCTAGGGTTTTGGTTGTATTCTGGACATGAATTTTATATCTAATCGTTGATTTTCCTTTTTCTATTGTTTCTTATGCTTGCCTTTCTATTGATTCATGCTTGACTATTATTAACATGTTGATTTCTAATCAATCTCGATATGGTGAGTGGTTCCTTGCGAGATCTGAGAAGTGAGTAAGGAATTAGACATAGGTGAATCAACCTAATTAGCCTGGAAATGAAGAAACATTCTGCACTAGGGAGGCGGTGAGACTTTGGGACTTTAAAGCATCTCTAATGCTCGTCGAGCTAAAAAGAAACCCAGCGTTAGTCAGGTTATCAACCTTGAGAGAGACTTATAATTAAATTAGGCAAGAGTCATCTTGGAGAGCTTTTTCAAGAGATAATAGGATGAAATTTTGGTTTATATTGTCCAATTGCACCAAATACCCTAGAATTTTATCATCTCTTGGTATCCCTTAATTGCACATTTCATTTATCGGATTTAGATTTCAATATTTTAGTTTTAAATTTTGTTCTGAGCCCTTACGATCAAGCCAGATATTAGGAAAAGTATCTAATTTTGGTACTTAGTAATTCTTATTTCGTGTGGATCGATATCCATATTCTCAGTATTAATTTTATTACTAGATGTTATACTGCGCGTAGTAGGCGCTTACTTCACATTTTTATTGCATATTGTATACACAATCACACAAGACGCTTATCAAGTTTTTGGTGCCGTTGTCGGGGATCTAACAAGTCCTTGGTGCTACACCAAAAGCTTATCAATGGTCCATTTCAAGTCCTTGAGAGAATCAATGACAATGCATACAAGATTGATCTTCTTGGTGAGTATAACATTTGTGCTACATTCAATGTTTATGATCTCTCCATTTGATGTAGGTGATGATTCGAGGACGAATCATTTTGAGGAAATAGAGATCGCGCAACTCACTAACAGAGCAAGTCAAGCTTTCGCGCTTTATGGTCCATTACTCATTCCAAGTGGACCCATTAAAGGCATGAGTCAAAAGGTTTAAAGTTTGAAAATCACTGATCAAAGTTTGATTCGCCTAACAAATGGGCTAAGAATGTACAATTGTCAAGAAGGATTTGTCCATGATTCAAGTACCTATGGAAGGCTTTTAAGCTAAAGACAATGCAAATTAAGTAGCTTGGGCTTATGTCCATACTTGGGGCAGGCTTAATTAGGCTTAAACTTGTAAGTTTTTGGTTGGATGTGTGGTCTTAGATATCTTCAAATGGGCTAAACAAATGTTATCATGTTTTAAAATTTTGATTAGCTTATTTTCCAAGTTTTTGTCTTTACATTTTTCTATAAGTCTTTAATTTGTTGTTTTCCAATGCGCTTGTTTCTTAGGCTAGTTAAATCATTCTATATAAATTCAGATCTCAAATTTTGAAAATCACTGATATTTGATCTTCTAAATCTTTCAAGCTACCAAGCAGGGAAAGCTCTTCTCTCTTTGTTCTTCAATGAAGTTTTCAAACTTCATCAAAAGATCGATCAACCTCGTGGCTATTAACACCAGGTTCTTGCTTTTTGTATCAAGAGTTCTAGTGGATCAACCGATCTAATTTTAGCTTTCCGGGGTGTTTATACCTTTGACTGTGGGTTAACAGGATTTTATTCCTTTTGGGTTCGCATCATCTTCATACTACAGGCAATGCAACAATACTTTGCAAGATTAGAGGTTCGGATGAATAACATGTGAGATCGAATTGAACTAAATGAAGAGGTGTTGAGACAAGTACTTCCTCAAACTCAAAGACAAGATAGGCATGTTCCAGTAGCCTTGAATCGTGAAGAACTTGAGAATGAATTGAACACATGGGGCAGAACATCCAATGGAATGATGAGATGTCAGACAAGGTTGTTTTGAATGGCCAAGGGAAGATGATGATATCATGAAAGAACATGCTTAACATTTTCCATACTCGCTGTTATGTGATGAGTATCGAATATACTCTTTTTATCCCCTTATTTTAGTTATTTTTATGTGTGTTTTAGTATATAAATAAGTGTTCGAATGAACTTTTTTTCTATATTTACTTCCAGGTACAATCCCAAGGCATATGGAGCAATATAAAGCGAAAAGGTGTTGTCAGCCGGATCAGTCAAGTGGAAATGAAGATTTGCAACCTCCATATCAGAACATTTTCGCATGCACCCACGGCTGCAACACGCGAGCCAAGACTTCACACGAACCAAGAGTTGGCCAAGATTAGTACTCAAGCACATCGCGATGTCGTCGTGATAGAGGCCCATCTATGTACCGTATTTTAGACCATCCAAGCCTATACTCGGGGAGGATAAAAGTAATAGGATTAAGGCATAATAGAAGGGGAACTACCTCTAACCAGAAGAAGGAGGTCAGAAATAAGTCCCTAGGGTTTCTAATCCTAGGGCACAACTCTTTGGTAAGGAGGAAGATTGAAGAAGAAGGAGATTTGCTTATGTTTTTCTTCTCTTCTTTGGTTGTATTTCTTCTTATCATGTTTTAATTTTATTTTCTAGGGTTTTAGATGTAGTTTAGTTACGATTTATGTATTTGAAGACTAATTTGCTTTGTATTTGATTTTTCTATCACATTTCTAGTAATTGTTCTACTGTAATCTTCATGCTTATTTATGATTCACTATCATTTATATGCTTTATGGTTCAATTCAAGATCTGAGAAGTGAAAGTTGAATTAGACATGTTGAGGACATCACATTTCACCATTAACAAGAGATTCTCATGGATTTTGTGTGGTAATTAGGGTTTCTCATGTTTATTGTGCTTTTAGAGTTTTGGGATTGAGTAAATATGCAAAATATCTAAACCCTAGGATTAGAATGTGGGTTGTCAAGAGAGATTCACATATGCAATAGTGAGGCTTACCATTAATAGGTGATTAGAATGTTAATTAAGGGTAAATTAGGCAATAATGCATTATGGTTAACTGAATGAAATCTAAACTTTAGGCTTTTCCATTTTATTTCACATCTTTGCATGTTAGCTTAGGATTTTAGTTTATTAGTTGTTTTCATTTTCATCTTCACCTTAATCCATCATCCAAATAATGTTAGGACTATCCCAACTTCAGTACTTAGTAACCTAATCCCCGTGGGATGATACTCCTACTTTTTAATTATATTACTTGAGGCGACGCATGGACTTGTGCACATAGGCGTATTATTTTATATTCATGTATTTGCGCCTATCATCATATTAATTATAAGGTTTGGCGTTTGATTATTAAGGGTGGAAGTGGTACTAATGTTGGTGCTTTGTTAATTGAGAAGCTACAATTATAGACACTTAAACACCCTATACCATATAAGTTGCAGTGGTTGAATGATAGTAGGGAAGTAAGGGTGCAAAAGCAAGTGCTTGTGTCATTTTCAATTAGGAAGTATCATGATAGGGTTCTTT
Organism: Tetrastigma voinierianum; assembly: GCA_016808115.1. NCBI lineage: Eukaryota > Viridiplantae > Streptophyta > Magnoliopsida > Vitales > Vitaceae > Tetrastigma > Tetrastigma voinierianum. The sequence goes on along the minus strand of JAEQBH010002921.1, from coordinate 1,134,761 downwards.
GTGATGTAGTCCCTACCTATGCTTTTTACATCTAATTAGGCAAGCCTTGGCAATTTGATAGGAAAGCCAACCATGACGATTTCAAGAATCGTTTCAGTTTCATGAAGGACAACAACCTTGTAACTATTGTACCATTGACACCAGAACGAGTGGATCAAGATCAAGTGAGGTTAAAACAAGAGTATGATTAAAAAACTATTGAAAAAGAAAAAGAAAGAAAAGAAAAAAAAATAAGCAAAACAAGAGGGAAAGAAAAGTGAGGTTAAAACAAGAGTATGATTCAAAAAAGATTGAGAAAGAAAAAGAAAGAAAAGAAAAAAAAATGAAGCAAAACAAAAGGGAACATAAATTGAGAGAAGGCTAGAGAGTGAGAAAAGAAAAGAGAGTGAAAGAAAAAAAGTTCTGAAAGTGAACAAAGAAGAATGAGAGGAAACAAAAAGAAAAGAAAGCTTCTATGCAAAAAAAAAAAAAGAAAAAGTGAGGCCAAGAAACTTTTTATGCTAACAAGCCTATGCTTTTACTTTTGTACAAAGAGGTGCTTTTGAACATTAACCATCTTGATTCTTCTTTACCTAGTGTCTTTTCTTCTTTGTTATAGAAGTTCGAGGATATAGTCTCTAAGGATGGTCCTAGTGGTTTGCCACCCAAGGAGACAATGGAGCTTCAATGCCATGTAGAGGAATTGATTAGTCCATGTGTTGTACATGTACTACTTGTACCAAAAATTTATGGTTAGTAAGGGATGTGTATTTATTTTCGTCCCATAAATAACATTATGGTTAATATTCGAGGATGAATATTTTCGGGAAAGTGGGGAATGATGAGAATCAAAGCACAAATGATCCACTTCAAATGCCGATTGGCCCAATCACAAGAGCAAGGGCAAAAAAAGCTTCAAGAAGCTTTCAATGGGCTTGTGAAGGAGTTTATGGTGTGAACCCACAAGGAATTAGATCCTATGAACCCAAAGTCAAAGGTACAAATAACAAATTAAAGACTTCTAGAAAAATGTAAAGATAAAACTTGGAAAACAAGATAATCAAACTTGAAAAATAAGCTAAAACTCATTTAGCCCATTGAAGATATGTAAAACCAAAACAAAAAAGTTTAAGCCCAAATAAGCCTGCCCCAAGTATGGACATAAGCCCAAGCTACTTAATTCGCATTGTCTTCAGTCCAAAAGCCTTCAACACTTGATCTTAGACATTAATGGTTGATTGAATCATGGTCAACTCCTTGGCCATTGTAGATTCTTAGCCCATTTGTTTAGCCCATATATCTTGGATAAGCCCATTCAAAGCTTATTTAAACCTTCTTCTAGCCTGTTCCCTTGTAATAGGTCCACTTAGAATCAGCAATGGATCACTTGAAGCACTTGAAATAGCTTGCTCCACTTGATGAGTCGCATCAATTTATTTAGGCCAACCCGGCTTTTAAAGAAAAGCCTAAGTCAAATCAAGCCTTTTAAGGAATTGGAGCCAACAAGGAAGTTCAAAAGTCCATAAATGTGATCATGGTTGTTGATGATAATAATTCACATGATTTTGGCATGTAAAAGGACCAGAAAATCAAAGGAAATTTGTGTCTTAAATTGGCTCCATAATTAGTGCACAATCAAAGACCTATTTTGGAGAGTTTTTAGCCTTGCAAGTTGTATGATCAAACTTGCCAACTATTGTGCAAATCATTAGTTGTCAATTTGGTCTATTATAGTCAAAATATCAAGGATAGATCTCCAATAAGGAAAAGATTAAATTATCTTCATATTACTTTGGTAGTATTCCTATTTTGGTTTAGTAATTTGTGTGGCAAGGCTGAATTTCAGCAACTTTTCCTTTCCTTTTTAGTCAATAAGGATGTCCTAAGCTCTATATAAGAGCCCTTTGATGTATTTGTGAAAAAGAGATTGATGAATAGAAATTCTTTTGTTAGGTTTTCTTTACTTTATGGTTCTCGTAAGAACTTTCAAGCCTATCAAGGTTAATTCCTTATAGTGTTCAAACTTACGGCTCTTGGTTCTTTTATAATCAAGGGGACAAGGTTACTTTCCTTTTTTCTTACGCCTTTTGGTTCCATATAACCAATTACGGCTCTTTATTCAATATAGTCTAGGGGACGAGGTCACTTTTCTAGATCGTATTTGAAGATCCATGGAGTTATCCGTAACAATTAGTGGATCTCCAAGCAAAATGCATCAAGGTTCGCATCAATTAGATTTGATTACTTCTTCAACATCCAATTCAGATTTTGACAACAGCGAACTCTTCTCATCTTCTTGGATATGGTTAGATTCAACTACTTCTTCAACATATGATGCCCCAAAACCGGGGGTCCGTTGACAACCCGTCAACTCGGCGGGACACTCTGTGGATGCCTGGAGCAACCCGACACCACTCATGAAACAGCCTCCTTGTACGGAGCTCTACCTATGGTACAAAACCCGTCCTAACAATTTACACGACTTTAATGATGGTCCACATGTTAGTAAAATAACGCCACTGGGCTCTCACACACTACAAAATACATCAACTATATACATAAACAAGAAAGTATTACATTACTTTATACAACATATATTAAACCTAGGAATTTTAATGGTTATTTATACAATCTAAGATACCAGCCACAACCCTTAAATGCGTACTCATGAGCGCCGTCCCGTGAACACTCGCACTGGAATAGTGATCCCTCGACAGGTGAGCAAAGCCCAGTAGTGATAATTTCCTACATGGGTTACTCCCCACCTAAGTGCACATGCATGGCAAACAATCACATTCAAGTAATTTCATGAACCTACTCGAATGTCTACATGCCCAAACCCATGTCTCGAGTCCTCACCGACTCCCTCACACATGCCTAAGCCAATATGCAAGTAAATATCCAGCCACAACAAAATCTTTTGTTCTCAAAACTTACTACCGAGTTTCTGAAAATAATATCGACTACCTCCGCGACCATCGGATAACTCTCCAAACGCCATGGTCCCTACATCCGAAGTGATCCGCTTGGACGTCCCTCCACAGCAAATTCTTCTGAAAATCTTCCGTCGAAATTCCTTTCACAAACATTTTCACTTCACGCCATGCACTCACCCTAATATTCTGTGTGGTGCCCCAAAGGCATATGGAATGCATGATGCCAATTCCAACACATCTACTAATATATTCACATGCATATATATTAACATAATTAAATCACATAAAACATGTTATGCAAATTCACAAATTATCAGCACCAAATTAGCTCACATTGAAGCATTCATCAACACGAGCAATTCATTTTGAATCACTCAACGCAACACATTTTCACACCAAAAATTTCGCGGTCATTGTTCACATGAACAAGGAAACCCCTCGTTACCTGTCATGACCACACAAATAGAATTTTCTTCACTCCTGCCTGTGCTTCCCACAACCCGAAGCCACTTCGCCAAAATGTGTTCCTCGAACATTCCTAACCACATTTACAGCCGGCCTGGTACCAAAGATTAACGCAAAGAGGAAAAGATCCTCACCTCTTTGATTTTCGAACTCCACCAAATTCCATACCACGCTAAATACGCTGCAGGAGCAACTTCTTATTTTCACTTCCATCGAGAACCGACTTTATCCGATCGACTAGGAATCTACAGAGAAGGTGCTCCTCTCTAAAAATCTCAAACATCCACTCATCAGATCATTCCAAATTCTCTACTACTCCGTTTGGTCTCAAAGGAAGAAGATTATTTATTCCCTTTTCGTTTTATTATCATTAACAATTCAATTAATTCCCATCATGTCCCTTATATTCAGATTTTCGACACTCGCACTATCATTCAAAGCCGGCCCATTTCCATCATCCCTCTTACTCATGCAATACGTGGTCATGAGTACATGTACTCGGGTGACTTTTGTCAATGTCTCTCAAACCTGCTTTTACAACACCAAACACTCTAAGTGTTCCTCGAAAAACGGAAATCTCGACTGCCTTGAATTCGAATTAAATTGAACGTGGTAGTTAGATTCACGAGACGATTCCAATGGTGAAATCCGTTTCATCATCTGAGATCTAAAATAATTTTGAATTTTTACCGAAATTACCGTTTTACCCTTTTTCCGAAAATTGGAATTTTCTTGGGTCTTACACAACATCTTCTTCCTTGGCCTCATCTTCCTCAATTAGGGCAATCAATTTTTGGTTAGGACATTCGGAATCAATATGCCCCAAACCCTAGCACTTAAAACACCTCTTTGAATTAAGAGTCGATTCTTGTTGTGGTTAATGCACTTCACTCTTTACTTGAGGTGTGAGAATAGTTTTACTACCATTATTATTCCAATAAGTCAAACCCTTGGCAAACCTTTCTTTAGCCACACTCTTAGTTGTAATAGAACTTCCATACTTGTTTAGATCCTCAATCTTCAATGCAAGTTTAATCACATCATGAAGAGTGTTATATGGCTGCATAAAAATAACTCTAGCAATATCTAACCTCAAACCAACAAGGTAGCGGGCTATGACTTGCTCCTTGAACTCTTTCAAGTCTCCATTGATTATCAAGTTTTCAAACTCATCCAAATACTTCTCCATACTTAAATCTTGTTGCTTAAAATAATGAATTTTGAGGTAGATGTCTTGGTGATAGTTAGTGGGAAGGTACCTCCTTTTAGCTCTTTCTTCATCTTTTCCCAAGTTTCAATCTTCTTTTTACCATCTCTTTCACGTTGTCTCTTCAAGTTTTCCCATCAAATGAAAGCATTCTTACATATTCTGATCGCCACCAAATTAACATTTTTATGCTCAGGGGGGTCATAATACTCAATGACATGCTCCATCATATTAAGCCAATCATAAAATTCATCAGCATCCATTCTTCCATCAAACTCTAGAATATCAAGTTTTAGATTGAATCTCAAGTCCTCATCATTACCACACCTCTTATAGTAATCATCATAATGATTGTAGTCATCCTTCCTCCCATGATAATCATAGTCTTATGCTTGCCCATCTTTGGCCTTCTTGCAATTCAAGAAACCTTGAAGTTGACTATGCCGCAAAGTCTCTTCATCAAAAACATATTTCTCCTCCTAGATCTTGTATTTTACTATACCTTCGATCATGTTCTTGATAGACCTATTATGCAAGGACGGGATCGAGATGGATGATCTAAAGGTTTAGGTAAGTTAGGGATGGGTTTGTGGTAGTTTAGGGGTATAGGATGTAAGTTTTGAAGGGTGAGGAACAAATCAGGTTTTAAAGGTTATAGGTCTTATTTGGTGTTTATATATGATGGAATTATGGTTTAGAATGAAGGATTTTAGGTTTAGAAAGGTTCGGGTTGATTTGATGCAAAACAACCTTGTTTTGGGCTAATTTTCAATTTTTGGGTTTTTTCTAAAGTAGGTTAGGGCTATGCATGAATTTAGGGTTTCTCTAAGGTTAGGGAAGATGATATTTATGGTTTCTAAGTTATAAAAAAATATTTAGAAAGGTTTTTGAAGTATGGAACCAGAGTTGGAAAGTTTTGGGTTGTTATTGGAGAATTGGATTCAGAAAGTGAAAAAAGATAAGATAATGAGATGAGTAGAGGTTATAGAAAGATAGATACTTACTTCGCCACTAAAGGAATCCACCAAGAGATAAGAAGCCAAGAATTGGCCATTCAAGGGAATCCACCTTAGAGATAATAGAACAAGAGATATACTTCATCACCCAAGGAATCCACCAAGGGATAAGAAAACAATAGAGATACTTTGCCGCCCAATGAATCCACCAAGGGATAAGAAGTGATAGGCCGAAAACGCGATGTGTAAAATGTGTACGCCATAAAGTGCAAGTGCACGCTGTCATTTCAAGTAATATAAAGGTACTCATGGTACGGAGCATCGATCCACAGTGGACAGGTGTAATGACTACAAAGGTTCCGCGCTTTTTAGATAATATTTGGACAGACGACTTCAAGAAGCGCAATTGAGTATGTAAATTTTACTGCTTATTGATTCTAATGAATTACAGACAGTACTGGTATATATCCCGTCACGCTCAATGGATTATTTCTTAAGGATGCTATTATTCAATATATTTATCATTTGTCGATTGGCGAGGTGATCTTATTTACGAGATATCCTCTCTCGAGGTATATCCGCCTATCTCGTGAATAGATTTGAGTATATCTCTATCTCAATCGATATTCAAATGCTTAAATGTTATAACTTTGTATACCTTCAGGATCTAATATCTCTATTTACCGATTCAACCGAAAGTTACCACCTGCATCCTCGGGATGTTCCCATCTCGAATTTACTCCCAAAGTAGATTATGCCAATGTTGGCCACCATCACCATATAATTAAATCCATAGACGTATGTATGGAAAACAAATAGATAAATACTGAATTGGCACAGCACGCAATTTTAATCCATCATCACATGAGATGTGGTTCAACAAACCCCGATATAATTTCTAGAACATACCGAACACGTAATATGAAAATGTTTAATCTCAAAACATCGCTCTATTATCCAAAATAAATGGAAACAATATAACCGCACTTCATCGGTCCGTGTCACCCTACTCAAATTCGCGGCCCTCGCTCGTATGCCTCCCGACTCCCCTCGATTTCCGAGCCATCCGTGACTGTGAACGACAGGCGCGTATTCGAGCCGACGCCGCTGATGCGAACGTCATGATGAGACGCCGCGACGCTGAGGCATCACGACGCTTCAATGCTGACTTCTATCGTCGGATTCAACGTCGTAGTTGATGTCCTAACGTGGGACGCCGCGACGTAACAGCCACTTTCTCTTACTTTGCTCCCATCGTTTCCAAAACCAGGCTCTAACAAATGGGCCTCTTTGCTCCAATGCACCCGCATCCAAACCAAACACCAAATCGAGTCTACACAAAACTATGAAATTACTATAAAATAAACCTGAAAATGAAAAAACTCGACGCGAGTATAATATGAGTGTTTTAGACACCTTACCACACTTCAACTTAGTTTCTTGTTGTCCCCAAGCAAGAATGGACCCTAAACCTAACACGAATTCCCTATGGATCATGATCAACACAAACGTAGTAATGGCCATGCTGAAAAGTAGAGGATCAATTGGACCGACCCACGCTGCTGCTGTTTTGCTCGAGTTCACGTGATGTGCATAAGGCGTTTGACTTTCGAAAACTGGCCTGAACTAAAGGGGAGTGACTAGCGCCTCAAATTCCATGCACTCACAACCTTCCCAATGACCCTATGTGCTTATAATGAATGACCTCCAAGAAGGCCTAGGCTCCGACACTCCCCAAACTTAAGCTCGCTTGCCTATTTCAGAAGAAGCTAACTAGAAAAGGATAGGAACGCACCCATTTTATTCTCACAAAACACTCAAAAAACTTCCTAAGTACCTAAAAGAAATGGAAAAGACCTAGTGCCAAGAAGTTTTAGTTGGAGTGTTCCTGCATGGATCCACTTTCAGTACTCCCACCGCTGTTAAGGGCACCGTGCATTAAGTTCCCCTTCAACTTCACACCTAACACCTAATCTAAACCTAAAGGTCTGTCAGGAAAATCCATCTTCTCGTCCCATGAAAGCAATGAAGTCAATGACTCCCAACCAGTTGGCTTAGGGCATTAGGCTTTGAAAGGCCCCTCGGACTGTACCCGGGATTCCGATTGGGTGATCCACTTATTCTAACTCACCTGACTCTTTTTGACTTTTTCTTCTTCTTTTTCATTTTATTTTATTTTATTTTATTTTATTTTATTTTATTTTTTTATTTTTTTATTTTTTTATTATTTTTTTCTTTGCTGGGGCTCAATGGTAATTCCTTTACTAAGTGTCCCATCACTCTGATGGTTAGAATCTCCCTAAGGTTTGTCGAACTTTCGTGAGTCGGGTCTCGACACCTATGGCTAATCTTTGAAGGTTAGTAGTGTGAATGTGATAGATCATCGAGAAATAGTTTCTGAACTACCCGAGATTGTCTACTAAACCTTTCCACCTATTCAACCTAATTACCGAGCATCCAACAGTATATGCATCCAATCATCCATGTCAAAAGCGAATTCAGTCCAAAAAATGATCCTCGACTTTCAACATGGCACACATACACGCAATTACTACATATACGAATGACCTAACACATGCAAACAAACTAACACATGACTCAGCAAAATAAATGGAAAAAGTAAACTGAAACTACGCAGACACACAATTAATATGCTGAACGAAACAAAAACACTACACAAATACTAAAAACAAAACATAACTAAACAAAACAAAACCCGATCACCACCCACTCCCCCCCCAAACAAAATATCCAGTGTCCCCACTGGCAATAAACAAAAGTAGAGGTAAAGGGGACTCCCCTGGTGATCACTGCGGTGGCGGTGGTGGTGGCAGGTGAAAGGCAAGGAGCTGGGGCGATCCGGGGCCTCGCAAGGACTCCTCGCTGGGCCAAGAATGATGGTACTGACGGGCCGTCAAGTAGCGCATATCAAAGACGCGAGGGCCTCCATATCCTGCGGTGACGAGGAATCGGTGTTCGGTCTCATCCCAGACGTAATCGCCTCGTAGCAGAGCACCGGATCCTCGTGGATCGCAGACGGACTGAGGAGCCGCCTCCCGAGGCCGCTGCGGATAGTGGTAGTGTGGTCGGATCGCCACGTCTCTCTTGGATCGCTTCAGAATCCATAACGAGCCCGACACTCTGAAGGCCCTCGTCCGAGGGCTCATGACCGTAATCATATACCTTTCATCGGGACACCGTGTGTGTCCCGCTGATGATATGGCTTTGATGGGGTGGAGCCATGCCTCATCATTGCCGAGGGGCACTCCCGGCTCGCTTGCCGCCGAATATAAGGAAGCGCGATGCCCTAAATTCATCTTACGCTCCCGCTTTGGAGGATGGTATCCTCTATAACCCGCCCAACATCGAAAGGTATATCCCGTAAGATAGCGGCAGTAGGGGCACGCTTTGGTACACTTCACACACGCTCATCAAGCCTGAACGAGACGACGTGATGAAGTGGTGCCAGACCTTGGGTATGAAGGCCAATGCTTTGGCCTTGAAGTGGACTACGGCCCAGCACTATTGATTTTCCACTCACCCGCATCTCATTGGTCAATACGCCGTGATAACCTCGGGTAGTCGGGTGCCCGTGGAGCCGATCGAACTATTCAAGGACATGCTCGAGATCGTAAACTATCGATCGACTCAAGATCGAAGTCGACCACGCCCGCACCCCGACTTTCTTCAAGACTTGGGAGGCAAGATTGGCGTGAACTTCCGCACCACGCCATCGCCGGATGAGTGTGGTTGGCACAAGGCACGCCATCCTTAGCCGCAATGTCTGGCGGAAAGCCTCACCGACGGTGAAACCCTTCTACGAACGACGGTTTTTGCAAATGAAAGCAACCGATCGGGCAGACTCATGATTCACAAACCGTGTGACATCGTAAGTGGGGTCGGATCCTCGTCGGGTCGACCGCTTTGGTGGCAATTTTGCCTTTTACCGCATTATTGACCTAGAAGTCTATGACACTCAAAGTAGACACCTACTGACTTAGACCAAAAAAACAAACACCTAGTGTGCACTAAAACAAACCAAAACTAATGTTAAGTGTGCTAAAACCCTAACTATGACTCAAGAACTAAATGAACCTAACAATACCCTAAACGTGAACCTAAAAGATCCCTAGACCAACTGTGAATGCCGTGGTACCCTAGAAGACGATACTAGAGCTAGGAACGAGTATAGCGCGTGAGAATGCCACAAAGGACTAGACCCAAAGTGTGTGAGGGGAACTCGGGTGCAATGAGGCTGTCGGAGGGCAATGTGGTGGCCTCCGGTCATGCAGGATGTGTGGGAGCTCCTAAGAGAGGGCCGGTGAGGACAGCGCAAGAGGGCTAGGGTTTCTGGGTAGTGGTGTGCGAGGTGAAGAGCAAAATGAACTGTTCTTGGCCTTAAAACTGGGCAACGTCGCGACGTGCGGGGCAACGTCGCGACGTTACAGGGAGTGGCACTAAATGACGTCGCGACGTTGGATATCAACGTCGCGACGTGACAGAGACACTTAAAATTCACGTCGCGACGTTGGAGATCCACGTCGCGACGTGACAGAGACACTTAAAATTCACGTCGCGACGTTGGAGATCCACGTCGCGACGTGACAGAGACACTTAAAATTCACGTCGCGACGTTGGAGATCCACGTCGCGACGTGACAGAGAGGGACAAATGGACGTCACGACGCTGGGAACGCCACGACGCCGAACGTCGCGACGCTATGACCAACGTCGCGACGCGACGCAGAAGGCTCTGTGACGCGAAAGTTGCGCACATTGATGATCTCGATCAAGAAACCCCATTCTTAATTGCACTTTAGACTTGTAATGCAATCGCTTGAACGAATCCTCCCCACTACCCGTCCGTGAGTCCCGCCAAATTAAAACGCATGCAACACCGGATACGGGAAAGCCAAACCAATAGCACTAAAATAAAATGTAAAGAAAAATTAGCACTGTAAAGTGGAAAAGTTTAAGAAAAACTTGGGCTCCAAGAAGCGCTATGTTGATTAGCGCTCTAGCTCACGACCGAATCTCAATGTGCCTGAACCCGAACTCATATGATCGCTACTACACTTTCGCCTCGCGGCTGTTAAAGGAATGATTCATTGGTTCAGAAGTGAACTCACCTCCATAGTACGACTTCAATCGTTAGGTGGTGATCAGAATGCCTTTCTTCAGATGTAACTTCGCTTCAATCGTGGTGAAAAGACCTTTGGTCACCGTGAAAGGCCCCGACCATCGAGACTTCACTTCCTAGGAAGAGCTTTAGGCGGAATTGAACAAAAAGAACTTGTCATTCCGCTGTGAACTCTCTTTTCTCTCGGTAATGTGTTTGTCGTGCTGCTCAGTCTTTCCTTATAAATGCGCTTATAAGCTTCGCTTTCCGACCTCGCCTAGTTCATCAGTCGAGCAAGCCGCTTCGCGGCCAATGTACTATCCATGTTTAACCGCCGAGTGGCCCAAGAGGGCTCGATGCCCAAATTCGACCGAAGATGACACGCCTACCATAAACGACTAACGGAGACATACCCAAAGGAGCGAATGCGGTGCGACACGCCTGCAGTGCATCTTCAATCTTTGCACCAATCCTTCGAGTTGTTAACTGCCTTCGAATGTACTTGATTTCGCGTTTGATACCTCTCGTCATTCGTTTGACTGTGTATGCAAGAAATGTACGATGACGTACCCCATACTTTTGCAAAACTTTATTAATTACCTTATTGCATAAATGAGTACCATTATCTGTGATCAATGCTCGAGGGGTTCCAAACGGAGAATATGCTGTCGCTGCAAATCGAGCCACAACCTCGCATCATCAAGCGTGTGTGGATCGCTTCCACCCACTTTGAGACATAGTCTACTGCCAACAAAATGTATAAGTTGCTATATGATGCAGGAAATGGTCCCATGAAATCTATCCCCCATAAATCAAACAATTCTACCTCCAAAATGGGATGCATGGGTGGTTTGGTCTCTTTATAGAGATGTTCCCATTCGCTGGACATTTGTCACAAGTGGAAACGAATCGATGAGCATCTTTAAATATGTAGGCCAAGAAAACCCGATTGAGCACTTGGTCAAGCTTGCCTCGCCACTAAAGTGTCCACAACACGGTAGAGTGTGGATGCTGGTTTAAAATGCTATGCATTTCATCTTCGGGCACACATCTCCTTATCACCTGATCAGCGCAGTGTCTGTAAAGAATTGGCTCCTCCCAATAATAGTGTTTCAGGTGTGCGAAAAACCTCTTTTTCTGCTGATAGTTAAATTCAGGAGGGACTACTTTAGCCACTAAATAATTCACATAACTGGGCGAACTATGGAATCGCCTCTTCTGTCTTCAATAGCTAAGAGTTTTCTCGTCTGGGACTTCACATTCAATGGGACATCATCTCTGCCCTTCTAATCGTGATGCATACCGCTACTAGGTTTTCAAAGGTTTTCTGTCTTGAATTTCTACTTCGAATTCTTGTAGCAAAAGGACCCACCGAATTAATCTGGGTTTTGCGTCCTTCTTGGTCATCAAGTACTTAATAGCGTAATGATCAAGCAGTACCCACGACTAAGGTTAATCAACAAGGCCTCGAACTTGTCAAAGGCAAAGACGATAGCCAAAAGTTCTTTCTTTGTAGTGGCGTAATTCAATTGAGACATTCCAAAGCTCCTTGCATAGTAAACTACCTGAAATATTTTCTCTGCTTCTACCACAACACCGCCCCACTTTCGTGTCGTCATACATAAGTTCAAATGGAAAGGACCAACTGTCTGACAATAGGGGCTGAGATCAACTTATCCTTCAACACTGAAAAGCATGCAAACATTGTGAATCAAACTCAAATTAGATCCCCGAGTAACAAAGTTAATAACTGCTTTGCTATCCAGGAGAAACTCTTGATAAACCGCCTATAAAATCCAAGCAAATATACAAGAAAACTCGAATCCTTTTACCGATGAGGGTGGAGGCAACTTTTTCAATTGCTTCCACCTTCGCCCCTATCTACCTCTATCCCTTCATTGAATCGGGATGTCCAAGGACAATACCCTCTTGTACCATAAATGGCACTTTTCCCAATCGAGCACTCGTTGGTTTCTTCACATCTCGCGCACAGCTTTTCAAATTTTCTAAACAATTGTCAAATGAATTTCCCATCGAGAAATCGTCTATGAATATTCCCAATTGTCCTTTCAACCATGTCGTAGAATGGGCTATCATACATCGTTGAAAGTACCCGGTACTGTACGGGGCCCAGCGGCATCCACAAATGCGAATGTACCATAAGGACAAGTGAATGCCAGTTTTCCCGATCTTCAGGAGCTATGGCAATTTGATTGTAACCGGAGTATCCATCCAAAAAGCAATAGTATTCATGACCGGCTAATCGATCTAGCATCTGATCTAGAAACGGCAATGGGAAATGATCTTTTCGAGTGGCTTTGTTCAATTTTCGATAGTCAATACAAATCCTCCACCCGGTAACTGTTCGAGAAGGCAGTAAGATGTTGTTTAAATTCCGGCGACAATGATCCTCCTTCTTCGCACTACCTCGAACTGGCTTAATGGCTAATCACCGGGAATGGGGTAAATCACTCCAAAGATTTTACCATTTTAGAACCTCTTCCGAACTACTCCTTCATTGTCGGATTTTAACTCTCCGCCGCGCTTCCCATCAAGGTTTATGTCCATCTCTAGTAAAATACGATGCATGCACATAGAAGGACGACCTTTAGATCACCAGAGACCATCCGAGTGCATGTTTGTGATCTCGAAGGACCCCTACACAACTTCTCTTCCTCTAAAGGCTAAAGATGTCGGTGATAATCACGGTAGCGAGCTCGAATTTCAAGGTATGCATATTTCAAATGGCTAGGTGCAGGTTTTGTTCCATCTGCGTTGCTTAACCGATGGACCGGGCGCTTTAGCTCCTTCTCCTCGAGATTCATATTCTTCGTCAGGTCCTGGAAGAGTCCATCCATTTAACATATTCTTCTCGCCTTCGCCTGTGTTCTCGCACTCATTCTCCACTAGGCTAGTCTCCAAAGCGGTCAGTTGAGACCACTCGCTGCATTAATTATACTCTACTATTTCAGCCATGGAGCAAGTATCACTCTCTACTGGGTGTCTCACTGCTTCAAACACATTGAACTTTACTTCATCTTCACTTCGCTCATTTCTCCCCTCCGAACATCAATCATTGCCCCGCCACATGTAAATGGTCTACCCAAGATTATCGGTATTTCTTTATCTTCTTCCATATCTAACACAATGAAATCTGTGGGGAAGATAAACTTGTCGACCTTTACTAAGACATCTTCTATTACCCCTCTTGGGTGCTTCAAAGATCTGTCTGCAAGCTGAAGAGTGACTGTAGTTGGGCGGGCCTCACCTAATCCCAAACGTTTGAAAATGGATAATGGCATAAGGTTAATGTCACTCCAAATCACATAGTGGCTCTCTCTCTAAAATAGCATTTCCAATGGTTCAAGGGAGGAACCAGCTCGATCCTTGAGCTCGCGGCGCCTTCTCAAGTACGGGCACTGAGATTCTCGCCGTTAACTGCTTCAAATCAGCTAATCTTCTCTTCTGGGACAGGATGTCCTTCATGAATTTCACGAATCGCACCGCTTCTAAGGCATCAAAGAAACTGATATTTGATGTGTAACTTTTGAAGACGCCCATGAATTTAGCAATTACTTATCCGGGCGAGTTTCTTTGAGACGCTGTGTACTGAACCTGCTAGGGGTCGTTTTCGCTTTCCGCAGGAGTTCTCACTCGAATGCTTCTCCCGAGGCCGCTCTTTTGTCTCGCATCGCCTTCGCTTCGTCGAATGACCTTCAACCTCTACTCCCTCTATAACTGAGGATTTCCCCTTGGTCTCCAAGTCTTTACCACTTCTCAGCATAACTGCTTTGACATGTTCATTACCGCCTCTGCCTCTAAGCCATTTCGAGTTGCTCTTGTAAGGAACCTTGCTTGCCTTCTCGTCGAGAAGTTTGCCATTCGACCCATTTCCAGGCTCTCCAAACTTCTCACCAGGCCGTTGATTGTTCAACTCGGGTTGTTTACACGCATGCTCGGGCTTTGGTCTCATCTATGAAAGGTATGGAGGTTAACATTCTGTGCGTAGCTTGCTCTAAGTCTACCTTTTTCTCAAAGGGTGGTTCACTAGTTCTAGCTTGATGGTGGCTGTTGTGATTGTTCCTCCATCCATACCTCGATTATTCTCGATTGTTCTCGTTCGCTATCGCGCCACCTCGCCTTGATTTTGATTCTCGATAACTATTTCCATAGTGGTCCTTTTACGTGATTGATTCTGACAATCTCGACACGAATGGCCCGCTCTAATTAGGGTTTCTGACCGACATTCCAGGTCGCAGTCGCTCTCCACAAAATTCACATAACTCCCATGTGGTCAGGTCTCGTATGGCATTTGTCGTCTTTTGCCGCCTATTCAATCGCTTAGTCAATCAGGCACATGATTAACCAAATTGTTGAGGACCTCATCAGTCTCGTGCTACCCACCGCTTCCTTGCAGCCCTCTCTCGGGGCCACCGGTTTGTATTGGTTGCATCTTCTAAGATTCTTCTATACGCTCGGGTCTATGGTTTTCATCACGTTCCTCCACTAAGCATCAATCATCGTTTAGTTGCATTTCTCGCACTATTATAAAAGTACTGACGGCATCCATCCGGGTCACGGCAGGGGCACTGCAGCACTGCGAAATCCGCCCCATGCCTCCGCCAGGTTCTCCCCCTCTAGTTGTCCAAAAGTATTGATCTCTTGCACAAGTTGTGCAATTTTCGAAGGTGGAAAGAACTTAGTCAGAAATTTTTGCACTAAATCATTCCATGTGTTGATCAATCTGGGCGGCCGATCGTTAATCCAAGGTTTCGTCTCTATCTCCAAGTGAAAGTGGGGAACAACCGCAACTCCGAGCTTCTTCAAGAACCCCATAGTACTTGATAGTATCGCAACCCCATGAGTTAGTCAAATGCATGTCTGCTCTCATGTGGTAGCCTATGAAACAAGATATTCTCAAGCATCTCAGACCGTGGATCGACTTCAATTCAAATTGCTCGCTTGAATAGTGGTCGCCTCGATAGCCGCCTGAACAGCTTGGTGGTAAAACGAACTCATCTAGTAGTATGAAAGGATCATCTGGCTGTATAAACGGCCTGGGTGCTTGATTCCTTCCATTATTCCCATTTCGACTCCCCCGTGGCCTGCTCCGCCTCAATGTCCGTGTCTCCGTCTTCATTGTTTTCCATGGTCGCCGCTTCTAACTGCTCGCTCTCTCGCTCGGCATCCAGGCAGCAGTTCTTCGCTCAGGATCAAACAAAAAGGTTAGCTTGATCTCGATGTCACATGTACTTATTGAAAACTACACTGCAATAACACACAAACCAACAAACCAAATTCACAAAGACTTGTAAAATAAACAAAGTAAAGAAAATTTTAGTAATATCTAATTGCTTTATTCTTTATATCACACTAAACCTATCCTCGGCAACGGCGCCAAAAACTTGATAGGCCGAAAACGCGATAAATGTACTATGTTAGCACATGTCGCTCAAGTAATATAGTACCATGGTACTGATGATCGATCCACAGTGGGCGTGTAATGACTCACAAAGGTTCTCGTTTTTAGATAATATCCGAATACGTATTTCAAGAAGTAAATTGAGTATGTAAATTCCCGACTAAGCTTATTGATCTAATGAATTGTTGGTATTGAGTAATTAGGTTATACTCCCCGTCACGCTCAATGGATTATTTCTTAAGGATGCTATCGTCAATATATTTATCATTTGTCGAAAGTGGCGAGGTGGATCTTACTTACGTGATATCCTCTCGTAAGTATATCCGCCTATCTCGTGAATAGATTTGAGTATATCTCTATCTCAACTCGATATTCCGAAATGCTTAAATGTTCTAACCCCAGATGCCACCTTCAGGATCTGAATATCTCTATTTACCGATTCAACTCGAAAGCTACTCTAATTCCGCATCCTCGGATAACCTCATCTCGAATCTCTGATCTCCAAGCAGATTATGCCAATGTCACACCCATCACCATATAATTAAATCATAGGACGAGCGTATGAAAACAAATAGATAAATACTTTGAACAATATAAAGTACTAACTTTAATCCATCAACACATGACAGGGTTCAACAAAACCCTAGATATAATTCTAGAACATACTGAACACGAATATGAAATGTTTAATCTCAAAAACATCGTTCTAATATCCAAAATAAATGGAAACAATACAAATCCCGCACTTCATCGGTCCGTCACCCCATTCCAATTCGCGTTCTCGCTCGTATGCCTCCGACCTCGATTTCTCGTTTCATTCAGACTTTAAATGATGGGGTGCAAATTCATACGACGCCGACGCTGAGGCGCCACGACGCTTCGAATGTTGACTGCGACAGTCACCCAACGTCGCGGATCGCTGGGATGTCGCTGATAGACGTCGCGACGCGGGGACGCCGACGATGTACCCACTTTCTTGCTTTGCTCCTCACAGTCAAACCGCTTCCAACAAATTTACTTCTTGCTCAATGCACCTGCATCCAAACCAAACACCAAATCAGGAGTCTAGCCACAAAAACTATGAAATTACTATAAAATAAACCTGAAAATGAAAAACCGATGCGAGTATAATATGAGTGTTTTAGACACTCATCAAGAAGCAACGTAGTCGCCACTCAAGGGAGTCCACCCAAGAGATAACAAAAAAATAGAGAACTCTTGAAAAGTGAAATGAAGCTAGCTAAAATCCTACCTATTTAGTTTTGTTTACTTTTCTAGTTTTAGGTGTGATTTAGGTTAAAGATTGTAGTAGATATCTTATTTCTATTTCCTCTTTAGTTTGTAGCCTATAAAAAGGCATGTTTACAGTGTAATAATACAGAATAATTGAATTAGAAAAACTATGAGAGTCTTCTCCTCTTTGGTTCTCCAAAGAACTTTTGAACTTATCGGAATTTTCTGTGGTGTTCATCCCTCGACTTATTAATCAACCCTACCATAGTTGATTGTGGTGCCTTCATTATGCCCGAATTATCAATCAACCCTTCCATAGTTGTTTGTGGCATCTTCATCTCATCGACATATCAATCAATCCTTCCATAATTGATTGTGACGTCTTCACTTTACCCCTTCGAACTTGATCATAGAATGATCTGAAAGCCTATTGTGTTGCGTGTCTCGTCGGTCCATGGAAACCTTGCATCATTAAAACATAAGCTTTGATACCACTCTGATGCAAGGACAAGACCATGATGGATGATTTAAAGATTTAGGTAATTTAGGGATGGGTTTGTAGTAGTTTAAGGGTATAGGATGTAACTTTGAAGGGTAAGGGACAAGTCCGGTTCCGAAGGTTATAGGGCTTATTTAGGATTTATATATGATGGAATTAAGGTTTAGAATGAAGGATTTTAGGTTTCAAAAGGTTTAGGTTTGATTTGATGCAAAAAAAAACCTTATTTTGAGCTAGTTTGCAGTTTTCGGGTTTTTTCTAATGTAGGCTAGGGTAATGCAGGAATTTAGGGTTTTTCTTGGGTTAGGGAAGATAGTATTTATGGTTTCTATGTTAAAATAAAATATTTGGAAAGGTTTTGAATTATGGAAACAGATTTGGAAATTTTTGGGTTTTAGTTCGAGAATTGAATTTGGAAAGTTAAAAAGAGAAGATGATGAGATGAGTAAAGATTATAGAATGATAGATACTTCGCCACTCAAGGAATCCACCAAGAGATAAGAAGCCACGAGCTGGCACTCAAGGTAATCCACCCAAGAAATAAGACAATAAGATATATACTTCACTATTGTTAGGCATTGTGAGTGTGTGTGTGTGTGTGTGTGTGTGTGTCTATATATATATAAAGTAATGTAATTAAACCTTAAAATACAGCAAGTGCATAGACTGTACAAGTAATAAGTGGACTGACAAGTCTGAATATCAAACCCAAGGGAATGGTAGGTGAAGACGAGACTAAGTACCCCAACTAATTGATCTTTTCATTATTCGAGCTCTCAATTTTTGGTGAGAGTGAAATCTAACTATACTGAAATTAAACTAAAGCACGAGAAATAAGGTCATGCGGAAGGCTTTTGAAGAATAAAATTCAAGGTAAAAGCACAAGGGTTGGTTGTTTCAATTAATCCAAATTGTTCATATTCGTTAAGGGCTAATAATGTGAATATCTACTTATGTTTGCTCAAGGGAGATTGTTATGAGGTTATCACTCTCGTGAATCACCTCAATTTATTGCACTCAAGCACCTATTCACCGATAGGTTCTTGTAGGTGATTGAATGCAATACTTTTCTAAAGAAAATTTCCCTTAGGTATCCTATTGATCACCGCTAGGTCCTTACAATAGGAAAAACCCGAGTTGTGCTAGATTTGATCACCACTAAGTCCTTACAAATCTAGCACAATTCTTAATCGATGTCTTTCCCTAATAAAATCCATTTAGTACTAGTCATTGATAATTTCCAAAACTTCTTTAACTAGGTTAAGTTAATTTTACCAATTGAAATATGTTTTGAAGACTCAGTTAAGGCCTCGGGTTAATTTCCAGCTATCACTCTGGAAGCCATAAATCAATTTTTCCTAATCTAGGTCTCAAACACAAGTTCTAACACTTTTCAATTAGATAAAACTATAGTAATTCCAAAACTGCATCAATAAACATCAACACAAGCAGATTTTCACAAAATCATTCTATAAAATATATAAAACAAACATAAATGTCCACAACCAACCCTAGAGAAAGATTTAGTTCCTCGTTATAGCTATCATATCATCCATAACCTTGATTACAAACCAAAATAAAGAAAGATATGAGAAAGAGATAAGGTTAGTGATACAAAACAGTATGAGCTAAGATGCTCTCCAACCAATCCTCAGTTGCAAACACCCTCTAAAGAGCATATTCTTCAAGCTGGATCCAAGTCTTTTAAAAATCAACACAAAAACTCCAGTAATCCAGGTCTAGGGCCAAGAATCCAAGAAAACCCACACACCTCAAGAGAGGAAGAACTTTCTCAAAAACTGTACGCTAACCTTAATGATTGTCTCTTTTTATTATTACAACTTATTCCTTAAATAGTCTCAAGAAATGGGCCAAAAAGTGGGCCAAAAACCCCATACAAAAATTTGTTCGTCATGCCATATTGTGACATGAAAATCTCTTATGTCATGACATGATAGAATGCATGATGCGAAAATACTTCTCATGTCGTGACATGATAGAATGTGTGCATCAAGAATACTTCTCATGTCGCAACATGAAGATCTCCTATGTTGTGACATGATAGAGAGGCTGCTCCAGTTCTAGTCTTCAGGAATATGATGTCGCTACAGGAATAGAGCTCATGTTGTGACATGGCAAAGTGTAGCCTTCATCTTTGGTCCTTTCTTGGCTTAATGTTGCAACATGAGATCAAGCCATGTCACGACATGATAGAGTGTGGCCTTCATCCCGAGTACATCCCATGTCGCGACATGAAGCTCCATGTCGTGACATAAGCTGTTTAGCATAACCTCTTCTTCAATTCTTCCCTTTCTTGCTTCCTTTGCTCGATTTTTCTTCATTTTTTGCAAAACAAAGGTAAGGAGATGATTTAGCCTACAATTGAGCTATATAGGTGTGAATTTATCATGAAGAACTCAATAAATGTATGAAATGGATGCTTAGAACAAGGTATAATTCACACCTAACAAACACCCCTAAATTTACCCTTTTTCTTGTCCTTAAGCAAAGAAACCACACATTATCCATGTTCAAAACAAAACAAAACAAAACCTTCCAAAAACTTGTTGAGCTTAATGTGATAACAACTTGTGCTTATTTTCCTGAGGATTTGAACTATTCAACAATATAAAGAAAAGTTCAAGATAGGATTTTACTATATAATAGATTGACCATGAATTACAAACTTAAGCCAAGTTCCTTTCAGTGAGTGTGTGTGAATTCCAACCTTCATGTGGTCAATTGTAGTTTAGATGGAATTAGGAGAAGTAGAGTTGAATGGAGATCTCTTACTCAAGTCATGTTTCCATGGCTTATGAGTACATAAGACTTCATAGGCTTGCTAGGCATACCATTCTCCACTAATGTAGGTAACTCACAATTCAAAGGATCAAACAGGTCTTTATATGGTTTGTAATGTATGGCTTAGGTAAAGGGTAGTTGAGTAGGTCATTTAGGTTCATATTTACCTAAAACATACAAATTTTCCTTTTTCATCAGTAGCTCTATCATCCTTTCTCATTTTTCTTTCTTGCATCATTGAATCTCTTAAGCTTCCCCCAAACTTATTATCTTTTTGCATCTTTTTCTCATATTGCATTTCCCCTAAACTTGTTTCATTTTCACCATCTTCACAAGAACACCAAGATGTTTTCTTTTTCATTGAATTCAAGAACTGGAGTAGTGCAATGACTAACTTTCTTAAGCTTTCTACCTACCCTATGTAATGAGGTCAACAACTCCTAGACCAGTTGGTCTTAGGGTACTAGGTGTTGAAACACCCCTACGGACTTAATCACTCAAGGTAGGAAGGCTTCAAGGCTCAGCTTACTCCTCCTTGACTTTTTCTTTCTTTCTTTTTCACCTAATCTCCTTTTGTTTCATTTCTTGCACCATTCTTAACCCAAACTCCCAATTCATATGACATGCTCTTACATAATATTGCATTGAAGCAAGCATGTTCAAGGTAAACAAGGATATTTGACTGAAAGACTATAGCAAAGAGGGCTAAGGTGTTTACTCTTGGCTGTCTAGAAATGAAATGTTAGTAAAGCGCAAATTGGTAGACTATGGATCTATGCATAAAAAGGGTTAGTTAAAAAAAAAAAAGACTCAACCAATCTGAGGATGGCCTATATCATCTCCTAATTATTGTGTTGCCTAGGATTTCATCTCAAATGGTAATTGAACAAGTTCTAGAGTCTTAGGAGATCATACTATATGATGATCACCTAATTCTTCCCTAAACCAAGCATTATTGACCACTAAGAGAAATGTGACTAGTGTTTCATAATATAAGGACATATGGCTAAGTTCACAACTCGATAGTCAACTTATTATTCTTTAAAGCTTAGCTATCTCTAGTTTTCTTCATATAACAGAAAAATCCAATCATTTTTCATCATTAGCAACACTATTGCCCCACAACAGATCAACAAAACAAAATTGTTTATGCGTTTTTAAAATTTTCAAATTTTAAGGGTTTTAACATATGCAACAAAGATATATAGCAACTAGATGGTAGCTCAATATTCTCCAATCATTCAAGCACAACAAGTGATAGTCATTATCAATCATGAATCATATCCACAAGAATAGCATACCAAGCATGAAAGTGTGACCCATTATGATCTAAAGAAGCATATATACTAAAACAAAACAAAACAAACTAAATAAACTAACTACATAAACTAAACAAACAAACCAAAACTAAGTTTCAAGTGTTTTCATAGGAGAAGAGATATGAGGAGAAAGAGATTTCCCAAGTCAATGTTCAAAGTATATCTAAAGAAGAGATATGAGGAGAAAGAGATTATCCATAGTAAAAATTTAGAGAAAAATAGAAAAAATAAAATCATGTCCAAAAATGGGCAAAATGCCCAATACCCCCAAACTTAAAGTAAAAATATTGTCCATAGTATAAAAGAGAGATAGAAAGAAAACTCCCCTCATAAAGTGGGTGACATGTCATCTTTTGACTCCTGAGATGGTGATGGTGGTGTCGGTAGTGGCCATGATGGGAACTCGACTGGAGGAAGAGGCAATGGAGGCATCGCTGATGAGGAGGAGGAACCATGGTAGTACGCCATCAGGCTTGCCAAATGTTGTGTGTTGGTTTCCTTTCTCTAACTTTGAAGTGCCTACCTGTGAGCTAGTGCATCCATCCTTGCAAATAATCGGGAATTGTCTCTATTCAAATGATAGTTGCCCTCCCTATAGTTTATAAACTCCTTATATATCGTCGAGGCCATACCACTCATCCTCTAGGCCATCAAATCAATCTAAGCCTATAGTGGCTCTCTCTCAACTTCCTCTTCCTCACTATCTGGGGCCTCTTCATCTTCAACATGATTCTCATCTTTTCTTGTTTCTCTTTCTTCTCCTTCTTCCACAATTCTCCTAGGGATGTTACGCCTCGTCAAGCATGTTTTCTTCTTTCTTAGGTAATGTAGAGGTTGTATCGGTGGGCACTTTTCTTCATTTTCCCCTATAAGCATCTCTGCCTCTTCGCATAATTTTATGATCAAGGACATATGAGTAATTGCCTTGTGATATGCTGATTCCTAAATAGAATTTTTAATCACCTTTCCCACATTAAATTTATACCCCTTGACAATGGAAAAAGTAAGCAATGCCTTGTCTCTTCCAACCGTGGAAAGGTACTTGGAGGGCACTAACTTCGAAGACACAAAGTAAAACCACACCTTGGCTACTTCCTTAAGTCTTGTCCTCGAGAAGGACATCACCTCTTGATTTGAATTTCTAGTCCATGGTGCGCTTCCATCGGTCAGCTCCTCTAAAATTATCTCATAATTGGGCTCCTGGTATAACTCTCTAAATTTCTCACTGTCTACATCTATCAGCCCAAACACTCTATTGATTGTGCTTGCATCAAACAACACCCATTTCCCTTGCACAAAAACAATCGACCCAACTTTATCTCGAAGGTTGGTGCGAAACTCTCGCACAACTAATGCTACACCCAAAGGTGGATGCTCTCACAATTTGCTCCAACTTCATCTTCCCAGCAGCAAGTCTCCAAAGTTGATGGCCATGGTTGGGAAGCCTCTCTCAAACACGAAGGGAGTGTGGCTGAGGAATTGATAATCATCCTCCACCACCTTCATTATAAATTTCTCAGGATTCTGAGGCAGAGACAAAGATGGAAGGCTTTGGCGCAGTTTTTCTCTTCTTTAGAGCCATTTGCTTCACTTAGTCCTTTTTTCGAACAGATGGCGGTTGCACTGTACTATTGCCTTCAATAACCCTTTTTATCTTCACAATACCCTCCACCAAACAGCCACAATTCCCAAACCCCATAAACAATCTCAATCAAGTGAACTTCGAACCTTTCCCAAAAATCTGCCAAAAATTCTTTTTTATGGAGCAAACTTCGATTCTAGAGCTTGTAGAAGGGGTTCGAATCAACATGAAGTTCTATGGAGTGGGTTAAAAATGGTTGAGTGTGGTTTGGTGAGGTTGGATGGGTGTTTCAAACTTCAAATGAAAATGGGAGGCAAGGGCATGGTCAGGTGTAGAGGAAAAAACACAAAGTTTTTTATATGAGAAAAGAAGGGCTCGTTTTGGTTTTATTTAGAAAATTTTTAAGTCATGTCGCGACATGGCAGTGGGTTTTACAAATTTAGACCCCCATGTTGCGACATGAAGAGTGTTCACGTCACGACATGACAGTAAGTGACGCTTGAAATGGTTTCCATGTCGCGATATGAAGATTGTTCATGTCGCATGACAGTGAGTGAAGAACATAGGGGGCTATGATGTCCCAACAGTACAAAATGGTGTTTTCCTATAATCAGTTCATGTCGCTACATAAGGTATCCATGTCACAACATGACATAGAGTTTGCTTAATTTTAGCCTAAAAATTTTTCATTTCTTTGTCTCTACACTTCCTCAAACTGCATGTCCTCTTTTCAAAACTCAAAATTTAGTATCACCTACAAAACTCATTTCAATCATACTTCTTATCCAAATCCTTCAATGTCTTATTAACCTTTTTAATTTTTCTCCACATTTCTAATAAATCTCTTATTTTCTATGCTTTTGCATTAGTATTAAATCTAAAACTCAAAAAAACTAAAACAAACACATCAAACATATCGAGGATCCCAAAAAAAAATTAAAACACAAAATGAACTAATAAAAAACAAAGTAAAAAAAATAAGAAATAAGAAAATGGAACAAGGATCCTCACAAAGCTTGGGTTGACTCCTAAGAAGCTCTAAGTTTATTGTCTCTAGCTCGACCAAGTCGTATCTCGATGGTGGGTGACACCAACAATTTGTTAGGTGTGAATTATACCTTGTTTTAAGCATTCATTTCATATATTTATTGCGTTGTTCATGCTAAATTCACACCTATGTAGCTCAATTATAAGCTAAATCATCTCTTTACCTTGGTTTTGCAGAAAAGAAAGAAAACCAGAGCAAAGGAAACAAGAAAGATAAGAAATGATGAAAAGGAGTTATCAAAGTGCTCATGTCGCGACATGAGAGGAACTCAGGATGAAGGAGCCTTTCTGTCATGTCGCGGCATGACCCTATTTCATGTCGTGACATCAAATTCCTAAAGTGCAATCCTAGAGCAACCTCTCTATCATGTTGCAACATGGTGGATCTTCATGTCGCGACATGAGAAGCAGTCTTGAAGCACACATTTTGTCATGTTGCGACATGGTGGATCTTCATGTCGCGACATTAGTATTTTAGCAGCATACATTCTACCATGTCACGACATGGGAGATCTTCAAGTCGCACCTTGGTGACGACAAACTGCTTTTTGCCTTGATTTTAGCCCACTTTTTAGCCCATTTCCTGAGAGTATATAGAGAATAAGTTATAGTAACCTAACAAAAAAAAATAGGCAATCATTAGGGTAGAGAAACATGAATTTTGAGAGAAATCTCCCTCTCTTGAGGTTCTTGGTGTTTTCTTGGAATTCATGGCTCAAAACCTGGATTGCTGGAGTTTGGTGTTGATATTTCAAAGATTGGGATCCAGCTTGAAGAATCTACTCTTTAGAGGATATTTGAAACTGGGGATTGGTTGGAGAGAATCTTAGCTCACATTGTTTTGTATCTCTAACCTCATCTCTTTCTTTATTTTGGTTTGTAATCAAGATTTTGGATGATAATAGTTGTAATGAGGAACTAAATCATCCTCTAGGGTTGGTAGTAGATATTAATGTCTAGTTTATATATTTTATAGAATGGTTTTGTGAAAATCTACTTGTGTTGATGTTTGTTGATGCAGTTTTATGATTACTACAGTTTTATCTAATTGAAATGTGTTAGGACTTGTGTTGGAGACCTAGAGTAGTAAAGATTGACTTAGGGATTCTAGAGTGATAGCTAGAAATTGACCCGAGGCTTTGTCCAAGTGTTCAAAACACATTCTAATTGGTAAAATTAACTTAACCTAGTCAAAGAAGTTTGAGAAATTAGCAATGGCTAGTACTAAATGGATTTTATAAGGGAAAAGCATCAATTAAGCATTGTGCTAGTTTCAGGCGGACCCAAGGGTGATCAATTCTAAGATCATTCCGGTTTTTCCTATCGCAAGACCTAGCTGACCAATGTGATACCTATGGCGCCAGACGCCCCAAACCCGGTCCTGGCTGACAACCCAGTCAACTAACTGAACCTGCGGTGTCTCTATATCACGAGACCCATACATGAGTAAAAGTGGCCACTGACCCATACATCAATACCACCAAAAATCTAACCAACTATATTACAATAGTTCAAGAGCACTACATCACTTCTTAATACAAACATATATTAAAATTTAGAATTCTAATACATGTTTTACAAAATAATCAATCAAAGCCACATATCTACTTTTCTCAAAAGTTCGCCTAATGAGCGACATCTCCCGAATAACACTCAGACTAAATAATGTTCCTCGACAGTAGGAGCAATGCCCAAGAAGGAATTATCCTACATGGGTTACTCCCACCTAAGTGCACATGCAATGGTTCAACACAAACACATTCAAGAAAATGATCCTACTCTCAAATGTCTACATGATACGGGATGAGAATGTGGACCCACCCACCCCCATGTCTCGAGCCCTCACCGACTCCCCACGCATGCCCAAGCCAAGAGCTGAGCAAAAAACACGTTTTCAAACAAAAGGTTTTTGTTCTCGAAACATACTATCAAGTTTCGGTGAAATCTATCGACAACCCTCCGAGGCGAATTTGTTTGATAACTCTCCGAAACAATTCATGGGCTCCTCCGACGTGAATTGTTGGACAATCTCCCAACCCAATTCTCCGGAATATCTTCCATTGAAATTCCTTTCACAACCATTTTCCTTTTTATTTTCTTTCATATCATGCACTCACACCTACCATTCTAGGGTGCCCTGGTGCATATGGAATGCATTATGCTATTTCCAAACAATTCATGTTAATATATAAATCATGCATATACTAACCGAATTTATCCAATTCCAATGGCTCACACACAATTCTATTTCATATAATTCAAGCATCATGTTAACATATTAATTAGCATGCATTAACATCTCATTTTCCACACAATTCAAGCCATTCATTTTAAGCAAATTTTATGCAAATAACACATGGACATTTTCGTCCAATGTAAAGCCTGGGACTGCTTTTTAATGGGGCCCTAAAAACAAAGGTGTGGGCTGTCCATGGACAGCCCCCCTCATCAACATCGGTTCTACTCGAACTCAAACTGCGGGCCATTTCCGCCTCACAACACCCAAAACCAATTTAACACACAATTATAACATAGCCACACCAATGCCCCGTGGATCACGCTCCAAACGGGGTCCCTAATTTCAAAGATTTCGCTCCCAAGTTTGTGGATCGACCAAACGGCCATTCACTCCGCTCAAACACTCCAAATCATTAACAAAGCTCTAAACAAGGATTAAATCGCAGGAGTAAACCCCTACCTTCCCAGAGTTTGCTGAACTCCCCAAAACCCGGCTCACGCCATGTGTAGAGCAACTTTTGGCTTTCGGGCCAGAAACCGACGATCCGATCGGGCCGAATCTCTGTGAGAGAAGTTGGACTCTCTCTCTCTAGAATCCAATTTTTTTTCCTCCACTGCACGTACCAGCCAAAAATGAGAGAAGTGTTCTCTTTTTCTTTTCATTTATTCCTCTTTTGTCCCCTCACTTGCCACTTATCAAATTCTCATTGGCTCATTGGATTTCCTTATCCATTTCATCCACCCACTTTGGATTTCCATCCACCAGAGATGCCACGTCCATGTGGGCCCCACACTCAGCCTGCTGACTAATTTGCACTACACGTGGCACACCGTGGAGCCACCCAAATGTGCCAAGTGTCCCGCGCCATGCCCTCGAAAATGCAAATCTGGACACCTGAATTCGAAATAAATTCGACGCAGAAATTAGATTTCATGCAGACGATTCCAACAAATTGAACCGCTTCGTCATTCAAGATCTAGAAAATTTCTGGATTTTGACCGAAATTACCATTTTACCATTTTTTTAGAAAATTATGATTTTCTCGGGGTTTCATAAAATAAGATGTCGAAAAGTATTTCCACTCCAACCGCCTGTAAGAACCTAAAAGCGAATAGTGTTTGACAGGAAATCGGGTGATTCACGAGAGTGAGTTCTGCGAGTGATAGGCTCATAATAATCTCCCTTGAGCAAACATCAGCAGATATTCACATTATTAGCCCTTAACAAATTTGAACTATGTTCATTAATTGAAGCAACTAACCCTAGTGCTTCTACTTTGAGTTTTATTCTTCAAGATTTCCTTCTTTTTTAAATTCTCACAAAACCCCATTTTCCCTTGTTTTAGTATATTTTCATTATAGTTTAGTTTGATTTCATTCTTATCGAGGTAGTGGCTGATGAGTGAAAAGATCACTGGTTAAGTGTATTTGTTACTTCATGTTCTATTTCCTATGGGGATTGATTTTCCAGATGTATTGCCCACTTACTACTTGTATGGCCCGTACACTTGCGGTATTCTTAGGCTGCACATTTTTATATACACGCACACTGCCTAACAAGTTTTTGGCGTCATTGCCAAGGAAGTTGGTTAAGGTGGTTGGATTAATATTCTAGTGAAAGTGAAATTTTCTAATTTGAGAAAATTTTGAAATTTTTGTGATGATTTTCTATTTGTTTGTCTTTGTCTTTAGTGTATTAATTTTGTTTTAGAGTGTTTTCTTTGTGAATTTAGGTACTTGAATGTGTGCGGCGAAGAAATTCAGACTTGTTACCATTTGATCCGAAAATGGAGAGAACACTGAAAAATCAAAGAAAGTCAAATAGACAAGGGTTGAATATGGATGAGAATCAAGGTGATCGTAATTCCTATGCATACAGTGAGAGGC
The DNA here is from genome assembly GCA_016808115.1 of Tetrastigma voinierianum. Taxonomy (NCBI): domain Eukaryota; kingdom Viridiplantae; phylum Streptophyta; class Magnoliopsida; order Vitales; family Vitaceae; genus Tetrastigma; species Tetrastigma voinierianum. Next base: position 1,106,071 of record JAEQBH010002921.1, on the reverse strand, counting down.
ACAATGATCACAATGAAATGAGGAATTTGAGAGAACCTACCTTGGGTGATTGTTGGAAACCAATGATGAATGACAATTATTTCGAAATTCAACAACAGTTCATCAATGCAAATAATTTTGAGCTGAAGCCCAGTCTAATATCGATGGTACAACAACAACAGTTTGGAGTTCATTCTTCAGCATATCCAAATGCTTACTTTTCAAGTTTCCTCGAGTTGTGTGGGACCATAAAGATGAATGGAGTGGATCACGATGTCATTAAATTGAAATTGTTTCCCTTCTCACTAAAGGAGAAAGCTAGGAATCGATTTCATAACCTAGCTCAAGGATAAATTGAGACATGGGGGAGATGGTTGAAGCCTTTTTGACAAAGTTCTTTCCACCTCAACTCACTTCGTAACTTCGGGTTGAAATTATACAGTTTAGACAAGGTCGCCAAGAAACATTATATGATGCACGGGATCGTTTCAAAGAATTGCAGAGGAAATGCCCACAACATGGGTGTGAGCTTTGGTCGCTAATGCAAACATTGTACAATGGGTTGAATTATTCAACTAGAGCTTTAGTTGATGCAGTTTGTGGAGGTTCTACTATCCTGGTAGCGGACAAAGAGAAAATCATGCATTTTGAAGCGGAGAACAATTCTAAGCACCTATAGGAAATATTTGTAGGAAGAATAAGATTGGAATCTTGGGTTAGTTTTTCATCATGGGGCTAAATTTGAGGCATTTATGACAAAGTTGAACCAACAAATTCCTAGAGAACCTACATTGGGAGAGATAGCATACATGAAGGATCAAGAGGCGATGTTGGCAAATGCTACATCTCAAGTAGAGAAGGCGAATTACTTGAACAATAGAGGCTATGTTTTCGACCCAACAATAACTTGCCTACTTGTTATCATCCTGTGTTGCGGAATCATTAGAACTTATCGTATAGAAATCAAGAAATTATGCCACATGTGCCTCATCAGTTGAGTGTTTCTAATCCGTCTCCTGGTTTTCAAGGATAAGGAGCTTCGAGCTTAAACAATCAAGGGCAAAGAAGGCCCCTTATTTTTTAAAGAGAATATTTTGTAACTTCTCAATGATATGAAGAAGAGCAATGATAGTTGGATAGCTAGTTTGGAAACGACCCAAGTGAACATGGGTGCAACTTTGAAGAATCTAGAGACTCAAATAGGACAGTTGGCCCATTCAATGAAGGAAAGTTCTTCTAGATCTTTTTCGAGTGATACAGAGAAGAATCCGAAAGATTGAATGGCCATCACTCTACGGAGAGGAAAAGAGGTTGAAGATGGAAGAAGACTTAGGAATTCCAAAGATGTTGTGAATGAGAAGGTTGAAAAAGAGAAGATAGAAGAAGATGAAGTTGCTAAGGAAAGAGCTGAAAATGAGAATATGGAAATTGGTGAACAAGAAAGTCAAGTGGGCAAGAAGAAGGACAAAAGAGAAGAAAATCAGCCTACACTAGGAAATGTCTTGTTTCCTAGCAAACCTTCCTCTGTTGTCCCACTATTACCATTTCTACAGAGATTTAAAAAGGCTAACTTAGATGGCCAATTTAAAAAAATTCTAAACATGTTCAAGAAGCTAAAAGTGAATATCTCGTTTGCTGAAGAATTAGTTCAAATTCCGAATTATATGAAATTTATGAAGGAAATTATGAGCAACAAGAAGAAACTTGATGCATATGGAACAGTCAGTCTCTCAGAGAGTTTTAGTGCAATAATTCAGAGGAAGCTCCCGAAAAAGCAAAGGGATCCAGGCAATTTCACCATTCCTTGCACGATTGGTGAACATACTTTCAAGAAAGCTTTATGTGATTTTGCATGGTCCATTGAAGATATAAAAGGCATTAGTCCTTCAATTTGCATGCACAAAATTTTGATGGAGGAGGACTACAAACCCACAATTGAGCATCAAAGGCAATGGAATCCCTCTATGAAGGAATTTGTGAAGAAAAAAGTCCTCAAATGGCTTTATGCGAGGTTTATCTATGCTATTTCAGACATCTCTTAGGTCAGTCTAGTGCAAATAGTTCCAAAGAAGGGTGGTCTAACTATAGTAAAGAATGATAAAGATGACGTTATCTCTATCGCACAGTTATGGGATGGAGAGTATGTATTGATTATCAGAAGCTCAATAAGGCTACAAGGAAAGATCATTTCCCTCTACCTTTCATATATCATATGCTTAATAGATTAGCGGGGCATGCATTCTACTACTTCTTTGATGGATATTCAAGTTATAATCAAATCATCATTGCCTTGAAGGATCAAGAGAAGACCACGTTTACATGTCCTTATGAGACCTATGCTTTCTAGAAAATGTTGTTTGGTCTTTGCAATGCACCTGCTACTTTTCAACGCTGCATGATGGAAATTTTTGTAGATTTTATGGAAAATGTAATGGAAATCTTCATGGATGACTTTTCAGTGTGCAGAAGCTCATTTGATCATTATCTCCAAAATTTGTGTACGATCTTCGAAAAGTGCAAAGTAGAAAATATGGTGCCGAATTAGGAAAATGTAATTTCATGGTATGTGAAGGTATTGTGTTTGGGCATCGTGTATCCTAAGAGGGACTAGAAGTGGGAAAGTCAAAGATCTCTACCATAAAAAATCTTGCACCACCAACAAATGTTCAGGGGGTGAGAAGTTTTCTTGGTCATGCGGGTTTCTATAGAAGGTTCATCAATAACTTCTTCAAAATCGTAAGACCATTGTGTAGATTGCTTGAAAAGGATGGAGTTTTTATGTTTGATGAAGCTTACCTTTATGCATTTATTGAGATTAAGAAGAGGCTTATTTCAACCCCTATTATGATTTCATTGGATTGGGACATCCCTTTTGAAATTAGATAAACTGAAAAAACAGATCTCAATAATTCAGATTCAAGCAAGTTTTGGCATTGTTCTTTGAGGAATTCTAAACAAGTCTCACAGTAGCGAGTTCCGACAATAATTAACAACAATTTGATTACAGAAAAAATCTATCCGACATAAGACATGTTATGGGTTTGGCCTACCACCCTTAGTCAAATGGACAAGTTGAGATATCCAATAGGGAGATAAAGAATATACTTTAGAAGACAGTGAACAAAAGTAGAAAGGATTGGTCATTAAAGTTAGATGATGCATTGTGGGCCTACAGGACTACTTATAAGTCTCCTATTGGGATGTCCCAATACAGAATCATGTTTAGAAAGGTTTGTCATCTTGCTCTTGAACTGGAATATAAGGCTATGTGGGCAATTAAGAAGTTGAACTTTGATTGCCAAGCTGTTAAGGAAATGAGACTCCTCCAGTTGAATGAATTGGAAGAACTGAGGAATGAAGCCTATGACAATGCTAGAATTTACAAGGATAAGACTACAAGGTTTCATGATCAAAGAATTCTAAGAAAAGAGTTCAAGGTAAGGAGAAGCTGAATCTCTGTGTGATGGGTCCGAAAACTCATTAGATTTTTAATCCGTTTTCTGGTTATAATGAGAATAATGATGAATTGTACTCTGAAAGCGATAATTGAACCAATTCAATTTGCGAGGAAAATCTGTGAGAAAATCAAATTTTTAGCAAAAAATCGCAGAAATCGGCTGCGTGGGGTGAGAGTCTAACTAGAACTTAAGTCGCGACAGGAAGTGCAGTTTCCAGAAATTCCAAGTCACGACCTCAACAAATTTGGCTTTGAAGAGCGAAGAGTGAATAGTGATCGTGACGGAAGAGGGAGTTGAGACAAAATATGACTTAGTAGAGAATAAAAGCCGATCCAATGAAGTTGTATCGCGACATCATTGCTGACGTCGCGACATAAACGGAGATAAATGAAGTCGTGATACCACCATGAGATTAGAACGAGGAGCTTACTACAAAGCCGCAGAACAGCCTTCTCGAAGAATAAGAATTCATGACTAATTTTGAAAGAAATGACGATATGCGACATGGCGATGACGAATAACACGGGTGCGTAGCGAAACTCCATCAGGCGGCCGAAATTAATGAAGAAGCGAGACATGATGTCGCTGACACCGCCAGCGAAATTAACAGCGGGGGTGAAAGCAGCGTCATGACAACGGATGAAGTGCGACAAAGATTACTGAGGCTGAACATAAGAAGTCGCGGCGGTTAAAACATATAGAGACATCAAATACTGGCTGAAGATGTCGCGACATCGGTCGATGGTCGCGACGTAATTTGCAAAAAGAAATATCGTGGTTGCGGCGCGCCGATCGGTGGGCCATGACATCAAGCGCGCAAGGTATCGGAAGTGCGCGGCGATCGCCGAACAATTACGCAACATCGGATTGTAAAGAAAGGAGGTCGCGGCGTCCTTACGATGAAGTAAAACCTTGAGTTACAAAGAATGGAGGTCGCGACATCATTTTAACGCGACATCATATCGAGAGATGCGAAGTGAGTCACGGCAATGAAAAGCTTCCGCGACATCGAGCTCGCCAAGCATAACATTGAAGTCGGCGGCGTATGATTAGTCGCGACATCAAAGAGCTCACAACACGAGAGAAGGTGAAGTCGCGGCGTCATTCGGTGGTCGCGACGCCGATTACAGGAATGAAAGTCGCGACATCGGTCGGTATGCGACATCGAGATCGAGTGTTAAAGTAGTCGTGACCGGATAAGCTTCTGCTACAGACGAACAGAAAAATGAAGTCGCGACGTATGATTGAAATCACGACCTCAAAAGAGATCACAATGCGAGAAGAAAGATGAAGTCGCGGCGTGGAAGAAGAAATGCGACATCGAGCGACTCATAAGCAGAATAGTGAGTCGTGACGTGAAGAAAGTCGAGGACATCAGGCGGCTCATATGAGCGGTGAAGTCGCAGCGTGAAGAAGTCGCGACGTGAAGAGGAAGTCAGGCTTGTCGGAATGGCTCTATAGCGAAGAGCGATTGAAGTCGCGACATAAAAGAGAGGTCGACATCAAGTCAAGGTCGTGACAAACAAATGGAGTGGCGACATGAACAAACAAATGGGCCAGTTATTTTGAAATCCACAAATAGGTGCATCGAAGTTAGGGCCCAACTTCAAAACCCTATAAATACGCAGCTCTGCGAAAAGAAGCGATATGGCGACTCGAGAAAGAGAGTACGGGTGTAGAGAAGGCTAGGTATGGTTAATTTTCTTTTCTTTTTCTTTGTTTCTTTGTTATTTTTAGATTAGATTAGAGTAGATTGTTATTTCATTTGAATTTACGGATACGGATGTTGGTTGTTGAAGTTGAAGTGGGTCTTAATGTTATTTTCTTCCATTCTTTAGTTGGTTTGAAGTCCGACAATTTTGGATTTCGAAATTTCAGTTTCTAATCTACAGTAGTTCTTTTGATCAGGAGCTAAGATTAGTGTAATGAAGTAATTTACAACCACGGCAATTAAATTTACTCACATTAAATTTATCTTTTAATAAGAAATTTATAGAGTCTCTTGAACTTAGGTCTCGAATACGCTTCAAGTTTTTGTTTATTGTTGTATCTTATCGAATATTGAGTGTCTATGCACATAATAGGATTGTTTCATGCTACGATTTCAAGAGGCCCTCGGGTGACCTGAAGGCATTCTGAGAGTGATGAACAATATCACGAAGGTATCACGAACCTAATATTGTGGGGTTCCTAATGGGCTTTGTGAATTCTAATCGATAAATCTTCTTCTCACTTGAAAACGAGAATGAGTTGAATGACTTATCAATTAAAATGAGCAAAGAGTTCGCCTCGATTCGAACAGTAAGTTCAATCCCGTGTTAGCAAGGATCTAATCAAGGAAAGAATGAACTGTTCCAATTTTGAGATGAGAAACCGGTATAGTGGCCCATGCTTTGCCTATGTCTTAGGCTTTAGGTTCTGAGTCCATGTTACGGGTATGAAGTATTGAAAAGAAAATACCCGAGCAGGCCTTTCAGTTAAAAGTAGTTATCTAATCCTACGCATTGAAAGAAAGCGAGAGAAGATTAGATGATGAATGTGTCGTGGGAGATATCCACATGGCATTACCTTTTTCCTTGAATGGATTCTAAATGAAGTTCATGAAGCAGGATTATAAAGTTGTCTGCGGGAATTGATGTTTTCTATGATTGTATTTTCAATGCTCCCTTTAAAAACTAACTGATCGGTCTATTTCTTTAATTTTTTTTTATTTTAGTTTAAGCATTATTTCATTTTGTTCTAGTTTACATATCTTTATTCTTTCATTATTTTAAAGGTTGCTAAGGATATATCAAGTGCAAATCATAGTCCAAATAGTATAGAACTTGAGGTAGTCGGGGTAGTTGATTGAGAATTGCGAGATCTGTAGGATCGATATACGGACTTAAATCCATTTTATTACTTGTTTGACCTGTACACTTGCAGAATCATGGATCAAAATTAGAAGAAATTTATCTCCTCTTAAGGAAGCGCTTAGATTGTTAATCAATATAATTGCAAAGAAATATAACAAACAAGTTTCATGGCATTATATTCTTTGGGGATTAGATAGTCCTTTAGTAATAGTGTCATAAATTTGTATATGTCATTAGTCGATCAAAAAACTAGTTTTTGGTAGTTCTTGAGGATCGAGAAAAATTAATTAGATCAATATTCTGACGAAAGAAAGAAATACTAATTTGGACATTTTTAAGAAAAGGACAAAAATAGCTTTTCAAGTAGTGACTACATTAGTCACTAATTTTTAACAAGCCATGTTGAAAATATTTGTTAGGTTTGACTAATCCTATTAATATAAGTGTGCTTTTTTTCGGAAAACCTTTGTGTAGGAAGCGAGGGGGTCGGCTGATTCTCGGCCCGGACAGTGGAGAGAAGCGGCTGAGGAGCTTAGAAAGACAAAAGAGCGAAAATCACGGCTATGGCGGTGGGGGCATGACAACGGAGAGCAAAGGGCGTGACAGAAGACCCTACATTAAGGACACAATGGAGGATTTTGGAGCTGTTATTGAAGAGTGATGTGTCAGACTGACCTATAGTGGATGCAAACAATTTTAAACTAAAGCCGGCCTTAATTACAATGGATTCCCGTGACATTAGTTTGCAGTCATCCAGCAGAAGACCAGAAACGAGCACACAGGAAGATTTCTTAGGATGGCTAATATGAGTGAGGATTGAGCGATTGTGAGGCCGGAGGTGATAAAACACATCTCTTCCCATTTTCTTTGAGACATAGCGGCCACATGGTATGAATCATTACCCGTATGGATTGCATTGATACTTGGGGAAGTGTTGGTAGAAGCTTACTTAGAGATTCTTTCCCTGTCGTGACGAAGAGAATAATTTTTATTCCAACAAAGGGGAAGATGAGATCACAGTATGTCGAGCAGGAAAGATTCAAAAGATTCTTGAAGGAGTGTCCAATGCATGGAATAGACTTGAAGACCCAGATGTTTATAGTGTATCCTTCACGAATGATACATCGAGAATGTGCTCGATGCTTCATCTTCGTGGAGCATTCAAGCGAAAAAGTCTTGAAGCGAGATCGATAGAGGGACACGGCAATGCGATATGAAGCTCCATCGGGTTTTCAGAGGTGAGTAGCGGAGGGAAAGAGGTCATATTTGAGCAAGATGACGGCCATGAGCTAAGTTGGATGCTATAATGCATAGGATGAATGACAAAGAGAGGAAGATGCACAGCGCTCATGAAATAGAAAGCGTGAAGAGAGAATTGATGAAGAAGTGCGATGTGCCAACGAAGAAGATTCTTATGAGTGCGAGGAGAGGTTAAGTACGTGAGCGAGCAAGGTTATCATTTCAAGCCAAATCCTAACACACCCCATACCTTCTGATCCAATGAGGAACAGCTGAAAATTTCTCATATGGTGGAGGGGCATTACATGGCCCCCAGCGAGAACGAGCATCTCGACAAGGATATCAAGCGACCACCGAGGTTCGGCCAGCCGGGAGATGAGGCGAGAAATGAGATATCGAGTCGGATGAGAATGACCATTTGAGGAACAAATCGCGTAGTTCATGGGGGGGATAACGAGGCTATTACAATTCCATGATCGAAACTAGCCACGACTTGGGGGCTTCCAGATCCCCGATGCCGGATGTTTCGGAAGAATGCTAGTGCTTCAGCGAAAATCTAGAGACCTGAAAGTAGAGGCGATTATTTTGAATATGCCAATCGAGGAACAAGGGAACATTCCTGAGTGACACCCGGAGGAAGAACCCCAAAGGCGCATGGCGGTGATTGAGAAGTGGGAAGGATTTGGCGACAACAAAAAGGCAGATAAGCGAAAGTGAGAGCGAGAGAAAGAAGAAAGCGAAAAGAAGAAGAACGACTGATTAACCGAGATGAAAAGGAAGAATGACCCCGAGAGAAAAAGAAAGATTACCGGCTTATGCTCTACTGATACCATTCCACAGAGACTTAGTCAAAAGAAACGAGTTTTCTAAATTCTTGGATCTTTTCAAGAAAATAGAAATAAATATCCCATTGCGAGGTGATTAGTCAAATGCCTCTTAATCTGCAAAAAATTCCCGAAGGAAGTCTTGACGAGAAAGAAAGATAGGCGAGGAGGGGTATAGTTAACTTGAATGCCATGTTGTACCCATTATCAGCGAAGCTCTAGCAAAGATGAAAAGTAGTGGCGATTTCACTATTCCGTTCTATAGAAATGTGAGTTGAGAAAGCTTTATGTGACTCTGGAGCAAGTATAAATTTGATGCCTGTCGGTGGTGCGGAGACTTGGTTGGGAGGCCAGCGGCCGGCGATTACTACGGATGGGCGATATATCGATAAGCGACCGGAGGGCGTGCAGAGATATTGCTACGTCAAGGTTGGGAATTCATTTTCCCGATGGAATTTTGGTATCATGCAGATGGAGAAGATCCTCGAGTTTCCTTTGTTGCTAAAGACCTTTCTTAGCAGCCAGTACAACAATCGGCGATGCGCGAAAGGTGAGCGACTTTCGGAGTTGGGAATGAAGCAGTGCATTTTAGTATTAATAGGAGTGCGGAACATCCTAATGTAGAGGAAGGCGGTTGTATGGCATTTGTAAACAATAGCCTTCTCGATGATGAAGTGAATTACGATTGTATCGTTGAAACTCTATCAATGAAATTGAGATGAATTTTCGAGTACCTTGAGAGTTTTGATTGTGAAGTTACGCCTTCAAATTTGTTTAATAATGAAGCCGGTCTCAAGTATAAGTAAGAAAATAGTCGGAATTAAGTGAGGCGGCCGAGAAAGCGGCAAACACATGGGCGGAAACTAGTGCGAAGGGTTAACATTGAAGGAGTTGCACAGTCATTTTGAAATATGAGTTTTAAGAACGAAAAGAGAAAACCAGTTATCATATCGGCTACGATGGTAGAAGGTGAAGAACATAAGTTCTTTGGTAATTTTGAGAAAATCTGAGGAAGCGAGTGTGACCCGATTGAAGATACGAAGGTATCGGCCCTCATTTGTATGCCTGAAATATTCTTTGGAAGATAATCTGAAAAGCTTATTGAGCATCAGATGAAATTTGAACCAGTCATGAAAGAAGTTGTCGAGAAAAGAAGTTACAAGGAAATAGTTTAGAATCACTGCAGGTTTATATATGCCTGTCGGACCGGTTCTTGGTAAGCCAGTACATGTGGTTCCCAAAGAAAGGTGGTCTCTATGTCGAAATGAAAAGAATAGACATTCCTACAGGCGCGACGGGATCGAGGTTTGTATCGACTACGAGAGAAAATTGAATCACTGCTGACCGAAAGGATGTTTCCCCACCTTTCATCGATCAAATCTTTGGATAGGTTCAGCGGGACACCACTCATTTTGTTTTTCTTGATGGATACTGCTGGATATAACAAATAGCTATTGCACTGAAGAGCGAGGAGAAAACCACTTTTACATGCCCATTTGGTACTTTTTGCTTTTTAAGAAGAATGCCATTTAGGCTGTGTAATGCTCACAGTACCTTCTAAAGATGCATGATGTCTATATTTTACGATCTAGCGAAGAAGTTATGGAGATCTTCATGTGGATGATTTTACGATGTATGGATCAGGTTTTGAGCTGATACTGCGTAACATGGGATAGTACTTCAAGGTGCAGACAAAAATCTAGCTACGAATTAGGGAAAAATGTCATTTTATGGTTCTGGAAGGATTGTCTTGGGGCATGGTTTTAACGAGGGCTTGAAGTAGACAAAGCAAGGTTTCAATTATAAGAGACTTAATGCATACTACGGTCGAGAATCGAGAAGTTTCTTAGGACATGCTGGATTTTATAGAAAATTTATCAGAGATTTCTCAAAAATTGCTAAACCACTATGCAGATTGTTGGAGAAAGATAGTAAGTTTTATTTTGATGAATCCTGCCATAAAGCATTTGAAGAAATCAAATCCAGACTAGTGGAAGCTCCCATCATGGCAAAGCAGTTAGACAGAGAATTTGAGATCATGTGATGCCGGTGATTTTTGCATTGGGAGGTTGTATTGGAACAGAAAAGATGAAAAAGTGTTCAAGGACATCTACTATGCTAGCAAAACCTTTAATGAAGCAGAAAATTGCTCTACTCTTTTGAAAAGGGAATGCGGCAATAGTGTTTGCATGTGAAAAATTCAGGCATTATATTTTGGGTCCCATGTTGTTATACACACGGATCATGCGGCAATTAAATATTTAATGGCAAAGAAGGAAGCAAAGCCAAGGCGATCGAGGTGGGTATTATTGTTGCGGAATTTGATTTAGAAATTAAAGACAGAAGAGCGTGACAATGTGATAGGCGATCGCTTGTCGAGTGAAGAGAACAATTGTCTGAAAAAGGAGAAATAGCGAAGAATTTTCGGATAATGGTTATTTCGAATTTATACTCGATCCTGCAGTATCTTTGATATTGTGAATTTCTTAGCTTGTGGAATTGTACCACGAATTCAGCTACCGACGAGAAAAAGTTGGGGCGACGGCGGGTATTACATCTCAGGATGATCATATTTGTTTAAAAGAGGGCGATACGATTATAAGGGAGAGATGTGTACGGAAAGTGAAGCGAAGTAAGATTTTACAAGAATTTCATGCATCATCTTATGGAGGACACTTTGCGAGGAGATAAAACAGCCCACAAGAATTCTCGGTCGAGTTTTCTTGGCTCTGGATTTTAAGGGTACATTTTGAATGGGTCGAGTTGTGTGTCGTACGAATGGGAAATATCGGCCAAAGGCATGAGATGCCCACAAGGTGATATCCCAGTGGTGCAATTATTTGATGTATGGGGAATGGATTTTTATGGGGCCTTTTCAGTTTCATTTGGAAATATATACGCTATTACATACTCCTAGTTTATTAGTTATGTATGAGTAAGGTAGAAACTGGCGACTTGTCTAAGAATGATACTTAATACGGTTGTGGGGTTTTACAAAGAAATATTCTTGAGATTTGGGACACGAGAACTATAATTAGTGATGGAGAGCCATTTTCAAATAAGGTGTTTAATGAAACTCATGAAGCGAATATTATCAAACACATTATGAGCTTGGCTTATCATCCTCCAACAGTAAAATGAAACTTAAATTTCCAGCAGAGAAATAAAGAAATTACAGGAAAAGGCTGCGAGTTAGCCGGGAAAGATTGGTCTTTGAAGCTTGATGATGCATTATGGGCATATAAACTACCTTTTAAAACTCCCATTGGAATGTCCCCATACGAGACTTGTCTTTGGAAAACCATGTCACCTCCCTGCTTGGTAGGAATACAAAGCCATGTGGGCCATCAAAGCAGTGAACTTTGATTTCAAAATTACCGAAGAGAGACTTCTCAAGCGAATGAATTGGAAGAAGCGAGAAAGCGAAGCCTATGGCTTGATACTTGCTAGAATATACAAGGACAAGACAGAAATGGCATGATCAAGGATTACGAGGAAGAGTTCGAGTGGGGATCGGGTCTTCTTGTTTAACTCCAGTTAAGATTATTTGAGAGCTAAAATCAAAATGGAGTGGACCATATCTGGAGTGGTGTCGAAGTACTATCTTTGGAGCTTGGTAACACTCGGAACGATCTTTGGGAAGAATTCAAAGTTAATGAAGCGAGGCGGAAACCTTATCTCGTGAAAGGGAGAAAGAATAGGAAGAGAACTTCAGGAGTGGTGAATCGAAAAACTTAAAGCTTGGCTAGTCGGCTAAAGACTCAAATGGGCGGCTCATGGGGAGCGGCCCATAGATTTTGGTTTCTTTATTTAGACTTGAATTTTTATTGTCGTGTTTTTGAAAAATTTTAGTTCTAGTCATGATTTGTTAGAAATTGCTAGGTTAGAACTAGATTAATTTAAATCCTTTTGGGTGTTACAATATGCAGATGAAGAATCAAAGGCTGGCCTTGAAGAACGAAACTCGGAGGCAGCTCAGGCACTTCACGGGACGGGAAACTGACTCGAGAAAAAGAAGTACTTTTCTCCACCACATAAGTCTGTGAAAATTGGAATAGAATGCATTTTTTGAATTGCTTTGTGTGGGAATGAATTAAATGGATGCTAGAATGTACAAATTAATAAAGGAATGAAAAGATGTATGATCATCAAATTTAGAGGCGAAGCGGACTAAAATTACCATGGCTTGGATTTTATGTCGCGGCGAAATTGGTCGCGGCGAGAAGTTGGTCGCAACTTAGTCGATGCGAAGGAAGAGCGAGAGACACGGTGCGTGAAATTTATGTCGCGACATAAATAGAGAATTGCGACATAAATTGGTCGTGGCGAACCGGTCGAGACAAGAACCATTCCTTCAAAGAGTGGTGGTGTGACAACTCGTATCAAATACACGATGTCGCGGCTGATGATAAACTTGTCCTCCCACCGTTTACTTATGTCGCGACAAACAAGAATAAGTCGCGACATCGAAACAGTATGCGAGTACAGGCGACTTTTAGTACTATACTAGATTTAATGACGACACACAATCACCGACCTGAAATTAAAGTCGCGACGAACCTGAAATAAATGAAGTAATAAAGAGCCTGACACAATAATTGAATTGCAAGCGTTGAGAAACTCCCTCACTACCATCTCCTTCCTTGAAGCAAACCATGACCATTCATCTTATATTCTGGTTCTCTGATATGAGCCCTAAATCAGAATCTCTTCTAAAAACCTTCAGATTTCTCTAATGGCCAGAACCTTCAACCCTCATCCCAAACTGGCGAAATCATGGGAGGTATGCCCGGGCCAGAGAGTTCATACGGAATGTCACGAAAGGGAGAACGGGCGTGATCGAGCAGCCCGAGTTCGACCGGTTACAAGAAACAACGAGAGGAAGAAGGAAAGGAAAGCAGCAAGAAGAGAGGAGAGGCGAGTTGGAGTCTCGGAAGAACTTTCTCCTTTTGGAAAAGCTGCTTATCTTTGGAAAGGGATTTGTAGGAGAAAGAGGCTTTAGCCAACTCATCTCGCCTTTCAAGGAATTGATGAGCAAGAGGGTGGGAGAGTGCACTTGAGCATCGAAAGTGCGGTTATGCGGCGATCGTCAGAAATTTTACTCAATGCGGTTGGGAGAAAGAGCTACATTTATGCTTCAGGAGAATGCAGGTGCTTTATGGGCGAAGACTATTAATGAGATATGTATGGGATGGAAGGACGGAAAGAGTGGATCCAAAGTGAAGGCGATGAGCAGCACTAGCAGTGAGAAACTGAGAGAAAATTAGCAGACGGTAAAGGCGGTGGAAGAAAGGAAAGAGGGAACAAAAGACCCGGGCGGGGGAATCGACGAAGAGCAGGTGTGGTTCTATTTCTTAGCCTCTGTTATGGTCCCTACCAAGCACATTTGCACAGTAAGAGAACAAGAAGCCCGATCTTCTCTATGCCATGCGAGAGGATCTGAGATTGATCTTTGGAATAGTTATTGAAAATTCTATAATGAGGTATCATGAAGGTAATAGCCGGGGTTTGATCCCTCACCCATCGACCATCACAAGGAAGTTATGTATTGGGGGTACGGTGTGAGAGGAACTTGGGAAGAAGAGAAGAGTGTCCCGAGCCGCGCTCCTTACTGACAGGGAGTAGCGAGGGCGAAGAATCAAAGAAAAGGGGGTCATAGTAGAAAGCAGGATTCGGGGATGAAAATGAATCTCTGTCTGAGGAAGAAAGGCACCACTACGATGGCGGAATCGAGAAGAAGAAAATCTGAAAAGCACATCGAAGGGAATACTTTTATGTTCCAGGAGGATAGAAGCAGAAGATAGAAGCCCGATAGATTTCTCAGAGCCCGGCCTGGCCGACTCTCCCATAAGAGACAATAATTCGAGGAACTTTGGAGCTGGGGAGCCAGGCGTAATCAAATAATGGAAATGCTCAGTTCAATTCAGAAGAGCATGGAAGAAAGAGAAGAGAAATGGAACCTCCAGCAAAAGTTCAGAGAAGAGGTTTATGAAAAAGAATTGAAGAGAAGGGATCAACATTGGGAGAAAGAGAGATGAAACCCGAGAAGAGAAGAAGTACATGAAGGCGAGATGAAGAAGAGATCATTGATGGGAAGAAGAGAGATGGCTTGAGAAAGGAGGAGGCAGATAAAAATTAGAAAAAGATCTATGTATGAAGAGAAATTTAAAAAGGAATGGAAAAAAGATCAAGATCATGAAGAAGTTAAAAGCTAAGTCATGAATCATTCTCTGACAATCGGTATGATCGCGATTCTCAACTCCTCAACTCCATAAGGACGGGATCTGAGATCGAAGCAAAGACTAGAGGGAGCAGATCAAGTTCAGTTCCTATACGCTTCAATGTTCAAGGATTTTGAAAAGAAGATGAAGGGCGAGAGATCAAAACTGATGATAAGGATGCCTCTGAGAAGAAAGTGCGGCAGAAAATTTGGATTTGATTATATGATCTTTCCAAATTTTTTAAGTCATATTGAAATGGAAGCATACCACCAGCGAACATGCCCAGGCACGAGACAAGATGATCACGAATAAGATTGATCTCATGAAATGAATTGATCCTTGAGAGAGCAAATCGTAAGGGGAGAATAAAGAGAAGAAAGAGAGAATGAAATGAGAATTTCCTAAATTCAATCCTAATTTGGCTACCCTTGATCTGGATCCCAGGCATTTTGCTCCTCCTCGAAAAAAAATAGACCTTCCCATTGATTTATCCTTCTTTTCCCCTCTTCCTGATTGTTGTTCTCAACTGTTGCATAACATCATTAATAAAACAAGAAAATTTGTGAAAAATGAAATGTTTGCTTGCTTGCAGTTAGCTTGTGTTTTTACTTTTTACTTGACTTGTTAGGAAAATAACATTGGGATTTAGTTCAAGAATGAAAATGCTGAAATGTCATAATCCGAGACTAGTTGAAGTAGTTTGACAAGGAGATAAACTTGAACCTGAAATAATTGCAAAATCGGGGCATGAATAAAGAAAGCGGAATTAGGAGTATTCTTGTTCTATTTAGATTCGAGTTTAGTTGCAAAAATTGGACAATTGGTTATTGCTAATAGAACAAAATACTTGGTTAAAATAATGTAAGTATCACAGGTGAATAAGTGTCTGAGTCTTGAAAATAATACACATTGGTCAGCCAAAACTTATGAAACTTTTGGCTTGGGAATTAAAGGAACATCTTCTAGAATTCGGATTTAGAGTCCACGGTCCTAGAACTTGTTTGGAGATTATTGATTGAGTGAAATTCTAAGTGAAAACAACCAACGAGAAATGATAGAGGCCATCCTTGGCGGCTTGAGCCTTTAGCTTTACGCTTGAAAATATCTTTAAAGCATATTCTACAGTTCTGATTTGGGCAAATAAGCCTTATTTCTTCAACAAACAACAATTGAAAAGCTGAAATTCCCTTCCTTGCAATAAGCACAACGAGTAAAGAACCCCGAATTATCCAGTTTCTAGTTCATAAAGTTTAGTATAAAAGGAAGAAGCAAGTTTGGGGAATAATATTCCCGATTTTGGCGAAGGGGTTGAAGAAGTAAAAGCGGCTAGTGAAATAAGGAATAAGTTTTGTCTTGTGGCCTATTTCTCTTGGACATCAGGCTCGTAGCGGTGTTTAACACCTAGCACTTACAATACTTATTTGGTATGGGAGTTTTGTGAAAGTTCTCTAAGAGTAATAAGAAAACTGAAGACAAAACATTGCACTATTCCCAATCCTAGAGAAATATAAAGGCAAGGAGTTAAAGAACAAAGGAATTTGCTAAATCAAGTATATATGGAAGTTGAAATTCCATAAAGAATTCAAAAAGAGGAATCGAAGCTAAGATCGAGGAGAATCGAGAAAGGAACAAAGCGAGAAAAGGAAAGAAAGGTTGGAAGCGACAATGTAGAGACGAAGATGGAAGCTGGGTAATTTACAACTAAATTTTTCCATTATCTACCCAGTACCTAAGCCCAACATTACAAGCTACGAAAGGAGCCTCATTGATTTTGAAGGTTGAATTTATCACATTAGTGGAGATCAATATGAAAAACAAGCATATGGGACTTTGATAAGCGGTCTGAAAATACAGGAAAGTTAACTACATTCAACATGAAGTTGAAAGGATTGATGACACGCACACACACACGAACAAGACTTGTTAAATAAAGCGTTTAAATACATTAGTTTGCTCGAAATTTTGTAATAGAAGTATACCGTATACATTCTTGCATGGCGGAAATTTGAAATAATAGTGATATCTCTTAGTTCCAAATCAAAAGGGTGGAATGAAAAAGAATGTGGAATAAATCAGAAAAATGTCCTTAAAAAATTTCTAAGCCTATTTGTTTGAGGACAAACAATTTCTTCTTTTCTTTGCTTGGGGACAAGCAAAATTTTAAGTTGGGAATTGATGAGGTCGAAAACTCATTAGATTTTAATCCATTTTAAGGTTTATAATGAGAATAATAATGGATTGTACGGCTTGATAATTGAATCAAATTCCAATTCTTGAGGAAAATCTGATAGAAAATCAAATTTTAGCAAAAATCATAAGAATGTCGACTGCTGTGAAATTGAAGTCAAGCCCCGGAACTTAAGTCGCGGCCGGGAGTCGATTTCCGGCAATTCCAAGTCCACGACCTCAACAAATTTGGCTTTGAAGAAGCAGAAGAGTGAATAAGTGAAGTCGTGACTGAAGAAGAGTTGAGACAAAATATGACTTGGTAGAGAATAAAAGAAGCAGTCAAATGAAGAAGTTCATGTCGCGACATCATTGCGACGTCGCGACACCAAACGAAGATAAATGAAGTCGTGATACCACCATGAGGTCACGACAAGGAGCTTACTACAAAGCCACAAGAACAGCCTTCTCAAGTAAAGGAAGTCGCAACTAATTTTGAAAGAAAGGACTTGATGTTCCCAGGTATTGTGATGGCTGAAAAATAACGCAGTCGCAGCGAAACTTTCAATCGAGCG
The DNA here is from genome assembly GCA_016808115.1 of Tetrastigma voinierianum. Classification (NCBI taxonomy): domain Eukaryota; kingdom Viridiplantae; phylum Streptophyta; class Magnoliopsida; order Vitales; family Vitaceae; genus Tetrastigma; species Tetrastigma voinierianum. The sequence goes on along the minus strand of JAEQBH010002921.1, from coordinate 1,088,754 downwards.
ACCCGAAGAATTAATGAAGAAGCATACATGATGATTGCGACACCACTTGGTCGCGGCAGAATAGCTTAGCGATGTAGACATGGAGGTGACCGCGAATAGAAGTTGCGACAAAGATTTTGAAATTTGAACATAGAATTCGCGGCGATTAGAATAGATAGAGACATCGAACGCGACTCAGATGTTGCGACATCGGTCGATTAGTCCCGCGACATCATTTGCGAAGTATCATGGTTGCGACATCAATCGATTAATTACATAACATCAAGCTGCAAGGTATCGAGTCCACGGCGTCCTTGATGTAATTGCGACATCGGTTGTAAAGAAAGGAGGTCGCGGCGATCAGCCGATGATCGCGAACAACGATTACAAAAAGAAAGGAAGTCGGCGATCCTTCGGTAAATCGCGACAAGCGATTACAAAGAATGGAGGTCAGCGACATCATTTAGCGGCCGCGACATCGCCTATCGAGATCTTGAAGACAAGTCACGGCTTGATAGAAAAGCTTACGACATCAAAAGAGGCTCATAAGCATAACATTGAAGTTGCGACCATTATATGATTGAAGTCGCGACATCAAAGAGCTCACAACCGCAGAAAGGTGAAGTCAGCGTCATTGATGGTCGCGCGACATCGATTACAAGGAATGAAGGTCACGACATCAGTCGGAGTATGGCGACATCGGATCGGGTGTTAAAAGCGAGTGCGACGGATAAAGCCACGCTACGGGCGAGCGAGGGAAAAGCGAGTCGCCGGCGTATGATTGAAGTCGCGACCTTAAAAGAGATCATGCGAAAAGATGAAATGGCGGCGTGGAAAGAGAATCGCGACATGAGTAACTCATAAAGCGAAATAGTGAAGTCGCGGCGTGAAGAGAGTCGCGACATCGAGCGACTCGTAAGCGGAGACGTTGAAGTCGGCGGCGTGAAGAGAGTCGCGACATCGAGCGACTCATAAGCGAGCGGTGAAGTCGCGACGTAAAGAGAGGTCGCGACATCAAGTCGGGTTAGAAGTGACAAGCGAGTAGGTCGCGACATGAAGACAAACACAAATGGGCCGATTATTTTGAAATCCACAAATAGGTGCATCGAGTTGGGCCCGACTTCGAGCTCCTATGCATGCAGCGGTTGCTCTTTGAAAGAAGCCGGCTCTTGGCGGCTCGAAGAGAGTGCGGGTGGCCAGAAGGCTAGGTGTAGTTTAATTTTTCTTTTCTTTTCCTTTTGTTTCTTTGTTATTTTAGACAGATTAGAGTAGATTGTTATTTCATTTAGTTCACGGATCTAGATGTTAGTTGTTGAAGTTGAAGAGCCCGAAGTGAATCTTGAATGTTATTTTCTTCAAGATGCTGGCAGTTCGTTTGAAGTCCAAACAAATTCTTAGGTCGACCGGTTCCTGATCTCTGATGATTCTTTTGATCAGGAGCTCTGGATTAGTGTAATGAAGTAATTTAGAAACCCATTAAGTTGAATTTACTCTGTTGTTAGAATTTATCTTTTGCGAGATATTTATCATTCTTGGTTTTGTTTATTGTTGTATCGATCCAAATATTAGTGTCCTATACTGTAATGGATTGTTTCATGCTCACGATTTCCAAGAGGCCCTACGGGTGGCACGGAAGTCATTCACAGTGTTGAGCAAATATCGAAGGGTATGCGAACCTAATATTGGGAAATTTGTGGGCTTTGTGAGATTCTAATCGGAGGTAAATCTTCTTTCTCACTTGAAGCCAGAGAATGAGTTGAATGACTTATCAATTAAAATGAGCGGAGAGTTCGCCTAGGTCGAGCCGATAAGTTCAATCCGTGTTAGCGAGGATCTAATCAAGGAAAAAGAATGAAATGTTCCAATTTTGAGGGATGAGAAACCGGTATAGTGAAAACCCCGTACTTTGCACATGTCTTAGGAATTTAGGTTCACGATCCGTGATACAGGTATGAAGTATTGAAAAAGAAAAATACCCCGAGAACAAAATTGCTTCCGAATTAAAAGTAGTTATCTAATCCTCTGCATTGAAAAGCGAGAGAAGATTAGATGATGAAATCTCATCGTGGGAGAGATCACATGGCATTACCTTTTTCCTTGAATGGATTCTAATCTGAAGTTCATGAAGCAAAGATTCTGAAGTTGTCTGTAAGGAATTGATGTTTCACAACCGGTTAATATTTTCAATGCTCCCTTTAAAAACTAAGCGATCGGTCTATTTCTTTAATTTTTATTTTAGTTTAAGCATTATTTTATTTTGTTCTAGTTTACATATCTTTATTCTTTTCCTTATTTTAAAGGTTCTTGAGATATATCAATTGCAAATCATAGTCTAAATAGTATAGGAACAGGTAGTCGGGGTAGTTGATTGAGAATTCTTGAGATCTGCGTGGGATCGATATACGGACTTAAATCCATTTTATTACTTGTTCGACACAATATACTTGCGGAGATCATGGATCAAAATTAGAAAGAAATTTATCTCCTCTTAAGGAAACCGTTGTTAATCAATATAATTGCAAAGAAATATAACAAACAAGTTTCATGGCATTATTTCTGGGGATTAGATAATAGTCCTTTGGTAATAGTGTCATAAATTTGTATATGTCTTTTGGTCGATCGAAACAACGGCTTCAGATCAGACTTTTCAGGGAGCTGAATCGAATGGAGTGGTCGCCCAAAGTCGATTCTGATCACACCATTGGAGCAGGTTACATTGGCTGAGTCAAGAAATGAATTTAAAGTGAATGATCAAAGACTGAAGCACTATATTGGAGGAACAATAAATGAAGAACAATCTAGAGATTAAAAGTTTAGAAGAGATTTGTTGAAAAAAGGTTGCATACGTGACAATGTCAACTAAGGACATAAAGAAATGACGACTTCTTAGAAGAAGCGACCAAACAGAATTTTGTTTATTCTTACCTTTAGTTTGTTTTACTTTGTTTAGTTTTTCTGTTTTTTTATTTCAAGTTTGATTTTTTTATGTTTTTCAAGGCATGAAATCTAAATCTTAATTGGGGATTATTGTTGATTGAGCAAAAAAGTGAAGCACTATTTTAAAATATGCTAAAAGAGGAAAGAATGAATTCTCAAAATTCTGTGAGAATTTTCCAATTAGCTTTCATTTGTTGATTTTCTTTACTTATCAACTGTTGAAATGAGTTGAAAGGGAGAAAATTGTGTTTAATTGTCCATGCTTGAATTGAAATGCTTTGTTCATGATCAATTTGTGTTCACCAACATGATTTGATTTAAATTGAAAATAATACATGTTGCTTTATGTGATAAATGAACAATAATTGTGCAGCAGTTTAGGTGATTTGAATGATCATTTTCTAATTGTTGTGACATATTCTTCATTTTTCGTGACAAATTAGTTGCCCATCCTATCTCACTAAAGAACAAAATCATTTGTCGCGACAAGAAAATGTTTGTCGCGACAATTTTCAAACCTCAAGGCCTAACATTTTTTCGTGACAATATTCTATATGTCCTAACAAATTAATTATCGTGGCATCTAAAACATTATCGTGACATTCTTTTAGCTTTACAGGTTTAATTATTTGTCACGAGATTATTTTCATATTTTGACAAATTAATTGTCGTAACATTAAACTATATGTCACAACAATTAATTGTCGTGATTTATTTCCTACTACTTATAAGAAGAGAGTTTGAAAAGCCCAAATCTATGTTCTTATTTCTAACCGTTAGAAACAAGATAAATCCTTGCACCATCCTAAACTACAAAAACTGACCGTCAGCGAAAAATGTAGAACAGCAGATCGATCTGAATACGAGCGGATTATGGAATAATTTGCGAAAAATGAAAAGAAACAACTTTGGAGCCTGTATATATTTATATAGTGAGTCGCCCTTTGCACATTCGGGGTATATAGATAGTTAAGCCTTGTTGACATAGTACATGTGGAGTGAGGTGTTGGTTCGAGGTTCCATCGCTAGAGAGCATTATGGATTCCAGGGTTCCATTATGTTTATGGAATCTGTAGTGTTCTGGGACCATATTAGGCGGGTGCGTGGGGTTCACTCTGTCACCGGGTCCGAGATTCGGAGTGGCATCACGTCACAGGGTATTTCATAAATGGGCCCACAGTGGTTGGTACTTGATTCTGATCATAGCACTTCCCGGATATTAACCACCCACTTTGAAATAGTTTCGGCCCAATGAAAATAGTTTGAGCAGTTTTGATAGTTTTCATAGCGAAAGCTCAATTTTCATGTGGTTTTACAACCATTCATGCAGTTTTCATATTGGGGGGTACATCGTTGGGGGCCGGCAACATTTAGAACTTATAGTACTCAGCCCAGGCCCGTTTGGCTCACGGGTTTTCCTATTTTAAATAATTTTTCGATTCTGAGTCACTGGCGAAGGACCTTTCGGGGATCCTCGGGTCCTAGGTGATGTTGTATATATATAAGATAAGGTGTAAAGTAAAGCGTAGTAAAAGTAAAATGTGACATTTTGTATATATAAATATCTTTGTAAAATATGCATGCATGGTTTGAGAAAAGCAGGTTGCGATGAAATTATGTTGGATTGATTTGTATCTTATATTTTGATGAGGACATGAGGTCCTTTATGGTTGTAGTTGGATTTTTGGAAAATATTGGGAGTGTATTTTTTTGATACAGGTGATTTAGTATTTCGGGCTTGACCAGAAGCGTAGATTATCTTTGCCCAGAATTTTCGTTAAATCTAAAGGTGTGATTTTTAAGTACAAAATTTTATAGCCCCGCGTTTTCGAAAGGCAGTTTCAACGGTTTATTAAACGAAGTAGCTTCATGGTAATTTGTCGGTCGAAGCGAGCTTGATTTGGGAGGTTACTATGGAGTTCCGGCCGAGATTCCACATCAATAAGAAGGGAGTGGTAGTATGGAATTGGACCCGAGAAGGTCAAGGTTGTGATGAGTTGGGAGAGACCGAAGTCCGTCTTCGAGATACGTAGTTTCTTGGGATTGGTTTGGTACTATAGGAGGTTCATTGAGGATTTCTCCCGACTAGCAGCACCTATGACAAAACTGACCCAAAAGGAGGTCAAGTTTGAGTGGAATGACTTGTGCAAGAAGGCATTCTAGGAGTTAAAGAGGAGGCTTACTTCGGCTCTGATCGATGAGTCCCGGAGAGAAAACAGGGTGCAATGTATTGATGCCTCGAAGGCAGGATGGGATGTTTTGATGCAGTCAAGGAGAGTAGTAACATGATTCTCACTAGTTGAAGAATCATAAGCGAGTCTACACGACATGGAGTTAGCAGTCGTAGTCTTCGCCTTGAAGATTTGGCGCCACTATTTGTATGGTGAACAGTTTGAGATGTACTCAGACCACAAAAGTCTTAAGTATATTTTCACGCAACGAGACCTCAATATGAGGCAACGCAGATGGATGGAGTTCCTAGAGGATTATGACTTCACCTTGCATTACCATCCTGGTAAGGCAAATGTAGTGGCTGATGCACTCGGTCGGAAGTCACGGGGAACATTGGCTCCCGAGAGTGGCAAATGCTCGAGACTGTGGGACAGTTTGAGCTAAAGTACAATGAGCAGGCACAAGGTATGTTAGGGAGTTTAGCAGCTACACCGTCTCTATTGAGCAGAGTGATTGAGTCCCAAGGGCAAGATGCAAAGATAGTGTCCATCAGGGACCAGGTATAGTCAGGTACAGGTGACGAGGGTTGGACCATCCACATGGATGGTAGTCTTTGGTATAGGGGACGGGTAGTGGTTCCCCAATTGACAAATCTAAGAGAGGAGATCCTCAGGGAGTTCCACTGCTCTCGATTTGCTGTGCATCCAGGTGGCACGAAGATGTGTCGTGATCTTTGTCGCCAGTACTACTAGAGCGGGATAAAGAGACACGTTGGGGATTTTGTTCGATGATGTCTCACGTGTCAGCGGGTTAAGGCTGAGCACCAGAAGCCAGCAGGGCTACTTCAACCATTGGAGGTGGCTGAGTGGAAGTGGGAGCACGTCACGATGGATTTTATGAACCACTTGCCACGGACGCCGCGAAGGCATGACACGGTGTGGGTGATAGTGGACTAGCTCACGAAGTCGTCACATTTTCTAGTCGTGCGGATGACCTTCACACTGGAGGAATTCTGCCGGTTGTATATTCGAGAGATTGTCCGGCTACATGGAGTGCCAGTATTCATAGTGTCGGACAGAGACCAGGTTCTGACTCACTTTGGAAGAGCTTCAAAGGCTATGTAGTATGATTGATGAGTACTACCTTTCACCGCAGGACGGATGGTCGATTAGGAGGATTTATACGATTATTAGAGGGCGTCTTTGTAGGCGTGCGTCTTGGATCATAAGGGTGGGCCCAGGAAGAGCCCTTACCCTTGGTGGAATTTGCCTACAACAACGATTATCGAGGGCGAGTATCACGGATGGCACCCTAGGAGCGTTATATGGGAACCATGCCCAGATCTGATATGTTGAACCGAGGTGGGAGAGAGCTCGGAATCAGTCATATCTTATTAGAGACACCTCGGAAGGTCGACGATAAGGCGGAAACTTCTTCTCACTACCCAGAGTCGGCAGAAGAGCTACGTTGATATACGACGTAGACCCTTAGAGTTCGAGGTTGGTGATCACGTCTTCTTGAAAGTGATGCCTAGGAGGTGGTCGGGTTCGTGAGCGGGAAGGTGTCGCGAAGTTTATTAGGCCGCCCGGATACTCGAGAGGGTGGGCCACGATGGCGTGTCGGTTACCTTTGCCGCCTAGCATGTCAGGTGTCCATGAGGTATTCCACGTCTCCATGCTCCGAAGGTACACTCCAGATCCAACTCATGTAGTGGATTGGGGAAAGATTGAGGTTGACACATATAAGACCTTCGAGGAGGGACCAGTGCGCATTATGGATAGCCAGGATCAGGTTTTGCGATGCAAGACCGTGAGGCTAGTGAAATCTTGTGGCAGCAGGTGGGTGGAGGAGTAACGATGCACGAGGACACAATCTTTGGCCACCTGCCTTCTTGCCCAGGATGAGTGCGCAGTTTAGTCAAATTCGAGATGAGTCGAATTTCATGTTTTTGCCGAGGCCTTAGGGGATGATGTGGGACACTTGGCACATTGTGAGTGGCTCAAGAGGTGCCACGTGTCATGTGTAGAATGAGTCAAACATGAGCTCAAATGGGACCCATGAGAGACACATGGCAACATGTGATTGGGTGGAAATCTATGTTAGATGGATAAGGAGATAAGGTGTAATCTAAGGAGCGATGGGGCTTGACGCAGCGAAGTGGAGGACGATTCTCTTGTGACTTATTGACCGGATTGGATGGGGGAAAAGAGAGGGAAAATAGAGAGAGAAAAGAAAGAGGAGAAGAAGAAGAGGAATTTAGAGAAAGAGAGTCTACCTTCTCTCTAAATTTCACAGTGATCGGTCCATCAAACTCCGGCGAGACAAGAGGCAAAGTTGATCCCCATAGCAAGAGCTACGCGTGGGCACCAGTTTTGTAGAGTTTCGACAAACTTTAGGAGGTAGGGGTTTTCTCCTACTTGCTTTATTCTTTGGCTAAGAGTCATTTGAATGGATGGGGATATCTTGAGGCTGGGAGGGCCGTGGCTGATCCCCAGATTGGGGCGGAGTGAGGGAAATCCTAGGTGGTTATGGACGGCCAGGGCAGTGGGTTGAATTTGTTCATGTGACCTTGTGTGTTGTTGTGTGCTATTTATGTAATTCTTTAGGCAGCTTCAAGATGGACTGTCGGATTGTTTATTAGCCCATGTGAGCTGATTTTGGTGTTATTACCATGAGTGAATAACATGTTGATTGTGTATAAATTATGTTAGTATATGCATGCTTAATATATTAACATGAATTGTTGTGAAATGACATATTGCATTTCATATGCACTGGGGGAACCTAGAATAATAGGTGTGAGTGCATGACATGAAAAACGTGGTTGCTAAATGGATTTCATGGGAAGATTTTTCTAAGAATTGCCTTAGAGAGTTGTCCAACAGTTCATCTCGGAGGATGAGCCATGACTGTTTCGAAGGATTATCCAGCAATTCACCTCGGAGGGTTATCCAATAGAATTTTATCGAAAATTGGTATTATGTTTTCAAGAACAAAAATCTTTTGTTTTGAAAACAGTGTTTCTCATACTTGGCTTAGGCATGCGTGAGGGAGTCGGGGAGGGCTCGAGATGTGGGGATGGGTGTATCACATTCTCATTCATAACATGTAGACATTTGAGTAAGGACTTGTATGTTTTACTTGAATGTTTGGTGTGCTATTGTATAAGCATTTAGGTGGTGAGTAACCCATGTAGGATAATTCCACTATTGGGCATTGCTCACCCTGTTGAGGGAAAATTTTATTTTAGGTACTGAAGGTTCACCTGGGGATGGGACGCATCCGAGGTCTTAAAGACGAAGAAATGGCCATATATGGCCTTGTTATTTATTTTTGTAAAAATCTGGGTAAAAGATCCAGTTTTGGATAATTTGTAATCAAAACAAATTGTAAATTAACTCATTTTTGTATAAAATATACATTTTGGTGAGTATGGATGTATGGGCCTACGTGGCCATTTTTACTCACATACGAGTCTCATAATATGAGACACAGGTTTTCGCAGGTTGACGGTGGTCAACGAGACCCCCAAAAATTGGGGCGTCACATGAAGCTCCATGTTGCGACATGAGCTGATTGACAACACCCCTTCTTCAATTCTTCCCTTTCTTGCTTCCTTTACTTTGTTTTTCTTCATTTTTTTTTTTTTTTTTTTTGCAAAATAAAGGTAATGAGAGGATTTAGCCTACAATTGAGCTATATAGGTGTGAATTTATCATGAAGAACTCAATAAATGTATGAAATGGATGCTTATAACAAGGTATAATTCACCCTATATGACCGCTAAAGGGAATCCGCTCAAGGGATAAGAAAGAAAATAAAGAAGATATCACTGTCATCAAAAGGAATCTACCAAGGGATAGAAGCAACATGCACTGCCACTCGAGGGAATTGTAGAGATAAAAACGAGATAAGAGAGCAATAATCTTAAAAGAGGAATTTGAAAATATTATTAAACTTGAATTGATAATGAAAAGTGTAACATTAGAGGGCGTGTAATATAAACTCCATGTAAGACCACAGAAATTATTGTTTCTATGAATAGTAAATTTCGTTTTTGATAAGTTATGTATTTGATGAAGCGGTCGGATGAATGAGTAGTTTCGAGCAGGCCCCAAAATAATGTTCGGAATAGCGTATTGGTCTAAAGTGAAGCGGATTCATGAATTTGTTTAAAGGATTTTTGAAACGTCCTACGATTTATGATAAAAATGCCATTTTTACGAAATAGTGTTAAAAATATTCCTTGTACCCCTAGATTTTTTCTAAAGCATGTTCATGATAGGAAATAAGTTTAATTAGAGTATTCCATGGTCAAGTTTATGATTGGACGATCATGGAGATATTTCGGAAGTTTATTGTATTATAAGGGTATTATTTTCAAGAGGAAAAGTTTAAGTCGTTTAATGAGTAAGCCCCCAATCTAAGTATGAAGAAAGAAGCCCAAATATAATGGTGTCATGTAAGCAGTGATGTATGATTAAGAATGGACTATGAGAAAGCTTGCCATGTGGATTCATTAACTTTGATATTTGTCATAAAAAGTAGTTAACTTAACTTTGGTTAGTTGATGAGTTAAAGTTAACTAAGTTAAAATTATATTTGTCTTGGCTAATAGCAGGAGTTAGTTAAGCTGTATGGTTTAAGTTAGTAGGATTTGTTCTGGAAGAGTAAGTGAATAGTGACATAAAGTGGTTTGGTTCAGCACTGGATTATGTAGTTCACGTATGAGCCGATTAGAATTCAAGGATCTTTAGCCGTGGCATGTTGTTAATTTAGGACAATTAGAAACAAATTAGGCATGAAAAATGATCATTAAGTGCATTTGACTTTACTTTAGTGTGCTTCTGAGTGAAACAAATTTAGAAGGCAAAAGGTAAAAACAAAAGGGAAACAATTCAAATCCTATAAGGGAGACAACTTGTATTCTTTCAAACCATTCATTAATTCTCATGTCATTTCAAGTCTTCGCAAAGTGTTCATCATGTACATGAAGTACCTAGGTCAATCTAAGTGAAAAATCAAGTTTTTAAAAGGTGAGATCACTTACTAGTCTATGAATTTGAAGGTTAATGGAGGAAATGGTTATATGAGGTGTAAATGAGTTTCTTAGCATGCCTTTGTACTAGATTGAACAAGAGATTTCATTTAAATTCAAGTTAACACAGGAACACCAAAACTATTAAGGTAAGCAATTAGGGTTTTATGGATTTATTTATCTAAACCTTTAATTGAGTTATGTTAAGGCTTTAGCTATTAAATTGACATGATTCTATGTTGATTTTGCTAAGAAATTGAAAAGAAATAGTTAGATTATAAGGGTTGTAAATTTCGGTCAACATTGGATGTTAATGGAAGTAATGTTGTTTGATTGGTTTTAATTGATTTAATGACATTACTTAAATACTTGAATGAATTAATGGAATTAAAAGTTGAAAGAAAATGAGATATGACATGGAGAGAGGTTCCGACCAAGAGAATTTAATTGATACATTAGTTAGATTTAGTTTAATTGAATCAATGATATTAGATGAATTGTTAAAGGTAACTGTTGAAAGAAAATGAAAGAAATTGAAGAACTAATGATGAATGTGTGACATGTACACCCTAGGAAAAATATGAAAAAATTGAGTTTCAATTGATTTTAATCAATTGGAAGTGAGTAAATGCCTAATGGAATGTATTAGAATTAAAGTATTAAGAAAAATAATTAATTAAGGTATAAATGTAATTTTTGCTAAGGTGAAGGGCATTATGGGTTTTTCACTTTAAGTATGCTAATGGCTTGATTTAAGGCTTGTAATGATGTTGTCATGAGCCTTGATTTAATTAGAAGTGAATTGGTTAAGTTGAGATTAAGTTGAATAAGAAAATGTTTAAGGGTTGCTTTCTAATTTAATAGAAAGTATATTATAGTTAATTGTTTAATTGAATATTGTTAAGGTATGAATGTTAATAGATTTTATAGATAATGTGATTTGTAGGAGAAAAGTGATTAAGGACAAAGGTGGAAAGTTTTTTTAAAGGAGGAAAAATGGTTTAAATAACTAAGGTGAAAGAAAATGTAAATGTTTTTGGATATATATATATATATATATATATATATATATATATATATATATATATATTAATGTTTACAAATATATATGTTTTCATATATATGTATAAATGTTTAAATAAAAAAAGGAAATATGGTTTTCTTGACTTTGAGTATGTTGAAAAGAATATGAAATGATTATGGTTTCCATAGTTTTATAAAGCATGATTTACGGTTTCCATATTAAATGATATGTTTATGAATATATATATATGTTTATATGAAAATGTTTATGATTGAATCTATGGTTACCCTATGTTACAAATATAAAGTTTAAAGGAAAGGGATAGAATTTTTATAGAGAGAAGGGAAGAGTGATGCATATCGCCATGCATGTGAAAAGTACGAAAAGGTTACCAACGCACGATGTGATTTATTCCATAGTGCAATGGTATCAAAAAGAAAGACACGATTTATCGGAGATCGGAGGTCCTTTCGTGGGCCAACGGTGGTTAATAGTAGGCGGGTTTCATTGGATATGACGGATTCAAAAAGGAAAAGAAAGTAAAGTAAATGTTTATTGAATTGAGATATTTATACAATTGTTTACACATTATGTTGAACTATATCTGAAACATTATTTTCTAATGGCCTTACTCTCAGCAGAGCTCCTTTAACTTACCCTCTTTTCAAATATTTTATAAAATATTTTTAGGGGCAGAGACTAACGAGCAGTTTGAGCATCCTCAGACCTAGTGACACTTCCACCTCACACGACGACCACTTTTTGAAAATGTATAGACATTTTTGTAAATACCTACTTTTGCACATTTATTTTGTAATGTATATATGTTTTAAAGAAATGAACTACGAGAATTCTGATCCTCTATGTGGTAAAGTACGTGAAGCAGTGAAACTGTACTCACTGACTCGAGCTATTGAGTTTATAAAAATATTGTTTATATTTCTATGATGTTCAGAAAATGATTTTAAATTTTGATTTGAAATTGCTTGTGAGTGAGCTTGATGTCACAGTTGGATGTGGAGTGCTTGAACATTGTGGGGTGAAATATTTTATTACGGGTATTGTAAAATTGGGAAATGTCTGAAAAACAGAGGAAACTTTGCTTGGTTTTCTACAAAATGTTTAATCGTATAAAAATGGTTTAATGTTGAAAAGAAAAGAAAATTATTTTTTTTCCCACCATTTTAATAAGATTTTAATGGAAAGCATAACTGTATAAATGAGTTCGCTCCACGGATTCACTTTTTAAAAGGGTTTAAAAGAAATGTTTTCTCAAATCAATATTACAGAGTCTTGAGAGGGTTCTCGAGTTAAGAAGGAAATCGAGTTGGAGTCAAAGCCATCACTACAAGTAAAGATAAAAGAAGCTCTCTTTCTTAGGAAAAGAAAACTTTATAAATTAAATAAAATCACTCCTATTTTAACTAGGAAAACAAAACTTTCTAAATTGAATAAAACAACTCCTAAATAAGAAACGTAACTCCAAATTAAACTAGAATTTAGAAAATATGTAAAAATCAATAATTTACTTATTCAAAATCTTATTCAAGCATTGATTACTTCCTTAACTCCTTTCAAGTCTTAATTGAAGTCCAAAAATTTTATTTTGATGATCTTACAACTTTGCAACCTTTTAAATCCGAATCTTCCATAATCAAAGTCGAATTTTCATTGGTTATTGTCGATGCTTCTGTACCACATAGGATCCTCATAAAGCCTCAAACGTTATTGTAGATGCTAAGCAAAAATCTCAAGATCAATAATACGCTTATGCTTTGCGCTTTGCGAACAACTCAAACCATGATCACCCATAAAACCAAAAGCTCTGATACCACTTTGATGCAAGGACGGGACCGTGATGAATGATTGAAGAGGCTTTGATAACTTAGGGTATGGGTTTGTGGTACAATTCATGATTCCTTAGAGGTAGCTTATTAGTTCATAATTTCCATTTTTTTTATAAATTAATAACTTTTTGATATACAATCAAATCAATATTATTTGTTTAGAACACCTTCGTAAAAATGTGTTTATAAAATGTACTTCCTCAATTAATAATTCATCAAGAAGTTAATAAATTATTAATTTTTTGATTAATTAATAAAATTTTCTTGGTCTAATTGTCCTTAACCCAATGATGTTTAAGTATACAAATGAGACATTTACTCTTTTTGGTGATTGTTTTAAAAAATGATTTTCCAAAACCAATTTTGCATTAAATATTTTATTTTTAATCATTCTATATGTTTATATATATATATATATATATTTTAAATTAAAAGAACTACCAAAACAATTAAAAAATATTATCCAAAAAATACCCCATTTTTCATTTTGTGGTATTTTCTCATTTGTTTGCCCCATTATTTTTCCCAGTATGTCATGACCTCAAACTTACTTTATGTTGGTAAAATTGGGCAATTTGATCCCAAATTCTGTTTAGGATTTTTGTGAGAGAAATAGGTGAGGGTGAAGATGATTTTAAATTGTGGAGCCATAGGGGTTCATCCTCGGATTCCTCCAAGGAGGAATGGGTGTCTGTGTTCGGCTTCCAACATAGGTACAGACGAACTGCGTGCCCAACTCGATCAGCTTCACTCCGAGGCCCAGAATGCTAGAGCCAAAGGTCTGTTTTTCTTCGTCCATCCTTTTGATTCTTTATATTTGTTTGAAAACGGTAGGAGAAGACAACAAGATTAACTATTTTGTTGGAAGCGGAACCAGTGTAAGAAATGAAATTTCTTCAGTTTTCTTAGCAACCAAACTGAGTTTTAGTAAAATTCGGATTGAAATTTCTTTCCTCTTTTTGGCTGCTTAATGCTAAATTTGATGAATTGGGATTCTGGGTAAATGTAAATACTCATTCATTTTCTTTCATATATATAAGTATGTTTTCAATTAAAGAAATAAACGAAGATGAACAAAAATTGTTTGCAATATAAATGGTCCGGAATGTTTTAATAAGGCTGTTGCAGAGATTGGTAATCTACAAAGATTTAATTGTGGTTATGGCCACGTGAAGGCACAGTTAGAAAAATATATGCCAAAAAAATGATGCAATACAAAATGGGATTTTTCTTCACCAATAATAAAGATTCTAAGACGCAGCACATTTCCCCAAACGCTATAATAAAACTGAAATCAAGAGCAGCAAAGGAAATCATTCTTTGTTTTGGAGTTTTAAATGAAGTTGCTTCTTCAAAGGAGCTTTTGTTGGAAGGAGGTAGATTCTAGATATAGTATATTGTAGTAGATGAGAAAAGACACTTAGGGGAAGAGAGTGTGTTTTGCAAAATTGATGTTGATAAAGTTTATGTGTTGATTGGGGTCTTTTGGACCATACTATTTAAGATAGAGGCATTGGATCAGGTGCAGCTTGTTTTCAATTAGTCTTGCTGTTTTCGTGAACAATTGTGTCAAAGGGTAGGTTAAAGCTTCTAGAGGGTTAACATAGGGATATCCACTTATGCTCTTCCTTTTTACCTTTGTGTTGATGTTTTACATGGATTCTTGGTGAGAATTGAGGAGTATGATGTCTTTGAAGGTTTTATGGTTGAGAGAAGTAGAACTAAGGTTTCCCTTTTGCAATTCATGGATGAAACCATATTTTTGTACACGATCCTGAACTAAAGATCTACAAAGCCTTAATGTCATTTTGTTTGGTTTTTGAACCACATTCCAGGTCTCAAGATTTGGATCTGGCACTTCTCTTTGATATTTACTTTATGTATAAAATACCCTTGGATGAGTAGGTAGACATGCATTTTTAGTCTAATGTTTGATGGTTTGTTGTTGTTTTTTTTTTTTTCTTCAAGTTTCTGCAACATAATGATATTACATCTTAACTTTTAATTTTAGTTAAACTCTGAAGTCTTCCCATCCTAACCTAGATAGCTTACCCTGCCATTTAGTACTGCTTTGCTTTTGCTGTTAGTTCATGGTGCATTCATGTTATCTTAAGAAAGCCTTCTGGTAAGTCCTCAGCATTCGCAGATCCTTTCCTTCCATTCAGCTCTACATAGGGAAGTAAGCCGTAGGTCATGATGTCATTGCTGAAGCTACATTCCTTGTTTTTGCCACAGTATCTGCTTGTTATATTTTTATACTTGTATATGCACACATGTTGTCACTTGAAATTGAAAGGCTTCAGAGGTTAAAGACCAAGATGTTCAAAATGTAAATTTCTTATCTTGGGAGCCTAGGAAGTGTGGATTTCTTACACCGTTTGGAGTCTATGGTTCTAATTTTGAAGGAGCTTATCATTAGATCACTAAGTGTATTTATATTCAAATCTTTCCTCTCTCCGAGTCTGGAGGTTCTAGTGGTGAAGTACTGAGAGGTTTACATAGCATGAAGTTTTTATCATAGGATCCTAGGAAATTTAGATTTATTATTTAGTCAGGAGCCTGTTGTTCCAAACATATATGAACTTAACATTTGATAAATAAGTGCTAGTTTTTCTTTTCTTGGGTTATTTATTGTGAGTATTAAGAATTTTTGATAAATTATGAAGATTTCTTACTCCTTTTATGTTCTCTGCTTATACTTCATGGCATAATTTATATTTTCATTATGTTTTTTATTAGCAAATAATGCACGATTGAGGCTTATGAGGTTATCAGAGGCGGCAGAGAGGCTTCGACGGCAGGCAGCTATTAGTGTTCAATCTGGAAAGGAAAATGAAGCAAGGGATCTACTTTTTCAGAAGAAGAAGGTTATGCAAGCTTTGGAGAAGTCTAAAAGTCGCATTGAGTTGATTGATGAGCTTTCAGCAAAGCTTAATGAGGTAAGACAATAGGTGATTGTTGCAAAATTATGCTTAATTCATATGAAAACTTATAAGCGTCGTACATCAACCAAGATCTAGAATCTTTCATATGCTGATGAGATCTTGGTATTGTCATTATGGTATGGTATTTAATTTTTATTTAATAGGTATTATGGTATTTAATTTATAATAGTAGAACACTTAGCTATAACTGCTGTTGGGATGCATACTGCTTATATTCCAATATTCTTAGGTATTGGTTTTTTGGGCATGCTTAAAATTGTAAAATAGTATAGGTCCTTTTCTATTCTTGAATTGTTTAAAATTTGATTCTTTGTAACAATGCAGTATCATTACTTCTTGAAGGCAGAAAGAATTGAATTCATTTTGTATCAACCATGTTTCAAGAGCTTAATATTACACACCTGCACACCTACACACCTACACTCTCTTTGAGTAAAAAGGAAATATATTATACAAGGGAAGTATCACAAAGACGATTCATGTATTATCATAAGACAATTCATATATAAAGCATCACAAAGACAATTCATATATTTACTCTAAACTATTGACCTATTTAAAATATATACAATCCTCAGTCAATTCTAATTTAAATCATTAAAGACTTAAGATAGAAGCAATAATCAGGTACTTTGTCTCATTTTCTGGCACTTATGCATTTCCAGGTTGCATGCAATAAAGTCAAAATATGGTTTGAGAAAGTCCTTTTGTGAAGACGTTAGCAAACTGCTGTTTGGTAGTCACTAAAGGAGTGATCTATGCGGCTTTTTGTTTTTTGGGGGGGTTGCGTTAAAGTGTCTATCAGCTTCAACATGTTTGGTTCAATCATGTTGAATTAGATTGAGCAATGTTGATAGTGGCTTTGTAGTCACAATAGATCTTCATTGGTTATTTTAGTTAAAAGCTTAGCTCTTTATTTAGGTCTCTATCCCCAAAACCTCACAAATCCTTCAGTCATGGCTTTGTATTCAGCCTTTGTAATTGATTTAGCTATAACAACTTGTTTCCTACTCCTCCATGTGACAAGATTCCCTCCTACGATGGTTTAATAACTTGAAGTGGGCCTTATATCCTTGACAGCTCTTGCCCAATTTGCATCTGTGTATGCCTATACAAGCTGATGATAGTTCTTCTAAAACATCAATCCCTTTCTAGGTGTAGCATTCAAATATCTCATGATCTTTAGTATAGCTTCCTTGTGACACTCTGATGGTGAGTGCATAATTAGCTGACAATGCTCACTAATACTATATTTGATCTAGTGTAGACAAATAGATTAGTTTTCCAACCAGTTTGTGTTACCTTTATTAACTGGAATCCTTTCAAGCTCAACTCCTAATTTACAATGTGGATCGAGTGTAATCTTTGCCCTTGAGGCTTGGCTCATGTGGTAAAGTGATGGAATGGGGTTATGGGAGGAAGGAAAAAAAGAAAAAAACATTTACCCATCAAAAGGAAGAAAAAAAGAAGTCAAGTGTAGTCTCTACTAGTTACAACCAATCATCCTAGTCTCTTATAAAAGATCTAGGACATACTTTCGTTTGGAAACAAATATGCCTTGTCTTGATCTAATCACTCCCAGTCTTATTAAGTTCTTAGTTCATAGGTCTTTGATTTCAAACTCTTTTGCTAAGTGAGTCTTCAAATTTTTTATTTCCTTTTCATTCTTTATTACAATGATGTCATGTAGATAAACAGAAGCACAATAAGTCTTATTAATGAGTATCATTTAAAAAAATAATATGTGATCTCGTTGGCTTTGAGTAAAACCATATCTTGTGAAGGACTTAGTGAATCTTTCAGATTAGGTTCTAAGTGATTGTTTGAGACCATATAAAGACTTCTTCATTCTATAAACTCTCTTAATATTACACAAGGTTTCAAAATCACATGACGCATTTATAGACTTTTTCTTCAAAGCCAAAACAAAATTTCAAATTTGATCTATGTAAAATAGTATCAATTATCTAATTTTAAAATAAAGTCAGTCATTTATCTAATTCTAAAAACAATATTAATTAAATAACTTTAAGAAAAAAATGATTGATTGACCTTTTCTTTTTACTCTTTGAAAAAATCAATTATCAAAATTGATATATGTGCAATAAAATCAATTATCTATGGTATAACTTTAAAATAAAATCAATCATATACCTAACTTCAAAATAAAATCAGCCATCAATTATCTAATTTTATCTTAGTAAAATAAAAACCAAATATCAATGAATTATCTAAATTTTATCTAATTTGGGAGTTCTCTACACAGAAGAGGGGTCTCTTTAAAAACATGCTTTTAATGTTAATAAACAAAAAAGGGAAAAAAAAATGAAGCTCTTGAGACCTGGCTTAAGTGGTAAAGGGTTGGGGTGGGGTTGTGGGAGGTTCCAAATTCAAGTCCCTGTGTGGACAAGAAAAGAAGAAAAATATTTACTATGAAAAAAGTGGAAAATAATATGAAATGGAAGGAAAAAAGCTCAAATCAATCAAAAAAACTAAAAAGAAAATAAGAGGGGATAAGGAATCATGTGTAGGGGAGGAACTAAGGAGCACCAAGGAGCATACATGGAGATCTCACAGAGGCGAAATCAAGATGTTGAAGCTACCTTAGCTGGAGTGATTAGATGTCAATGTTGTTGAGAAGTTTAGATGTGGATATTGATTTAAGATTAGATTTAAGGTTAGGTTTTCATTTTCTTTTTTGTCTGTCGTTTGATTTCATCCTTAAAGGGCTATTTTGGGTTAAAAGACATCATTTGTTTTGCTTTAAAATGGATTTATTTACTAGTCTAATCATCTCTACAACACCTAGAAGG
This sequence comes from Tetrastigma voinierianum, assembly GCA_016808115.1. NCBI lineage: Eukaryota > Viridiplantae > Streptophyta > Magnoliopsida > Vitales > Vitaceae > Tetrastigma > Tetrastigma voinierianum. The sequence continues at coordinate 1,069,999 of JAEQBH010002921.1, read as the reverse complement.
CTTATGGCTCATGCTCTGATGTGTTGAGGGCATGTTGGAAGCATGTCCTAGCCGCACTTGGACTCCATAGGCACACACCTTTTGTGAGTATAGCTTTCTTTAAATGCTTCATTGTGTTTTTGGAATGCTTTGCTCTAAGGTGTACCCTAAAGTGTGCACCCCTCTAAAGCTTTAAAAAATATTGAGTCCGGTCTAATTTTATTTTTTTATAAGTATTTAGTCCAGTCTAAGTTGGTTGCTGGGGATGATAAGATTCTGATTGAGTCCATTTGGCAATTGGGGAATATGTTTCTTGGTGGTCAACACCAAGGGTTTGAGTGTAGTCCTTTGCCGCTAACTTGAACTTAGGCTTTTCTACAAAGCTATATGCTTTATATATGATAGAGGAAACCCATTTGCATCCCATTGTTTTATTTTTCTTTCCCATAAGGCAACTCACCACTTCTAAGGCCTTATTCTTATGCAAGGGCCTCAATTCCTATTCCTTTAACACATCTTCCTTCCACTTAGGAATTGCTAGAGCTTCTTGTACGCATTGCTAGTTGAGAAGGTTGTGTAGGTGGAGCAAAGATGATGATGTGACAGATAGTTAGAAAACAAGTGGTTGGTACAAGTTCTAACATCTTTCCTAATAACAATAGAAATATCTACATTAATTTTTTATAAAGATTTGAAGGAGAGTTTAAATACCTATTTCCAAAGATGGAGGTTAATTGATTGGAGGAGAGAAAGGGATTATAATATTTTCCCGTTTCCTTCTTCAGTAAACCAAAATACTTTTTTCATCATCCTTTTGTGATTTTTTCCTCATTTCATGTCCCTATACAGTTGATTCTACAACATTTTTAGTTCCTAACATTGGTACTTCTTAGTTATTAATAAAGAAGTCGGTCAAGTTGATTAGGTTTTATTTAAATGAAATCATCCAACATTGGATGGATACGTGCCTATGATTGTTGATTTGTGAAGGATGGATTTGCTAGTGTGGACAAGAAAAGAAAAAAATATTTACCTATCAAAAAAGGGGGCAAAATAATATGAAATGGAAGGAAAAAAGCCTAAATTAGCATGAACTATAAAGAAAAGAACAGGGGATAACGAATAATAGAGCAGAGGAAGATTTAAGGAGCACCAAGGAGCGTACATGGAGATCTCATAGAGGTGAAATGAAGATGTTGAAGCTATCTGAGTTGGAGTGAGTAGTGGTCGATGTTGTTGAGAAGTTCAGATGTGGATATTGATTTTAAGATCAGAGTTAGGGTTAGGTTTTCGTTTCTTTTTCGCTTGTCGTTTGATTTCATTCTCTAAGGGTTGTTTTGGGTTAATACATATATGTGTGTGTGTGTGTGTGTGTATATATATATATATATATATGCTTTAAAATGGATTTATTTACTAGTCCAACCATCTCTACAACACCTAGAGGAAACATGGCTCATGCTCACGTGTGTTGATGGCATCTTCAGAAACATATCCCTATTTGCCACTTGGACTCACAGGGGCACACACCTTTTGTGAGTATAGCTTTCTTGAAATGCTTCATTGTGTTTTCGAATGCTTTGCTCTTAGGTGCACCTTGAATTGTGCCCCTCTAAAGCCTTTAAAAATATCGAGTCCGATCTAAGTTTTTTTGATAGGTATTTGGTCTAGCCTAAGTTGGTCGGTGGGGATGATACGATTATGATTGAGTCCATTTTTGCAAGGCAAATGTTTCTTGGTGGTCAATACCAAGGGTTTGAGGGTAGCCCTTTGCCACTAACTTGAACTTATGCCTTTCTAGATAGCCATTTTGTTGATTGTTAAAAAGCAGTATATTGATCAAAAGAGAACCAAAAGGTTCCAAGAAGTACATTGGAAGTATATGTTAAGGATTGGTTTCCTAATCCATTTATGAATCCTTTCTTTCTTTCCTTTTCTTTTTAGTCTCCTAATTAGACTTTAATTTTGTTTCCTTTCTTTATTCTAACGCTTAGAGTATAAATATTTATGTTCCCTCACTTTTTTAATCAATGAAAATCAAAGAGTTATTTTTCTTTTCACATGGTATCAAAGTCACTTTTTCGGACACTTTTCCTCTTTTTCCGTCGAACCTTCTCCCACGAATCTTTCTCCGGCGGACCCTCTCCAACGGACCTTCTCTGGCAGCTCTTCTCCTACGAACCTTCTCTATGTCCGGTGGACCTTCTTTGCGTTCAGCGGACCTTCTCTCGAGGATCTTTCTCCGGTGGGCCTTCTTCGACGGCCCTTCTCCTGCGGACCTTCTCTTGCAGACCTTCTCCCGTGGACCTTCTCCGACAGATCTTCACCCGTAGATCTTTCTTCGTCGGACCTTCTCCATCAAACATTTTCCCGTGGACCTTCTCCCGCGTACCTTCTCCCACGGACCTTCTTCGACGAACCTTCTCCCGCGGACCTTCTCCAACGGACCTTGTCCTACGGACCTTCTCCCTTATACCTTTTTCTGACAACTTTTCTAGCAATCTACTTGCAGGCCCTCTTTCCACGCTGTGCAGTCAATTTTGACAACGCATCTTACGGTCATGTCTCACTCCGGTCACATCAACTCGTCGTGTAGACAATTCCGGCGACTTTTCCAATGACCCAAATCTACCTATCAGATTAAGTACATGTCTAATAAGCTTGTTGCATTAGGATTAAGTACATATGTAACCCATTTGACCTATATGCTCCAGCTTGAGGGGGAGTGTTAAGGATTAGTTTTCGAATCCTTTCTTTCTTTCCTTCTCTCTTTAGTCTCCTGATTAGATTATAATTTTGTTTCCTTTCTTTGCTCTAACACTTAGAGTATAAATATGTATGTTCCCTTGCTTTTTTAATCAATGAAAATCAAAGAGTTATTTTTCTCTTCACAGTATACAAGAGGGAGCCAAATGGAAACAAAAAAACAGCAAGAGGAGATAGCTGCAAAAAAACCTACCAACCCCAACAAAAACCAGCAACCCTACCTACACCCCAACCAAGTCAACTCACCATAAGGAAAAACCCATGTTGCAAATGAAAATGGATTTTGTAGAAATTATGGAAAGATACAACAATTTTTTATTTTTCTTTGAAAAGATAAATTCATGTTGTTATTGTGCAATCATCGATAAAGGTGACAAACCATTTATACTTTGATTTTGAGACTGTTCAAGAGGTCCTGAACATAATCACTATGGATCATGAGACAAGGAATTTCAGACTTTTTATTGCTCGGAAGAAAGAGTTCTTTATGGACAGTCCACAAATTTGACACTGGAAATTTGAGAGATCAACATTAACAAATCAATCAAGAAATGTGGTTTCAATAGATGTGAAGTCTGGGACACCATATCTGAAATGTAATAACCAGATCTCCCTTTCTTTTTTTTCAGCAGCTTTTGAGATGTAAGCTTGGTTACTCTTACTTGCCTTGAGGTTCAAGTGATACAAATTAATCTCTCTCCCCTTAACGTTTCAAATCTTTTTCCCTGTTGCTAGGTCTTGAAAAATGCAATGAGGAGGGTAAAAAGTTATACAATAGCTTAGATTTAGTTAACTTTATTGATGGGCAACACATTGCAAGAAATTTTAGGGACATGAAGGATAGAATGTTATCAATGATGAACCGAGACAAAGCCTTTCCAATGATAGGGAAAAAAGGCCTGTCAGCAGTGGTGACTTTACCAATGTTAGAGCCATGATCATGCAAGTGAAAGCACTTTGAATATTTGTCATGTGATTGGAGACCCTTGAGTCATTTATCCAATGCTTTGAAACCAAATATGTAGATATGTTAGCGGCTGAGAAGGAATTACCTCTGACTGCGGAAAAAGAAGAGGGACTGGAGGTACTGTTAAAGATTATGGAAATCCCAAACATTTTATACAAAGAGCTCCATTTGATCCTTTGTAAAAGGACTTTTCTCTGGCTGTATAGTAGATTGTGGTTCTGGGTTTTTTGACAGTCTCTTGGTTGCCTTCTTTTCAGGCTGTTCATTCCCTTCATCTCCAAGACTTTCAGCAGGTTTCTCGGGTGTGCCTTGGCTTATGACAGTCATCACACCATCTGGCTTCCTTTTCTCGGTGTTTTCTTTGCCACAGTTTAGAGTGGTTCATGGGTGGTAATGTCGCTTTCTTGGATGGCCCTCAAAGAAGAGGTCTCTTGGGCAACTGTTCCCATCATAGTTCTCCTACTCTCTTCAGCATGCATATAGGAATAGGCATTGCTTAGACGGTGTAGTCTCTTTCCAAGAGCCCTGCTTCTTACTTCATCTAATTCAGGTTTGAGACGGATAGTAATTTAAAAACTCGCTAACTTTCCGTTATTGCTGCAAGAGTGGCAGCATCTTCAGTGTCAGTCATTATGAATTGTTGATGACGATCCAGTTCTTGTTACCACACCTTCAGGGTTTGTAATAGGCTGTCACACAAAGATCTTGCTGTTTTATATTATGAATTGCAGTTCAAAGATTCAGGCAGTATTGCCCCTTTTGAGTATTTTTTGACATGCCTCTCACATCTCTTTAGAAGAAGAGAGATACAAAAATGGCTTTTGACTTCTGGTTGCATAGAATTGAGAAGCCATGCCATTTCTGTGGAGTTCTCTGCATCCCAAGCTTCAGAGGCTAGATCAGATTCTTTTGGCTTAGTCATAGTGCCTACATTTACTTCATTTTTCGCTTTATCTTCAGGAATATTGTATGGATTGAGACTATGAGAAGAGGCCTTCATACAACTTTTTAGTTGTGATCTGAAGTGCAGGGTTGTCAAAGTTTTTTTTTTTTCCAAAACTCAGTTATGCATGTGTTCAACAAAAAGTTGGTGACCAAAAACTGATGTATGGAGTAACACCAATATGCAATCATTTCGATCGTCATATTAGCAGAGACAAGGAAGAAAAAATAGCCACTGAATCAAGTGGTATTGTTTCTTATCTTTTGATGTTGAATGGAAATGGTTTTTGAAGAATATCTTTCATGTGCGCTGGACACGATTGCTTGGAGTTTTATCCACTATAATGAAAAGATAAATATGCTTGTGTGTTTCATATAATTGTCTCTTTGTGAAGCCTAAGGTGGGACAGATCTACTGGCGGAACGTGTAAGATGCCTTTAAGCGCTATTAGTATTTTGATTCTCGTTCTGCTTCAGTGTTAACTAAGGTTATTTTGTTTGTAAATTATTTCTCCCTAATCTCGAAACTTGTTTAAGAACTAAAACTGCTGGCCAATTTATGATGAGAAGCCTTTTGTTGGTTTCAGGCAATATCTGTAAAGGAATCCCAGCTAATTAATAACGTTTCTTTGGATCTTGAAGTCAGTGGAGAAGATGCTTCAAGTCCAGTTAGGATTGTTTCTCCAAAGGAGGAAACTACTGAAAATTCAAATGAAAATGAGTATTTTGACTCTAGGCCCTCAGAAATTGACAAAGGTCAAGAAACACAATGTCTTGCTAACAATCAAGCAAGCGTACTTCTTAATAGTGAGGATATACAACAAAGCACTGTCAATGCTGGCATTTGGGATAAAGATGACATGATTGGAAGTTTGCAACAGATATCCTCTTACCACAGCTTCCTGGAACATCTTGACCAACAACTGAGCAAAATTGAAGTTGAACTTGTAGCTGTCTTGAGGCTCTCAGACTTGATATTGGAAAATGAAGAAAAGCCAAAACATTTGAAGTTGAAGCAAACAATGGATATCCTTGAGAGTATCCATCGCATCAGATTGAGGTAAATGTACAAACTTATAATTTGTGTACTTGTGTTGTCTTTCTGCATCTCTACACTTTTTCCTCCTTTAAGTTTTTTGAAATGCCCTTTATTGCAGAATTACAAATATCATGCAGACAAAAGAAGTGAGATAGAATATCCCTTGACTATGCTGGAATTTTATTTGGGCTGGTGAGAACTTAGCCTATGTTGCAGAGAGTTATACTGTATGGCAATTACATTGTAAGTTTGTTTCTTTAAGCAGTAATATCGATTTCATTGCGGAACTGTGACCTCCAACTTTCTTAAAAGAGGAAATAAAAAAACTGAAAGTAAAAGACAGAAAGAACTTACCTGATTATAAGGGAGATTTTCCTTTTTAAGGTTAATGAGTAACATGGCTGATGCTTAAAGAAATAAAAGTGACTTAATCTAGGAAGACGAAAGAGCAATAATGAATCTATATCCTATAGCCAACCCCTAATATTTTTTTGGTGAAAAGTTGCTCTTAGTGAGTTTGAAGCATGATAATGTGCACGATCTATAAGCAAAACTTTTTTAGAGAGTTAGGTTGTTTAATATAGTATTAGGATTTGGTTTTGGTAAGGAGGTTACAGGTTCGACACTCTCTTGCAGTTTGAATATTTGATCCCTATTTGTGTATTTAAGTTATAAGTGATTATTGGGTTTGTTTAACTCTCCGTGAGGAGGTGTGAAGCATGTCATTAAGTATTAATCAAATCTCTGGCTTGCTTTTAAGGAAGTTAGTTGTTAAGCATTGAGTTTATCATATAGCCAACCCTATTAAACTCATTAGAAACAACTTTTTCATCAAAGGAGCACCTTAGATATAGAAGTCATTTGTAAAATGACTTAATCAAAGAGAGAAGACAGTCTAGCAATACCAAAAATAAGTAAAAATATTAAAAGTCTCTTGATCTCATGATTATTTTTGATCGAATTTAAGAACATATATTAAGAAACAATGAGAAGAGAAGAGAGTGCTGGAAGGAAGGGAAGGAGGTTTCACTTGCTGCAATATTTAAAACACAAAAATAAATATAAACAATGAAGTAAACAAACAAACCATAACAAATAAGGCAAACCAGTTGTACTTAAAGTTTTGCCTCATAGTTGGATTCGTAAAGCCTTTAGAAACAATGATGACATCTATATGTCATTGGAGGCCTTGAATCTTGCTAAGTTTAAAGAAGCATTTCAATCCATGTGAGGACATTGAAGAAAAGTATGATCAGATGAATTATCCTTAGCCGCTCTGAAAGAATATACGGTGGGGATCTATAGGTTGTACTCTCAATTGTGAGTCATTGGTGCCACCTTCCTGTGATCTACCAGCGGGAAGGCTTTGTAGCAACCAGAGGAGCTTTTGGAGCTCCCATAAAAATTTAATTTGGATGAAACAAAGGGAGTAGGGGCAAGATAAACGAGAGAAGGTTGTTGTATGAGACTGCTGCTGGAAGACAAAGACCACCCTCTTGAATCTGCTATAGAAGGGCAGATCATCAAAAGCAAGAAGAAGCAAAGGCCACATAAGTGTTCAATTTAGAGATCTATAAGATTAGGCGTCAAGGGTGGGTTCAAAGTGAAAGGAGGAGAAGAGCCAGAACCATTAAAAATGGTCATAGCATTTTGAAAAGGATAATTCTATATAAAGATGGTGTTATAAAAACTAAAGTAGAAAATTTTAAATTTAAATTTTGAGGATGAGGCAAGCGCCAGTTTATCGGAATAGTCGGGAAGAAAGTTGAGATTTTCTAGATCTCGGATGGCCAAGCAGTGTAGCAGTTAAGATAAATGCCATGAAATCTAATTCTGAAGTAGTGAATTCGCAGTTTGAGATGTGGCGTTCCCAGCGTATTTGTTGGTGTCGGGCGGCAACGCGGCGTGTGATTGTATGTGGTGACTATAAGCGAACCATGTCTAATGCATAACAAAGGCATGCATGTAGCGACACATGGCAAACCATGTTTGGCTTATGGCATGCCATGTGTGCGCATCTCGTAATGTCGACATACATGACACTTTTAAACCTATATATGTAGGGTCTCAAATTCGGTTTTGTGGGGGGGGGGGGGGCGACGAGCCCAGTCGTGGGAGCGGCCTTGGGGAGAGGAGGAAGGGAAAAGAAGGGAGGAAAGGAGAAGAGAAATGGAGAGAAAGAAAAAGGAAGAAGAAAGAGAGGAAAAAGAAAAGAGGAAAAGGAGGAAAAGGAGTGTTCATGGCCAAGCGGACCAGAGATGGGAAAAGAGCACGGGAACTATACTCTGAGAAGTGGGTTCCTCCTATACCAGTTCATTTTACGCCTAGAGTAAGTGTATTAGCTAAGTTTTGATTCGGTTTGGAGACAGAATTTTAACCATGTTGTGTATTGGTTTTGTTTTGCCGATTGTGTGATGGTCAAAGGCCAGGTTCATAAGGGTTTGGGACGCCACGTGGGACATTGTGTTTCGGGACGGCCAAGATCAGACGGAAGTGGCAGAGGTGTGCCAGATTTCAGTAGCCAGATCGGCTGCACGTGCTTTGGGCGATACTTGCTTTCTCGTCGAACCGATTCGCGTTCTTGGACTCTCTGAAGGCTCGTTAGTGCAAATTTAATAAGATAAAGTTCTAGGCCCAGATGTAAGTAAACATTGGGATTTGGATCCTGGATAGTTGAGGAATGGTCCAAGTTGCGGTTTTGGAGACACATTTTGGAGCCGGTTTATGGCAAATGCTTGGGACTGCATGTGGCCTGAGCAGAGAATCGCGTGTTGGATGTTTTGCGTGGTATTTACAAAGCGGACTTTCAGACTAAGTCGGATTGACACGAGAGGCCAGAAGCATGGCGGAATGGCTGATAATAATGTTAATACCATAGAATTGAATAACATGCGAATATGTGAAATTATAGCATTATATGTGTGATAAAGATGAAACCAATTATAGCATTGGAAGTTGCCTTGGCCAAACATACTATATCTCGGCCAGAGATGTGAATAATGGCATTACTTACCAAGTAGTAGTTGGAATATGTTAATCGTGCTTTGAATGATGTGTTGACATGAATATATTTGAATGATAGAAAGATGTAGTGCATGCTTATGGCAGTATGCGGATTTGAATGTGTGGAATATTAACATGGCTGTGTATGTTAAATATATGAAATGTTGTGTTCATATCACACACATAGTGTAGTGTAGAATGTCCATTAGAAGTGCCGTATAATGGTCATGGAGTTTTAGAGTCACGATGCTAAGAGTGCATTACGTGGTGTCTGAAGTGCTTTGTTACATGAGGAGTGTGTGTACATGAATGCTTGATTGCTTAACCTTTTTAGTGTTGAATCGTGTGGGCTCAGGAATGGGACGAAGTCCAATTGAGTTCAGCGGTGTTAAACGAAATGGAAAATGAAATGTGCTTCGGGCGTATGAGTAGGGGATAGATACCTGGGTGGCTTGAAAACCTAGTTGAGCAGGCGTATCCCGCAGGTAAAGAGAAGCGAAAATGTCGGGAAGGGTGTAAGGACGCGGTGAGACCGAAAGGATTCTGTTTGAAGACAGGCTTGATTCGATAAATATCATAGACTGGGTTGTGGATGGGAGTGGGGCGACTCAATGTTGATTCCGTTGACACTTGCATTGGGAATTTGGGGTGGAGGATTGACCAGGTGCTTAGGGCATGTGGGGTGTCGTCCCCAATCGTGCGTGGATTACCTCCATGATACGGACAGCATGTATCTTGGATTGGTTGTTGGTTTCCCAGTAGCCAGAATGATCGTTTCTTGTCTGGCTGGAGTGGGGAATAACCGCATAGGTTATCTGAGCGTTAGCTCATCGTCAAATGGGACCCCGGCTTCAGTCTGGAGACAGTCTGGGGTGGATGTTCCCATGAGTAAGGTTATGACAATGGATGTGGCCTTGATTACTTTTTGTATATATTAGGAAGGCTTAGACTAGTTTTAATATATGTTTTGTATTAAGGTGATGTAATAGCTGGATCACATAGAAATGTATGGTCTTGTAGTATGGACGAGTATGGATGATGAGCCTGTTGGGTCATTTTACTTTCAGTATATGGGTCTCATGATATGAGACACGAGGTTTCCATGAGTTATTGATGTGGTCAACTGGGACCCAGTTTTAGGGGTGTCACAAGTGTATTGTGCCTGAAGTGGTTGATCACCATCCATAAATCTTTGAATCTTATTTTCTCACATTTCCCACTACAAATGAGTATGTGAATGAATAAATGAAACCTTGAGCTATAACAGGGCATCGTAGGATGTTTAACCACTATATTGGCATCTTATCTAGTTTGGATGTGTCCCATAAACACTATGATAACCTCATGCCACAGTCCATACGCACCATAGAAATCTCCACTTGCCATTTTAAACATTGCAGATTTTTTAAATGATCTTGAGACCTAGACCACCACTTGCTCTTTAGTGCAAACAGCCTCCCACCTTAAAGAAAGGTGAGTCACCCTTACAACTTCACCTTGACAAAGGAAATCTCTTGCAACTTCTACTAGAGCCTCTTAGCTCTGAGAGCTGTGTCTAAAATATAGGACCATAGTAGGAATGTGAGACAAACATGACTGGATCAAAGTAATCCTCCTCCCTAGTGACAAAAAAGCCTTTTTCCAACCATCTAACCTTCTTGCTACTTTTTTGACCACTGGATCCCAAAAGCCTTTCTTTTTTGGATTCCCTCCTAAAGGTAAACCCGGGTAGGACCATAGTTATGAAGGTGTGCCTAAAGCTCAGGCGCCACCACTCCCAGCGAAAACGCCTCACTTCAGGTAAGGCACAAGGGTGAGAGGCGCCACCACCACCAGGTACGCCCTTCCTTTCCTTCTTCCCCTTCTTCTCCTCTCCTTTTTTTTTTCGCTTTTTTGGCCATCGGAGATGGAGAAAAGGTGTCGGAGAAGAGTGGCGATGGCTGCAGTGATGGGGAGGAAGCTATGGGTACGCTTTGCGTCGGGAAAGAAGAAGGAGCTGGGAACCTTGATTTCCACACAAGCAATGATCTGTTTTTTTGGGTTGTTTCTTTTGTTTTTAAATCGGGAGACACCTGCTTGACATTTGTTTTGAGTTCTTTTCTTTAGGGTGGGAGCCCTGCTAAAGCATGTTGTTTTGGAGTTCCTAGTTTTTGTTTTACAAAAGACACGTAAAACAACCGTTTGGGCTTCAGTGGCTCAAAACGGCCGCCGTTTGTGTGTCTCTGCAGACCCTAAGCACTTAAAAACCATTTCTTACTTAGATTGCACCCTAAAACCTTCAAAAAAAACCCCTCAAATACACTTTCAAGGTAATTGAAAAGAAGAGAAGGAACTAAGGGCGTTTTTTTTTTTTTTTTTTTCGATTTTCCTATTTTGTAAGCGAAAAAAGTGAAACAATTAAAACAAAAAGAATTTAAAACATTTGGAAAATTCTAAACATCCTCATAAAATTCTTAAAAACAGGAATTTTTTTTTTTTTTTACTTTGAAAAAAAAAGGAAAATTTCATAAAAATAATGTACAAAATGGGGAAAAAAAATCTGAAAATTAATGAAAAATAGAAAAAAAAATTATGAAAAATCATGAAACAATTAGAACAAAAATTTTAAAAATTTTTAGTTTTTTGGCAAAACACCAAAACCAACAAAGTCAAGACCATCTAGCACTATTAATGTTTGTTATTTTGTTTTGGAACTTTGAATGTTTGTATGATGGGAGCACTATTAATGTTTGATTTTTATGTTTGATGTCCTTTAATTGCTTTATATTTTATTATTATTAGATGAAAATTATAAATGATATTTACTTAGATAATTTTATTTGTATTAGATAGGGTGCACCTCAAATAAAAAAGCTCGCGCATCAAATTAAGCCTTGCGCCCTCAAGATACAGAACTTGCGACATAAGTCTTGCATGTAAATAACTATAGGTAGAGACATTGGCCAATCCGTCTCTTGACAGTATAATTGGGATAACCTAGAGCCATCCTCATACTTGTATTTGTATATAATGGAGCTTTTCTCTAAATTTATTTTCAAGCCTGACACCTGCCCAAAAACTAGAATGATGATCTTGAGAATTTGTAAATGTTCCATAGAAGCCTTAGAAAAGAAAATGGTGTCATTGGAAAATTGTAATATTGACCAAAGTTTTATAAGGCGAGGCGTTTTTGTGTTCGTGAGGCGAGTAAGCCTCTCAAAGGAGCCTGAGCGTAAGCTTTTAGACTGTGATATATAATTAATTAATATTTAAAATATATAAATAAAATAACAATAGAGAAACATAGAAACAATTCATTTAAATTATTAAAAGAAAAAAGCGTACTAGTTCACTATTTGCAAAAACCATAACAAAGTCATAAAAGAATAGAAGAAGAAATGGAATTCAACTATACTAATAGTTTCAAACTTTAACAAAAACATAAACAGTCATGAAATAAGAACTAGAGTAAATTGTTTTCAGATTAAATTCTCTCCTCTCAGTATCATCATCCTCGTGATGTCAGTAGGAAAATGTCATATCATGTACTCTCCGTTTCCATTTATAAATCTTAAATGCCGTGATTGGTGTCAAATTAATTCCATTACTCTTGCCTTTATCATGTACCTAGTATAAATTATTAATTAAGTGTTAATATTATAAATTTTTATTAAATTTAATCAAATTTATGACTTCAATTTTGAATGTACTTATGGTGCTTCATTTATGTTTCTTTTATGGAATATGGAAGAAATCATGTGATCAGAATGATGCTTGATGACTGAAGTCGGATGGCCAACGACTGCAATAGCGTGCGTTGGTCTTCGTCTCATCCACAGACGAAGCTAAAGATCGAGGGGAGGAGGATCTTAACTCTGCAAATACTCGTCATGCAGATGATCTCGCTACCAAAATCGAATCAACATATTTATTTCTTTGTGTGAAACGATTCTCTCAATCCTATCTTGTTATGCCTTACATACACTAGAGCATTCCAACCTTTGATATTCAAGTCTATTTCTTTTTTTGTAATATAAAATAATAAAATAAAGAATTGCTGTATTCAAAATGAGAATAAGGATTTTCTAACAATGAAATAGAAATATATGTATAAAATTTTAAAAATAGAAATGTTTACGATTCAAACGACACTCCAATTTCTTTCCCATCTGAAACACTACAAGAGTAAAAGGCTGAGACTCGAATAAGCGAACTTTTGCAGCTCTAGTGTTGAACCCCAGTAAATCCACCAACTTGTAGGACTTAACAGTATTGAGAATGTCAGTGGAATAGAAGCTTATAGAGATTCACCCATTGTGGTCGAATGAGTCAAGTGGATGTAGACACTAAGTATTCTTGATAAATCAACATCCTATCCAATGAACGATAATCCATATACGCCTCATGACGACCTAGAACTTATCCCATGCAATTGAGGTTAAGATAGTAACTCTTCAGTATGAGGTCGATGAAGTTGCAAAGTCCATCTTGCATCAGATTTTCTCCCAAGAATTAGGCCATGTGTATTTTCTCTCACGCCCAGATTAAATACGATATATAGCGAATCATGACCGGCTCGTAGAGCCTGTCCCATGACTGGTCTTTCCTCTTAGATCAACCTATACTCGAGATGCTAACTTCAGTAGACGATTGGTCTTTATGCAAAAGCAACATGAGGCCAAAGGAGATTTGGATCAAACATACGTACTTGGAACTTTCACCTTCTACCTTTTAACCCATTTGTAGACACTAATTTTAAGGAGAACATTGCTCACTTAAGGCTTGTTTAACATAAAGGCTTTGGAGTAAAGTAAATGCATGAAACCTTGTAATTCTTTGGAATGAAGAAGTTCATGATTTTTATAAATGTTCTCATCTGACTAAGAACCCAAGTATATATATTAACTTGCTCACTTGCTAAGCTCGAGCAAGTGTAGTATCATGAACATTTACCTTTCAATATCCTCAACATAAAATCAATACAATGTATGACTAAAGTCACCACAATCTTCTCACCTTTTCCATAAGCCTCATTCGGCATTCCATTAGTGGGGCATTATCGTTGATGACTTGCCTGACATTCTCCTCTAGTTTCTTCAACCCGTCATCAAGATATTTGAACATAAATTCCATTTTGTTATATCGAAGCATCAATTGATTTCATAAACCAAGTACGGAGGTATTCACCCCAAAATTGATACGAGGCGCCTATGCCATGTCCGACCATCCCAACATAATTGAACATCCATATTGTTTCCCAAGCTCTTTTGTGATCTTCCATAATGATACTTGAGTCATTCATTTCTTCTTCAGAATCCATGTCCTCAATTTGTGCATAGTGGAAAACGAAACCCAAGACTGAGTGTGGCACATCCATCACTGGAGATCCAATAGAGGATCATTCACGGGTGTTGAATGAGAGCCTTACAGATATAGGCCTCTGATTTTCTACACACTTCCTTCATACTCTTTGGCTACCTTGGCAGATTCAAAGTACTTTGATGAAGTTGTGAAGTGGTAAATTTATCCATCGTCCCTAGGAATGGGTTCCACTCCTCCCACTCCTCCCATCCTAGAGCCTGCCTATTGTTTTGGACAAGGCACTCTCATGCATTGAAGTTGGACCCATACCAATTTCTTGGAGCAATTCATTTCTTTTCGTTTTTTGATCCTTAAAATTGGTCAATGCATCTTTGCATTCCAATCTATTCACTAACTTTGGGGCATGGTTTCATACCATGATGAGTTAATTCAGAAAGTGATGCTTGAGTCTATTCACCTCAGCATCTTTGATTGCAAAATTTATCTAAATGTATCGGAGGGACTTCAGCTAGCGTATTCCACAGAATCTTTTCTTAGATTTTTGAATCGGAGGGAACTCATTCCCAAAAAAACACCAATAATAATATTCATTTCTATAACAATATAATTGACTAAAATAATAACAGAGCTTATGAGAACCCAGAAGAAAAGGAATTTGAAATGAAATTTAAAATTTAATTAGTTTAAATTTTAAAAGCCAATATTTTTGAAGGAATTTAAAATAAATTCAAAATTTAATTAGTTTAGAATTAAAAAAGTAATATTTTTAAGAGAGTAAGAATGAAATTCGGAAATTTATTAGTTTAAATTTAAAAAAATACTATTTTTTTTTAAGAGAAATTAAAAAGAATTAGAGGTGAATTTAATTGGTTTAAATTTTTAAAAAACGAATATTTTGAGGAAATTCAAGAATGGGAATTAGAATTTAATTAGTTTTAGAATTTTAAAAAACCAATATATTTTTAGAAGAATTTAAAAGAAATTCAAAATTTAATTATTTAATTGGTCAAAATGAGTTTCAAGAGAGGCCGTTTGATTTTTTTTTTAAAAAAAAATTGATGAAGTAAACAGAGGAGCAAAGCTACTGGATGATCAAATTGATTTAATTGGTAAAAAAAAAGTGGTATTACATTTTATATCGAGTGAAATATAGGCTCAAGTCAGAAGCTTTGAATTAAATAAAAAAATTAAGAAGCAAAGGAGGCGAAGGGGAGTAGTTTTAGTTTGGAGAGATGAAGAGAGATAGAGGAAGGAAAGGATCGGGAGAGATGGAGAGATGAAGAGAGGAGAGATTGAAGAGAGATGGGATGAAATGAGAGAAGAGGAGGCGCAGCGAGGAGGGGCAAAGGCGCAATTTGGATGGGGATGAAGGGAGAAAGAGAGAGACGGATCGGAAGAGATGGGGATGGAAGGGGATGAAGAGAAGGAGTGGCGACATACACAGGATAAGACGAGATGGGATCGCAGTTGGAGAGTAGTTCAATGATCGTTGAAAGAAGATGGCGGGTGCGGCAGAGGTAGGGTTTATTCTTCCCAATTTTCTCCCCCAGAAACGCTTGTTTTCTTGGTAGGAGAAAGTGATGTGATTAGGTTTTCCTTTACGAAGACCATAAGCTCCCCAAATGAAAGTATCCACTCTTCCAGGGGCGAAAGGTGCGATCAGCGGCGCCTCGAAGACAGCTTCACTGAAAAGAACGTGTTACGCTATCGGTGTGTGTGCTTTTTAGGATGCCTCAGGCGTTTTCTCCCAAGCTACCTGCATGCAGGGTGGCATCAGGCGCGCCTAGAAAACGACTTTGAAAATCTTGATATTGACACTCTAGTCCTGGCTGGCTGGCGAAGGCCCTCAGTCAGGCCTCCTCTCTTCTGCACGAAGAATCAGTCTACTTAGAGCGTCAGCCACTGCGTAGTGAAACGAAAGGGAGAAAGAGAATGCTACCCATCTCAAATCCTCTTGATGCTTTCACCCACATAGCGCTTCACATTTACAAGAGGATTGCAAACTTGTGGATGCCAACATCCTCATCCAAGATCTCCATTTTAGGCTAAAACCCTTCCTTTCTAAGACGGCCTCTGAAGCCCCAATCCACATGATCATACGCTTTTTCAAAATCTATTTTAAACATAATCCCTTCCTCGGATCTCCTCTTCTCATCCACCACTTCATTGGCTATTAAAACAACATCCAAAATTTGTCTCCATTCAACAAAAGCCCCTTAAGAATTAGAAATCGTCTCATGGATAACTTTGTGCATTCTCCCTGATAAGACCTTAGCTATTATCTTATAAAGACTTGTAACCAAGCTAATAGGCCTAAAATCTGAAATTTTGAGAGACTGATTCTTCTTTGGAACAAGAGCAATGAAAGTGGCATTAGTACTTCGATTTATTATCCCAGAGCTATGGAACTAATGAAAAACTTTCATTAGATCCTCTTTGATTACATCCCAACACTTTTGATACAAGGCCATTGCTTAAATCCGGCTAGGAGCACAGGGCCTTATCCTATTAGGTTGGAAATTGTCATGCACCTCCTCTCTTCAAAGGGTCCTATTCAACCCCATTTGCTTTGTGCGAAATGGGGACCACTCTAAGCCCTTCAGCCTCCGGTTCCTTTGAGGTTTTAAGTGTAAAGCCTCACAAAAAATTCAAATCTCTTGAAATAGCATGTCACTACACTAGATTCTCTCCCTCTTGGACACCCAAAGATTAATGAATATCATTTCCCTCCCATTAATTACTCTATGAAAAGAACTTGGAGTTTGCTATCCCATACTGATCATTAATTCTAGAACTTTCTTTCCAATGTACTTCTTCCTTTAGCAAAACTTCCCCTAGTTCTTTTCTTCTCAAATTCCTCAAGGCTATAAGATCTTGATTTAGATTCCCTTCTTGTTCTAACTGCTCAATTCTTTCAATGTCCAACGTAATGGTAGATTTTCTTTTCCTCAAATCTCCAAAAACACCTTTATTCCACCCTTTTAACTTAGACTTCACAAATTTTAATTTTCATAAACATACCTTTGACTATCCTCTAACCCTCTTGCCACCATGTAGTAAAACAATTTCTAAATTATGAGTGAAGTAACCACATATTTTAGTCAGATAGTGTTATTTATAAAAGGAGTTAGTATCCAAACAAATTGGATTGTGATTAGAAGTCCATCTTGGTAAAGCCTCTTGGGTGCACCGAGGGAAGAAATTATCCTACTCGAATGTGAATAAAAATCTGTCAAATCTTTTGCAAATAGGATCATCTAACATATTTATTAAGTGAAAAGCTTTTTCTAGAGGTGAGTCAAACAATTCTAATTCTCTATAAATCAAAGCATCTCGCTGTTCAAAGTCAACCTAGAGCCACCCAGTTTCTGTTTGAGACCTCCTTATCACATTGAGTCTACTCCTATACACCACTTTGGAGTAAACCAAGACTATACAAATCTTGAAACATTCAAAGTCTTCTCCACTACGTCTTATTCGGTTATGTTGAGGTTAACCAAAGGAACCTTATTCTCTGATTCCAACTTCTTCCAGGAGAAATGAAAAGACCACATCACACCTTCTCAATACGCTCTAACTTATTTGAGTCCCAAATGATCACAACTCCTCCCGAGGCCCCACAAGCTAGACGAGCAATCCATTCTCTGTCTCTCCCCATCCAAATGCTGACCAAAAAGTGCTTGTCCTAGTTTTCTCTCATGGTTTCCTGAAGCAACACAATATCTGGATCTTGAGACCTTAACAAACCTGTGACTATACCCTTCTTTTTCTTAGAACCTAATCCTCTCACATTCCAACTTAAAATTCGCATTAAAAATTGTACGGACCTAAAACGCTCACAAACCAACTTAATCCTTTCTTGGTTGACCACTCTCTAGTAGACCTTTATCTAACATACACATACCTTGAGAATCAACTTCTGAATAATTCCCCAATTTGTCCCTCAATGATTGAACTTTGTAGCCTTTTAGGAGTTGTGGGGCCTCGACTTGAAACTCTGCAGAATAGGGCTATCAGGTCTTAGGTAACAACTTTTTAAATCATCATGCATACAGGTTGCTACTAAATCTAGGACTCTCAATTTTCTTTCAATAATTAGTTTAGAAGCTGTACCTGAAAAGGACTCCCTTTTGCAACTTCTAGCATTAGAGATACTTGTCATAGAGTTAAGATGGCTCCCCCTTCTGACCCATTTGGGACTCCTCAAGGAATTTGGGTGATATCCAGAATTAGCAGAGGGTGTGGCTTGCAGGTAAAGGAAAGAGGGAAGAAGAGGAAACATGGGGAGTAGAAGAGAAAGAGACTAGTCCATGCAGAGGCTCCTTGGTTGGAAGACGACCTTATACAGGAGGAAAACCTGTGGACCCCCACAACCTACCTATTGAGGACCTTTGTCTCCATATCCCTTAATGTGTTCTTTTAAGCGATGAGAGAAAAACAACCAGTTTCCACTTCTCTCACCAAAGTTTTCCTTTTAAAAATAGTATGAGAAGCCTTAATACCATGTCCCCCTCAAAATCTTCCTTTTTAAAATAGTACAGAACATCCTAATCAGAAAGAAACACCCTTTTCTTGGACCAAAGCAATAGAGCAGCTTTTTTAAGTACCATATAGATTTACAAGAGTCGTTGTCTCTAACGGGAGGCAAGCTGGAACCTCTTTATCTTTGGGAGAGAAAAACTTATGATAATGTGAATTTTGTATATGCAGCCAAGGATGGCGATTGCTTATCGAGGCGCACCCTTGGTTGATTTGATGACTTTATGGGAGGAAGAAGGGCTTCCTTTACTTGAGCTTGTGAGGAGAGAAAGCGGCCTCTTTTATCGGAGAAGGCACTTCGTGGAAACGTTTGCATCTAGGGCTTCAAAAGGAGATTATCTGCAGAGGCAGCTAAAAACTTGGCTGAGAATCATATTTGGATTTTAAACCAGTGGGCTTTGATGACTAAACTTCTCATTTGGGCTACCACTACTTTAAGTCATGTTTTGACAACGTGATGTTTGAATTTGAAATCGTAAATCGAAGAAGATCTCCAGCTTTACGACTTTCTCCCCGTGAGCCACGTTGTACTTTATCTTCCCTGGGCTTGACCTCGCTCCCTCCACCTGGCTAGATTCTTCTGAAACAGTTGACAGTGTCTGAAACCTCTTTCTTTCTTGTTCCGGGTGTAGTGATTGTTGGTAGGTTTAGTGCCTAATCCCATTATGGGATTATTTTTTCTTCTCTCCTTTAGTCTCTTAATTAGACTGCTATGTTTCCTTTTTGCCCTAACACTGGGTGATATATATACCATATGTTCCTCCTTTTGTAAATTAGCAAGGTCATTGTATTCCCCTTTTCTCTCAATATGGTATTAGAGCCATAAAGAGGTTTGAGGCCTAAGGTTGGGGTTCGTCATGTGGTCAATTCCAGTGAGCCATCCTAAGGTATGGCACACTCAGGTTGTGGTATAGTCGCTATGTAAGGGCCTCCACTTGAGAGCCAAACCATCGTGGAACACCTTACGCCCGGCAAGCTTTTGCGGCCTTTGGTATTCGATTGAAGGCGCTGTGGGGCGCCTGCTCAAGATCTACGCCTTTGTTGACCTCGTGGAAATACCTTCACTTTTACTCGCGGCTTGTGAGACACTATTTGGACATACCTCATTCGTGGTGTATTTATCGTCGAAAAGCCATTCATCCACTGTGTTTTCTTGGAAAAACCTTTTTCACTTTTTCTCTCTTCCAGCCACTTTGTTTGTATTTTCTAACGATCCATTGTTTTTGTGTGTTTTACAGGCTCGACATCTTGGGACCTTAGGAGTTGTTGGCCCAGTTCTCAAAACATCATCTCTATGCATTTGAAAAGACATGCATGGTGAAAAATGTCAAGACTTTTAATTATTTTGTATCTCTTTTGTAGGAACCTGAGTTACCTTGAATAAACTCCACGGGAGTGAAAGTTGCCCATCACTCATAGGCGGACTCATTGGACAACTTTGGTTTTACTATTGGTAATGGATGTGAGGATCATCTTATTCACTATGAAGTCTAGTATTTCTGAAGATAAAAGAAGATCCTTGTGGTTAAACAAATCTATTGATACCCAAGGGTCCCTATATAATATTGGGGCCTATAAAACTTACTTCTCTCCTAGAATCGGTAAAGCGTACACTAATGATGATACCGTCTTTGCCAGGTAGCCTCTCATTGCAATTTGAAATGACTGGTATGGATATATAACACTTGGGGGACGAATATATATACTTTTTAAAGATGAACTTATCTCTCTATTTTCAGTACACTATTACTGGACTTCTTTATCGAGATGGATCAGTCTTTATAATCATTCTTCTGTAACCTCGGGCGGATTTTGAGAACGTTGAGACAGGATACTCATTGGAGCGGTTATTCCCAAACTTTGATAGGAGCTCTTTGCTGGTTCCTTACTGCCTTGCATCCATTTTTTTAAGTCATGAATGAGTTCTGGACACTTTTGTGATGGTTTCTGGAGTCTACATTCTCGAAGTGATTCAAGGTGGGTAGTAGTAACCATGGTAGAGGGATAGCGTCCTCAATGCACATCTTGTGCGACGACTTTATCAGTGATCGATCTTTATCGATTACATGGCGTGATGGGTCAGCTCATTGAATTTTTAATCCATTTTAAGGTTATAATGAGAATAGCGTTGAATTATGCACGAAGGCGTAGTGAATCAAATTCAATTTGCGAAATCTGTTAGAAATCAAATTTTGCAAAAATCATAAGAAATCGGCTGCCAGTGTTTGAGTGGCTTGGAATTTAGAGTCGTGACGGGAGGCGCATTCCGGCAGTTTCAAATCCACGACACCAACAAATTTAATGGCTTTGAAGACGAGGCGAAGAGTGAGCAATGATATTACATTTGACCTAAAGGAAGGAAGTTGAGACAAAATATGGCTTGGTCGAGATTAAAAGAAGCGATCCAATCTGAGTTCATATGCGACATCATTGCGATATCCGCATTGCAAAGAGAGAACATGATGTCAGCACCACCATGAAAATTCAGCGAGGGAGGCATAGAAGCCACGAACGACCTTCTCAAGTAAAAGAAGTCGCTGGTAATTTTAAAGAAAGGACTTGATGTCGCGACCGCCAGCGTGTGAAGAAGAAGAGAATAACACCAAGATCATGTGAGCTCCGTCGGACGACCCGGGAGTGTGGAAAGAGCGGACACATGATGTCGCGACCACTTCGAGGTGCGACGGAATTGAAAGCTTACATGGGTGGGCATGGAAGTCGCGGCAACGAGTTAAGTTGCGATAAAGATTTTCAAAGAAATTTGAACATAAGTGCAGCTTGATTAGAACAAATGGGGCATCAAACCTTTAGATCGGAGGAAGATGTCGCGGCGTCGCGGTGAGTCGCGACATCGATTTGAAGAATAAAGGTGAAGTCGCGGCGTCAGCCCGGAGGTCGCGACATCGGTCCTGAGGAAAGAAGGTGAAGAAACGTCCTTTGAGTAATTGACGCCAGGTTCTATAAAGGTGTATGGTGCGACATCGCCAGTAGTCGCGACATCAGGCTACAAAGAATGGAAATTAGCGACATCATTTAGGTATCGCGACATCATATCGAGATCGTGAAGACAAGTGCGACAATGAAAAGCTTCACGACATCGAAAGGCTCATAAGCGCCCAACATTGGAAATGCGACGTATGATTAGTGCGACCTCAAAGAGCTCACAACCGCGAGAAAGGAGTGAAGTCGCGGCGTCATTGGTGGTCGCGACAGCGATTTACACACACACACACTGCAAAGGAAGAAGGTCGGCGTCATTTAAGTGGTCGTGACATCAGATCAAAGGGTGTTGAGCAAGTGACGGCGGATAAATGCTTACGCTGCGAGACGAGCGAGGAAAAGCGAAGTCGCGACGTATGATTGAAATGACCTCGAAAGAGATCATGCAATCTGGAAAGATGAAGTCGCGGCGTGGAAGAGAAGTCGCGACGCCGAGCGGCTCATAAGCGAGCGGTGAAGTCACGGCGTGAAAGAGGAAGTCGGCGACATCAAAGCGGCTCATAAGCGAGACGGTGGAAGTCGCGGCGTAAAGAGAAGTCGCGACATCAAGTCAGGTCGTGACAACAAGCCAAATGGAGTGTGACATGAACAGAGCAAATGGGCGATTATTTTGAAACCACGCGAAGTGCGCCGGGTTAGGGCCCGACTTCGAATTTATAAATAGCGGTTGCTATAGAAGGAAAAGAGCTCTTATGGCCTGACTCGAGAAAGAGAAATGGGTGATGATCGTGTAGTTTAATTTTCTTTTTTCTTTTTCTTTGTTTTGCTGTTATTTTTAGATTAGATTAAGATGAATTGTTATTTCATTTAATTTACGGATGCGGATGTTGGTTGTTGTGAAGTTGAAGGTTGAATCTGAATGTTATTTTCTTCAAATTATTGCTTGGTTCGTTTGAAGTCCAAACAAATTTTGGAATTGAACTTTGATTTGATCTCTGATGGATTCTTTTGATAAAAGGAGCTAAGTTAGTATAATGAAGTAATTTAGAAACCGAAGCTTCCGTTGAATTTACTCTTATTGTGAAATTTATCTTTTACTGCATAAGTTGTGTCTATTGAACTTGATCGAATACGCTGGCAGTTTTGTTTATTATTTGTATCTGTTCCAGTATTAGTGTCTATACCTTAATGGATTGTTTCATACTGATTTCGGGGGAGGCCCTGCGGTGCAAGCCTGAGAGAGGCAGTCTGAGTTTGGAAGACAAACTGCCATCTCTCGAGGGTATGCACGAACTGTGTTATTGGGGATCTAATGGGCTTTGTGGTCTGTCGATAAATCTTCTTCTCAGCCCAGAGCCGGGAATGAGTTGAATGACTTATCAATTCAGAGAAATGGCGGGACTTCGCCTCGGAGTTCGAGCAGTCAAGTTCAATCGTGTTGAGCTTGAAGTCACAATGTCGAGGAAGAATGAGGCACATTTCGATTTTGAGGATGAGAGCCGGGTATGAAAATTATGAAGCCACATTGCTTGTTTATGTCTTGGGAGCTAAGGTTTACGATTATGTTCTGGGTGCAGAAGTATTGAAAGAAAAATACCAGAGAACAAGGTAGCTCGGATTAAAGTAGTTATCTAATCTCTGTCTTGAAAAGCGGGGAGATTAGATGATGAAATGTCATTACGGAGAGATCCATGGCATTGCCTTCTTCCTTTGGCGAATTCTAAATGGGGTTCATGGTAAAACTCTGAGAGTTTATGCGGGAATTGATGTTTCCTAACGAGTTGTATTTTCAATGCTCCTTTAAAAACTAATGATCGATCTATTTCTTTAAAATTTTTTTTATATATTAGTTTTAAGCATTATTTCATTTTGTTTAGATTTACATATTTTATTCTTTCATTATTTTTAGGGGTTATAGGGATATATCAATTTACCAAATCCCATAGTCAATATTATGAATCTCTTAAGTAGTTAGGGTAGTTGATTGAGAATTCTTACCACAAGATCTGCATCTGGATCCGATATACGGACTTAAATCCATATTACTTGTTCGATCGTACCTTGTAGAATCATGGATCAAAACCGAGAAAAATCTATCTACTCTTAAAGGAAACATTTTTAATCGGTATAATTTACGCAGAAACGCAACAAAGCGGTTTCATAGCATTGTACGAGATTAGACAAATAGTCGCTGAGTGACGAAGTATCATAAATTTGCTTGTATATATCTTTTTGATCCGATGGGCGAGATTTTGAAACAGTTCTGTAGGGATCAAAGAATTAATTAAATCGATATTACAATGAAAGAAGGAAATACTAATTTGGACATTTTAGAAAAGAACAAAAATAGCTTTTCCAAGCGGTGACTACATTAGTCACTAATTTTTTAACAAAATATGTTGAAAATATTTGTTAGGATTTTGACTAATCCTATTAATATGAGTGTGCTTTATTTGGAGAAAACTAGCATGCATAGAAGCGGGGATCGAGCACTGGGTTCAGTGGACAGTGGGGAGTGGAGGAGAGGGAACAGGAGCTTGGGAGAGACCAAGAGGAAGAGCTGTGCCCATGGCGGGAGGAGGACAGGGGATGAGGCTGGGAGGAGCAGGAGGGTGACTGGAGGGCCCATTGCTAACACAGTGATGGAGGTTACGGGAGGCCTATTATTCAAGAGAAGTGTGCATTCAGACGACCTCCCCGATGGATGCAAACAATTTTGAACTAAAGCCGACCTTAATTACAATGGATTCGACAACATCGGTTTCTTCCCGGTCATCCAAGAAGACCAGGCCAGCACACAGGGAGATTTCGGGATGAAAAGCTATCTGATGGTGAGCAGCGTGAGACAGTGATAGCATCTCTTCCATTTCATGAGACATAATGACCATGGTATGAATCATTTCTATATAGTTACGGTGATACTTGGGAAGGGGTTGGTAGAAAGAATGTACTTAGGTAGATTCTTTCCCCCATCTCTCACTTCAGAGAGACGAAGAGAGATAATTGTATTCCAACAAGGGAAGATGAGAGCACAGTATGTACCGCTTAGGAAAGATTCAAGATTCTTTGAAGAGGTGCCCAATGCATGGAACTAGACTTGAAGACCCGGATGGATATAGTGTATCACGCTCACGAATGACAATGGTATCGAGGGTATTATCGATGCTTCATCTTTATGACATTGTGAAAAAGGATTCTGAAGAGCGAGAGATGAGTGGGGACGCAGAATGCAATGAGCTCCATGTCCCGAGTTTTCAAGAAGGTAGTAGCGAGAGGAAAGGGTCAACGCAAAAATTTGAAACGAGATATGACGACCATGGAAATTTAAGTTGGATGCTATATAATGTGCATGGATGCAGGGTAGAAACAGCAGAGAGGAAGATCACCTTGACTCTTCCAGCAGGAAATAGAGAAAGCGTTAGAAGAGACCAGTGAGGAAAGTCTTGATGTTTGTGAAGAGAAGATTCTTATGGTCTTGAGGAGGTTAAATGCGTATGACGAGCAAAGGGTTATCATTTCAAGCTGATCCTACTTTGCCGTATCTCGATCCGGCGCGAGGAACCGTGAAAATTTCTCCTTGGGTGGAGGGGCATTACATGGCATTGAGGCGGGGGACGACATCCTCGACAAGGATATGAAGTAGGCCACGAGGTTCGGCCCAGGGTGATGCGACAGGAGGTGAGGGCGAAATGAATATATGCTCCCGCGGGGTCGGAGAGAGACCCGACCATTTGAGTCTTTGCCGGTTCATGGGGGATAACAAGAGAATTTATTACAATTCCATGATCAGGCTTCGACTTGGAAACTTTCAAGTGCGATACCCGGATGTTTCGGAAGAATGCAGGTGCTTCTTGAAAAATCCTAGAGACACAAGTAGAGGCGATTATTTTGAATATGCCCAATCGGAACAAGGAACATTCTAGTGACACGGAAGAACCCCAAAGGCTGCATGGCAATTCAATTGAAGTGGGAAGGATTTGAGCGACAACGAAGGCGGATAGAAGCAAGAAATGAGGCGAAAGAAGAGTGAAGAAGAAGAAGAAGAACCTTTGATTGAGCGGATGAAAGGAAGAAATGACCCGGAGAAAAGAGGAATGCCGACATGTCTGCGGTGCCATTCCCACGAGACTTGAATTGAGAAGAACGGTTTTCTAAATTCTTGGATATTTCAGAAAATGAAATAAATATCCCATTTGCGGGAGTGATCGATCGAATGCCTCTTTATACAAAATTTCTGAAGGAGGTGCTGAGCAAGAAGAAAGATAGGCGAGGAGGGTATAGTTAACTTAATTTGCTTCATGCGGTGCCATTATCATGAAGCTCCGGCAAAGATGAAAGACCTGTGATTTCACTATTCCACGCATTACATAGGGGTGAGTTGAGAAAAGCTTTATGTGACTCTGGAGCAAGTATAAATTTGATGCCCCTATCAGTTGTGCGAGACTTAGTTTGAGGGAACTAACCCAATGACAATTACTTCTGGTCATTTGATCAGATCAATGGCACAACCCGGGAGGGCGTGCGGAAGATGTACTTTCGTCAAGGTTGGGAGATTCACATTTTTTGATAGATTTTGTTATCATGCGGATGGATCCTCGGGTTCCTCATTCTTTGGGAAGACCTTTCTTAGCAACAGAAGCTGCCTTGATTGACGTACAGAAAGGTGAACTGACACTCAGGGTTGGGAATGAAGCAGTGCATTTTAATATTAATAGGAGTCTGGAACATCCTAATGTAGAGGAAGACAGTTGTATGGCTGTAAGAAGCAATAGCCTTCTCAATGATGAAGTGAATTCTGATTGTATCATTCAAAACTCTTCTCCAGTAAATTGGATGAATTTTCAGTACCTTGAGAGTTTTGATTGTGAAGTTCTGCCTTCAAATTTGTTTAATAATGAAACAGTCTCAAGTATAAATGAAAACAGTCAAGATGAAGTGAGCAGCCAGAAACAACAAACTCATGGGCAGGAAACTAGTGCAGAAGGGTTAACATTGAAGGAGTTGCCCAGTCATTTGAAATATGAGTTTTTAGAGCCAGAAAAGAAAACCAGTTATCATATCGAATTTGCATTGGTAAGGCGAAGACGAAGAAGTTGCTGGTAATTTTGAGAAAATACAAGGAAGAGATTGCTTGGTCAATTGAAGATCTGAAAGGTATCAACCCCTCTATTTGTATGCACAAAATATTGCTGGAAGATAATGCAAAAACTTCTATTGAGCATCAAAGGCTAAACCAGTCATGAAAAGTTGTCGAGAAAGAAGTTACGAAATGGTTAAATGCGGGTTTGTATATGCTATATCGAGACCGGTTCTTAGGTAAGCCCAGTACATGTAGTTCCCAAGAAAGGTGGATTCTGTAATCATAAATGAAAGAATGAACTTATTCCTACAAGAGCGCGGATGGAGGGTTTGTATCGACTACGAAAATTGAATCTTTACTTGACGAAAGGATCATTTTCCCCTACCTTTCATCGATCAAATGCTGGATA
The DNA here is from genome assembly GCA_016808115.1 of Tetrastigma voinierianum. Classification (NCBI taxonomy): domain Eukaryota; kingdom Viridiplantae; phylum Streptophyta; class Magnoliopsida; order Vitales; family Vitaceae; genus Tetrastigma; species Tetrastigma voinierianum. The sequence goes on along the minus strand of JAEQBH010002921.1, from coordinate 1,043,034 downwards.
GGTTGGCAAGACACCCTCATTTTTGTTTTCTTGATGGATACTCTGGATATAACCAAATAGCTATTGCACCTGAAGATCAGGAGAAAACCACTTTTACATGCCCATTTGGTACTTTTGCTTTTAGAAAAGTACCATTGAATTGTGTAATGCTCACAGTGCATGAATGCGTGGATCAATACATATTTTCTGATCTAGCGGGAAAGAAGTTATGGAGATCTTCATGGATGATTTACGATGTATAGATCCAGTTTTGAACAATGCACATAACACAGGAGACTGATACTTGAAAGTCTCAAGACAAAAATCTAGCTTTGAATTTGGGAAAAATGCCATTTTATAGTTCTGAAGGGATTGTCTTGGGGCACATGGTTTTTTGCGGCAAGGCTTGGAAGTAAACAACAAAGGTTTCAATTATAAGAAACGCAATGCCACCCATAGGTCAAAGGGGAATCAAGTTTCTTAGGACATCTTTGGATTTATGAAGATTTATCGAGATTTCTCAAAGTGCTAGACCGCTACTATGTAGATGCATTTGGAAAGATAGTAAGTTTTATTTTAATTGAATCTGCCGAAGAAGCAGCTGAAGAAATCAAATCAGGACTAGTGGAAGCTCCATCGTAGCAAAACAGTTGGAGCAGAGGAATTTGAGATCATGTGTGATGCCGGTGATTTTGCGATGGGATGTATTGGGACGAGAAAGATGAAAAAAAGTGTTCAAGGCCATCTGATATGCTAAATGAAGCCTTTAATGAAGCACAAGAAATTTACTCTACTGCGAAAGGAGATGCGCAATAGTGTTTGCATGTGAAAAATTCAGGCCATATATTTGGGGTCCCATGTTATTATACACACGATCATGCAACGGTAAATATTTAATGGCAAGAAGGAAGCAAAGCGAGGCGATCAGTGGGTATTGTTCTGGGAATTTGATTTAGAAATTAAAGACAAGAAGGGCGTGACAATGTGATGGCGATCACTTGTCAAAGTAGAAAGGAACCTTTGTCTGAGAAAAGGAAGAGAAATAACAGAAAATTTCCGGATAGACGATTCTTTCGGTTGTCGCTCAATCCTGCAATTATCTTTGATATTGTGAATTTCTTAGCTTGTGGAATTATGCCACGAGTCGACTACCGACCAAAGAAAAAGGTTAGAGCGTCGCCGAGGTACTCATGCGGGATGATCCATATTTATTTAAAGAGGTTGATCGATTATGGGAGATGTGTACGGAGAAAGTAGAGCAAAAGCAAAATTTTACAAGAATGTCATGCATCACCTTATAAGGACACTTTGTAGGAGATAAAACAGCCCCTGAATTCTCAATCGAGTTTTACTAGCCTCTGATTTTTAAGATTTGTTTTTGAATGGGTAAAGTTGTGTGATCAATGTCAAGAATGGGAAATATCAGCAAAGGCATGAGATGCTTACACGGATCATCTGGTGGTGCGGTGTTTGATGTATGGGGAATAGATTTTATGGGGCCTTTCAGTTTCATTTGGAAATATATACATACTCCTAAATGTGGATTATGTATCCAAAATGGGTAGAAACGACAGCTTGTCCTAAGAATGATGCTAATCTGATTTGTGGGGTTTCTGAAAATATTCTTAAGCAGTTTGAGGACACCAGAGCTATAATTAGTGATGGAGGAAGCCATTTTGCAAAATAAGGTGTTTAGCCAACTCATGAAAGCCAGATATGGTATCAAACACATTATGAGCTTGGCTTATCATCCTCGAACAAATAAGCTAGTGAAATTTCAACGAGAGAAATAAAAGTGGAAAAATGCGAGTTCTAAAGGGGAAAGATTGGTCTTTGAAACGATGATGCATTATGGAAATGCAGGTTTGCTTTCCGCTCCCATTGGAATGTCCCCATACAGGACTTGTGCTGGAAAACAATGTCACCTCCCTCTTGAGCTTGGAATACAAAGCCATGTGGGCCATCAAACGGCTAGACCGATTTCAAAATTGCAAAGAGAGACTTCTCAATGAATGAACTAGAAGAAGCGGCAGAAGCCTATGACAATGCTAGAATATACAAGAACGAGACAAAGAAAAAAATGGCATGATCAAAGTATTACGAGGAAAGAGTTCGGAAGCGAGGATCGGGTCTTCTTTGTTTAACTCTAGATTAAGATTATTTCGAGGAAGCTGAAATCAAAATGGAGTGGACCGTATCACGAGTGGTGTCAAGAGTACTATCTTTGGAAGCGATAACACTCAGGTGATCTTGGGAAGAATTCAAAGTTAATGGGCAAAAATGAACACTATTTGTGAGGAGAAAGAAAAGGAAGAACTCCAACTGGTGAATTGAAAGAGAGAAAGCTTAAAACAGCTAGTCCAGCTAAAGACTCAAAATGGAGCAGCTCATGGGAGGCAACCCATATAGATATTTTTAGTTTCTTTATATAGACTTGAATTTTTTCTATTGTGCAGCGATTTTGAATTTTTAGTTCTAGTCATGATTTGTTAGAAATTGCTAGGTTAGTATCAGATTAATTTAATCCTTTTTGGAATTGTTACAATATGCAGATGAAGAATCAAAAGGCTCAAGCGAGAAGGAACAAACTCTAGGACAACTCCAGCACTTCATAGGACAGAGCAACTCGAAAAAGGGGAGTACTTTTCTCCCTACATAAATTCTGTGAAAATTGAATAGAATGCATTTTTGAATTGCTGTGTGGGAATGATTAAATGGATCTTAGAATGTGCAAAATTAATAGGAATGAAAAGATAATACGATCATTAAATTTAGAAGCGAAATCTGAGACTAAGTGTCGTGACCAGATTTTATGTGTGACAGAGAGGTGGTCATGACTTAGTCGTACTAAAGGAAGAACAAAGAGACGCAATTGATTTACCAAAATTTATGTCGCTGACATAAATCGGGGAATCATGATAATTGGTCGTGAGGCGAACCGAGAATTCGCGATAAGAACCATTCCTTCAAAGTGGTGGTCGCGACAACAACTATCAAATACTTTGATGTAAGCTTTGATGATAACTTGTCCTCCCCACCCAGTTTACTTATGTCGCGACGAGCAGAATAAGTCGACATCGAGGCACAGTATGCCGGTACAGGCGATTTTAATTTTGCCACTAAATTTAATGGCTGACACGATCATGACTGAAATTAAGTGACAAACCTGAATAAATGGAAGTAATAAAAGAGCACAAACATAATAATTGAATTTGCAGGCGTTGAAACTCCCTCACTACCGTCTCCTTCCTTGGAAGCGAAATCCTGACCTTTCATCTCGCATATTCTCTAGTTCTCGATTCTTGAAAACCACTAAATTCGAGACTTCTTCACAAAACCTTGGAGTTTCACTAATGGCGGATCTTGACCTCATCCCAAATCTGGTAGAAATCATGGAGGTATACTCAATGGCGAAGGAGAAGTTCATACGGAACAGAGAAGGGAGGAAACGGGGCCCCGTCGGAACAGCAGAAATTCAACTAGTTACAAAGCAGCGGAGGAAGAAGGGAAGGAAGCGGCGAAGAAGAGGAAGGCGAGTTCGTCTCGGAAGAGCTTTCTCGTGCGGAAAAGCACTATCTTTGGAAGGGATTTATAGGAGGAAAGAGGCTTCGACCAGCTCATCACCTTTGAGGAATTGATAGACGAGAGGGTGGGAGAATTACGCAAACATCAAAAGTGCAGTTTATGCGTGATCGTCAGAAATTTTACTCAATCACGGTTGGGAGGGAAAGAGAACTCTGTTTATGTCAGAGGAGTCTGGGTGCCTTATGGAGCGAAGACTATTAATGAGATGTATGGGATGGAAGGACAGAAAAATGGATCAAAATTCAAGAAGCTGATGAACAACCACCCCAGTGAGAAGCTTATTGTGAAAGTGCTTAGAGATGGTAGAGAGCGAGTGGAAAGAAGGAAAGGAGAGCAAAAGACCACGAACGGGGAGATTTGTGAGAGGAAGCGAGGTGTGGTTACATTTCTTATCCTACATTATAGTCCACTACGAGCATATCTGCAGTAAAACAAGCAATCCTTCTCTATGCCATCTTGAAGGGAGTCTGAGATTGATCTTTAGACGATTATTGAAATTCTATAATGAGGTACCATGGAGGTAATAAAGGGTTGATCCTACATTCGTATTATCACGAGGTTATGTATTAGGGTGTGTGAAGGGCGTGGGAAGAAGAAGAAAGATACCTAAATTTTCCGCTCCACCTTGTGGGAGTAAGCGAGGGGCAGAATGTGAAAAGGGGTCATAGTAGAAAGCAGATTCAAGGGTAGAAAATGAAAATGTCACAGGAAGAAAGACACTTTTTAGTGCGAGCAAGAAGAAAATATAAAGGCACATGAAGGGAATACTTTTATGTTTCAGAGGATGGGAAGCGAAGAAAGAAGCCCGATGATTTCCTCGGCCCCAGCGCCGGCTCCCGATAAGGGCAGTGGTTTCGGAGGAGCACAGGTGAAAATAGGGCCAGGCGATAATCAAATAATGGAAATGCTCGGTTCAATTCAGAAAAGCATGGAAGAAAGAAGAGAGAAATGGAACCTCCAGTGAAAGTTCAAAAGAAGAGGTTTATGAAAAAGAATTGAAGAAGGGATCGACATTGGGAAGAAGAGATGGCAGGAAGGAAGTACATGAAGAGTGAGATGAAAGAAGAGATCCAACGATGGGAAGAGATGAGTAGAAAGGAGACGGATGAAAAGATCACGGAGGCGGCGAGAGGAAAAAATTTAAGGGAATGGAGGAAGAGATCAGAGATCTACTAAAAGAAATTAAAAGCTAACCATGAGATATTCTGACAATCGGTATGATCATTGATTCTCAACTCTTAAAACTCGTAAAGGAAAGGGATTCGGATCGAGAAAAGCCAAGACTAAGGAGCGAATCAAAGGGATTCAAGTTCCTATGCATGTCAATGTAAGGATTTGAAAAGGATGAAGACGGTGATCAAAGAGCTTGATGACAAAGATGCCTTTAGAAGAAAAGTCTGGCTTGAAAATTTCAGTTTGATTAACAACAATCTTTCCAAATTTTTAGAAGTCATGGCCCGAAATGGAGGCAGCCTTGGCTTAGACCTGGGCACGAGACAAGATGATCTGAATAAAAGATTGTCTCACAAATGAATTGAGTCCTTGAAGAGCATATCGAAAGGAGAATGTCAGAAGAAGAATAAGCTGAAATGAAATTTCTAAATTCAATCTAGACAGCTACCCTTGATGGATCCTGACTACTTTGCTCCTCCCTCGAAGAAAAATAGACCTTCCTATTGATTTATCCTTCTTTTCCCCTCTTCACGATTATTGATTCTCCATTGTTGCATCACATCATGAATAAAGCAAGAAAATTTGTGAAAAAATGAAATCATTTGCTTGTAGGTTAGCTTGTGTTTTTACTTTTTGCTTGACTTACATTTGGAAAATAACGTAGGGTTTGGTTGAGAATGAAAATCTTTGAAATATATCATAATCTGAACTAGTTGAAGTAGTTTGACTAGGAGATAAACTTGAACACAAATAATTATAAAATCGGGCATGAATAAAGAAAGTGGGATTAAGAGTGTTTCTTTATTACGTTTAAATCAGTTTAGTTGCAAAAAATTAGACAAATTGGTTATTGCGATAGAACAAAAATACTTGGTTAAAACAATGTAAGTATACAGTGAATAAGTCTGAGTCTTGAAGAAATAATACACATTGAATTGACAAAACTTATGAAACTTGTGAGGTGGTATCTTCTAGAATTCGAGATTTAGAAGTACAATCCTAGAACTTGTTTGATTATTGATTAGGCGAAATCTAGGTAAAAACAATAACGAGGAAATGATGAGGCCATCATAGCGGCTTGAGCCTTTTAAGCTACCCTCGAAATATGCTTAAGCATATTCTACAGTTTGATTTGGCGAATAAGCCTTATTTCTTGACAAGCAGTGATTGAAAGCGGAAATTCCCTTCCTTACAATAAACACACGGTAAAGAGCCCCATTATCAGTTTCTGGATTCGGAAAAGTTTAGTATAAAGGGAGCAAGTTTTGGGGGGAATAATATTCCCGATTTTGACAAGAGGGTTGAAGAAGTAAAGAAGCGAGCTAGTGAAGCAAGGAATAAGTTTTGTCCTTGTGGCCTATTTCTCTTGAACAATTAGCTCGTAGGGGTGTTTTAACACTAGCACCCATGCCCAGCTGGTATGGGAGTTGCTAGCCCAGTTCTCTAAGAGTAATAGAAAGCCTAAGAAGACAAAACATTGCACTATTCCAAATCTTAGAGAAATAAAAGCAAAGGAGTTAAAGAACAAAGGAATCTGCCTGAATCAAGTACATATGGAAGTTGAAATTCCATAAAAAGAATTCAAAAAGAGGAATCAGGCTAAGATTGAGTAGAATCAGAAAGGAACAAAGAAGAAAAAGGAAGAAAGTTGGAAGCGACAATGAAGAGACAAGATGGAAGCTAAAATTTACAACCTAAAATTTTCAATTATCTACCCGATTACCTTCGCCCGATATTCTGAGCACGAAGGACCTCATGCGATTTTGAAAGTTGAATTTACCTACATTAGTGGAGATCAATATGAAAAACAAGCATATGGGACTTAGATAAACAGTCTAAGAAAACTCCCAGAAGATTAACTACATTCAACATGAAGTTGAAAAGGATTGATGACATGCACACACACACAGAACAAGACTTGTTAAATAAACTGTTTAAATACATTAGTTTATCAAGAAATTTTGTAATAGAAGTATACCATGCCTTGTTCTTGCATCAAAACTGAAATTTGAAATAATAGTGATATCTCTAAATTCCAGATCAGAAAGGTGGAATGAAAAAGAATGTGGAATAAATCAGAAAAATGTCCTTAAAAATTTTCTAAGCTATTTGTTTGAGGACAAACAATTTCTTCTTTTCTTTGCTTGGAACTGAAGCAAAATTTTAAGATTTAGGGAATTTGATGAGTCCAAACTCATTAGATTTTTTAATCCATTTTTCTGAGTTTACAATGAGAATAACGTTGAATTGTGAGAAAACTGATAATTGAATCAAATTCCAATTTGCAGGAAAATACAGCAGAAAATCAAATTTTAGCAAAAATCATAAGAAATCAGCCTGCAGCAGAACTGGAATTTAAGTCGCGACAGGAAGCGCCGTTTCCAGCAATTTTAAGTCACGACACCAACAAATTTGGCTTTGAAGAAGAAACTGAAGAGTGAACAAGCGAAGTCGTGACCTAAAGAAGGAAGTTGAGACAAAATATGACTTGGTCGAGATTAAAAGAACTGATCCAAATACGAGAAGTTCATGTCGCGACATCATTGCGATAATCGCGACACCAAGAACATGATGTCATGACACCACCATGAAGAATTAGCGACAAGGCTGTCTACAAACCCACGAGCGACCTTCGAGTAGAAATTCGCAGCTAATTTTTTAAAGAAAGGACTTGATGTCGCGACCTTGGCGATGTGAAAGAATAACACGAGTCATGTGAAACTCCAAATCGGTGACCAAATTAATGAAGAAGCGGAACTGTGATGTCGACACCACTTAAGGATTACTCTGAGTGAAAGCTTAGCGTGAACATGGAGGTCATGACACGATTAGAAGTTGCGACGGGTACCAAGAGAAGTTTGAACATGAGGTCGCGACGGTTCGACGGAGATGAGACATCAAACACTGAATCGAGAGAGATGTCGCGGCGTCTTTCGGTGGTCAGCGACATCGGTTAAAGTAAAGGTGAAATCGCGTGGCGTCCTTCGGAGAACCATGACATCGGTTACTAAAGGAAGAGGTCGCGGCGTCCTTTAGTGGTAGCGACATCGGATATAAGGTATTATGAATTACATGACGTCCTTTAGTAGTGCGACATCAGGTACAAGAATGGAGTCGCGACATCATTTATTGTCGACATCATATCCGAGATCTTGAAGACGATCACGACAATAGAAAAGCTTCCACGACATGAAAGAGCTCATAAGCAGAACAGTGAAGTCGCGACGTATGATTGAAGTCCACGCGACCTCAAAGAGGCTCACAACACGAAGGTGAAGTCGCGGCGTTATTGGTGGTCGCGACCGCGATTACAAAGGAAGGTTGCGGCGTCATTTAGCGGTGTGACATCGGATCGAGGGGTGTTAAGGCAGATTCGAGATAAAAACCTTACGTCTGAGACGAGCGGAAAGCGAAGTCGCTGTAGTTGAAATCGCGACCTCAAAAGAGATCCGCAATCTGCGAGAAAAGATGAGATTCTGACGTGGAAGAGAATCGCGACATGGGCGACTCATAAAGCGAGCGGTGAAGTCGCGACATCGAGCAGCTCATAAAAGAGCGGTGAAGTCGCGACGTATTAAAAGGGAGTCGCGACATCAGAGTGGAGTCGTGACAAGCTGAATGGAGTCGCGACATGAACAAGCAGATAGGCCAGTTATTTTAAAGCCCACAAGGAAGTGCGTCGAGAGTTGGGGCTGACTCATAACCACATAAATGGCGGGTGCTATAGAAGGCTTGGCTGGCGTGTGGACGAGAAGTCTAGGTAACTTAGAAGGCTCGTGTAGTTTAATTTTCTTTTCTTTCTTTGTTTTGTTGTTATTTTAGATTAGATTAGAGTAGATTGTTATTTCATTTGAATTTACGGATCTAGATGTTGGTTGTTGAAGTTGAAGGTGAATCACGAGAATGTTATTTTCTTCAAATTCTTGCTGGTTCATTTGAAGTCAACAATTTTAGGTGAACTTCGGGTTTACGTCTACGAGTAGTTCTTTTGATCAAGGAGCTCTTAGTTAGTATAATGAAGTAATTTAGAAACCTAGCTTCGTTGAATTTACTCTGTTGTTAGAATTTATCTTCTGCGTAAATTGCTCCAGTGTTGAACTTAGTCGAATACGCTGGTTTTGTTTATTGTTATGTCTGATCAAATATTAGTGTCCTATACACGTAATAGTTGTTTCATACTACGATTTCGGAGGCCCTCACGATCGACCGCGAGAGAAGGCATTCCACGAGGAGTTTTGAACCATCTCGAGGTATGCGAACCTAATATTGGGATCACAATGGGCTTTAGTAATTCTAATCGATAAATCTTCTTCTCACTTGAAGCAGAATGAGTTGAATGACTTATCAATTAAAATGAGCGAGAGAGTTCATCTCGATTCGAACGATAAGTTCAATCCGGAGTGTTAGCAGGATCTAATCAGGAAAGAATGAAGCTGTTCCAATTTTGAGGATGAGAAACCATTATAGTGTAAACCCATGCTTTGCCTATGTCTTAGGAGCTAAGGTTTACAGTCCTTATTCTGGGTATGAAGTATTAAAAAAGAAAAATACCCAGAACAAGGCAACTCAGATTAAAAGTAGTTATCTAATCCTCTGCTTTCGAAAGAAACAGGGAAGATTAGATGATGAAATGTGTCATTACGGAGAGATCCACTTGGCATTACCTTCTTGGCCAGACGAATTCTAAATGCGAGGTTCATGAAGTAAAGCTACGAGAGTTGTCTGCGGGAATTGATGTTTCTAGCAGGTTGTATTTTCAATGCTCCCTTTAAAAACTAACTGATCAGTCTATTTCTTTAAATTTTTTTTATGTTAGTTTAAGCATTATTTCATTTTGTTCTACTTTACATATCTTTATTCTTTCATTATTTTCAAGGTTGCTAAGGATATATCAATTGCAAATCATAGTCCAAATAGTATAGATCTTGAGTAGTCAGGGTAGTTGATTGAGAATTCTTGAGATCTCTGTGGGATCGATATCTGGACTTAAATCCACTTTGTACTTGTTCGTCTGTACACTTGCAGAATCATGGATCAAGGCAGCTGAGAAAGAAATCTATCTACTCTTAGGAAACATTTTTTAATGCGGTATAATTGCAAAAAGAAACATAACAGGGCTTCATGGCATTATTGTCGGGATTGTGATTTAATAGTCTTGGTAATGATGTCATAAATCTAGATATGTCTTTTTGGTCCGTTGATCACCAACCTCCCAGATCGCTTCGTTTGTCTCGCCTTTGATCATTTAGCAATGTTCGAAGTTTTGTCTCGTGTGGTTTCAACGAAGGTGAGGAGTACCTTCGTCTCACCCAAGGCATAAATCTTCCTCCATTGCTTTCTCGTCAGTTTCGACCGGTAAATGCCCCTGCTTGCTTTACACATTCATTTGCACCTTCGATCCTTGATATCGGGAGCCTCGAATTACATCTCTGCATTAAAGACCTATTTTCTCTTACCTTCCGCTCTCTTTACCTACTATTACCTTAGCTAATGGTTCCCAAACCATGCCTAAAGGCATCGAATTCTAGCTTGTCCCTCTCCCCTTCCTTGCCCTCACTCGTGCTTTATGTTCCCCAATTTTCCTTTTAATCTATTTCCATTAGTAAGTTGACTTTGACCTTCGCTAGTGTACTTCCTACTTTTTCACACAACTTTGTAACCTTGCAGACCGAGTACGGAGAAGACGACAGACCGACATGAGTCAAGGCCTCTTTCACCTCAGCCGCCTGTTCCACTCAAGCACTTCCACTAAGCCCTCCTCCACAATTGTATCGGTCATCCAAGCCTCACCAAGTTTCAGAAGTTGATTCCTCATTTTTTTGGTTTAGCTTCGCTTGAGTGTGAGTGTCCTGGTCACTGGGAAACATACCTGTCTTGTTCCTAAAGGCGGATCCCTTGAACAAAGTCTCTTTTGAGTTTGTTCACACCGATGTTCAGTCCTTCAGTTTAATTTCACTTTAGGATTTCAAGTACTTTGTTACTTTTATAGATGATTATTTTCAATGTACTTGGTTATTTTTAATTCGCACTCAATTCAATACTTAAGAAGTGATAATGCAAAAGAATATTTCTCTACGCCATTCTCTTCTTTTATGTCTTTCCATGGGATTTGTCACCAATGATCTTATGCTTACACTCCTCAACATAATGGAGTGGCTGAGTGTAAGAACCGTCATTTAGTTGAGACAGCTCGTACTCTCCTCCTCCATCATAAGGTTCCTCAACGTTTCTGGGGTATGCTATCTTAGTTGCCTGTTATTTGATTAATTGTATGCCATCCTCTATTTTGCATGATCAAATCCCTCATTCTGTCTTACTAACTAATTGACCTCTCTTTTGCCTTCCTCCTCGTGTCTTTGGTTGTGTTTGTTTTGTTCATATTCTTACTCATGGGCAAGATAAACTCTCTGCCAAAGCCAATGGGCGTGTCTTCTCAAGTTATTCTCGCCTTCATGTGGGCTATCGCTTTTATTCTCCTAACATTAATCGCATTTTTATCTCTCGCTCGATGTCACCTTTTGAGGATTCCTCCTTCCTTTGCAGCGCGTCCTCTGGTTTCTATATATGCCTTACTCCATTCCTCTTGTCTCGCCATCTCGACTTCTCTTCTCCACCTGGCTGCATGTTTGACTCCGACCACTTCGTGCTTCTATACTGCCCTCGTCCTTGTCCTCCTATAGGGCCTCGTGTTGACTCATTTCTTATGCAACAGTCATCTCCTACTCCAGTTTCGCAACCGTCTGATGATCTACCTATTGCCATTTGGAAAGGTATATGCTCTACTTGTCACACCTCGATTCCCGGTCCGACCCAATTGGCGGATCCGAACCGAGTTGATATATAACAGAATCAAAATATCATATACAAAATAACAAAATAAAACTACCACCGGAGTGGTGTCCATCAAAATCTATACACATATACTGAGTCCCATTTACATATACAAAAACTGTACTTTTACATTTACAAATCAGAGCACGGAACCTACATGTAGTGAACCCCTATTGATGGTATACTGATGCTCGTCTCTTTCTCTAAATTCGTAATTCTATTGATGGTAAAGTACTTACTCTCATTAATCATTGTGAGTTTGTTAAGGAGCTAATAGATTATTTGGAATTTGTGTATTTTGGAAAAGGAAATATTTCGTGATCTTGATATGTGCTGAAAGCCTTTATCACCGGAGAAACAAGATCAGTCGTTACTTAAATTTTTTATACTATAAAAGACATAGCGAGAACTAAATGTGCTCTACCCTTAGTCCAAATGCTAAGGTCCAAGAAGATCAAGTGGGAAAGATGGCAATGACGGGCTCTCAGTTGCCTCCCTTCCTCGAAAGTATGATTCTGTTAAGATGTAGATTCTATCTAGTCCTGAAGTTTCTTTTTTCCAAGAAACGTTCAATCGAATACTCAGCAGCAGAAATATCCTCGCCTTCTCTACCATCTACCTAGATGAACAGTGCTCTTGTTGGTTGAAACAGTGGTGAGTCAGGAAAGCCACAAGACAGACATAGTGGTCCAAGAGATAACACTAGAGGGCTTAGTTCTGGAGGGGTTGTGTGTTATTACTGCCGTAAGCCTGGACACGTGATACGAGATTGTAAGAAACTACAGAATCGAAATCAGAGATTTTCATTCACCCATTTAGCCTCCTCTACTGAGGCATTTGATCAGTTAGTCCAATTCTTCGTAGACGAACTCACCAGGTTCCACCTGTGCTAGAAATCATTGCAATCCCTATCAACTCCGGGTGCAACTATCACTGAATCAGGTAACCTAAACACATGCCTAGTCTCTTCTTTGTCCTCTAAATGGGTCATTGATTTTAGAGCCACAGATCACATGATAGGTAATTCTAGTCAATTTTGTACCTTTTAGGCACAATCTTCACCTTCCATTGTCACTTTGGCAGACAGGTTACAGTTCCGTGTTCTTTGTTCAAACACCATTTTTCCCACTCTTCTTATTCGCCTATCATCTGTCTTGAGTTTACCTAATTTTTCCTTTTAATTTGGTAGTTGTGAGCAAACTAATCCAGCTTTCTCACCGTTCGTCTATTCTTTCCGATTATTATCTCTTCAGATCCATGACGGTTGGACACAGGTAGAGATCGTATTTAGGTCCTACATTCCTCTGATCCCGCAGACGAGACCTATTGCCTGTTTCGGGGTTACTCCACCATTTGAGACTCATTGCAAATTGGGCCACCCCTGACTATTGAAGAAATTGTGTCCCCAATTTTCAAGTTTGGTCGTCTTTAGATCAAAGTGAGTCCTGAGTTCTGCAAAACATCATCGCCTTAGTTCTCGCTCCCAGCCCATAAACGAAAGGATTTCTCGAGTTAACCATTCAGATATGTGGGATCCATGTCCAATTGTGTCCCCAACTCGGTTTCATTATTTTGTTACATTTGTCGATGATTATTCACGAACAGCTTGGTTATATTTAATGAAAAACCGCTCGAAGTTATTTTCTCACTTTCGTGCCTTTTGTGTTAAAATTAATACTCGGTTTCATACTTCTGTTCAAAATCTGATAAGTGATAATGCCAAATAATATATTTCTGAACAATTTCAGTCATTCATGCTTCAGAATGATCTTGAAACCGCTCGAGCTCTATTATTTCAAATGCACGTGCCCAAGCATTTTTAGGCCGACGTTGTTTCCATTATATGTTTTTTAATTAATCGGATGCCTTCCTCTGTCTTGGATTGGACCACTTCATTTCAAACCCTATTTCCCCATAAATCTTTGTTTCTCATTGATCCTCTGGTATTTTGGTGTATTTGTTTTGTTTGGGATGTTCGTCCGCATGTCTCTAAACTCAACCCTAAGTCATTGAAGTGTATCTTCCTTAATTACTCTCGAGTTCAGAAGGGGTATAGGTGTTATTGTTCTAGTCTTTGGAGGTACCTGGTTTCCACTGATATCACCTTTCTTGAGAATACTCTTTTTTCTCCCAACCCGATCCACACTAGTCAGGGGGAAGATGATGATTTGCTCGTTTATACTCTTGCCTCGCCATCTCCTACTTTTATTCCACCTCAAAGAAAGCCTCCTATCACTTAGGTCTATGCTCGGCGCCTACACCCCCCATTCTCGAGCCCTCCACCGGCTGCTTTGACATCGGATCCAGTTCTTAGTGATGACCTTCCTATTGCTCTCCGTAAAGGTAAACGTCAGTGTACTCATCCAATCTCATTCTTTTGCTTTTATAACCATTTGTCATCCTATTCTTGTTCATTTATTGCATCCTTGGACTCTATTTCATTACCTAACAAGGTTTCTGAAGCCTTACTCATCTTAGTTGGTGTGGTGCTATGATCAAAGAAATGGATGCCTTGACTAATTATGGTACTTTGGACTTGGTGCGTTTACTCGCTGGGAAGAAAGCCATTGGTTATTGATGGGTGTTTGCAGTGAAGGTTGATCCCAATGGATCAATCGCTAGGCTGAAGGCTTGTCTTGTTGCTAATGGGGTGGATTATTTTGATACCTTTTCCCCAGTTGCCAAGTTGACCTCTATTCGACTGTTTATATCTAGGGCCGTCACTCATGGTTGTGACCTCCATCAACTTTATATTAAGAATGTCTTTCTTCATGGGAATCTGACTTTAATACCATGAGAAGAGTAAAAAACTAAATTTTGTATTAAAGTAATTAGTTATATATTGCACTTCTACACATAAATATACTAGAAAAATAAAGCCAAAAGAAAAGAATAAATGTACTATTGGGTTTTAGAGGTGGCAACAGTTGCCAAAACAACAAAAAATTTCTTCAAAATCCTCCAAGGATCCCTTGAGGTATCAAAACCAGTTCGAACAAAAGAGGAAGCAGGATTTATACCTCTTATCGGTCTCAAACCGAACTAGAAGGGTGATGCAGTAGTAGCCGGAGGAAACCACATTCTTGGTTTTCCTCTAACAGTATCCACACGAAGAGTGGAACTGATAACCTTTAAGGAAACGGTCTCGGATGAAGTTCCGGTGCCAGCCAAGTCTAGATCCGAAGAGGGAAGCCGAAAACCCGAGGATTTGACGCTCAAATCACACAAAGAGGGGGATGTTCTCCAAAAACACTCTCTCTAGCACAAGAACACTTTTCTTGAGAAAATGGGCAAATGAAGGCTTAGGGTTATGGTTTTCCATAAATGTCCTTTTATAGGAAAACCCTTGCCCTTGAAATGTCCAAAGTGCCCTTCTCATTAAAAGAGGTTAGGCTACACGCATCCCTATGCATTATGGGGTGTTCCCTCATGGGCTTTAAGCCTATGAACAAGCCCAAGCTTTCTTTATCTCTAAGTGAGGGCTCTTAAACCCAGGATTCCACTAATACCGTGACATTCCATTCTCAAGATTGATCTCCCTCATATTTGGATCATATCCAAATCCATTTTATATCAACCCCCACACTCTTCTTAGTGTGTGACCCATTAGGTTCCCAGTTATGTTGGTCACTTGATTCAACTATTGAATCAAGCAAGTCATGAGCGGTATCTAGCAACACATCATGACCCCCAATTGACCTTAGAGTTAGTAGTCTAATTGCTAACCCTTCCGTAGACAATTACCATACAATTCATCCTTTCACCAATCTATACCCCACTCGGTTCAGAGCATGGATAAAGTGTAGCTCCCACTACACTGGTTACGCCACATCTAGCCCAAATGATATTAGATCTTTTCCCCGGACTCATTACTCAACAGTAATGCACCTAAATACATTCTTCATGTCATTTCCACTATGGCTAAAGATTCCTGAGTAATGATCCTGACAAGAGGCCACATGTATATTCTCCCTCTATTGAGAGTAGCGAATCCTTTGTTGGCTACTCAATTACCTTCAAGTACCTCAAGTTGTACCCAATCATCACCCTATGAGTTACCTCTGAAGGCAACAAGGAATAAAGTTAAAGTACAAAATCAACATCCAAGATATCCTTGATCACCTAAGTCTAAGAATACTTGCACCATTGCTATGATGAGACTATCATCTACATTCGATAGATAATCCATATGATTGTCTCATAGTAGGTCTCCAATGTACTTAACTACTCTTAGCAAGCATCCACATGTCAACTTTAATCAACTCATGATTATAGTTTATAAGATCTACTTCTTGATCCAACCAAGGAGTATGACAGCGTTTATCCGGATTAACAATGTCGGGTCTCGTTAATCCTATGACTAGGGATAATTTAGTTACTAACATAATTGCACATGATAGGAATCTTATTATCATGATCTCATCATGATTTCCTTAATGCTATGTTATATATCATGAATTTTATTAATTTGATTAAAGATCTATATCAATTCAACATATGAATATCAAATTAATAAAGATGTATGTCATATTAAATAATATGTAATACGATAACAAAATGCTAAGGGTAGATTGCCTTAGAGCACTTTATCTAAAATAAAAAAACTCCCACTTGAACTAAAGTCAATCGTCTTTATATCTCATACCATAGGTGAGCACATGAGAGTCAAACTTTGTCTAGGGAAGTGGCTTAGTCAAAGGATCAACAATATTCTTATCAGTGGGTAATTTCTCTATAATTACATCATGTCTACCAATGATTTCTCTAATCAAATGGTATCTCCTAAGTACGTGTTTGGATCTTTGATGAGACCGTGATTCCTTTGCTTGCGCAATGGCTCCATTGTTGTTACAATACAAAGGTATCGGACCTACAATGCTAGGTACCACTCCTAGATGTGTAATGAATTTTCGTATCCAAACTGCTTCCTTAGCTGCTTTAGAAGATGCAATGCACTTTGATTTAGTTGTGGAATCCCCAGTCGTATCCTGTTTGAAACTCTTCCAACTGATTGGGCCACTATTCAACGTGAACACATAGCCTTATTGAGATTTAAAACCATCTCTATCAAATTGGAAGTTGGCATCGGTATACTCGCTTACAATTAGATCACCATCTCCATAAATCAGGAATACATCCTTAGTCCTTCTCAAGTATTTAAAGATATTCTTGACAGCCAACCAATGACCCTCACGAGGGTCAGACTAGTATCTGCTAGTGACACTCAAAGCATATGATACGTCGGGTCTAGTACATAACATAGCATACATGATTGATCCTATAGCCAAAGCATATGGAATCATACCCATGTGAGTCTTTTCATCCTCTGTATTTAGATACATGGATTTTAAGAGTGTTATCCAATGTGTCATGGGAATGTTTCCTCTCTTGGACTACTCTATGCTAAACCTCTTCAACATCTTGTCTATATATGTAGACTATGAAAGACCAAGCAACCTTTTGGATTTATCTCTATAGATCTTAATCCTCAATATGTAGGTCGCTTCTTCAAGGTCTTTCATTGAGAAATTTTTGGATAGCCAAATTTTGACTGATTGCAATGCTGAGACATCGTTCCCGATAAGTAATATGTCATCCACATATAACACTAGGAAAACGATTGCGCTCTCACTAACCTTCTTATACACACAAGGCTCATCCGAATTTTGTGAGAAACCAAACTCTTTGATTGTTGCATCAAATCGGATATTCCAACTCCTAGATGCTTGCTTCAATCCATAAATGGATCTTTGAAGTTTGCATACTTTGCTGCCATTTCTACATATGAAGCCCTTAGGTTGTGTCATGTACACTTCCTCGAATAGGTTTCTATTAAGGAAAGTCAGTTTTCATATTCATCTACATTCTGTTAAACGGCAATGAGCAAAGCAATGACTAGGAGTATCCCAGTGGATTTGGCATGGCTACTCGACTAAGTCTCGTTTATAGCTGTGCCAATTCCTTGTTCTTGACAATAACCTCACTAAAGCCTAGCTTTGTGTGTGTGTAAATATTACCTTCCATGTTCGTCTTCTTTTTGAAGATCCATTTGCACCCTATGGGTTTTATCCCTTCGAGTGGATAAACCAAAGTCCATACTTGGCTTGTATCACACACCAATTTTTCGGCCCCTGCGTGTGCAACGTCTAGCCTCGTGCTAGACCAGCCTTCTAACACCCAACTCACTGATGCCAGATTATCCCCACTTTTATAGTCACCCACTCAATGTCGAATGCCCAGATCCTTCATGTAAAATCTGTCGACTCGACTCGCAACGCATCTTCTCAACATTGATCTCACTTGGCGCCTCGCGCTCATCTCTGACTCACGCATTGCTCTATAACATGTGCCCCTTAGGCCAACTACTTGACTCCCCTAAGCACGACACTCCTACATAGCACCAACTGTCTATGCAACCTGTTCTCGCACTGCCTCAAGGGTCCCTCTCTCAATGGCCCTCCACATGCTCTTGCATAGGCCCCAAGGCCTAGACGCTGCTCTTGTGTTACGCTCGCCACTTGCCTCCCCAAGGGCGTCTCCAATTAAGTTCCAAGCGATAAGCCCACGCCATGCCTCTCCATGCCGCTCTCTAATTCCCACACGTACTGGGCCAAGGCCCACTAAGGTGATGCCCCCCATGATCCGCAGTCACGAGGCACCATTGCCTAGTGCAATGGCTCGCACGCCCGCACTGGTTAAGGCCCCTCCGGCCGACACCTCATCCTTGTGGCCCTTGTCTAGCCAAAGGTAGGACCTTTGTTCTAGTTCTCATGCCCTTCAAGGCATCTCATCTGTTTGTTTGGACATCATGCCCCCTCGAGTCTCAATGGCATATGGGCTATAGATCTCAACGCCAGTTCCGTTGGCCCTTCTTGCCGAGGAACTATGCCCTTCTTTCATGCATTGTGCTAATTGGTTTTGCCTTGCCATGGGCTCATCAGGAGAGCAGCTTCAACTTCTAACTAGTCTGTACATGGTAGGCCAACACCCACTTCATAGTCCCCCTCGACCACGGACGTTTAACTCGCCCTCTACATCTTGTCTTACACCCCGTGTCTTGCTCACATACCCATGCGCCGCCACCCCGGAAAGAATCAACCACTCACACGCACGCCGTCGACACAACCGTCCCCACGCACTCCATCGCGCACACCCCGGGCCAAGACATTCTCTTCCCGGTGCACTCGCCCGATCAAACCGCACAAGTGTGTAAACAAACTCCTCCCCCACTCAAATCTCGTACCCATTTCATGAAAGGCCTCTCATCGTTTCTTTACACTAAGTCTTCTTGTCTTCATTCATTATCATCCACCAAGGTCTTTGCTGATTCCACTAGGCCTCGGGGAACGTTCGGTAAAGGAGATCCGAACGCAGCAAATCATGCTATGTTATATTCCAAAGCATCTCGAAAGTAATGCGTCCTTTAGCACATACTTACGCCTCCTAAGCTCCAATGCCTCATTAACAGATCTTGGAAAAGAATTTCATCATGATTACTACCCAAAAAGTGCTGTTTTATACCTTGAATTTTCTATGTTTTGAGCACTTTTGTGTAGTAATTGGCCTAACTAACCCAGCTGACATGTTAAGGACCTAACAATGCTACTAATCAAATTTTGTGGCAAGTTTGGTTGTTTTTAGACTTTATATCTTGAGGGTGTGGTTTCGTCAAGGCATGAAGAATCCATTGCGCCTTAGCCAAAGCATAGTAGAAGAAGGCAAAAGCAGAAGGCACATGCAAGCAAACCTTTTCAAAATTCAAGAAGGGTGGTAAATTTTCGCAAATTCTGCGAATTTTCGCATCTCTACGTACTGTGCCTCCCTCGTAAATCTCCCACTGAACCTTCCTGCTTTGACTTTTTGATTTTTGATTTTTTCCCACTTTCTCCTCATGTAATAGTGTTATGAGTTGTAGATTTTGGTAATTTGTAAGGGGTTTAGTGTTATAAAACAGCCCTGAAAAGACTTTGTAATTATTCAGTTAATGTCCTGTAAAGCTTACAACATAAGCTTTCTTATTTTCTCTCGTTTTCTCTCTTCTCTTTCTCAATAACCAAACAACCTCTGAAAAGAGGAGCGGCTAAACCCTTCGTTTCCTTGGGGTAAAGGAAACTAGGTGAAGGTTTTGGATGAAAAGGTGAGGGTCTTCCATGTTTTAACAAAGGTATTTTCCACCATTAATGGTTTCTTTTCAAACATTGGTTTTATCCCTTCGGGTTACCTTAAATGAATCCATTTGCTGCCTGTCTATTGGATGCTTATTGATAGATTCATTATTATCTCGTTAGTTATCATCATGGGTTATTGGAAGCAGATTTCAATGATGTTTTTATTTCCTTCAAATTCTAGGTTCGATCCCTTCGATTCACCTTGAATGGTTAGTATTTGGTAAGCTCTCAGGGCTCATTGGATACTTATCGCTAGATCCAGTGATGTTCGTCAATTATCATTTATGGACCATTGGAAGGTGAGTCAAGGAGATGTTCTTCACTGTCCGAAACCACTAATGGGAAGCAAATACCAATTTTCAAGGATATTTATTTAGGATCAGTTATTATAGCTAAACGAAGATCCTGTGAGATAATCATTATATGTTATCCTCCCCAATGCGAGAAAAGACTTAAACTCCCCTCTTGCCTAAAAACATGAAACCTAAAGAATTCAGACACTGGGGCGGATTACTTTCATGTTTGCAAATTTTTATTTCTAGTTTTAACACTAAATCCCCTTATCACAACCCAAATATCCAAAATGAAATCACCAAGAGGCTTATTGTCGTACTATTTATACGAAGAAAACCATCCCTATGGACGATCCTAGAGCCGCTATACGAATCGGAGTTTGAAGAAGGGGCAGGAGAAGGAGCCCTCGACCCGCAACAGATAGAGGATAAAAAAATAATAAAGAAAGATAAAGAAAGACTTTTTTAATCTTTACTTTATGTATGGGAGATGGTCGGTGGATCTAAAGCCATGTGATTGTTAATCCTGCAAATGAGTTATTCGTGACCGAGGTCTCGAACTCTCTCTTCCGTCTCTTCCGTTGATGAATTGTTTTTTAGTAGTAATGTCATTTATATGAGGTATTAGGTTATAAATTTTGTTGATTTAAGATACCCTATGGGCTAGACCGCGAATCACCAGGCTTCTTGACTTGCTTGAAGACTACTTGCCCACACACCCCTTGTGTGAGGCTCCTTCAACTTATGTCACCTCTTAAGACTGTTATCTTTATATAAGCTAACTCTGATCCCATGTCTTCAATTGATACTCCATTAATCAAAGGAGACGTCTAAAACTCCAACATACGTGATCTCACCCACCATTTTAAGCTAAAGGCCCCCGAGAGTAACGTGCCATCTCTTGCGCCTATTCTCACCTTCTAGCGTGCCTCCCTTCCCAATAGGTAGCAACGACATCATAAGATCCATAGGTACACCCACACTCTTGGGTCCTCCTTGTTGTAGCTTCAATTCCTCCCAAGGCTTCCATAATTTCTCGCATATATACGGGAGTTGTACACTCTTTTTTTTTATGGCCAAAATTCCCTGAACATTCTTGTCACACGGATGTTCACTACTTCTCTCGTGGTCCTTGTTGATCTCTTCTCTCTATAGTACTCTAACACCACACTAAGATCTTAATCCACTAGCCATCAATGAGGTCTTCTTCGGTAGACATCTTCTAACTTCCATGTACTCCCATGTGAAGTTTCCTGATGGTCTTGTCCTCTAAAGGGAAGTCATCTTCTCCCCAGTTCAAGTCAAGGCCGATCTCGACTTCTTTCACCATTGCCCTCATTCCACTTAAAGGACTTAGAGTTTCTCCACTCTCTTCAAGACTGTATAATTTTCTCTCAGGCTCCTCTTGAAATCAACTTTGTAGTCTACTACTTCAATAGCTGACAACAAGCCATTCATCGCATGACTCTTCTCAGGTTCATTTGTGCCCACCTTATAGGCTACCTTCGAAATTCAACAACCCATTTGTCCTAAACACGTTGATGTACACTATCAAATGTCGAACTCCTTCATTTGTTCTTTGATAGAACCCTTCTACTTAAGATTCTTCAAAGACTCTATTTCCATCCATGCAACATCTATGGGAGGGATTGACTCATCGTTCCCTTCCTTCAGGATTCCTCCCACAATCCCGACATGATGTCCCAAGCCTATTCAGCATCCTTATCTGTCCTAACTCTTGATCAAAGCATAACATTCCCTTCAACTCCATGGTGTCAATCGCCTCTCAATCCTCTATCACCATGCGCACCCCAGTGCTAAGGGACTCACTTAAACACCTAGATCCAAGCCCCACAAGAAATCTCTACTATGTCATCTGGAGTAGTTTGTAACTCCCCTTTGAAGGTTCTACACCCTAATAGCTTTCAATCCTTAGAACTTGACCTTCCAGTGCTTTTCAAGTAAAACTGCCCATTGATAATCAAACAGACATACTGATACAAACCCCATCCCACGACACCCCTTATGTCAACTCGCTTCTCCTACCTCTCTAAGTCTACGAAACAAGTGTTAGGGTGAAGCTTCGATCTCTGTATCGCTTCTGATTTGTAGGTCACATCCTCTGCTCAATCTTTCAGGGAACTCTCTCCCAGTCCACACACTTCTATGTGCATCCATGAGCTATCCCTTGCTCTCCCAACTTTATCTCTGACATCAAGCGCAGCCTCTTGTGTAACCATGCACCATAGGACTCCATACTTCGTCCCCATTTACATATCCACGTTCTACCCTTATTACAAGGGTAAAACATAGCATATCACGCTTCTGCCTCCTAGTGTCGAACGCATCCAATGGTTCACTAGGACTTTGCGAGTGGCTACTCTGTCACACCCCCACCCATACTAGCGGCAGGTGTTCCAGCCACCCCACAGAAACCCCCAGCCGTTACTTCCAACGACTACATAATCCTGTGAAACGAAGCCGTGTTGCTTGCTGAAAACCCGTATAAAAATTTTTCTTTTCTAAACTTGTGATTTTATAAAATTTCGACAACATACAAATAAGATACAGACATATCCCAAGACCTCAGATATGTTGCTTATATTTTTCAAAATATGGCAACCAACACTCTTTCTGTAAGAGCCTTCGTGCTCATCACATTTTCACATTGCTGAAAACTATGTACACACATATGCTCAACCTGCACAAATTCAAAAGGGCATACGCTATTTAATATAACACTATACTAAAAATCGAGAATCCTAATATGCTCCAAATATCCTGTGCCCAGACCCGAAAATAGCTTTAAAACAAAAATAATGAGCTAAACGGGAGCTCATGAGGATGTTTATAAACGCTTTGCTTTTTCCGAAAATATCTCAAACTGTAAACTCTCTTTACAAGACATTTTCCAGAACCTTGCTTGCTTGTTTTGCTTTGAGAGGCCGCACGGTAAGCCAAAACTTTTCATAACCTTCGCGCTTTTAAAAGTTTTCCTATAAAACTTTCCATAAACGCGGGAGCCTGGGCTTCGACCGCTTGCTTTAAATGTTTCTAAAACTTTTCAAAAACTGTTTGCTTGCTTTGCTTTAAAAGTTTATAAAAACTTTTCATAAATGCGGGAGCCTTGGCTTCGACCGCTTGCTTCCAAAGTTTCTAAAACTTTTCATAAACACGGGAGCCTGGGCTCAACCGCTTGCTTTAAAGGTTTATAAAACTTTTCATAAATGCTGGAACCTGGGTTCAACCGCTTGTTCACTAGTGGTTGATTTTCAAAACTGTGTGAAAAATGTTTATAAATCAAGATCAACCACTGGAGGCCTTTCTTACTTGCTGTCCCCTAGTAAAACACGGAGTTCTGGCTTCAACCGTGCTCTGAAGGACCCGAGTCCGCATCACCTAGGTGGAAGGGCCTCGCTCACTTTCCCTTTTCTCCGGGTAAATATGGTGGAATGACCTTGGTCTACGCCACTACAATTTAGCTAAAGGTTAACCCTATATACTCCAAGACGCGCCACCTGCCTCCTTAAATGCCACGACGCACGAACTAAGCTTCTGCCGACTGTGCAAATCTAAAATGCATGAAATGATGTCATAACACCACCGCCAAGACGCACGAATACCTCCGAATCGGTATGCTTGCTTAAAACTAGGATTTCGTTAGGCCTGCTTTTAGAAAATATACTGTTTGCTTGCTGCTACCAAATATGTTTTACAACTCAAAACCATTGCTTACTTGTTTTTTAAAAGTATGGTTGAATGCATCAAAATCATTACTTGTTTGCTTTTCACATATGGTTTAAATCAAAACCATTGTTTGCTTGCTAAACTCATTGCTTACTTGCTAAACTCATTGCTTGCTTTAAAATATGGTTTACAATCAAAACCATTAAATACCAGTGTAAAACAGTTTATAATAATACACTAGTATTTGAAAAATAGGTTTAGAACACTCACCTTCCTTTACACACTGAAAGCACGACTAATACCTCTCTCCCGCGCTCCGCTACCCCACATTCATATTAGATCACACACGCTAACACAACCAAAACAATTTGTACTCGCTACAATTAAAATTTTCGTAAAAATATGGGCCCCAAATGCCATTCACAAGCATATGGCTAGATTCTATACTCAAGGGACTTTTCATAGTCTAAAAACACCCGAAAACATTTCTGAAAATTCTGTCCGGACTGTCTGAATAAAATCCTGAAATTTTAACCCGAACTGTCCGAAAACAATCCCGAAATTTAGCCCGGACTGTCCAAAAATAGTCCAAAAAATTCCTAAACTCAATCCAAAAATTTTGGGACTGAAATTTACGGCCTCTCACGGCTCTAAGAAAATTTAAAGTAATTACATAGCTTTTAAAGCTCCGGGAATAACACAAGTAGGAAAATCTCCTAATTCTCAAGCTTGAAGAAACACTAAGATATTGGCACCTACGCGTAGCTCTCGTCGCATAGTCCAACTTTGTCTTCTGCTCCGACAAAAATCTACGGTCCGATTTCCGTAAATCTTAGAAAAAAGCGAAGAGAAGAAAAAAAATAAAAAAAATCTTGTCACTCTCTCTCCACGCCTCCGCGCTTCGCCTGCTAGCCTTCTGATTTTTATCTTTTAATTACTATTATTATTATTATTATTTAGATACATAACTTATATTGCCTCATTCGGGTCCGTTTCTGTCCCGAAAATTTTTATTTCTTTTCAGTTCAATTTATTTGAACTTAACTTAACTCCCGTCATTTCCTGACTTCCGAGATTTTCGTAAAAATCTCGTCCCTGAAATCATTGGCAACTTATCACCCAGAAATTCATAAAATATTCGAATCACCAGACTCGATCGAACTTTTTCGGGTCACTAGATTCTCATGACGAATTTAATGCATGCTACATCTGTTTACCATCCTAGAGATCTAGAGAATTTTCAGACTTCCCGAACCATTTTGCAATTTATTATTATTATTATCCTTTTGAAATTTTCATAATTTGTACTTCCACCCTCCACTTTCCTTTAATCGCACAAGCACAATTCTTTAAAAACTTTACAATTTCATCCTAAAACAACTTTCAAAAATACTACTACGACACTCAAATAATTAATAAGCCCTCGTGCACATATGCTAATCTCTACTGCTATACATACCGTATAACTTCAGACTCGGTGTTACATACTCGCCCACTCTTGCTTTTACTCCATTACGAGGCCTTTCATCTCCTGCCTCTTATCTTGCAACAGGTACTTAAATACCTCTATCTCAGCTCTCAACATACCGTGGGACCACTCTTTCCTCGGTCTTATGCCTTAGCCTATAACAAGGTAACTTAGTCCCTGCTTGCTTCTCGATCATGTAGCAAGGCAACTCTTCCTTCTGGTCATGTCTTCTCGTTCAGCGGTAACTCTTCCCATTGTCTTGGTCTAAGAACCATCTACACTGCATTATCCATGCAATCATTGGGTTCCTCTTAAATCTTGTCTCAACATCTTTAACTTAACTTTGATGCTGACTCACTCATGAGTCTCAAAAAGTGGAAGTTCTCTGTTTTTATCCGACACTCTTGAAGCCTATCACGGCCTCAAAAAAGCAAACATTTTGCTTTGATACCAACTATCACACGCCAATTTTTCGACCCCTGTGTGTGCGGCTTCTAGCCTTATGCTAGACCAGCCTTCTTGCACCCAATCCCTTAACACAAGATTATCCTCGACTTTTTATAGTCACTCCATCAATGCCGAACACCTAGATCTCGCAGGACTTCAAGCCGACTCAACTCTGCAGCGCATCTTCTCGACACTGGTCTCACTTGGCACCTCGCGCATGCCTCTTTCACTCAACACCGACCGCACACCCGCCAGTCCATGCCTCTTAGGCTAGCTACTGACTCCCCCAAGACACCCCTAGAGCACCAACCTGGCTCCTGAGCAACCCCTGCTTCCGCATTGCCTCAAGGTCCCTCTCTCAATTGCCCCCTCGCATGTTCAGCCCCAAGGGGGCCCCGCATACCTTCGTAGCTACACTCGCCACTTGCCTCCCCAAGGGTGTCTCGAATTAAGTTCC
Source organism: Tetrastigma voinierianum (assembly GCA_016808115.1). NCBI lineage: Eukaryota > Viridiplantae > Streptophyta > Magnoliopsida > Vitales > Vitaceae > Tetrastigma > Tetrastigma voinierianum. The sequence continues at coordinate 1,016,946 of JAEQBH010002921.1, read as the reverse complement.
AAGCGATAAGCCCACGCTTAAGCCTCCGTGTTTACGCGTCGCTCCTACACTGTAATCGGCCGAGGCTCGTATCAAGGCGTGTTGCCTCCCTCATGATCCAAGTCATGGCACCATTAGCTTAGTGCATGGCTCTACACGCCCACACTAAGGCTCCCTTTGCCGACACTCCTCATCCTTGCAACCTTTATCTAGTAGGAACTCCTCTGTTCTAGTTATTACGCCCCTCAAGGCGTCTCATTCTTCTGTTTGGACATCATGCCCCCTCGAGTCTCAACGACATATGGATAACAAATCTCGACGCTAGTCCCATTGGCCATTCTTGCCTAGGAACTACGCCCTTCTTTCATACGTTGTGCTAACTGGTTTTACCCTGCCCTGGGCTCATTAGGAGAGTGGCTTCAACTCCCGACCAGTTTGTGTAGGGTAGGCCAACACCCCCTTCATAGTCCCTAACTATAGACAAGCTCAACTTACTCCTCTAACCATCTATGTCTTGTCTCTTAAGGTGTCCTGCTCACATACCCATGCGCTCACCCCTAGAACATTAAACCACTCATTGCGCTCGTCGACACTATAGTCCCCACAGACTCTCATCACACACAACCCCTATCAGCAAATTCTCTCCCTAGCGTACTCTTCATTGTTCGGCTCGGTCAAACCGCACAAGTGTGTAACAACTTGTATACATGGAATCCATCTCCGACTTCATGGCTATGAGCCACTTATCAAACTCTGAACTATTTAGTGATTCTTCGTAGGTAGTAGGCTCATTGTTTTCTATGAACAAGACATCCTTTTGTTCACTGATGAGAAATCCATATCTCTTTAGAAGAGTACGTATCCTACTTGTCCTACAAAGTGCCTGTGCTTCAGAAGGATCAGTTGTTAATTCATCTTCATGAATTATAGTCTCAGGCTGTAAGAGCATCTTGAACTTCACCAAGCTCAACTTTGCTCCCACTGTCCTCTCTTAGAAGAAACTCTTTCTCTAAGAAGACAACATGCTTTGAAACAAACAACCTTTGTTTCAAAGTGTTGTAGAATTGATATCCACAGCTTTCTCTTTACGATGTCCCACAAATGCACACTCGTCGACTTAGCCTCAGTTTATCCGACACTCATCCGCTTCACATAGCAAGACAGCCCATACTGCAGGAGAAAGATGTGGTTTCTGTTGGGTCCATCTCATATGCGATAACTTCAACTGATTTGGTTGAGACTGTTCAAAATGTAAACAACAGTTTCAAATGCATAACCCCAAAAGGATATGGGTAGATCCGCCTTGCCCATCGCCACACCATTATGTTGTGGTGTGTAAGGTGGAGTCCACTAGGACCTGAGATAATCCAGAAACTCTTAGCTGCATTCACCACCCTCAATTCATCTATGATTTTATACCGTCCCTGCTTGTTTCTCTACTTCACTTCTGAATTCTTTGAACTTTTCAAAGGCCTCAGACTTGTACCTCATGAGATACAAGTACCCATATCGTGAATGGTCATCAATAAATGTTATGAAGTAAATGAAACCACCTCTGGCATGCATGGACATAGGATCACATACATCAGTATGTATAAGGTCTAATAGTCCTCTTGCTCGTTCACCCTTTCCTTTAAAGGGTAACTTGGTCATCTTGCCTAACAAGCACGATTCACATATGTAAAATGATTCATAATCAAATGACCCCAAGCTAACACTCTTGTGTAACTTAGTTATGCGCGTCTCACTCATATGGCCAAGACGACAATGCCATAAAAACGATGATTTCAAATTATCTCATTTCTATCTTTTATTGTCATTGACATTTAGAATTGGATTTGACATATCCAATATGTAAATCCCATTGCAAAGTACCACCAGCATAAAAACATCATTTAACATAATGTAACAACTATTGTTACAAAAATTTAAATGAAACCCTTTCTTGTTCAAACAGGAAACATAAATTATTTTTTTTGTCAAGGCTGGCACATAAAAGCAATTATCCAAATTTAAATAAAGTCCACTAGGGAGGTTCAAAACATAAGTCCTAATAGCAGTAACTTCAACTCTTGCACCATTGTCGACTCGAAGGTCGGACTCTCCCTTTGCTAGCTTCCTATTATTTCTTAGGCTCTGCATATCATTGCATATGTGTGAGCCACAACCGGTATCTAATACCCAAAGGTTGTCTCGAGAAACATTATTAACCTCAATGACATAAATGCCTGAATATGATGGTGCATCATATGCCACCTTCTTCTTCGACTCCATGTAAGCCTTGCAATTTCTCTTCGAATGGCCTTCTTTGCTACAAAGGAAGTAAATACCCTTTGAGGAAGTCTCCTTGGCCTTCTTCTTAGCCCCTCCCTTACTGTGATTTTTCTTCTTCGTTTTAGAACTCTTCTGTAACCGTAAGAATCCACAAGCAACACAACTTTACCTTCCTTCTTCAATGTAGGTTCAATTGTTTTAAGCAAGTTGATCAACTCAAGTATGGAGGTCTCTTTATCGTTCATCCTATAGTTGGGCACAAACTATGTAAAACTATCGGGTAAACCAGTTGGAATCAAGTCTATACTCAATTCATTATCCATACCAAAACCCAACTGATCCAACCTCACAATAAAACCATTAATCTTCAGTGTGTACTGTACTGGAGATGTCCCCTCTTGCATCTTTGAGCGAAAGAGCAGTTTAGAGACCTTGAACCTTTCGGATCTCACTTGCTCATGAAACAACTCCTTCAAATGGACGACTATGGCATGAGCTATCAAATAGCCTCATGTTGTTTCTAAAGCTCTAGTGACATAGATGCCAGCATGATACATGTGGCAATCACATTGTCATCCAAGTGCTTCTGATTTGCCTTCTAATCTTCATCGGATGCATCAACACCAAGGGATTTTGGGAGTGGGCCATCAAGGACATAGGCTATTCTCTCCACCTTGAGAACAATTCTCAAGTTCCATAGCCAGTCCATGAAGTTGGCACCGGTTAACTTATTGGCATCCATTGTTGATCATAAGTTCACGTTCGTCGACATGGCTTGATTCTTACAACCTAGATGTAAAAAGAGATTATGTTATATTCTACTTTAAAATGCATGATTATTACGACTTGATAATTACACATTACAACTTCCACTATTTTATTACGAATTGATAGCCCTCACTATTGATCCAAGAGAACCTACAAGTAAGTTCTCCTAGTGGGTTGATATCCAATATCACCAAGAATGACCTTAGGTTTACCCATCAAGCCACCTTGGTCAAAAGGTAGGTATCTTGTCTATGCCAATTGCAATTCCATGCAACTATCGAATCCAATGCTATCAACTGTTGATGTATGCACTATCATTGGGTTATCAACTCTTGATGTGTGTACATATCATGTACACTTGCCCAACTGCTTCTCTATCCAACATTAACCTTGAAGCTAACGAGTCTAGTTAAGGCCAACCCACTAATGAGGAAAACTCATTTCCATTGATAGAACATATTCTTATAGGTTTGGGTTTACCCAATAACCACAACTCTAGAAGAACTCCGGTTCACACCATATTAGTGGAAGATGTTAGCCTTAATATATTTTATTGAGGGGTTTCTTTAAATTAGTCTCATCATTGCATTGGCATGCTTTATATTTATCCATTCATCTCATGAAATTATAAAGATTGTTACTCTAACTATATAGCATGATTATGGACATTCTACAATCAATTCCATAGGCCAAAATGGAATTGACTAGGTCAAACCTAGGGACATGCATGATTATCATGAAATTAAATCAAATTTACATTTTAAGGTCTTCTTTCTTGAATCCTCATTCATTCTCCTTTCTCCTTTGTATCTCCACCAATTAATTCTAATCCTATGTAATCTAATTACATACATTCAAATAAGAGCCTCGAGTTACATTTGAGGGGGATTAAGATGAGAAGATAAATACATTGAGAAAATAGAGAGAGGCAGGGACACGTTGGTCCTATTTACGTAAAAAGATGTAACCATGCAATGTGCTTAATCAACATTAGGCAATGTCCATAATCATCCATCATGCCAACATACACCCTTAAACATGCATTCTCTAATGCTTAACTTTGAAAGTAATGGAAAATGGCACCTCATGATTTCAAAAGCACATGAAAAGGTTTCAACACTTGAACTAAATTGATCCATAAGCTGATTCAACTCTTAAATCACGAGCCTGATTCAACTCTTGAATCTTTTAACTTATTCAAAACCTTAAACATGCATTCTCTAATGCATAACTTTGAAAGTAATGGAAAATGGCACCTCATGATTTCAAAAGCACATGAAAAGGTTTCAACACTTGAACTAAATTGATCCATAAGCATATTCAACTCTTAAATCACGAGCCCGATTCAACTCTTGAATCTTTTAACTAATTCAACACCTTGAACCATAAACCCGATTCAACTCTTGAACCATATTTTCCAAAAATGTGCTATTTTGTCCAATATCTCTTGAATATATTTGCAATCATGGTTTTAGAATTTATTCAAAATGCTTTAAAAAACCATGATTCTAGAAATCTAAGGTTGAACACTTCAATCTCGGCTTGCATATTTCATCTTAGTCACATTAGAGATAATTCCTCAAAATAATGCAAGAGAAAACAAGAGAAAAGGAGTAAAATCCAAACTATAGGTCTTCATGTCACGACATGAGGAACTCGCATCGCGATGTTGCCTGCTGTGAAGAACAACAAACTATGTCATGACCCAATGTCGAGACCCAAACATCACGACATCGCCTGGGCTTTATAAGCCCCACATCGCGATTTTTTTGTTCAGCACCCTGAGAGGCAGGAGTGGATTCTCATGTCGCGATGTGGAGACCCCATGTCGCAACGTTGATGATTTACTTTGGGAGAACACTCAACCATGTCGCGATGTGAACACCTACATGTTGCAACATTGTTTGGGTTCAGATGCACCACATCATGATGTGGGCACCCTCATGTCACAACATTACCTAGGTTCATCACCCATGTCACGGCATGAGTTGGGTTTGACCAGCTCACGTCACAACGTGAGTTGGGTTTCATGTTCGACAGATTTGATAAAAATCCCAAGTTTGGGAGTTCTAATCTCATCCAAACGATTTCTTCTTCATTATAATCAAGTTGGATCATCTAATGACCAGATTACATGAAGAAGAACACTGAATCAAGTCTTTTAAAATCAAAATTCTCATTTTTGAACCTTGGAAAAACATGATAGGAATATTTTATTTCATTTTGGAAAATCTCATTTAGTTTATCAGGATTAACAATGTCCAGTCTTGTTAATCCTATAACTAGGGATAATTAGATACTAAAATAATTGCATATGATAAGAATATTATTATCATTATCTCATCATGATTTCCTTCATGTTATGTTATGTATCATGGACTTCATAAATTCAGTTAAAGATCTATATCAATTCAACGTATAAATATCAAATTAATGAAGATGCATGTCATATTAAATAATATGCAATACATACAATAAGTGCTAAGGGTGATTGCCTTTAGAGCACTTCTCTAACATGTACAATATCTATCAATTTTAATATTTTCATTTTCCTTTTTGGTGGCAAAAATTTACAAATATGTTATTGAATTTGCACCACGGTTCTCAAGCCCCCTCATGCTAACTTGCAATTTACGCACTTTTTTTCTAGCATGTTTTCAAGGATAAGTGAAGATCATTGTGTTTTATTACCTATATTATATTTAGGTTGTCTAACGGAAATGCATATATGCTAGGACAGCTGCCCAATCAGTAATTGAACTCATTGAAATTGAAGAAATAAATTAGTTTTCAAGGATAAGTGAAGATTATTGTGTTTTATTACCTATTATCTTTAGGTTGTCTAACGGAAATGCATATATGCTAGGACAGCAGCCCAGTCAGTAATTGAACTCATTGAAATTGAAGAAAGAAATTAGTTTTCAAGGATAAGTGAAGATTATTGTGTTTTATTACCAATATTATCTTTAGGTTGTCTAACGGAAATGCATATATGCTAGGACAGCAGCCTTGTCAGTAATTGAACTCATTGAAATTGAAGACAGAAATTAATTGTTCTCTGACCATATTATATTTAAAATAGCCAGTTCTGATGAAATCCTAGAAATGCTAGGAGTGCAAAGTGCTTGAACTTTTGTTGAAATTGAAGAACAAAAAATGAATCTTTTAACAAAATACAACTGCTCCTTCCAAAAGCAAAGCAATCTTCATTTAGGAACTTTACTACCATATATAATATACAATCTTTGCTACTACATGGATGGACCTGTTGTAAATTTAAAACTTGATAAAATGATGTAAAAATTGAACTGGGGATCCCTTTCAGTTTTAAGTATTTACAAAAGAATAGCATCGATTATCATAATCACCTTATCAGCCCTCTTTTGGATGCAACCAGAACCATGAGTATGATGCTATCTAGTTTTTCTATGATATATGTTGTATGGTCCGGACTTCTTATGCCTTTCCACTTTGTACAAAGTGTAGAGCTCCAAGCTGAGGCTGTTGCCAAAGTGAGATGGAGATAGCATTACACTTTCCTTTTTTCCTATCGAAACCATTGGTTGAATCAATCACTATCCATGAGATCAGCAATGGTAATTTTGCCACAATTGCTGTGATCTAGTGAATCAAACTGTTTGCTGATCAGCAGGATGTCTTTCTCTGTTATCTTTCCCATCTCCTTTAGCTTGTATATAGCAAATTCAGATTTGCTGCATCAGTGGATTGTTCCAATAAATGTTAGAAAAGTTTCAAGAAAATAATGATGCTCAGCGTAATTGAGGAAAGGAAAAATGAACGAAACTTGCCATAGAATCAGTGGATCTGGAAATAAGAATTTGCAGGAAACTAATGAAAAATATGAATAAATTTGTTTTTATGTTTTTGGTTTTTTGTCCTATTTTCTTCCCTTTAGTTTTTATGCCACTGTAAAGTAAAATTTGGCAGCTAGTTTGATTGACATTTGAAGAGAAAATGGCAACACGATCTTCTCCATTTTATAGTTACTGGAAACCTGTTACAGAATTGATTTGTGACCTTTGAATATTTTAGGAAAAGAAACTTTTGTTCAGTTTCTTGTTTGAAACTTGAATTTGGTTCTTGAGGAAAAAAAAGGTTCCCGAACAAATGCCTGGTTACTTTGCTAAAGCTTAGCACAGTAGTTTATACCAATATTCCTGGGAGATCAAGGAGACTCCTTCCTAGTTCAACATCTGTGTAATAGTGTGAAATATAGAACCCTGAAGGTCTGTACTAAGCTATAAGGAAACTAAGCTGCAAAGCTAGTCATCTAAACTATTAGGCTTAGTTTATCCAAAACCATTTTGGGATGCCAAAAATTTTAAAAAATATAAAGAATAAAAAAAATCAATGATTTGTTTTGTTTTGTTTTATTCTTTTCCACTTTCTCTGTAACCCAAAGTGAAGAAATACGTGTCCTGTATTTTCTCATAGTTTACATGGAAAACTCTGTGGAGGATAGGAATATTTATGACTCAAGGCCAGAGACAAGCTTAATGCATCATTTGACATGTGAAACCAGCAGCAACATAGTAGCATCTGGAGTATTCCTTAACCATTTAAGTGAATTTCTTGTCCCCCTACCCTTAGATCTTTTTCTCTGTATCTGAGATTTCCTCTCATGGCCCTCTCTTAACTGAAACTCCAACTTGCTGGTTCCATAATAAGTTTTGAATTGATAAGTATGCGATTGACATACTGAATTTCTTTTGAATAAGTGTCCTTTAAGCTAATCCTTTCAAAAGAAGAGATTCATCCTACTCATTTTTGTATTTTCTTTTTTTTTTTGGTCCAATCATGGAATATGCCAAAAAGTTTTTATGATTGCAGAAGACCATGGGGACTTTTACATTGTATTTCGCTTGGCTGATATAATTTTCTTTGCCCTGCATCCAGAATTTTCTCTTTGACACAGAATTGCTTGACCATGCAAAAAAGTTATCTTCAAAGTTTTTCCTCCAAGTCTCAATGCAACGGAATACAATACAACTAAATTTGAAGTTTAAACTAAAAGTTTAATACAACACAACCATGGCTAAAACCAAAGATTTTTTTTTTTCATTTGATAAGTAAAAGGCATCAGAATTATAAAATTGCCAAAATGGGGCACACTAGAGTACACACGGGGTATACAACGGTCATTATAAAGCAGAAAAAAGTAAAGGGTAACAAAAGAACTGCTCCCTCAATCCAATCCTAACCAATAGATAAAATCGACTAAGGACATAGCTGTAAGTTTTATGAACTAGTCCGGCCTAGCAAAGCTAAAACCAAAGATACTACTCTTAAGTTGTTTCATAATTCTCAAACTTCACCATCAGGCCATCTTAGCCTGAAATGTTAGTGAAATTTTGATCTGGCATTCTATTTTTACTGAACTTATTTAAGCATCGTTTGATACTGGAAACGTCCTCGAAGTAGTCAGTTATACTGTATAATGTTAGTTCCTTTTAATACATTGAAGACCACTTGAATGCCATTATCTGAACATCTCTCCCATTGTATAGCGTGCTCCATAAATGTCACTTAGAATACCTTTTTTTTCTTTTTCCATATCAATATTCTTAGAACTATTCTTCCACATTTAGCATGTCTAATAAAGTCTCAAACACTAATGAGCAAGGACCATTTGACATTAGACTTCTTCCCCCATAAATATCACTTGGGATATCTCATTCATCCATGTGTACTGATGCGGCTCAACCATGATATTCTCGCTTCGTTCAAAGGGCTTACCGCTTTAAAAACGCTCACTATGTCGGGAGAAGCTCATACTTATACGCGGTGAACTTTCTCCCCTCTTCGATATGGGGAGTGACAAACACTCTCCATGCAGACACAATATCCTCGTTGTGTCCCATAGGATCACGAGGCTAACTGATCCTTCCCCCCCCTCCCTAGGTGAGGATATACAGCATATTTCTTGGGGTTTTTATCGCTTTATGTTGTTACTATTTTATCCTTATATTGGTATATATAATTAAACCCTAGCCACCGCCCATCATGATCCAATGATCACATGCTTTTGGGCATCCTGCTTGTGCTGTTCTCGAACTCCTTCACGAGATAGTAGATGTTCGTCTTGCATGATTGTCATTCTTTTCAATGGTCGAAGAATCTTCTTCCACCACTGCCGTCATACCTCCTCGTCATCCGATAGTCTTGAACGGGATTGATACGTCTATGAATTTAATTATTCTCAATGTTAATGCTCAAGCACCGCTAAAACTCACAGCCACAAATTATTCCGCGTGGCGGCTCCAATTCATATCTCTCCTATTTTGGTATGATTTACTTGGCTTTGTCGACTGCTCAAAGCCGTGTCCTTCGACAATGATAACTTTGCCCAATGTCGCATCCCCTTTCCCAAATCCGAACCATATTCTCTAGCTCAGACAAGACTAATTACTTCTCAATGCAATTGTTGGGTCCGTTTCTGCCACCCTAGTGTAGGTTATCTCTACCTCCACCACTTCTTGTGCTGCATGGACTACACTCTCGAACAAACGTATGCCTCTCCTTCATACGGACGGATCATGACGCATCGCCAGAATCTTGCTAGTCCTCTGCAAGGTGATCGGATTATTATCGACTATATGCAAGATGTCAGACATAATATTGACTCTCTTGCCCTTATGGATGTCTCTGTTAACTTTGATGAGCTCTCTATCATTGTTTTGAACGGGCTTGGCCTGGCCTACTCACACATATCCCATGCCCTACAAGCTCGAGACACTCCAATTACTTTTGGAGGAATTATATTTGAGGACTACTAAACATGCAGGCCCACCCCCTTCGGGGCCTCTTCAACACCACACGCCAAATTCGACCACGCTTTAGTCAATTGGACACTCTTCACCCAATCACACCCAGATTGCCTCGAAGACGGAACCATAGTCGATCTCAATAGTCATGGCCCTACTTGACACCCCCCCGCAATACCGACCAGCTACTCCTCCATTGTCTTTGCGGCATCTAGCTCCACTAACTCAAATTTCAAGCATAGTCGCACCGTGCGCACAAATTTGTGGTATAACCCGCACTCGCTCTCTAAGCAGCTGCACTTATTCATCCACCCAGCACTCAGATCTCTTCCACTTGCCCCTGCCTGAGCTTAGCGCTGGACCTTCACTGCACCCTATGCCCACACTATAATCCATTACTCTAATCTTGGTAACTCTTCGAATTGGGTCATTGATTTGGGCGCCTCTCACCATGTGACCACGGATCTTACTACCTTGGCCGTTCATGAGCCGTACATCGCCTCCGATAGTGTTCTTATTGGTGATGGTACAGGTTTATCTATTGCTAACATTGGCTCTTTCACCCTTACCTCTCTCCCTACACCATTATTATTTACCAATGTGTTACATGTGCCTGCAATGTCTGAAAACCTTATTTTGGTCTTTGCCCTTTATGTTGATAACCCTATTAATGTCCTGTTTTTTTACTCTTCTTTCGAAAGTGTGATCGTCACACAAGGTTACTCTAGTTCGTAGTAGCTAGAGATCAAGTGTTCACACGTCTGAGTCATCCACCTTCACTTCCGCCGCCTGTCTTCTTCAATTTAGTCCTCGTTTTTGGCTATCTCCATGTGGCATAGTCATCTAGGTCATTTGTCTTTACATATATTTCGCAAATTTCTAAGTGTTCTAAATATTTCCTTTCTCGAAGAACATTTATGTTAATTTTCTTGTACCTCCTGTCATATTAATAAAAGTCACAAGTTACCTTTTGCTAAATCAAACATTACCTCTTCCTCTCCTCTTGATATCATTTTTTCTGATGTTTAGACCTTACTCGTTTATTCTTCTAATGGTTTTCACTACTATGTTATTTTTGTTCGCCATTATACAAAGTATATTTGGCTTTACTCATTACGTCGAAAATCGGATGTTCATTCCACCTTTGTTGCCTTCAAGTAACTTGTTGAAAGCTATTTCAACACCACCATTAAAACACTTGTACATAGATAATGGGGGCAAATTTTTAGCCCTTCGGTCCTTTCTCGCGACCCCATGGTATAACCCATCTCACTATACCTCCCCACACTCTTGAACATAATGGGTATTCTGAACGCCAGCATCGGCATATTGTCGAAACGAGTCTCACTCTTTTGCATCAGGCATCCATCTCTCTCACCTTCTGGCCGTATGCATTTGCTACGGTTGTCTATTTAATAAATAGAATGTCTAAAGTTGGGCTTTCCCTTGGTTCCTCTTTTGAAAAGTTATTCAACAAAGCTCTTTACCCATCCAAACTCCGTGTCTTCGATTGTTTATGTTTTCCTCAGGCCCTTATTCTTCCCATTAAATACAATCCCAAATCCAAATTTGTGTCTTTTCTGATTACTCCTCACTCGCAGTGCCTTTCTCCTCATGACCCTACCCTCAAAAAAATATGTGTCCCACATGTCAGTTTGTGGAAAAATGAGCTCATTCAAGGTCTCTCGGTCTACCCCATCACCCCTGCACAGACACAGACTTACACTCCCAGCCTTCACTGCTTCCACCGTGCGGTTATCCAATCCGCCTCCTCTTCCCCCTATCTATACCGCTCGACCATCGGAACTCGCCACGCCATCACCATCCCCCACTCGTCCCTCCCAATGATCTGCAGATCTCCTTACCCATACTACTCACTCACCCAAATTGGGTTACGCCATCACCATCCCCCACCTGGGTCTCTCCTCCCATCGAACTGCATCTCCCTTACCCATATCGTCGACCTCACCCGAGCTACTGCGCTCATCACCATCCCCACCAGTCCTCCCGCCGACCTGCATCTCCCTTACTCATACTATCGAATTCCACCCGACCATACGCCATCACCATCCCCACCTCGCCCTCCCATCGAACTCGCATCTCCCTACCCATATCACACCTCACTCGACCGCGCCATCACTCATCCCTCCCGTTGCACCATCTAACCCACCATACCGGGACGACTTCCACCTAACTGTCAGACTCATCACCATCACCTCACCCGTCCTCCCACTGACCTACATCCCCAACCCCACCCGTCCTCGCCCAAACTGTAGGACTGTTAGGTTCAACACCCTTCCCACCCTCACCTAGTCATACACTCGACCCCTTACTCATTCCCACCACCAGTCCACCCTCTCCCTCTCCCCCACTAAACCATCATCACATGCAAACTCGCTCTAAAAATGCCGTCATCAAACTCAACCCAAATACGGCTCACCACCACACTCCAACTATCATCAATCCCACACATCGCCCCAAGCCTCTAAGATCCCAGCGGGTTCAGCGATATGAATATGATGCTCTCATCCGTATCACTACTGGCTCTAATCTCCTCGGGGACCGGGCGTAATAGGCCGGGCAACAAATGGGTGTTTTGCATTAAATAAAATCTTGACGGCTCTATTGCACGGTATAGAGCTCGCATTGTTGATAAGGGCTTTCACCAACAGCCAGGCATTGACTTTCACAAGACTTTTAGTCCCGTGATAAATCTCATCACCTTCCGTACTGTGCTTAGCATTGCACTTAATCGCAAGTGGGGAATTCACTAACTTGATATAAAGAATGCCTTTCTCAATGGGCATCTTACAGAGGAGGTCTATATGGCATAGCCACAGGGCATGCGACACGCTGATTATTCGCATCATGTTTGTCATTTACACAAGGCTATTTATAGTTTCTAAACAAGTTTCATGAGCTGGGTACTATGGAGCTCACTCTGCTTCTACTTTGTCTGATCCTAAGATCGCCCTCTTTGTTTGTTTACTCCCATAGTAATGCGCTCCTCTATTTCCTGGTTTATGTTGATGATTTGATTATTATAGGTAGTGACCCTTCACTTGTCGACAATATTATTCTAAGAATCCTGACTCAATTCTCCACAAAGACTCGTGCACGCTCTTCTTTGTGGAGTCAGGTTCCAGCCACTTTTTAATCTGCCCTACTTTCTCAACAAAAGTATGTTATCACCTTATGAGCAACATACATGCCAGGGCTCCAAACCCCGCCTATACCTCGCTTGTCGTGGGTACTTCTCCGATCAAGCCAAAAGAATGGTATTATGCCGGTCAATGCCACCATGTATACCGTCAGATGGTTGGTGGCCTCCAACATTCAACGACTTGACTCATATTTCTTCACGTGAATAAACTCTCATAGTTTGTAGTAATTTTTCAATGCATCCAAACACCATCGTGTCAAACGTCATTATCTTAATGGCATGACATCCCTTGGTATCCTATTTTCAGACACTTTGACATTGCATGAAGTTTCTCCGATGCAGATTACCGGTAACTGCATGATTTGTGTACTCCATTGTGTGCTTTTCTTATTTCCTCCGTCCTAATCAAATTTCCTAGAGTTCTACAAAGCCAAACTGATTTACTGCCCTTTTCTTCTACTAAGGTTGAGTATCAGGCAATTGCACTGCACGCCGAATTGCAATGGGTGACATCGTCATGTCTAACTTCGTCTCAGAGTAGTTGCCACCCACCCCTCGTTTCTGACAAACTGGTGCCACTTATCACCCGCCATTTCATTATCGTATGAAAATACCTGCATTGATTATCATTTTGTTTACGACTTGTCACGCCTGCTCGTATTGTTCATTTCTCGCCGGTGACTAGATCACGATGCAATTTTACTTAAATCTCATCCCTATTCCTCACTTATTTATGTAACAAGATTGGTGTTATTTCCTCTGCACATTCATCTCAGGCGATTAGAGTACATTTTAGGGCTCTCACGCGCTTTATGCTACATTATTTTGTCCTTATATCAAGTATATATATAACCTTAATTCCTTAATAATATGCAAGTCTCTTTCATAATAAGGGATTGGTTCTAATATCATTTGGAACGACTCGGTCCAACCATATAGATATTTTCTGCTTCCTGCTCAAGGGGCTATCATAGCTTCAAAATATGTCTACTAGGTTGAGAGGAGCTCATACTTATATATAAGGCTAGGAACTTTCTTACCTATCCGATGTGGGATGTGACATCCCATATCAATATAGTTGAAACTTTTCTTTCCCAGTTAGTGTCTATTCTCTTTTAAAGTTGTTCTCAAACACTCTAATGTGGGAATATCATTCAACCTTGGACATCATTTGAAATATGATTGGGTCATTCAACCTTGGTAGCATTAGCATCAGTTTCTTTCTATCCTATTTATAATCTTAATTGTCACATGGTGAACTTCTGTAGTTTCTTTCCTATTTAAAAGCTTGATCATTACTTTGCTAATTTTAGTTTTATAATTTATGTCATGTTATTATTGTTAGCTGATGTTGAATCTTCATTTTTCTAAGCCCCAATCCTAAGTAGTAGTGGCTTTTTGGCTGGTTGCAACAGCATTGCATAAGATTGTAGAATTTGAATGAACATGTCATTTTGATCATAAAAAGGCAATAGCTAGCTAGAAAGAAAAATACCTGATTGATCCATCATTGTCAAGGTCTGCAGCAACTAAATCTCCAAGAGTGAGCTTCTTCTGAAGAACCCATTTTGCAATCCTTCGATTCCTTTTATCAATCCTCAGCTCAGTGAGGTAGAGAAATGCCCTAGCAACAGCAAGGGTGCTTACCAATAGCCAAATGATTGCAAAGCACCTGCCGGGCAATGTTTCAAAAGCATAATCCCCATATCCTACTGTTGTGACTGATGTTACGGATAGGTAGATACTATCGACCCAAGGCAGATTCTCCAGAAAATGTATTCCAATGATCCCAATGGCAATGCAAATAATGACCACTGCCAATGCTAAAGCCACTTTCATTCTTATTCTCATTCTCCCCTTTTCTGTGTCTATCATATATGTCCTCATCATTGTATTGAACTGGTTGAGATCAACAGTGCCCATCATAACTTCCTCTTGCCTGTCAAGAACATAGGTGACCAGACCATGGAGCAAAATATCAATAAAACCAAAGCCAACTAGGATGAAAACACAAGTGAACATCTTGGTAAATGTTGTGTCTGGAACAATATCTCCATAACCAATTGTGCAGAGAGTGACAACAGAAAAGTATAGAGCATCCACTGGTTTTACTGTGACTATCCCCTTGAAACTTCCACTTTTCAGGCAGAATATTACAATTCCGACTATTCCGTACAGAACAACCCATATGTAGGCTTGCCGGACGATTCGAGGCATTGATTTTCTGGAATAAGGTCTTGGGTCTGTAGAAGCTGTAAAAGCATCATCCTTGGCGTCAGTAAAGACAGAAGGAGCAGAGTGTGAGCGGCGGGTGAAATTTCTGTTCGTGCTCCTGTTCCTGTTGAAGTTTGAGATGAGGTTAACAAATGGAGAATTGGGTGCTGTGATGATTGGGGTGACGGCATCGGTGGTGGTGATGATATGGGCGGTTGATTGTCGCCAAGGTGAAGAACCTAAGTCAAGAATTCCAGATCTCCTGGGAGATGCTCTGCTTGACTCCTCTGCCACTGCTGCTGTTCTTGAGAGAAGGCCCTCATCCATGGCGAATATGCATGATATGATATGATATGATGAAGTATGTCGGTCACTCTAGAAACTCTTGCCTGTCCCTCATCAATTTTTTATATAATATTTTCATTTTTGGGTCTTTTCCTGGATGGATTCATTCATGAAAACACGGCAACTACAAGTCAAAATTGATAGAGATGAATGAAGGGTGGTTTTGGTTTTGTAGCTTGGCCAGCTAAGAGTCAAACCTGACTCTTTAGACACCCTAAAGCAGATATATCATGATTTACCACGTTTTTTTTTTCTTTTTGGAGTTGTTAGGATTTTGACACCCACCATTAAAAAGGTAAAAAATTCACTTGAAAAGTTGGAAATTTAGTTGGCTGAAAAAGTCACGACTTCCCCCATGAATCAATGGGTTTGGATTTGAACGATGGGTGGGTGGAAGACAACAGAGTTCTTGTGTACAATGTTTGATCTTTTAAACTAAGGCCTTGAGGACTTGAGAATGAATGTGTATGTTCAGAAGTTGTGAAGATCAGTTTAAGATACGCCACATAAACGTTAGCCATTCGCATTGTCCTATTTCGTTTCTCGAACTTTTTCTACCTCGAATACCTTTAATTGCTTACTTTCAGAAGTATCAATGCTCATCCCATTAAAAATAATCACACCGGCTTGAAATTTGGTATATGCTGGTGTTTTCATGCCCTTGTCCATTTGCGTACTTTTCACTGTGATTTGATTACCAACGTTCTGGGCTAAGAAACGACAAGTGACATCTCTAAATCAAAAAACAAAATATTAAAAACAACAAGACTTACACGCAGAAAACCCACATTCATGTACCTTATCTCCTTAAAAGTGACATCTAAGCATGTGTTTTTTTAGTATACCAGTGAAGATGCATTCTGGAAGTAGTGGTATATGTGCAACCAAAAACATAATATGTTCTGTAGAGTAAAAATTAATTTTGGGGTGGGGGAGGAAGAAATAAAACACAAGAGATATTGATTTTAGGGAAAATCTCGTGTATTTTAATTAGTTATTTAACGAATTTAAGTTTTTTTTTTTTTTTTTGAAAATAAAATAATTTTATTGATTCAAATTAACAATACTATGATTGGAACAATGGTACCAAATCGTTAAAAACCAGAATTAGTTAAAAGCCTGTAGATTTGATAATAATGATTAGAATACCTATAACTCAAGTTATATAACATATTAATTATCATAATCTGATTTGTTGTATTTGATCGAATCTATTTTATTCGTTTAAATCGCTCATACACAAATAAAACAATCGTACGAGACTACTTAAACAAACGACGCGATCGCGACGACACAAAACTTCGCGATAGCATTTATCACAATAAAATAATTTAACAAGACAATGACACATATAATGTTAATGACAATCACGAAAAACCAAAATAAAACTCAAATCTATGATGAATAACCACTTTATTAATAAAACTCAAATCTATGATGAATAACCATTTTATTAAGAAATATATATAAATAGATGATTTTAGTCTCCTTGCTTATGAGAGAGATGAGAGTATCTAAATGAATAAAATTTGAAAGCTGACAAATCGTATAATAAAACAATACGAAGCTTTATTGTTGTTTGTAAAGTGAGCATGGTTTCCTTTATTAGTGTGGAATTTATTATCAGCTAAAATAATAATTCTCGTGATATCTACTTAGATGCCATCAAAACACGAGTGAGAGTGTGCAGTAATTCGCAGAATTGACGTTCGTTGTCAGACACGCACGATCGCTACAACATTCGTTAACCTAAACCCAACACTCTAGTAATAAACACTCAATATTCGCTTAACCCAAACTCAAGAGCATTTATTATTCGTGTTAAAGGCCAACACGGCGACCTATTTAATTTAATTATTTAAAATAATAAAGCACTAGTAATTAATCATCCACGATATTTAACATAAATAATCTATTAAATTTAATATGTTTATTAATTTTATAATTTAAATTAATAGGAATTATAATTACTAATCTATATTTAATAATAAATAACTTACTAAATATACATAATTAATTAATATAATAATTAAACTACTAATCTTGATCAAATTCATATTAGACATCAACACGAATACGACTCTCATTTATTAAACAAATATATTTTACAACACGACACGACTCAAATACGATTATACTCAACCCAAACTCATAAAAACCATATTGGATTCATGTCATGTTCACATATCGGATCAAATTTTACCAATCCTAACATGAGGTCATGAATGAAGGAACTCCCAACAAATTTTTACTTACCAACCCAACCACCTCCGGTAAAAGCTTCTTGCTTTGTTATTTTTAAGAATAAATAATTAGATGCCTACCATTTTTTTTTTATATATATTTTAAACCCAAACCGTCCAATTTTGCTTACTGCTTTTTAAAAGCATTAAAAAAAGATAAATTTTAAAAAGGAACTAGTTGATGACTTTTTAAATAAGAGACGTGATAAAAAAGAGGACAGATGTAAGGGAGTCATTTTAAATTGTATTGCCTTTTTTTTTTGTCAAAAAGAAAAATAAGTTATCAAATCATTTTCATTTTATTTTATTTTTAAAGGCTCTTTCCATAGCTTACGAAACATACAATTAAGCATGCTTTTTTTTTTTTTTTCACAATTATTGTTAGAGCTCTAACTTTTTAATTAAAATTAAAATTCAAAATGACATAATAGTAAAGATGGTCACGGGATTGAACGTGTTCACGTGGAAGCGAAAGGTCTTTTCCATACCCACTACATCCAGAGAGGTACGCAACCGTGGATATTTATTTAGAGCAATATTATATATTCCTGATTCACCTATTTCTAAATAAGAACCAACTTCAGCCCTTCTGGTTTATTCTTATCCCTCCCTCCCTTTGGGTATTTTTGATTAAAAGAATTTTAAAAAAAATCAATTTTAGAAATTTGAACCTCAATTAATTTTTGTTTTGATTTTGATAAAATTGTCCTTTTTATTTTCTTGTAAAAATAATCTTTTTTTTTAAAAGATAATATAGATGAAGGAAATGATGTGAATATTTTTATCTTAAAAACAAAGTTATTTTATTAAAATAATGATATGATCTCGATATTTACTTTACATAAAGTATGGAGTAGTAGTTTTAAATCCCCATGGTATTCTTCCAACTCATATCAGATCTATTCTTGACAAAAGTTCTTTTCTTATTAAGTTTTCTAGATTCATCAATATTTTTCAATAGAAATGGAGAAGAATATAGAGGCTCACTCAAGAACGCTACTAATGTCCCAAGAGATGGCTCGAAGTGTGTGAGTCGTCCCATGAATCGTCCGCTTCTCCATGTGACAATGATATGATTATACATCAACTCATTAAGTACTACTCTATAATTTTATGTGGAACTGATATGAGATCGTATCATTATCCATTCCTAGAGAAGACAACATCCACAAATCATTCAACTTCTCTGGCATTGGCAAGAACTTTCACAGATAAATTTTCTCATTTTTAATATCACTTTAAATTTAAAACAATAACGACAGACTAAACCCACAAGATAAATTTTAACCAAAACATCTACTGATAAATGAATGTACCAAGACCACTCAAAATTTTACGTGAATCCGCAGGAACATCAAAACATAGGAAAAGTTAGGGCTTGTTTGTTTACAGTTTTTGAAATCATGTTTTCAGCAAGACAATAAAGAAAATGTAAAAACATATTCGTTTCAAGTTTTTTTTTTATTATTCTGAAAACATAGAAAACACAAAAAAAAATATAAATTTAAATAATAAGAGTTTTTAAAGAACACCAAAATGGTGTTCTCTGATTTTTAAAACTGTTCTTCAACAAGCCCTTAAATTCTTAAATTTTAAATTATTTGATGTATTTTAACCAAATATCGACTATAATATTTTGGGTCTATATGAAATAAATAAAATATAAAATTGGATACAAATAAAAATGAAATTAGTATGAAACTTTGTTAATAAAAACATGACATATCATAACCACTACTTATCTTATAGCAAGTATACTTGGTTAAGAAAATATCTCTTATATTGATGTTGTCTTTTAGCTGCTAAGTAGCTTTTAAGTTACAGTGGCTGGGTCTTTGGATCATGGGGTTCCTGGTACTAGAAAATGTGTCATTCTATTTGTAATGCTGCCATCCAGCTCCAAGCTTTATTACATTACTATTACAAAATGCCTGACATCATTGACTCAGAACAATTAATTTAGGTGAATTTCTGTTTTCATATCCCCTTACAGAGTCAAACCTTGTAGGTCACATATTATCCAACAATATTTTATGATTCTTACTTGAATGATATTCCCCTATATTTATTATATGTTGGTACAGTGCTAAGTATGTCATTAAATGAATATGTTTTTATGGTTCAGATTACTTTAAGTATCTTTATTGAACTACAAGACAGTTCTTACTATTATTTTAATTGTTTTATTTTTTTTTCTAATACAATATGCCATGGATCTTATCTTTTATGTTTTAGGCATTTCGTTTCGCCTAAGTGGAAGTAGAACAGTTCTGCTTTTGCTTGGAAACAATTTCCAGCAGTTCAAAATAATTTAATAACTTACAAGCATACAGACACTACAGCGAAGTCGACTTTTAATAAACCATTGACCTCAATCAAAATGAAAGTTATAGTAACTGTTTAGCAACAAATAGGCCGGCAACAAGATGCACTACGGGGGTATGACTAAAAGATTATAGTTAAATTTTAGTTGGTTTACACCAGAGGAGGTAAACTAAATGAGGCCTATAATGGGGTCATTCTTCGGTGCAACTAAAGGAGAGGATTAGGTCAGAGTCATTTAGTCGGGGAATTCAAACAAGTACATTTATGGTTTGGCTATTTTCACAACTATATGCAAGGCTTACAGATAACTATTTCTCCATCCATAACAGGTAGTAATTATGAATATACTGATCAGAAATGAAGTGCAGATCCTCATGAAACCACCTAGCCATGTAATTTAGGTAGGAGGTAAGTGATTCAAAGAAGCCCCATTATTTAATCTGTATTCTTAAGGAAAAAAGTTCATTTGTTCTACCCAAAGCAGAACAGTGTTGTCCATTATCAAAGTAAATTTGGAATTGGACCAGAGCTAGGGCGTTTTTGACTTGGTCCCTAGGTTGATTTGTCGATCTGCATTAATTTCCATGTTGATCATTGTTAGATTTGCTACTAATTTGTTGTTGATTGCTACATTTATTGCTGACGTGGCTGTTGATTTGGACATTAAAAGTTCATTCTAAATTATCTAGTTTTTTTCTTGCTATTGTTTAGGGTGTGCGATTTCTTAGAAAATAAAATTACTCTTTCTTTGCTTTTAATGAATATTTCTTTCCTTGTATGCACTTTAATATTTTGTTATTCTTGTTTTTGGCCTATTTATAGGTGTGTTATCTTTGATTTCATTATATTACATCATTGATAAAAATTAAGAGTTAAATTTCTCATTAGCTCTTAAAATAATTTTTTGAACTTATCCGTTATTCCGTTTCGTTCACCAAAGACTTATCAATCGGATCTCATCACCGATTGTGGCATCCTTTTATACCAATGTTCTTGTTTCGCTATAAGCAACGGGTCAAAGTCATCTATTCAAGCCGAAGATTAGAGCGTTTCTTCGAGATCACAAGTCAGGTATCAGATTCATTTGGGTGACGTGTTAAATACGCTCTATTTTCCGGTTCATTTATCTTTTACGATTTTGTTTTGAACTCTCAACCTAGTCCCTTTCATCTATTCCAAATTTAATTCGCTTCCACCTCCAATCATTTACAACCTAATTATATGTCTGAAATTTAATCTAATTTCTCATTCTTGATTTGATTTGACAATTCTTCCCTTATAGTTGAATCAGCATCCCAAAGTTACACCAAAAAAAAAAAAGGAAAAGAAAAGGAAAAGAAAGGAAAATGATCTAGTAGGCCAAAAAAAAAAAAAAAGAGTTTAGATTTCGAGGACAAAAACCTGGTGAAAATTTGAACTTTACTGAAAAATGGGCAAACAAAGTGTAAATTGTTGCTATAGTAGAGGTTGAAAACCTGTAAATTCTCTTAATCTTGGATGACGAAACGAACTTCACCGTTGGATTCGTCTTACAAAATCTAGTTATCAAGACGAATTTTGTCAATCTGATAGTTAGATTTTCATTTTCGACAAAAGGGAACCTAAATGAGGAGGACACATGGCATGCATGCATGCCATTGTAGTGACATGACATCATATGCAAACAAACATAGGATGACATGGCATACACATGTCATGTGGATCTATCTAAAGATATAAAAGGGATCCGTGAGAAAAAGGAGAAAAAGAACAGAGAGAGAAAGAGGGAGAGGAAGGAAGATCTTGAAGAATCTCTTCCTTTGATTTTCGCATTCCATCTAGAGCTCACGGTCAGAGTTAAAGTCCCCGCTTCCACTGACGAGGGTTGCGCCTAAGAGGCAGGATTTTCCTACTTTGGTTGATTGCCTTCCCTTTGACCAATGTCTAAAGGGATAGGTCATGACTATTTTCTGGGATTGTTTAGACCAATTTTAGAGTTGTTCGACTGAAAACTGATTGATTAAGTAGCCTGCTAATGTCAGCTAGTGGGTGTAGTTCACCCGGGGTTGTTACAAGACTGTTTGAACTACTTTACGGTTGATCCCAGTTTATTATGACCCTCAGGCTGCTCAACCTTGACCGACCAAATTCAGACTGGTATTGACTGCCCCGCTGACCGTAGGGACGGGTAAAAGTAATTCGAGTATAGTGCTGCTCAGGCTCGCCAGCTTCGATTCGGGACGGGCCAATGGATCTGGGCGAACGTCGGCGTTCACAGGCATGGTTATGTGGCCGTGGATGGCTGTATGGATTGCTTCTGCGGGCACTCTTACGCCACGTTTTCGTATCTCAGAACCAAGTCGCTCACCGCTGAATACTTACTCGTGAATAGTTATCGAAAGGGAGTGTTAATATAAGGAATTCTAATATATTGACATCGAGATTTAACCGTTTGGAAATTATATGCCTTTGATATAATTATACATGATACATGATAATCATCCATATATGACATGCATTACATATGGCTGTGGAATCTGATATAAGGAATAATGCATCGTATACGCACCGAGGTACGCATTCATGTAAGTGCATAAGCTAATGCCACACCATCCTCGTGGCCGAAGGAGTGCAGTTCAATATGTTGAACGGTTCAGCGGTTTCGCTGTTCAGAGTATGAAATGGTGCCATCACACACCATCCTCGATGGTCGATGAGTGGACTCACACGCCGAATAAATTTCATTGAGTTCCACTCATTTCAGAGTAAAGTATGAAAACTTGTGCTCTGCAGTAGCAAACAGGATAGATACCGGGTGAAAGAGACCCTAGATTTTGGTGATACATATGTGTCAAATGATAAAAGCCTATGAAAGTGTAGGAATGCATATGAAGCCTGCGGTGATACCCCGAAAATTCACCTACCCACAAAAGACACATGTTTTATTAATAAAATGATATTTGGAGGTGAAACATCCAATAAGTTTTGATTTCTAAAAACTTGATTTTGTTTCAAAGTGATCAGTTGATGAAATTCATTAAAGATGGATGTTATCACACATTGACTATGCATTGTGTGATGGGATCCTGTGATGACTCATGTTTTCATGCATTGAGTGAGTTTCATCTCATTTCATGGCATGACATGTAGTATTCCATTGAAATGCAGATCATTCTATCACTGTCGATATATATGTGAATGTGTCCAAGTGAACATTGCGTGTGCACTTATGAGGGTAATAGCCTTTGTAGGAGTCTCTCTACTAGGCCTTTGTAGGAGTCTCTCTACTAGGTGTGACTCACCCTTTATGGGAAAATATTTAAGGTGCAAGGTATACACCGTATTATTCTCATTTGAGGTCTAGAGGTCAAGAACCACCTATGGTCGTATAGTTCCTTTTGTAAAAATTTGAAAGAAATCCATAGTTTGCATATGCCTATTATGATAGAGTTTGTGATTAAACTCACTGTAATATGTTTTGAAAATAAAATAAAAACTTCATTGAATGTGGCTAAACGGATCCCGATAAATGGGATTGGACAATGTGGTATCAAAACACATGATATCCATAGGTAATTCTGACCCTCGCTTCACAGCATGGTGTCATCGTGTAGGTATGTGATTACCTAGGACTCGATATATGAATCCCAATTAATGGGATTAGACAATGTGGGTACCGGGATATACGCTATCCATGGATATTTCCGAAGTCGACGTCAGTCATCACTCTGTGCCTTTTAAATATGAGTAAAAAAAAATTCCTATAAGTTTATCATCATCCTAGTTGCTAGAAATTTTATTTCAAGTTCGTGGACTTCAAACAATTTGAAATACATCAATTTTCCTATATGAGGGATGTCTCCTTATTAGGCAAACTAAGTTTTAGAGGAAGTTTAAAAGAGTTGAGAGAAAATTCTTGAGAGCTCCTTCTAATGTAACCTGCTCAAGTTTCTTGCAAACATCTTGTATCTTCTTCAAATATTGTAAGTTTGTTTATCAAATAAATTTTTTTTGATTCAAATATTTGTATACTGTTTTCTTGTTTTTACTATTCAATTTTACTATTCAAAAATCACTAGAATTACTTTGACACAACTCCCACAAGATCACCTAAATTCAAAGATTTTGAGATAAGTAGAACAAAAACTTAAAAACAAATATTTAAAAACCATATATTTGAAATTTTTTTTTTCCAAATCTGCCTAATTTCGCATAGGGAGATAGTCATTATGTAGAAATGGGAGGCTTTTTTTTTTTTTTTTTGAGGAAACTATGAAGTTATTTTATTAATGATCAGAAAACAAAGTAGGAGTCAAGAACGATGGCGTTATGACATCCCATGCAGAACCCTATTACTAGAACACGATGCCATAGTTGGCTGCAGTGAGCAACCGAATTCGTAGATCTTTTCACAAAAAAAAGTTTTAAATTAACCATGCTTGACACTAACTTTTGATAGTCAACAATAAGCATTGCAAAAGGGGAAGCATATAAGGAAGTAGACTTGAGAGCTTTATATACCATTTGTGAATCCATCTCTACTATCACTCGAGGCAATTGCATACGTTTGAGCCAAGATAGAGCTTCTCGCATACTCATCGCCTCTGCTTCATTCGACGGTAAACTTATTTGGATCGGTGTAGCACGTGCAGATATGAAATTCCCCTCAGCATCACGTAATATACTTCCACACCCTGTCAAGGACCTGTTTGGATCCACTGCAGCATCTACATTCATCTTATACCAAATCTCTTTACCATTTGGTTTCTTTTGCCATGTAGTCTGGGATATGGGTCCGTAGTCGAGGGCTACCACTATGTAATTCCTTTGCATGATGTGCCCCGCCACTGGTTCATCATTTTACCTGCTATATGGAGGATGTGTCCAGCCGACCAACCTTTGTTCCTCCACACCTTATTATTACGATTTGTCCATAGAACCCAACATATCATAACTATGAGAGCCACTATTTCCTGAGAACATGCAAGAGTGAGACGACTAAACCATGACATAACTGTTTCAAATCCTCCTTGGGTTGGAATAGGGGTTAGCAACCAGCATTCCCTAGCTATTGGACATCGCCCGAACAAATGATGTATGGATTCTCGATTCGAACAATGCATCGACAAAGTGACTCCATTCTTGGATCATCTCGTCTCTCAAGTTAACCGCACAGTAAACACCTTCAAAGCTTCCACATGAAGCTTCTGATTCGCTTAAATCAAGTCATACAAGACCATATCAGGCGTATTTTCTCTATTTGAGTTTGTTGGTGATGATAACAACTCTTTACTGAATACATGCCATTTCTCTCATGAAGCCAATACCACTGATCTACTATGCCACAACAACTTAGAAGAATATTCAAAATTAGGGCCTGATCACGCTAGTTGAAAATATCAGCAACTAGGTCTTTATCCCAGTTTTTCCCATATGCAGTCATCAACTGTTGGACTATATAGATTCATAATTGTCACCCAATGCAGTAGATATCATTCCAGAGTGTACATCCGGTAACCAAGGGTCTATAGTAACCTGTATATAGGAGCCATTACCAACCTGTATTTTGCTATACCTCCTTACGATATCTCGAGAGGCCCATATGCTACGCCATGCATAGCTAGGGTTTGACCCCAAGTTAGCTTTGAAAAACGAAGAATTTGGGTAATACCGTGCTTGATAAATTTGTGATACCAGTGAACTTGGATTTGTCACAAATTTCCATCCTTGTTTGCCTAAAAGAGCTAGATTAAAATCATGCAATTTCCGGAAACCCAATCCACCACCCATCTTAGGAATGCATAAACGATCCCATCTGAGCCAACTGATACCTCGACCTCCATTCTTCTTACTACCCCACCAAAACGAATTTAGAACCTTTTCTATATCATACAGTTAAAATACTCAATGGTAATAATAGAACAGACATTACAAAGGTCGGGACTGCTTGGGCTACCGTTTTCAGGAGGATTTCTTTACTCCTGGCTTCTAGATAGCTTTTTGTATTCCGCAAATCATTCACTTTCCGTGACTGTCCCTTTAATATACTCAAATACCTTCTTCTTCTTCTCCCTACAAATGAGGGAGTACCTAAGTATAAGCCATAATTAGAAAAAATATTTTTTAAAATATAGAACAAAAATAAATATTTCTAAATCTATGACACTTATTACCAACTAAGAGTGTCATATAAATGTTGTGTCTTCAAAACACGATTTGTTATTAAAATGTGAAATTGTTTTTTGAAGAAACAGTTTTAGTGTAAAAATATGAAATCGTGTTTTGAAGATATGATTTCAATAAAAAATTGTGAAGTTATGTTTTGAAAACACGATTTCAATGTAAAATTGTAAATGCGTGTTTGAAAACACGATTTCAATGTATGAGAATTTCCACCTCATTGCTTACATGTCAAAAACTGTTGTAGAATTGCAATAATTTTCCAATCTAAAATATTTTGATAATTATTTATTTAATTAACAAGAATCCTAGAAATGGGGCAAGTGTGAAGGAGTAGAGTGAAGGATTTTTTTTTAATTTTTTTTGCAGAAGATTGGGTAATTATAGGTTTTTTGTTATAAAAATATAAAAAGAATTATTGATTTTTAATTTGAAGTTTATTGGCATTTTACTCATAGTTTTATAGAAAATTTAAGGTTTTTATAGTTTGATGTTATGTAATTAAATTAAAATTATTAGGATAAAAAAGTTAAATTTTTTGAAAATTGTTATGAAAATCATTTTATGTAATAAAAAATTGATAGAATTATTGAAATATAAATATTTTTTTGAAAACAAAAAAATGTTGATTATTTTAATGCTAAGTCTAGGTATTGAGTTGTATTTTTATTGAAAATTTATGATATATTTTATAGAATGGTCTCCATATGATTTGTATGAGGATGCACTGTTCAATAAAAAAAATTGTTTTATAAAATGGTCTAAACTTGTCTCTTGAAATAACACCTTTATTATAAATTCAATTTTTTGGAAACATTTTACATTTTACTTTTAGAAGTATCTTCAGTATAAATGTACCAATTATGAACCATTTATTTTTAATATTTTTTCATCATTTTTGTAAAATAAAGTTCAAATATATACTGAAAGTATCACTGAAGAGAAATATTTAATAAAAATGTTGTTTTATGAAATAGTCGGAAATGTGTTTTTTTAAGTGACACTTATATACTATTCAAAAAATAAAAATAAAGTGACACCTATATAATGAAAAAAAAATAATAATGGGATGAAGTGTTGATTTTTAAGTTTGATTTAGTTGCCTATAAAACATGGCGGACAAATTTGTAAGCAACAGTTAACTATGATGTAATACAAAGTAAATAAATGTTTGTTCTTTTTGAAAAAAATACCTTTAATATAAATATTGTTTTGTAGATGTGTCATGTGTGTAAAAGTGTTTCTTCAAGAGACATCTTTAAGATTTTGTATATACCGTATTTTCAAAAAACAATTTAAGCATTGAATTTCGTAAAGTAATAGAAATTGTCTTTTAAAACGACACCTTAAAAATGTAAAAAGTGTATTTTGAAGAAACACTCATTTCAAATTTAAATATTTTAAAGAAACACTTTGAATTTAGATTCACAATAATCTTATAAAGTGTTTATTCAAGAGATACTTTCAGTTTAAATTATAAAATTTCAAAATTTTAGAAAGTGATTCAAATTAAAATATTTCAAAATTAGTTTAAATTCTAATCTTTCAAAATTTTAGAAATTCAGTTTAAATTCATAATGTTCAAAATTATAGAAAGTTTTTCAATTTAAATTTACAATTTTCAAAAATTTAAACATTTTGTACGTGAAAAAATGTGTCCTAGATTTAAGAATATTTATCAGTTTATTGCATTTGAGTAATTTAAAAAAATTTAGGGTAATGCCTGAAAAGCCCTCTAAATCTGATTGCCTGTTTTCGTAGAGTGTGACAGCCAGCCAGACGTGACGCTACACTTACATATTTTTTTATAATGATTGGTAAGACGATGACCCGAATAAAACTAGCGCCATTTGGCCACCTAGATACAGCCATAGCCTCTATTGTATTTTGATCAATGACCTAATTTGGCTCATTTTAATTCTTTTTTTCATTTTAAGTTTTTTTTAATGACTATAATATTTTCTAATTATTAAAAATATTAGTTTTATTAGCTTAAAACAGCAAAATAGTTGTTTATAAAAAAATAATAGTTATTGAATAATTGTTTTTAATAAAATAAAATAGTACTAGTAAGGGAAATAATTTAAAATAAAATAAATATATATAAATATAACTCAAATAATTTATTTTATATAATGTTTTAAGAATATAAGAATAAATTATAAGTATTTGAAAGAAACTTTATTTTATAAAGTAAGAAATTTTTAAAATTTTTATTTATTATTATTTTTAAAATTTTAATATTCGATCCATTTTTGCCCACATAAGCATAGAATTGGGTTGGGTTAGCACAAATGGATCGAATTAATTCGATCCATTTTGGTCGTGGGCCTAATGGATCTTGGACTGACCCGGCCCGTTTTCCGGCTATACATAGAAGCCCATATTATGTTCCTTCGAGACAAACCCTGGTGACTGTGTTTCAGGAAACTATAGTCTGAAAATCGCCGGAGGGGATATGGGACTGAGAATTGGTAGACGGTGGTCGCCATTGATGAACAAGGACTGGTGTAATCTCATGAAGCTCCGCCCGCCATTTCGGGTAAGCCCTGGAGACCTCTCTCGACTCTCCAAAACCCAACCTATGTTTACTTCTTCGTTTCAAACATCCAATAATCACAACCCTAATATCGTCGACCCTTTTCTTTTTTATTTAAAAGTAAGAAACCCTAGCCCTAATTTTAGCAATTTTGTTAGAGCGTTCTGTTTTGGGAACCACCACGAAAACACTAGTGGTAGTACTGGTTCCAATAGAAGTGATTGGAACCAAGAAGACGTAGACTATTTAGATGAATCTGGGAGTGTTATTTATACTGGAAAAGGAGTTCGATCTGTCCAGCCGGGGCTTGATGACCACGTGATGGTGGGTGGGCTGAAGAAACCGTATTTGAATGTTTCTGCGGTTGCCAAGATTGTTGAAATTGTCAACAGGTGGAAATGGGGTCCTGAAATGGAGACTCAGTTGGATAAGCTCCAATTTGTGCCAAACATGGCTCATGTAGTTCAAGCACTGAGGATTGTCGGCGATACTGATGCGTCTTTGAGCTTGTTTCGGTGGGCAAAGAGGCAGCCTTGGTATTCTATGCCCAATGATGAGTGTTATGCTTTACTGTTTGATAGATTGAATCGAAGTAAAGACTTTGACGCAATTCAATCCTTGTTTGATGAGATGATCCGGGACTCCGAAGATAATCATGGGGTTTCTCCTGTTATTGCATGTAATAAGGTTGTTCAGGATTTGGCGAAGGCTGAGAAATTGGAGGTGGCATTTTGTTGTTTCAAAAAAGTCCAGGATTCAGGTTTTAGAATTGATACCTTAACCTATAATTCTCTTTTAACCTTGTTTTTGAATAAGGGTTTGCCTTATAAGGCTTTTGAGGTATATGAGAGCATGGAATCAGCAGGATGTTCATTGGATGGTTCAACTTATGAATTAATGATACCAAGCTTGGCGAAATCGGGTCGTCTTGATGCTGCTTTCAAACTCTTCCAAGAAATGAAAAAGAATAATTTGCAGCCGAGCTTTTTGGTGTTTGCTTCTCTTGTTGATTCCATGGGGAAAGCTGGGAGGTTAGACACCTCGATGAAGGTTTACACGGAAATGCAGGGCTTTGGGCTCAGGCCGTCTGCCACTATGTATGTTTCATTGATCGAATCATTTGTCAAGGCAGGGAAATTAGAAACAGCTCTTAGGATTTGGGATGAGATGAAGAAAGCAAGGTTTAGGCCTAACTATGGGTTGTATACAATGGTTGTCGAGTCTCATGCCAAATCAGGAAAGCTTGAGACGGCAATGTCATTGTTTTCCGATATGGAGAAAGCTGGATTTTTACCTACACCCTCTACCTATTCTTGTCTCTTGGAGATGCATTCTGCCTCTGGACAGGTAGACTCTGCTATGAAGTTGTACAACTCGATGAGCAATGCGGGTTTGAGACCTGGTCTGAGTACTTATACAGCTCTTTTGACGCTCCTAGCAAATAAGAAGCTAGTGGATGTGGCTGCTAAAGTTTTACTTGAAATGAAGGCCATGGGGTTTTCTGTTGATGTGAGTGCTAGTGATGTCCTAATGGTTTATATAAAGAATGGCTCTGTTGATCTAGCATTGCAGTGGCTGCGTTTCATGGGTTCATCTGGAATCAGAACCAATAATTTCATTATCAGGCAGCTCTTTGAGTCATGCATGAAGAATGGTTTGTATGAGTCAGCCAAGCCACTCCTTGAAACTTATGTAATCTCTGCTGCAAAAGTTGATCTTATACTTTACACATCAATTCTAGCTCATCTTGTGAGATGCCAAGAAGAGCAGAATGAGAGGCATTTAATGTCGATCCTGAGTGCTACTAAACATAAGGCACACACTTTTATGTGTGGCCTCTTCACTGGCCCAGAGCAAAGGAAACAGCCAGTTTTATCCTTTGTAAGGGAATTCTTTCAGAGTATTGATTATGAATCGGAAGAAGGAGCTGCAAGATATTTTGTCAATGTTCTCCTTAACTATCTTGTTCTTATGGGGCAGATAAACAGAGCACGTTGTGTTTGGAAAGTTGCATATGAAAATAAGCTCTTTCCAAAAGCAATTGTTTTTGATCAGCATATCGCTTGGTCCCTTGATGTTAGAAACTTATCAGTGGGAGCTGCTCTTATAGCAGTTGTGCACACCCTTCACAGGTTTAGAAAGCGCATGTTGTACTATGGTGTCATCCCAAGAAGAATCAAATTGGTCACTGGATCCACTCTGAAGATTGTGGTTGCCCAAATGCTTAACTCTGTTGAATCCCCATTTGAGGTCAGTAAGGTTGTTCTGAGAGCTCCAGGAGACTCTGTTATGGAGTGGTTTAAGAAGCCAATTGTCCAGCAATTTCTTATAAATGAGATTCCATCCAGGGCTGACATTCTCATGCACAAGCTGAACATACTTTTTCCTAGTTCTGCTCCTGAAATTAGATCTTTGTCCCCTCCCAAACCTCTTATTTCAGGAAAAGCCATCGTAATGTGAACTTGAGATCAGTTTCAGGCCTTGTACCATTGAGAAAGGAACTGCCAAGTGTTTTTTTTTTTCTTGCCTTCCCTTGCATTACTGATGAATGGCTTTCTGTCAATCAGCCAATGGGACCTAATGAATCCCTGGTTTTAGATGCTGCTGTTGTGTCAGAGGCCAAGAGGTATCATAATCCATCTAACTTGCACAGCGATAGAGCTACTTTGTACTGTAACTGCCAGTCAGACAAGGGCATATGTCTAATGACGATGTTGCTGTCAAAATTTTTAGTACAGATTGCATTGGATTTACTTCTGCTTCTGTATCAAGGTGACGGTTGGTGGTGAATAGAGTTGGAGCCTCATTTGATTGATCACTCTCTTAAATTTATGAAGTCCTGCCATTTTAATAGGCATACATTTGATCATCAGAAAGGTAATCAATCATCTTTTAATTTTTTTTTTCTTTACTACTTTCTGTTTACAGCATATAGCTTATTATAGCAATTATAGTAAATATGTGAACGCCATCTGAATAATTGACGCTCGCAGATAAAGTGCTATACTTCCATGGAAAGTATATATCAATAGATTATGTCGAGGTTGTGTCTTTGTAAATTTTTTGAGAATGAAAATCAGTTTAAGCAAATTCTCTGATGTTGGTCACGTGAGCTACTTAAATATTTATAAGGGAAACTCTATGTTATATAGCATATTAGGGAAAAGAATGAAACAGATACGCTGTTTTTTTGCTTGTTCTATGCTAGAGTGATGACAAGGGCATGGGTCTTTGAGCTTGAGCAAGATGTTTATTTATTAAATGTGTTTTAAATTGGCTTGTGATACAAGAGGACAATCAGAGGTTAGAAAACCTGCTTTGACGTGGCCTATTGGCCTGTTGTCTTGGGCCTGTTTTATCACCTGATTTGCCAGGTTTGGGAGTCCTGCAATCTGGGTCATGGGCATGGCTAAAGGGTAAAATCAATTATGCGCAGCACATATTGTGGTTTCTGGGAACTGAATCAATAACACTGCTGATTTCAGCAGACTATGCGGCTCTGCCAACATTATGGATCATTACAGGAAGGAAATCCCAATCGTTGAGTCAGGCCTCATAAGCCTAGCTGGTCACCCCAATCTGTCACTACAGCTACTACAATTTGTTTTATTATTATTATTATTATTATCGTTTCTTGGTTCTTTTTCCTCTTAGGCTTTGTAAAGATCTTGAGAGAGGGAATCGATGAAGAGATTATTAGGGTTTATGTATGAATTTACTTTGTTTGAGTATATGCCATTCATACTGTAAACAGAATTCAGACTTGTACTTTTCCCCCTTGACCTTGATTATATTCTACCAAAATTTTCATGTTCAGAGGTAGCTTGATGTTTTGAATTTCCCCAGTGCAGAATAACTTTCACTTTGGCTATTAATAGTTTGTAATTCTTACTTTACACTAGTTTCACACTGATACGTTTTGGTTTGAGTTCAATATTTTAAATGAAAGATTTGGATATTTGTTGGAAAAGGCAATTGGCATGAAAGAAGATTTTGTTGAGAGTTAGGCAGTGAGAGATGAATCCATAAAACTATTGCTAAATTATATATAAGGTTGGTTTGGTTTTACTTAACCATCTCCTAATCCCCAATCATTCTTTTGGGTTTTGTCATAATTTTATCTGCAGAGACCTACTACATAAACTCACATTCCCAACACATTTCAAGCATTTTCCCCATCATCTCTGAGCAAAGTACTACTTCATGACTGCATGAATGGCAGGAGGAGGTAGCGGAGCAGATCCAATGGTGCCGTCTATCGGGTCGAAAAGTGCCATGGAGAGGATGCAAGAACAGGTTAAAGGTAGCAATCACAGGGCAGGCATTGATGCCATACTCGTGGCTCCCAAAGTTCCAAAAGCAGCAATGTCAGCAGTTCCTTTGGCATCTGATGGTGAGGCCGCCATTCGCAGACCCCGTGGCAGGCCAGCAGGCTCAAAGAACAAGCCGAAACCACCCATCATCGTCACCCGAGACAGCGCCAACGCTCTAAGGGCTCATGCCGTGGAGGTGAGCTCTGGTTGTGACGTGAGTGAGAGCTTAGCCAACTTTGCCAGGAGGAAGCAACGAGGGATTTGCCTCCTCAGCGGGAGCGGATGTGTGACCAATGTAACACTCCGGCAACCAGCCTCTTCCGGGTCCATAGTCACCCTCCATGGCCGCTTTGAGATCCTTTCTTTGCTGGGTTCGGTATTGCCCCCGCCTGCACCACCTGGTATCACCGGCCTGACCATTTACTTAGCCGGGGCTCAGGGCCAGGTTGTGGGCGGAGTCGTGGTTGGTGCACTCATAGCATCCGGACCCGTATTCATCATGGCCGCGTCCTTCATGAATGCAACATTCGATCGCTTGCCTCTTGACGAGGATGAAGTAACCGTAGTAACCGCCACTGCTGCTGCTGTGCAGAACCAACATTACCAGAACCAGAACCAGAACCAGAACCAGAACGGTCGCCACCACCACCACATTGACATCTCAGATTTGTACGGGATACCACAGAACCTGCTCACAAATGGAACCATGCCTCCGGAGATATACTCTTGGGCTCCTGGGCGAACTCTATCCAAAAACCTCTAGCTTTAATTAGGAGAACAATACTATGACCAAGTAGTACTAATCTCTAATTAACATGTAATGGGAGGGAGTGTGGCAAAGATTGGTTTCGTTGTGAGACACTTGGCGTAAATGTTTTCTCTCAAGTCATGTCTTAATCAAGTTTATTTATATCTACCATAAAGAGATATAGAAAGAAACAAATATAGATAGTATTTCTAAGTTTTCGTGTACTGATTGATCCTTGGATTTCTCAAACATATTTGTGCAGCAGGCCTCCAAAGAATTTGGCTCTGAAAGCAGAACTTGATTGAGGCTAAGCTTGCTTTCTCAAATTTACTAGCTTCTTTTCCCAGTACATTAAAAGAGGTCCACTTAAAATGACCTTTTTTGATTTGCTTAAAAGGGAAAAATTTTGATTGATCAGAAAGACCGGAATATCTCGAAGGTGTACATGGAGGGTAAGCTGCTGCAAGTCTATGATGGAATCCATGGTCGGTGATAATGGGAAAAACCACACTTCTTCTGGTTTGGAATCATCATATTCATATAGGAGATACTTTCTGATGTAACTCCTATTCCTTCCAATTTAAGAGAAGCCTACATGGATTCCATGAGAATGCATCTCAATGCATCTCAATGAAAAACTTGCAGTTGGTTAAGATTCAAAGCCAACCGGCTTAGAAACTGGCCTTTAGCCAGACATGAAGGTTTCTTGCTCTATCAACTATCATAACCCATTGTAAGAAGACAATCTGTATTAGGGAAATCAGTATCATAAAAACTGGGATTTCTCCAAAGGTTTATTCCCCATATGTAGTAGATACGATCTTTTGTAGGAAAGATCTTTGCTGTTCATGACTAACAACATGAACATTTTAGAATAAGCCATTCATATGGTTTTTGTCGGAGGAGGAAATTGCTTCATTTCTTGCTTAATATGCAAAACAGAGGGCCATCAAGGGTAAACAGAGGAGTTCAATCTACCAGTACAAAGGTGGACTTGACCAAAATAGGGAAATGTGACCAAAATAGGGACTTGACCATTCCATCATCTGTGCAGTATCCCTTAGATATTGCAAATGTTCTTCAAGGTCGGAAAATGGACATGGTATGGGTTATTGAGAAATTCAAGCTTTGATCAGGACATTCTGACTAGTCATTAGATGAGATGTTGTTATGGTCATGTTTTGATAGCCAAGCAACAGCAGAATGTTATAGGTATCAATGACTTTGGAACTAGGAGGGGTTTGGAATGCAGCTTAAAATTGTGAACATGGATGACTAGCCATATTTGCATTTATTTTGATAATACCTCAAATAATGCAATAACTACTCCAAGGGATACACCAACTTGATAGGGATTGGAGAATGGATGGCTGGCTAGACCACGTGCAGCTTCGAAGTGGAAGGAAGAGTAAGTTTTGGAAGACATTTCCACTTCAAGCTTATCAACTATTGGAAAGAACTATTGGATGTAGCTTAAAACCAGCGATGGATTGAAGTAATGAAAGCTTTACATAATTTTCATGAGGACCTACTTTCTATATTGGATGTTCCTCGAAATGCTTGAACTCAGCCACAAGAAAATTGGAAATTTGTATATATTTGAGCTAGTGATGATATTGACACAAATGAGGGCAACATCTACCAGATCAATCCTCTATACATTGAAGAGTATTTTGACGAAATGCACTGTAGTTTCTTTCTTTCTGAGAGCAATCCTGGGGAACCAAATTATCATCTATCCTGGAATTATTTCAGATTCTGATGTGATTTCGTCTGTACTTTTTACTGCATTCAGCATTAGTCCATCTCTCAAAACATCATCCCGACCCACTCAATAAAGAATAGACCTCCTGTGCTTGAGGATGAAGCCTTCCACCAGCTACAAACTCATGAATTTTCCCATTCACTTCAATCAAACTACATCCTGGTTCTTTCTCTATCTGTTTGTCCTTCATTGAAAGCCTTTGATCCATCGCCTCCTCAAACTGGTAAGAGGCTGCATAAACATTCGAAAGAAGTACATAACCACAGCTTTCATTTCCATCCAAGTCAACTATATGCTTTGCTGCCCGTTTGGCCAACTCAACATTTCCATGCTTCCTACATGCTGATAGTAAGGAGCTCCATATAATAGCATCTGGGTTTACAGGCATATTCCTTATCAGCTCTTCTGCTTCTTCAAGTAGTCCAGCTCGGCCAAGTGTGTCAACCATACAACTATAGTGCTTTATTGATGGGTTGATCTTATAGGTATTGGTCATTGATGACAAGTATTCTTTTGCTTTATCTACCAAACCTGAGTAGTTACAAGCTGTTAAAACACCAACAAAAGTCACATCATCCGGCCTCAAATTCGAGCATTCAAGCCTTGAGAATAATTGAAGTGCTTCATTCTCACAACCATTCATGGCTAAGCCCAAGATCATGGTGTTCCAACATGACAATCCTCTGACAGGAGCCATCTCAAACACTTGAATTGCCTTTCCAATGCTTCCACATTTGCAGTACATGTCTATAATCGATGTTGTGACAATCACATTCTGTTTGAAATCGTTCTTCCTTATACATTCATGAATCCATTCCCCTTGCTTGAGTGCTCCTAATCGAGCTGAAGCATTCAACAAACTCACCATCGTAAACTCGCTTGGCTTAATCCTCTCTCGTTGCATTTGGCAAAAAAGGTCCAATGCCTCCCTCAACCTCCCATTCCTAACATACCCACTAATCATAGAGTTCCAAGATACTGTATTCCTATGCAGCATTTCATCAAACAGCTTCCTTGACTCATCAATTTGCCCACATTTCGCAAGTCCCATAACCATTGAATTCCAGGCAACAACGTCAAAGTCCATCCTTTCATAGAAAACTTTCCACATCTCACTCAAGAACCCACAATTCGCATACATATATATGATAGTGTTCCTAATAAATGAATCGAATTGGAGGCCTAGCTTTATCACCCTCCCATGGAGCTGAGCTCCATAATGAGCTAGACCAAGCTGTGCATAAGCCTTAAAAACAGAAGGATATGTAAGCCTATGTGGCTGCACTGATGAAAAGATTAACATTTCAATGAAAAGGTATAAGGCAAGTTGTGGGGTTGAGCTTTGAGAGAAGCCCCTAATGATAGTGTTCCAAGAGAAGAGGTTCGGGCTATGGATTTGTTTGAAACCAAGTAAGCATAGTTGATGTCACCGGCCGGGGCGGTGGCGTAGAAGGCCAGGACAGGGCTGACGGCAAGAGGGTGTTTAGCCAAGCCAGTTTTGAGGAGATGGGCATGGATGTTTCGGATGTCTTTCATGGAGGTGCAGTCTTTTTCTAGCATGGAGAGGTGTGGATGATCTGAGATGAATTTGGATATGGAGGTTGATGGTGAAGCGAGTGAGCACGAAAATGGGATCATTGCTTATCTGTTGAGGACCGTATGAATATGGGTATCCCATATATCCTCGTGACAGGAGTAAAGGAAAGCAATGAATGGATGATAGGAGGATTCACATTTACTGGGTCAGGCTACCAGCTGAGTTTTTGGAAGCCGGATGAGTGAGTTTTTTTTTTTGTTAATACAGGTACATAGACTTCTAGAATTTTCATTGGGTTGTAGAAAATAATTTGGGGAGAAATAAAGTACCATCTTCAATTGTCTTTGGGCTTTTAGATTCCATATCTTAGTGGTATAAACGATAATGGCCAATTCCAAATATACAAATATGTTTCTTATATATTACGAGTAATCGATATTTGGCTATTTAATAAAGCTTTGTATTTCAGAATCGTATTTATCGAGCTTTTTTAATCATAATTAATTGTTTTGACTTACTAAATTTTAATTTTACAAATAATTTAACAATCGGTATTAGAACCACTTTAGTTGACATTAAAGCTATCAATTTTGTTTTTTTCTACATTTTTTGGGTTGGTTAGTGTTTGCTTGTGTTCAACCAATTTTCTTTTTATAAAACTTTTTATAATTCCAAAACAAAGTCAGTGGTTTCAAAGATCACTTTTTGGGCATGAAATACTTTGATGTGAATTCAGTCGGTGAACTATCTAAGTCTTGATATTGTTCCCATAGAATTAATTTAACAATGGGAGGATATGGGATTTGACATGTCCTCGTTCTTAGAAGGAAGACAAGAATGAAAAGTGAAAACCCATTTTTTTTTTTTGTTTCCTTATTTGTTTGATAATGTATCAGGACCTTGAGAAGAAAATCTTTTATTTTATTTTATTTTAATCGACTTATTTATTCCATAAGAGTGTATGATACTACACGATTTCTTGTAGAGGGAATTAAGTCTTGATGTTTTGAGACCAAAAGTTATAAGGAGTTGGGACCCACCTATTTTTTCTTTTTTGGGCCCTTACTTGCCATAGAAATTAAAAGAAATTTTAAAATGATGTTATGATCAAAAGTTTTAGGAGAACTGGCCTTTCATGTTTTTTTCAATAAAGGCATCATGTTTTCCTAAGTTGTAATATTGTTCATAATATTTTGTAATATTGAGTCTTTAAAATTTTTGCAATATTTACAAATTTTTCCCAGTTTTGATTTAACACAAAATTCAATATTTACTTAAATTTGCAATCTTTTAACTAGTTTTTAATATATTGCTTTAACAATTTATGTTTATACTATTTGAGACTATTTATAGCACAATGTTATGAATAAAATTATTTTCTTGTATGGGGTAAAATTAAGAAATATTGAATGCTTAAGAACTTACCTCTTGTAAAACCTGAGTATTGCTCTAATGATTTTCTTGCACTGATGTCAGAATCGTAATTTCCATCTCAAGGCATCAATTTCTATTGGGCATCCACACAGATAAATAAATTTGTCATATTGATTTAATTTGATTGGTTTAAGGTGATAAGCTACTGTAAGAATAGATTTATCATTATAACCGCACAATTATACACTTACCTAGGAAATTAATGCATTCGTTATGATCGCTGCGGAATCAAGCTCTACCTGCATGCAGATTTTTCAGATTTTATAAATCCCAAGATTCACGATCACTCTCAGGAGTCATTTGGTAAGCTACAGAATGAAGCACCAGATGCCTTTTGTTTTTACATGTATTTTTGACATTGCTCTCTTGTTTATTCTTCAACTTTGAGCTTTTCTTCGTTATCTGTCATCACGAAACTTAATGAGACTAATTACAAACAATGAGTTGAATATCTCATGATGAATTTGACTATTATGAAACCGAACTTGGCCTTGAAAGTTGAAGCTCTTCTAAAACTCACTACTGAGAGTTCTGCAAATGAAAAGAAAGTTCTATGAGGATTGGGAGTATTCCAATAGTTGTTTGTTTGATTTATCAATGTTATAATCATACATAAGATTCCATTTATGCAAGCATTCCCAAGATTGAGAATGCAAAAGAGCCTTTATGCTATTAGTAAGAAATATACAGTTTTCAAAATGAGAAAATGAGCTTTATCTCGATAATCATCGGATTTAACGTTTGCTTTAATCCAATGTCATTGATGTGTCATTCGATACTTGATGGTTAGATAGCGGTGCTACCACCACACTTTTGCAATTTTGTTGCAAATGGTGATAAGCAAAAGAAGTCCAACTAATTCCGACGCATAATGATATCGACAGATAAGAGTCAGTTATTTCTCGAGTTGTTAGATTATATCTTAGTACATGAATTTTTTGAAGTCAACAGATGTGTATGCATATACCCTTGATCGTAGAGAAATTTGGATATCAAGATCTATTTTAGATAAACTTGGATATAGTTTCTTTTCGATCTAGAAAAGTTAAACAGTACCGTAGATTCACTATCGACAAGAATCGAGTACTTTGTGGGAATTCCTTATGATTAGAGCTGTTCATTGCTTTATGTTTTTGCTACCTTTATGTTAATACTGTTAGTAGCATGAAACATTTGAAAGTGAATGAAAAGTCTTCTATTCTTTGGTATAAGCGTCTGGGTATATTTCCAGACAAAAAATGGAGAGATTAACTAAGGATGAGATTCTATTAGATCTTGATTTCTTAGATTTTGATACTTGTGTAGATTGCATCAAGGGTAAATTGACCACTAAGATTAGGAATTCCAAGGCTAACAGATGCACTAAGTTGCTTGGGATTATTCATACAAATATTTGTGGGTCATTCACTCCTCCTGCTATGGGTGGCCACAAATATTTCATCACGTTCATTGATGATTATTCTCGTTATGGTTTTGTCGAGCTTATTCATGAGAATCCGACTTTGAGGCTTTCAAAGCTATAAAGCAAAGTTGAGATTCAACAAGTGGAAGTTAAGATTAAAGCCGCTCATTACGAGGCGAATGAGTATTACGGATATGATGAGAAGGGACGCAACCCTGGACCATTTGTGAAGTACCTTTAGGAATGTGGCATTGATGCTCAGTATACAATGCTTGGTACTTCTCAACAAAATGGGATTGC
This sequence comes from Tetrastigma voinierianum, assembly GCA_016808115.1. Classification (NCBI taxonomy): domain Eukaryota; kingdom Viridiplantae; phylum Streptophyta; class Magnoliopsida; order Vitales; family Vitaceae; genus Tetrastigma; species Tetrastigma voinierianum. The sequence goes on along the minus strand of JAEQBH010002921.1, from coordinate 976,653 downwards.
GAAGAGGAGGAATCACACACTTCTTGATATGGTGCGATGTATGCTTATTATTCCTTACTACTTGAGTTCTTATGGGGTGAAGTTTTGAAAACTGCAGCTTATATTTTGAATCAATTACTTAGTAAGTCTGTTCCTATGACTCCATATGAGCTATGGTCATAGAAGAAGCCTAGTCTTCGTCACTTCCATATTTATGACTGCAAGGTGGACGTGAGATCGTACAACCCACAATCTAAGAAACTTGATCAAAAAACCATAAGTGGGTATTTTATTGGTTATTGTGTAGGATCAAGAGGTATTGCTCTTTGCACACCACCAGAGTAATTGAGTTAGATCGAGCTATCTATTTTGAGAATGATACTGGTACAAGCCAAAGGTCAAGAGAAATTGTGTTCAAAGAACACCCAGTTTTTATTCCTGTGACTATTGCTTCTGCTTCGATCTCTAGTCCTATTGTTAACTAACATCTAGTAGCCACTAGTACCGATTTTGAACTAATTGAGGATGTAGATCTAGTAGCCCTAGATGTAGTCATGGATATACCCTTGAAGAGGTTAGAAAGGGCGCGTATGCTTGCAATTTTAGATGACTACATTGTTTACTTGCAGGAGTATGAGTATGATGTGGGTGATGTATCAGATCCGACTACCTACAAAGAAGTCATTGTTAGTCCTTAATCCAACTTCTGGATTAATGCAATGAAAGATGAGATGACTTCCATGTCACATAATAAAGTGTGGAGCTTGGTAGATTTGTTAGATGACTACAGACCTATTCGGTGCAAATGGGTATTCAAGACCAACCGCGATGCCAAGGGACATGTAGAGAGATATAAAGTAAGATTAGTAGCTAAGGGTTACAATCAATGAGAAGGTATTGATTTTAAGGAAACCTTTTCTCTCGTGTCCACTATAGACTCTCTACGCATTATTATGGCTATAGTGACTCATTTTGATTTGGAGTTGCATAAGATGGATGTGAGGACAACTTTCTTGAATGAAGACTTAGTTGAGGATGTTTACATGTCTCAACCTACTGGTTTTGAGGAAGTTGGTAAAAAAAAAATGGTTTGTAAGCTCCAGAAATCCATTTATGGTTTAAAGTAGGCTTCCAAGCAGTGTGGTATCTCAAGTTTGATGAAGTTGTCACCGTCATTAGTTTTAAGGCGAACATCGTCGATCAATGCATATTTATGAAGGTCAGTGGGAGCAAATACATATTTTTGGTTTTATATGTTGATGATATTTTTCTTGAAGCCAATGATACTGACCTATTGGTTGAGACAAAACAGTTATTGTTTAACCATTTTGATATGAAGGATCTTGGGGAAGCATCTTATGTCTTGGGCATACAAATACTTCGCGATAGACCTAGTGGCATTCTGAGATTGTCTCAACATACTTATATTGAACACATTCTGAAAAGGTTTAATATGTAATCATGTTCTTCTAGTAAGACACCAATTGTAAAGGGTGACAGATTTTCCAAAGGTCAATGTCCTCAGAATGATATTAAGAGAGATAAGATGAAAGCAGTCCCTTATTCTTCAATTGTGGGTAGCCTGATGTATGCTCAAGTATGCACACGCTCTAATATTGCTTTTGTTATCAGCGGGTTGGGTAGGTACTTGAGTGATCCTGGTTAAAGTCACTGGAAAATGGATAAAAAAGTTTTGAGGTATCTTCAGGGTACCAAGGATCTCATGTTGACATATCGGTGTACCAACACTCTTGAGGTGATTGGTTTTAGTGATTCCGATTAGATTATGTAGGCTGCGCTGCGTGGATGATAAAAGATCAACTTCTAGTTATATCTTTATAATAGTTGAAGGAGCTGTTTCGTGGAAAAGTGTCAAGTAGACACTTACATCTTCTTCTACTATGGAGGCAAAGTATGTGGCGTGTTATGAGGCTACTTGTCATGCAATATGGTTGCAGAACTTCATTTCAGCTTTGCAGGTTGTTCACTCCATTTCTAGACCTTTAAAATTGTTCTATGATAATTCCTCAACTGTATTTTCTCTAGGAACACTAGGAGCACTTCTTGGTCTAAGCACATTGATGTGAAGCTACTTTTTTATTAAATAGAAAGTTGCAGAATCCCTCATTTTAGTTGAGCACACACCTACGACTAGCATGTTGGCAAACCCACTAACCAAAGGCTTACCTATTTGTGTGTTTCAAGAATACGTCACTCGCATGAGATTGTTAAGAGCCTAGCCTAGACTCTTTGTTTTAATGGGAGTTTTGCCTTTTCATGGATTTTGTAAGGAAAACTCATGTTTTTTTCATTATTACATGCACATTTTGACAATTGTCATTATCTTATGATTTTGTGTCATTTTGACAAGATGAATGACATAATGATGTTTTTCTTTTTATTGAATCAATACCTTTGTCATTGCAATACTTCTAGATTAGTAGCGCCTGATTATGTACGATTTATGCATCATGTTGGTGTATTAATTGTATATGATTTGTTATAACTATGTAAGTATCTTATGGAAGCATTTGAGTTATGATTTTGATTAGTAACACCTGATTATGTACAATTTATACATCATCTCGATGTGTTAATTGTATATGATTAGTTATGACTATGTAAATTTATTGTGAAAACATTTGATTTATGATTATGCCGTCCAAGTGGGAGAATGTTGGATTAATTTATTAATTATGGACTAAGCATAATCATATTACAATTTTAATTGTGTAATTGTGCATGTTAATTATGGGCCATTTATGAGATTGTTTAAGATAAACTAGCTATGAGCTCATGATTCTATCTTCTTTCTTGCTTTGGTAAGCCCATTGAACCAAAACCCAATTGTTCCATTGTGTTCTATATATACACGTACATAAGTTTCATGGAGTTGTAGAACACACTTTGAGAAGAAGGAAATAACCATTTTCAACCTTAACTTTTCTTAGATCTCATCCCTTGCAGATTTGGGAGACAAATGATAGCCAACAGTTCCGGATATATGCTAGGTATGTTTTCTACATACTATGAAACATTGTTTAATAAAGTTTTTATTTTGTAACGCATTTATTGGGTCTTTTGATTGTTAATAAATTATTTTGGATTTGATAAATGCTCTTGATTTTGCAAATAATTTAACAAACATCAAACCGGATTAGTATGTTCATAGGTGATATTTTCGGTCTGATTTCAATATGATCAAATTGGGATTCGACCATTGATTTGACCCGTAAACTAATAACTTTCTTCAATTACTAGTACGATTTTCGGTCCGATTTCAATACAAATTCAATCAAGATCTCGGTCTTCATTGATTCGACCAAACTAATAACTTCTTCAATCACTAAAGGATGATGCTTTTTCAACCTGACCGAAGCCGAGCGTATCGGGGTCAGTTGGCCGACCTCGACCGCCGCGGCCGGTCCGCAAGCTTCGGATCGCCGGGCCGAGTCGATTGTCGCAAAGGCTGGTCTATGTGCTCGGGCGTGGCACTCCGCAAGAACACAAAGAAGGGCCTGCGAGGGCTTCCCCGCCGCCTCCGATGCTCAAGTCGCTTTTCTAAGAGAAAAGAGAAACTGTTTAGAGGGCGAATGTGTTGCGTATGTTTGCGTACCTTTCACTGATGGGGTGGCATGATATTTATAGTATTTGTTTTCCCAGATAGATGGTGATTAGGATTCTATCTCATTAGACGGGATATTTCTTGCTATTATCGGTATCGGATTTGATATGGAAAGAGCAATTTATTTAGAATTATCCTTCTTTCTCGTTGATGGGATCCGGCTTGATCCGCAGGATGAGCTGTTATATCATGAATTATCTTATTTCCTTATTGGTGAGATTTAGTTGGATTTGCAGGATATTATTGGGGATTATTCTATTTCCCTTATCTATGGGATTTGGCTTGATTTACAGGACATGGGCTTTCTTGACCACCCATAATCAACCTTTGGATTGAGCGGATTGGGCCTTCATCCTGCGCTGTCGTCAAAAGGCCTGAATGCTTCAATGGGCATACCTTTCTTTTGGGGTTTAGCGAGTGGGCCTGCGAGCCCATTTTTCAAACCCTATCAGTTGCCCCCCAGCCCTTGTGTACGACGTGCGTGGGCAAGGGATATAACGTTTCTAGTATCGTATGCAATTTCCACGTGTCCGCTCGGGGCTGGGTTAGTTAAGGTTTGATCACCGTCATACGTCTTGCGATAATGATGACTCTTTGGTTTTCGCTCTCATCTTTCCCACTTCGTTCAGTTTCTTTATGTTCCTTTCGTAGACCTCCTCTGTCTTGTGTGCTCCTGATCTTGAAACCTCTTCTTTGCTTTTAACTTTTCTTGGCATTCTTCCTGAGATAGTTTCTTTTGTTTTATTCCTAGGACCGCCGTGTCCTTATCCCTTTGGTCTTTTTTTGACTAATACGACGAGGCTTTCAGATCATCGCAAGTTTGTTTTCATTATTTGCTTTCATCACGCGGTCCGGGTCGCTTCTTCTCTCACAGATAAAGTGACTCTTCGATTGTTGCCCGTTCGGGCGGATCGGGTGGGCTCCTCCGGCCGTTCTACGGCTGAATCCTCAAGATGCCCCAGGGCGCCCTTCCCTCGCGATGCGGGTAAGGAGAGTAGACTGATCAAATATTCTCGCGGGTCGCACAGCCAAAATTCATTGCTCAAGATGCTTTAACCTGTGGGCCTAGCAAGGTCGGTCCCTCATACGGCCACCTTGCTAGACGCTATCGACCTCCTTACGCTCGAAAGTGTGGTCCCCTCGACGCTTTGACCTCCCATGTGGTTTCCGTGCCTAAGATGGTGTACGCTTCTTCGCGGCCTTCGATAATGGTCTTTGCTTTCCTCTCGCATCCTTTCTCATGAAAGGGGTTTTGGCAAAGATTTCAATGTCTGGGCCCTTCTCATCTCTCGCCCAATGGTCAAGTATTTCGTTGGCCTATTGGTTTTCTTGTGGATGTTACTTGCTCCCAAGATAATTGCTCCTTTATCTTTACCACAAGGAAACCCCTCCGAGGGCTTCCTCATTTTCTCGACGCTCCTGGCGCTCCTTCCGCCAGGATTTCCGACTTTCCTTCCCACAAAGCTGAAGGGACGCGTTTGAGCCACAAGATCTCAAACCAACACATCTGACAGATCTTGATAGTCCCAAGGTTCTGCTGACCACTCCCGAGAATCTTCGTAAGTGTTCGCTTTATTTTTGGTATAACCTTTATAAAGGTTATTTCGTATTTCTAATTTCAGATTTGCTTATTAATTCAAAGGGCCGAATCGATCTCTGCCGAAGATAACGTCATAGCTGTCATGCTAGGCCGAAGTGTCCTCCCCGCCCTATGAGCCGATCAAGTCGACATTCCCGGCCCACCGAGCTCGGTGCTCGCCCTGGGCTTATCGGCTGAGGCTTCTCGCCTCCACCATGAAAGTTTCTCCCATTGGGCCCTCCGCTGCTAAACCCACTAAGGGAGAACTACTGGCTCAGTTGGAGACGCTATCTTGGAAGCCCCGGAGTGTGAAACGAAAAACCCTAGACTCCGTTGAGAAAGATCGGCTGGCTTTGGTCAAAGTTCCAAAATTGGGGGCGTCTTCATCTTCTCCGTCTACTCATGTCCAAAGTTCTTAGTAAAAGAGTCGCTCCCGGCTGAGGCTCCTACAGTCTTAAGTTCGCAGCCCCGTTCTGGGTCTGCTGCGAAGGCAAAAGGTCCCTTGGGTGGAGCCGTTGAGTAGTCGTTGGCGGTCATGCCCATTATTGTCTGGAATCCGCCAACGAAGAGTGTTAGGTCACCTTCTCGAAGGGCGGAAGAGTTGAGGAGGAAAGATCCGGAATTCGAAATTGGCGGAGATGGGGACTCTTTGCTTCTCAATGCCGAACTCGCGGTGTGCGCCTTGTCCATTCTAAGGATTAAAGTGATCTTGGCAGGTCGAGTGCGCCGCTTCGCTGATTTGTGCTTTGGCCCCGTCTCTCCAAGGGGTCAGCCCGTAAGTTCCCATACTACGTGGTATGATTCCATTTTTGAGTTGAGTGTTGAACTTTGGCGTTGATGTTGATTCTATGTTGGGTGTGTAGGTGGTTAATATTTAAAGGGTTTGCCAAAAAGGCCAAACTAAACTAAAGTCATGCTAAATGTCTGCCATGTGCGAGGGTGGCTTCCCCCTCACATCTCGAGCGGGCTTCTGAGCCGCGGGTCTGCAACTTATGACCTAGACAAGCAAAGTGAAGCTCAAATCTGATTTGAAGCACACCACGTCGGCACGTGCTTGGGCCAAGGGTAGGGAAGATGAGGCCCGAAACAGCTTGAGAGCAACCGAAGGCGAGCTTCGGGAGGTTCGGGATGAGTTGCGGGCTGCACAAAATGACTTGCTAGAGGCTAGGTACGGGCTGCAGTCTGCCCAATATGAACTTCAGATGGTTAGGGATGAGCTTCTCACATCCCAAGGGATGAGCTAAGGAAGAATTGCGTGCGATCAAAGACGACTTGCGTGATAAGACGACGCTACTGGACGGGGCTCGTGGCGAGGCCTCCGGTTGCAAGCCACGGCATTCCCATCGAGGAGTGCCGCCTGGCTGCGTAAAACTCCATCAACAAGTAACTCCAAGCTGCTCGCCGGGATGAGGTTATAGGAAGACCGAGGGCCTCGAGGCTTGTACTCAATGGGTTTCCTCGGGTGGCTTTCCTTCTCTTTAAGAAGGCCTGCACGCCTATTCGCCTGGATTTCAACTTTGACCTTCCCAACGATAAGGAGGATGAGGGGTCTTCCTTCGCCGACATTCGAGAACCGGGCACCCCTACTGAGGTCCACTCCCGTTATTCACCCTCCGCCTCCTCCTTCGACGCTTGATCGCAGCCGTGTGTCGCACGCCATTTGTTTTACTTATTCCTTTGCTAGGCCTAGACCTCGACATATGTATTTTCCTTAATAATCGATCTTTTTACTACTTTTGTCTTTACTTTTGCCATTCACGTTGTTCTACATGAATTGTATTGATTTCTTGGCTATATCATCTGAGTTGAGCAGCTCATGTTGAGTTGAGAAGTTGAGCTCTTTGAAACTGGGCCGAGGTTTCCACGGGTCGCTCCTCAAGCCAGTTTCATCAGATCAAGCAGCCGCATGGCCCGAGTAGCTGTGGTTTGAGGTCGCCAACCGAGCCGGCCGGGCTCGCGCTTAAGGTCAGGCTGGGCCAACTTAAGCCGACCGACTCTTAGGATACGTGACTCGTAGAGCAGGACGAATCGCCAAAGTGAGCCACTCGGGCTGGGGCGCCGAGGCCTTGTGTCGATATACCGAAATGATCCGCCTCTTAGGTCGCATGACCTGCGGCAAGAGTAGACGAACCGGCCAAAGTGAGCTATCGGGCTCGCGCCGAGCCTGATGGCGATATAGCTCGAAATGATCCGCCTCTTAGGGGCTGGGCGTGGCCTGTGCGTAGTAGTCGAGCTCGCCAAAGCGAAGCATCGCTCGAACCGGCCTGGCCGGGCGATCCAAATTGAACCTGATCTCGAATCCCAGATCGCGTGGCTTGCAGGCAAGAGAAGTCAAACCCACAAAGTGAGCCACCGGGCTCCGGCGCCGAGGCCTTGTTGGTGATCCAAATTCGAAAGGATCCGACTCCTAGGGTCGCGTGGGTTTGTGCAGAGAATGAGCTCGTCAGCGAGCCACTGGCCCGGCGCCGAGGCCTTGTCTGCCGGGCGATCCAGCCCGAGTCGATCCGACTCCTGGTGTCGCGGGTCTGCGGCAGAGTAGTCGAGCTCGGCAAAGTGAGCTACTGGGCTCCGGGCACTGAGGCCTTGTTGGCGATCCGTACCTGAGCCGATCCGAATTCTAGGTCGCATTGACTTGTGCGAGTAGTCGAGCCTGCCAAAGTGAGTCAAGGTGCGGCCATTTGACTTCTGATTTTCTTGGAAAGGTGCGACAGTCTTTAATGTTGATTTATGGAGAATTTGAAACGATTGCACGAATTTCCGAGTGCTTTGGCCTTCTTATAAATGGCGGCTTCATTGCGCGGAGTTTACACTCGATGTCACCCCTTCCGTGCATAACCGAGATCCGCATGATGAAGGCCGGTTTCGATCGCCTCGCCGATCCGCCCAAGACTTCGGGTTCGCCTTTGTTGGACCTCTGCTTGTGGGAGTTGTGTTTTTCCCTAGTCTCCCCTTTATGGGAGTCATGTTATTCCCTAGCTTCGTGCTAGGGAATGTGTCCGGAGAGGGCGGTACATCTCTCAGGCCGCTCTATTTTCTATTCTTCTTCTCCCTCTCCTTTCTTCTCTTCTCCTTCTCCTTCATTCTCTCTTCTCCTTCCTTTCTTCCTTTTTCTTCTTTCCTTTGCACAAACTCTTTCTATCCCTTTTTCTTTCTTCTCCTATTTTCCAATTTCATCTCAAGCTTTCCTTTCCTCTCTTTCTTCCTCAAGTTTTTTTTTTTGAGTGGAACTCGTTTGTACTATGTATCCCTGAGATGTGTAAGGGATGACACTTATGATCGTAATTGAATGTACCGATTGAATAAAGCAAAGACTTTTTTCTTTTATGACTATGAACTTTCTCATTCTGTTGCATGTAATTCTTCTGAGCATTGTATAACCGAAATGGCCCGAGACGCCTAACAAAAATAAATCCGCAAACGCCTCAACTCATCATCCGAAAATTGATAATGCCATTTAAGATTACAAACCGATGTTTACTCGATAAAAACGCTTTTAAGGTAGTTCTGCATTCCAGGATGTAGAATCTTTTCCCTCCTCTCTGCCTAGAGCCAGAGTTGCCCGGGGTTTGATGACGCGGGATACGTATGTAGGCCTCCCTGGGCCGAGGCCTAATTTTCCATGCGCCGGATTCTTCCTGTCAAGCAGAGCTTCTTCAAGACTAGGTCACCTAGTACAGCTCTAGGTTTAACCTTTCGTTGTAATACCTCGTCTCTCCCCAATCCGTGCGCCTAGAACCCGCTCACGCTTTTTCATCTAGAGGTCCAAATTTAAACTAGAGAGCCTCGTCATTTCCGTGTTCCACTATCGCTAACTCGATCCTCGGGATTTTAACCACCTCGATGTACTACGGTCAGCCAAAGGCTGTGGCGAATGGGGTTTCCTGTTGTCGACCTCCAGGTACCATAGGCCCATATGTCCTGGGAGGCATTCCACCCATTCGCCCAAGATCTTCCACTCAGTCTTCGCGGCCTTAAGGGTCCTGATGGTAACTTCGGCCTGACCATTAGACTGGGGATGTGCTGGGGACGAGTAATAATTCACTCCGAGCTCGCACAAAATCCCCTCGAACTCGGGCGCTGTCAAATTGCCTATCGGTTCCTGATACCAGTGGCTCTGGGATACCAACCTCGCATATGATGGCTCGCCACACAAAATTACGATCTTCTATTCTCGTAATTTGCGGCCAAAGGTTCGGCCTCGCCCACTCGTGAAGTAATATACTACGACGATGATGAATTTTATCGACATCGCCCCTTCCCCGTGGGCAAAGGTCCCGCATGTCCAAACCCCATCGCTGGAAAGGCCGTACTTGTAATCGATGTCAAGGGCTCCTGATAGAGGCGTGGAGATCTTGGCATGCTCCCGGCAGATCTCAGATTTCCTCTCGACCAGTCGGTTGGGCGCTCTCTCGAGCATTAGCGGCCGCAGATCCCTCGCCTTAAGACCTTCCCGCTAATGCCCGAGTCCGACATGATTTCCGACATACCCGTACTTCCCTTTAGCACGTATCTGCATTTTCCCGTGATGCATTTAAGGATGGGTGTGAAGAAAACCTCGCTTGTACAAGTTTCCCCTTATGATTACGCTTAACCCGGCCGACCTCATCCCGATTTTGGTCGCTTCTTTCGGTCGTCTGCAGACGCCCCCGCTTCCATTATGTAATTTCCAAATGAGGTCCATCCACCCGGGCCGGATCCACTCAACTTCCACGTCACAGATCTTATGTAAGGCTCGCAAGGTATTCGACAGGTGTTGAAACCACTACATCTTCCCGTGAGGTCGCCGCTATTTTTGCCAAGGCATCGGCCCTGAGTTCTCCTGCTCGGGAATATGCTCGACCCGGACTAAAGACGGTAACCTTTTTTCAATAAATCTCTTACCTTATTGAGGTACAGGATCATTCTTCCGCTTTTGGCCTCGTAGGTATCCTCTATTTGTCTTACTACCAGTTGGGAGTCGCTGCAGACCTCAAGTTGGTCAACTTCTAGTGAATGGGCGAGGTTGAGGCCCTCGCATGATCGCCCCTTACATTCGGCCTCGTTGTCGAGGCTTGGAATCCGAATCCGAGTGCATACCAATGTCTATTCCTTCCGGGGAGGTCATTAAGCCGCTCCGCTCTCAGGCGTTTGCGGCCCCGTCTACGTAGCTTCCGCATGGGTTGGTCACCCGTGCCTAGGTGTTCTGTGAGGCCTCACCAGGTGAATTCCATGACGAAATATGTTAAGACTGCGCCCTTAATCGCAGCTTTTCTACTATATCCGATGTCGAACTCGCTCAGCTCTATGACCCACTTCATTAGCCTTCCCGAGGTCTCCTCGGCTTGTGTAGCACTCGCTTTCATCGGATATTCGTTGGAACTTCTATGGTATACTGAAGTAAGGGCTGAGCTCCGAGCTGCGGGTTAATAGTGCCAAGATTAATTTTCCATCCTCGGGTACTCCTCTCTTTCCGCTTCCTCTCGTGGCACGGGCTTGCAATAGTAAATCGGGTGTTGCACTTCGGTCTCGCTCTCCGACGAGGACAAGGCTGGTCGAGAAGTTTGATACCGCTAAGTATAGAGTGAGGAGCTCCCCTCGACGGGGCCACTGTAATGGGGGAACTTAAATATGTTTTCAATGCTGAGAACGCTTCTTCACACTTCGTATCCCATTGAAAGGCCTTCTTCAAAACTTGGAAGAAAGGCTGACATTTATCACTAGCCCTGGATACGAATCGACTTAAAGCAGCAATCCTTCCTGTCAGACGTTGGACCTCCTTTATGCCTGAGGGCGACGACATGTCGAGCACAACCTTATTTTGAAAACCGGATTTGCCTCACCTCTGCGGGTTGACTATGAAACCTAGGAACTTTCCGGTCGATAATCCGGGCACACCCTGGTCGGGATTCAGCCATGTCAGACTTCCAGATCCGAACGCCACTCGACAAAGTAGAGCTATGTGGAGCTCTACAAAGAGTGGATTTTACTACATGTCATCTATGTACACCTCCATGGTTGTTCCTATCTACTGAACACTCGCTTACCGTACCGTAGGTAGCCTCACGCTCTGAGTCCAAAAGGCATCACACGATAACAAAAAGAGGTTCCCGCCTCGCGGACGTAACGAGGTCTTTTCGGGTCATCCGTCCATGCCGACGATCAGCCGGAGAAGGCATCCATAAAAACTGAGGGAGTTCATGGCGCTTACAGCGGGCATCTACGATGAGGTCGATTCGCCAGTGGGGAAACCGCCCTCAGCACGCTCTCGCTGATGTCGGCGAAGTCGATGCAGAGTCGCCACTTGCCGCTTTCTTTTTTGACGAGCACGACGTTGGCTAACCATTCGTGATATTCCACCTCTCTGATCGCTTCCTGCTCGAGGAGTTTGCCGACCTCCTCGCTGATCGCTACTTCGTCGCGCCAAGCTCCTCCTCTTTTGTTTCATTGGTTTGAAAGACGGACTTACGTTCAGTCTATGGGTAATTACCGTAGGGTCACCCCTCCCATGTCCGCCGTTTCCACTGAAGACAAAGACTGCTCAGCCTCAAAAAACTGGGGCGAGAGGGTTCGTAGATCTTCGCTAGTCGGGAGTCATGTAGGCGCAGGTGTTCCTGGGTGGTCGCCATCCAACCTGCATTGTGCCCACTCTCTTCCCGAGGGCTCAGTTAAAATATTTCGTCCCATTTCGAGCTCATCCGGTGGTGAAATGTTATCGACCGTTTTTTGCTTCATGGATGCCGAGTAGCATTCCCTGGCCACTCGTCAGTTCTCGAACCACTCCTATTCCGCTACAGGAAACTTGATCATCATGTGGTAAGCGGAAGGAATGGCTTTTATTGCATTAAGAGAGGGTCTTCTTAACAACATATTATAAGTAGATGGGCGCCTGCCAACGAGGGAATCTCACCGTCGCCAAGCCGTCGGTACTGGGACCCAAGGTGAGTACTAATTGTATTGAGCCCAAGTGTAGTACCTTTTCTCCGGAGAATTCTCGTAGATGGGTGCTGACGGGTTCCATTCTCTCCCTTCCAATGCCCATCTTATCGAAGGCCGAGGTGAAGATGATGTCAGCTGAACTTCCGTTGTCAACTAGGACCCGATGGACCGTTTTGTTGGCCACAACCGCCGACTACCGTGGGTCGCCATGGGGTGCTGCATCCCTCCGTGTCCGAGTCGAAAGTTATGGATGTTCAGGCCGAGGTAGTTTGGATATCGCCGCACTTCGCTACCTCTCACACCGATGCCGTGCGCATGGGCCTTCCCGCCGAGCCGGATTCCTCCCCGCAAATCCTCCCGGAGCATCACGGATTTCTCCTAAAAGGTCATAGTGCCGAGTTGTTGCCTGTCGAGGTGGTGGAATGGTCATTTGAGCCGCAGCCTTGGTTCAGGCCCGATCTCGAGGCTGATTTTCAAAAGCTATGAATCGTCTGAGAGATACCCGCCGTATTAAATATTCACAATTTCTTCTTAAGTCAGATGTAGTCATTCGTGCAGTGCCCGTAATCCCTGTGGAACTCGCAATATCTGGAGTTGTCTCTTGTGGCGGGGTCTAACTTCATTTGAGTTAGCCACCAGAACTCGCTCGCTTCGCACTTGCGCAAGACTCCGCGATATGAGGCTATTATGCGGAACCGGGCCGAGGCGCATAACGTCGTCGCTCTTCTTCTCGAGTCAGCGGTGGCCCAGCGATCTCTGAGGTTCCCACGCCTTTTCGGGGACCGTTCTCCATCCTTCTTTGGAGACCTTTCTCGGTCGTTTTGTCTTTTTGGGCTCCGTCCTCGTTGCTTGTCTGTCCCGCTTTTTTCTTTATGGGTGGATGAGTTCTCTTTCTTGGATATGAGAGCTTCTTCGCCATTAATGTATTTTTCTGCTTTTGCGAGCACCTCAACCATGCTTGCTTGAGGATTTTTGGAGATGGAAACATCAAGTCTTTCGATTGAATCCCTAATCCAAGAATTAAATGCAAGGATCGCGAACTTCGTCTGCATATCTACCTTCGCAGAGACTCGCATTGAATCTCCGGTCATAAGACCTCGGTGCTTTCTCATGCAGCTCGCTGGAAATGTGGATGGTCAGCAAATGATAACTTGGCTTTCTATACGTCCTGGCCCCAATGAAGTGAGAGACGAACGCAATGGATAGCTCTCTGAATGAGGAGATTGATGATCGTCGGTCATTAAACCGTGCCAAGGCCGGGCCTTTTAACGCGTGATAGCGAAAGCTCGCACGCACGTGGTCTTGATACTCCATGCAGCCATTTGGTTTTTGTAAGTGTTGAGATGATCGACTGGATCTCTGACACCATCGAATGCTTCCACTTGTGGCATCCTGAATTTTGCTGGAAGAGGGAAGTGAAGCACCTTGGCCGTGAAGGGTGACTCAGTCTGTTGTACCAAGGTGTCCATAGTGTCGGAGCGTCCTTACCACTTCCTTACACGGCCAGCTCTGTCAAGGCTCTCAACCTCTCGCTCCCATGATTGCTCTCCCCGCCGTCACGAGGGTGGCGAGTTCTTCGTTCCCGACATGCCCTCCGAGTGTTGCTTCGTCTCATCTCCAAGGGCCAATTGTGGTCCGTGCCCCTGGCCTCCTGGGCGAGACTCCGCTCTGCTTCACAAAGACCCTCAGGAATGTCGAGATTGTGCCGTCTTCATGATGGAGGTGTCAGGACCTTCCGCATTCATTGCGGTCTCCCGTGGGCTTTGTATCTGCCTGGTGAGTTGCTCTAACTCTCTTATTAGGTGTTGGTTGGTGAGGCGGAGTGCCTCCACCTCGTTTGTGTTGGCTTGCATTGCTTCTAACGCCCCGGGAGGTCTGCTGTTTGCGTCACCTGGCGGATCCTGCATCCTTGGCGGATTGACGTGGCTCCTGCTTGTGTTCCGGGTTGATACCATCGCAACCGAGAAATCGCCTTATTTATCAAGGAACCGCCGCTCCTACGCCGGCATCGGCGCCAACCGATGATGCTTTTTCAACCGACCGGCTAGAGCGCACACCGCCGGGCCGACCGGGACCGTCGCGGGCTGGTCCGGGCAAGCCCGGATCGCCTGGCCGGCTGGATTGCCGCAGCGCTGTCCGTTGCGCTCGGGCGGGCACCTCTCGCAAGAACAATAAAGAAGGGGTCGGCGAGGGCTTCGCCGGGCCGCCCGACATGCCTAAGTCAATTTCTTTCCGAGAGAAAAGAGAAATTGTTTAGAGGGATAATGTGTTATGTGAGTGTTTGCGCACTTTCAATCGATTTCGTGGTACTTGATATTTATAGTATTTGTTTTCCCAGTTAGATGGTGAAGTTTTGTTTGATGAACCTTGTTTTTAGATTGGAAGAAATGACAATTGGTTACCTAATATTTCAGAAAAAGATATTGAATCTCTTAAAACTAAAATTAACATAATAATCAATTTTTTTTTAGGTTCTGTTTGTTTTTTGAAATTTTGAAAAAAAGAAAAGAAAAAGGAAATAGAGAAAAAAAAAAGGGATGTAAAAAGTGAAAGAAAATAACATTAAAAGTGTAGCACCATTCTAATTTCAATAGATGCATACATGATCTATCCAATTAAATAAGAACATTATATGAATTTCGATAACTCAAAAAATACACATCAATATTAAAATATAATTTGTTTAGTTTGAATGTATTGAAGAAAAAAAATAAACGATATTATTTTATCTAATTGCCTACGAGTGATGATTTGGTTCAGCGGCAGAAGATATCCATCACAAGTCCAAAGTCTTGTGTTTAAGATATTGAAAAAATATCTTATTGATGACATCCAGGATGTTGTAGAAGTAATCTGTACCGCCTCAGTTTTCTCATTTGCATTTGTAATCCACATAAGCTATAGTTATATATATATTTTTAAATTTTTTAGTCTATTACAAACAAATAAAATAAGTTTGAATAAATATATAAAATTCAAATTTATTTTTTATTTTTTTTTAAATTTTTTTTCTTTTATTTTTTCTCTTTATTTTTTTTTTCTTTCCATTTTTCCGATTCCAAATGGAACCTAAAGGTTGACTCAAACAATGATCAATATTAGTATGGACAATGGTGTAAAAATATGTAATTGTTATTCACTTGCTGATAATGCAAATCAACCCATTCAACTACTTAAGAGTATAAAACCCACCTAGAGTTTCAAAGGAATTGTATACTATAACTTAAATAGATTGGCTTATATATTGATTTGATGAAAGTAAATGAGAACAAACAATAAAGTTTTTTTATTTTTATTTTTTATGATCCGTAAGTGACTCCCTTTAATCTCGCTCATTAAATTGGATAAAAAATTATCATAATTATCAGTGAAAAAAATTAAAAAAAAACTTTTCAATAAGTGTAGACATGCTTTTCTTTAAGTTCCTTCTCCAACATTTGTAGCAGTAAAGTTATTACAAAAATGTAGAAATTACAACAAAATCTAACATATCAAGTTGTATGTAATTATAGTTGTAGGTACTTGGGGGAGATTCAGTCTAAAAATAAAATTCTTCAAATATAATTGGTTTAAAAATATTCCTAAATCTAGTGTGGTTTGTGCTACCTAGAAAGCGTATATTCAAAAGACACTTTTAATTTTAAATGTGTATCTTTAAAAGACACTTTATAAAATGATGAAAATTTTGAATTTATACTGAAAGTTGTTCTCACAGACATTCAGACAGTGCATTTGCCAATGTCGCTAATGGTGCACCTGGAAAATTAGAGGTATGATTAGTCTTCATCCTATGAGCTCCCCCTTCTCTGGTTTGTGTACCTCTAGATTGAGGTTCAAGATGTGGTGCCCTAATATCAATCGATGGTGTATTTGAAACATCTGGAGTATGTCTAAATTCCTCCCATGTGACCTCATCCTCCGGGGTCAATGCCCTGGACGAAGGTTGGAGTTGTGTAATTACACCAATACTATATGGAGCATGTAAGCGATCCATCTCATGTATAGCCTCCAATATAGTAGTACATAATCTGCGGATACGCATATCCTCTAAAGGTGCAATATCATGTGGTCATATGCTACTTAGTCTACAAACCACATAAAAGATGAGTTCAGATGTTAAAAAATATAATATAATATAATAAATGTATAAGACATGAAAATTACCAATAGCTCATGGAAGGACCTAGTACGAGCAAGAAATTGAATAGTAATTGAGCGATACTAGACCATGTATGGATCATGATACCCCAGTGGACCAAATGCCATTTGATCCCTAGCAATATGATCGTACCTAAAGGCCCATCGTCGAATGTACTCTCCATGTCGTTTAGTCCAATCAACATCACACCTACCTCTCAAATCACATTTATGTAAGTTTGAATCATTGTCACATGGTTGAGGAATCCCTTGCCGAAACCCAATCTGTCGCATAACACGATCAGGTCTATGCCATTTAACAATGTGGAAACATATCAATGGTGATATAGTGCACTAAAGATCTTTCCCAACTAAACAATAATCGAGAAGTCCACCACTCACATCATCATCATAAGGCTGCCATATAATCTGTTGTTAAATAAAAAAAATTTGTTATTTGTAATCCAGAGTTTGGAAATTGTTGAAAGAAAATAGTAAAGTAAAGAAGACGAAGTTTTATCACATGATCCGGCGTTAGTCGATCAAGCTAGTACTTATATTGTGATAAAACGTGCATTGATGACGAAGTGGTCTGATACTCATCTTTCCATCTATGTAAAAAGAAAAAAAAGACATAGAATGAACCTAAGTAATTTTGAATTGGATCATAAAAAAGATATAAAAGATGACTTTTAATTGGATCATAATAGTAACATTAATGGTAATTTTTCATATACCGGATGGCTAGTGGAGCTATAGGTAATTGATCATCATATGTGGAGTTGGACACATATGCAAACGACAGGTGCAATGTATGGAAACCTATCCCATATCTATATCCGGCGTAATATCAATGACCCAGATATATCATGAGTATCAATATGAGAAGCGCGACACAACTGTCGATAAAGCCACGCTAAACATGCACTACCCCAACTGTAATGACCAGCAACCTTAAAATCCTGTAGGAGCGGTAAAAACATAAGATGCATCTTATCGCTAGACTTTCCTGAAAAGAGGAAACCTCTAATAAGCTGTAAAATATAAGCCTTAGCATATCGTAGAATAGACTTCTCATCAACATCAAGTGCCAAACTAGGAAAGCTCCGACTCAACCATGTAAGATAAAGGCGTTGCCCATCTAAATCTGTATCCCCTAGAATGAGTCCCAACAAAGAATGACAAACATCTCTCCAATGTAGGGATGTGCTGCCAGTAACTGCTACTCCATCAACTGGCAATCCAAGAAGAATGACAATGTCTTGGAGTGCGATTGTGCACTCCCCTTGAGGTAAGTGGAATGTATGAGTCTTTGGTCGCCATCTCTCAACAAAAGCAGTAATAAGGTGCCAGTCTAAGGAAATGAATCCTAAACGTGCAACACCATAGAAGCCTGCTTGCTGTAACAATGGAATGATACGTGTATCAAGAGCACTACTTTAATGAAAGATAGCCTCACGATGTCGACAATGAAGCTCCCTTAGTGCGGCACCTTCCCAAGCAAGAGAAGACCTATGTGGGCGTCGCCCATGCAAAACCGGCGATCAAAAGGTCCTGCCTCCATCGTGCGGTAAGACTTGTATAGAGTAAGTAAGAATTAATATTTATCACATTTTCAATATGGAAAAATTAAATGCATTTAAGTAAATATATTGACAGACCCCCTTCCTATTGACAGGGAATCTACTGACAACTCCACAGTAACCTCCTAGCCAAGCTCGCTCGACTGACAAGTTACCATGAAGCTAAGCGGTTAAAACTGTTGAAACTGTCTTTGGAAAATGTTGGTTATAAAATTTTTCACTTTTCTATCAAAATCACACCTTTAGATTTAACGAAAATCCGACAAAGATAATCTGGGCCAGTAAAGGTGGTTAAGCCCGAAATATAGAAATCACTTGTATAAAAAAATACACTCCCAATATTTTCCAAAAATCCAACTACAACCATAAAGGACCTTTGGTCCTCATCAAAATATAAGATACGAATCAATCCAACATAATTTCATCGCAACCTGTTTTTCTCAAAACCATGCATGCATATTTTACAAAAGATATTTACATATACAAAATGTCACATTTTAACTTTTACTACGTTTACTTGCACTCTTATCTTTTGTAAAATATATATATATATATATATATATATATATATATATATATATATATATATATATATATATATATATATATATATATATACATATACAACACAAAGAAGTCTAGGACTGAGGATCTTTAAAGGTCTTTCTGGCCAAGATCTGCACTAAGAATATTTAAAAACGTAAAACCGGTGGAGCCAAATCCAAGCCAGTGAGTACTATAAGTTCTAAATGTTGTTGTCCTGGGCCGTGATGTACCTCCCAATATGAAAATCAGATAGAAATGGTCAGAACCGCATGGAGAAAACTGAAGTTTTTGCTATGAAAACCATTTCTCGAAAACCGCTCAAAACTATTTCTCACACAAAATCGCTTTTAGTGGTGGTTAATACCTGAAAGTGCTATACTATAAATCAAGTACCAACCACTGTGATGCCCTAGACGTGATGCCACAGAACCTCGGAACCTGGCATCGGTAGTGAACCTCGGAACACTACCCGTCTAATATGGTCCGATGAACACGACGGAATCTCTATAAGCATAATGGAACCTTGGAACTAAAATGGCCGGTAATGGAACCTCGGAACCAACACCTCATCACGATGTACTATGTCAGGGCGCTAACTATCTATACACCCCAAATGTGCAGAAGGAGACTCACTATATAAATATATATTATATCTAACCCCCAATTGCCGACCAGACAATATAGTTAGTCATAATGTCCCATAACCCTGCCATGCACAATCCGAGATACATCTGATCGGAAATCGAGCCGGTATATCTGTGGGTTTTGCTAAACCGTACCCAAATCAAGCTTCTTAAGTACTGAAATCGAAATTTTATGCTGAGTATAACAAGTGGGAGGTACAAAAAATGCTTTACTAATTACATTATATTTTCAAATCACTTTACAAACTTGTAATTTAAACACTTTCATTTTCGAAAATGATTTTGAGTACTCACATTTTTCTCGACTAATTTCTTTCAATTCTTGTCAAGCACGCTAGATTATCGTTGTATGCTCCAATCGCCTACACAATCCATACAAAGTACCAAAATGCCCTCAGTTCAACGTTTTAACCATAAAACATACAAAGGGTTTTCAAAACGATTATATCGAAAAGAACTTTGATTCTAACAAAACTTTACGTGCTAGTCACATTCGATAAGGACATCGATAATATAAGGTGAAATTGACCAAAATGTCCCTACACATGAGTTGCCCCATAAAAATTATCCGTTTTAGCAACTTTTTCAAAACGACCCTATGCTATTCGATGTATTAGACCACACACGTCAGTACAACCAAGCAATTTGCACACTTGGTGCTACAATTAAATTTTTTTTAAATTATGTTGGCACCAAATGCTATTGACTGACATATGATTAAATTCTAGACTCAAGGGACTTCCCATAAAGTCTAAAACACCCAAAAATATTTATGAAATTTATGTTCTGGACCGGCTCGAATAAAATCAAATTTCAACTGAATCGTTTCAAAATACCTCACCAAAGACGCGATCGCTCCACATGGCCAATAATCTTCATGTGGAATAGGATTAAATTCAATTGCATAACTACTAGCATATGCGGCTCATCATATAAGATTTATCCAATAAATTTCCAAATCACACTTTCATAATGGAAGAACCGTTAACAGATGTGAACATGGGATGCCAAATGATTGCCACTTATTACAACTACATGTACCTTCATTCAACTTAACAACTTGTTTGTTATGTCCCTTGTCCATGTGAAATCCATGTAGAGCTATAATTACTTTGAACATTTAATTATTTCGAGAGATGATAGACACAGTATGTCCACTAGCTCGCTTCAGCCTTAATCTTTATTAACTGCATATTCAGTATACATATCTCCACATGTCATTCTAGCATGTATCTCACCTCTACGTGTGTCAAAGTATGATACACATCGATAGAAAGTTAATTGCACAAATGCGGTGATTGGTAACATTCGTGCCTCTTTAAGCACCCCATTTATGCATTCAACAATATTTATAGTCATCCACCCATATCAATAACCTTGATCATATGCTTGAGCCCATTTTTGAGTATCTAACTTTGAAAACCAGGTCACACTATTTGCATTCAATTACTTAGCTCTTCCATGCAACGCCATATTTCCGTGGTTCGATGTTGAACCCCAAAATTTTTGTATGCCATGTTTTTTAGAATCTTATTTCTAAATTTGTCATTAAAATTACTCACCACGTGTCTAAGACAATATTGATGTTGTGCATGAGGGACGCTCCATCCAACAGATGGATTTCTAACAACAACATTTATTCCAACATGATGATTTGAAATTAAGCACATCCCTTCTCTTTGAGTACAATGATGTCTTAATGCAGTAAGAAACCAAGATCAACTATCTTGTGATTCCTCCTCAACAATTGCAAATGTAAGGGGGAATATATGACCATTTGCGTCAATTGAAGTAGAAATTAATAGCTTCCCCTTGTATTTTCCATATAAGTGAGTCCCATCAATTTAATTGGTCTACAATGCTTAAACCCTTCAACACATGACCAAAATGTCCAAAAAACCCGCATAAAACGTACGTTCCCAGCAATCCCTACTAAAGGTATTGTCTTCCAAGAGACTTTTGTTCCATGATTGGTTAGCTTAAGGATATTCATCCATTTAGCAATGCTCGTACCTTCCACTCATCCTACCACCAAATGCTTTAATCATCGCCTTTCTTTCAGCTTCCCAAATTTTCTTATAATGGACATCATAACTAAATTTATCTTTCACCATTTGATGCAATGTAGTGATAGAGGTCATATGGTCCCTTTGAACCACATTTTGGATCTCTCTTGCAATCAATTTAGAACCTAATTGAGAGTGATCCTGTGATAATCTAGGATAAACACAAGTGTGTAGACTAACATACTTGGTTATCTCAAACAATCCATGGCTTTTACGAAGACACGCACGAAGCCTCCAATTACATCCTTCATTCCATTTCTTACACCGCACTGCCCATAAATGTGGTTGTGATTCACAAACAACCAAATGTTGATTATGAGATATTAAATTACAATTTACAATATATTGAAAATCGTCTTTACTCTCAAATCTCAATCCTTTAAACAACTCACTAGATCTGATGATGCCTTTTTTCAACCGGAACTAGGCCGGAGGTGTGGGGCCGCCGGGCCGGAACCCTGACAGCCTGCGGGCCGATGCGTGCCGGGATTGTCTCTGCCGAGGTAGGATCGTTGCACCGTTGATCTCGTGAGGCTCCGGACGTAGCACCTCTACAAAAAACAAAGTGAAGAAGGGGGTCAAGTAGGGCTTCGCCCGTGTCGCCCGATGCCTAAGTCATTTCTTTCTCGAGAGAAAAGAGAGACTTTCAGTGGGGCTAATGTATTGTAGCTGTGAGATACGCCCGAGAACGTGAAAAGAATGTCGGGCGTTTATTTTTGCGTACCTTCACTCGATGGGCGGTCTTGTATTTATATTAGATATTCAACCGCTTGTGTGTTAGAGTCCTTCCTATCGACTCGATATTTCTTTATTTTAGTCCATATCGATTTGGTATGTGATATAGAAGGAGCCGTTTTGTTTGAGATAATCCCTTTTCTTTACTGGGAGACCCAATTGGCGATGATCTGTTATTATTTTCCCTTCCTTATTGATAAGGTTTGCTGATCGTGATAATATATTGCTGTGGGTTATCTATTTTCAGATGAGCGATGCACAATCTGATTTGTAAGATATGGGGCTTCCACCATCTCGGGATTGTCCTTTGGATCGTCCTTGGGCCTTCGATTTAGCCCCAGACGAGGAGCCTGGGCATTGCATCACACCACTTCATTGGTCACGGGCTCCAGCAAGCCTATTTTTAAACCCCATCGGGCTGGGCCCCACCCCCTGTGTATACGGCGTGGCAATGCACCTCCTCGCATCTGGCTGCGCCTCACGTCACTGTGGGTCACAAATAAAGCCTGCTCGCCGTCATAAGTCTTGTAATAATGATGACCCTTAGGTTTTCAGACTATTTCCTCCCATTCTCCGCTTCCTTCTCGTTTTTTCAGGATATCTTTCTGGCCTTGTCTCGTCGCGGACCCTTTTTTTCTCACCTCCTGCTCACGCCTTTTGCGCAGCCTTTCATTGTATCTCTCTGGGCCTTATCGTGGTCCAAGAGATCGTTTGATTGGTACGAAGAAACACTGGGGTGGTTTAAACCGCTTTTATTTCTCACGCTTGTCTCCCGCTCATGGGTCCGTCGCTTCTTCTTTGCATTGGCATTACCCTCGCTGCTACCCAGATCAGACAGATGGAGATGCCTCCGGCCGTTCGGCTATATCCGAACCCCAGAACGCTGCTAAAGCGCCTCCTCTTCCCTCTGATAAGGGTAAAGCAAAAATAAACCTAATTACATATCCCTGGGTCAGAGTAATCTAAATCACTGCTCAACATGTCATGGTGGGACCCGTAAGGCCGACCGTATGGGAGTACTACCGGATCGTTATCGACCTCCCTCAGATACACAGAGTACGGTCCTCGATGTCTTAACCTTTTACGCAATTTTCGTTCGGATGGTTTGGTTTTGAGGTCGCCTTGACAATGGCCTCTGCTTTCTTCCTCCCCGCACCCTTCATAAAGAGGGTCTTGCAACATTTCAACATATTTGCCCCTCCCAACTTGCTCCCAACCCACCAGGGCATTCGTGGGGTTATTGGTTTCCTTAGGATAAAGGCTCGCCATCTTAGCTTGGCCTTGTTTCATCTTTTTGCCCAAATGAGACCACCGAGGGTTTTCTATTTTTTCCTGTGACGTCCGGCTCCCGCGGATCTCTCGATCTTCCATCTTCGCACAGGTCATGGAAGTGACACTATTTCTTCAAGCAATGCTCTACCAATATAATCCTTCGACAAGGAGGTGTTCCCACCTACCCGGGCGCTCCCGATAACATTCGTGAGCATTTGCACTGCTTTTTGGTATGACTTATAAGAAGGTGGTCGGATGTTTCGACCAGACTATCCGTTCGCTTCCCGCAGGCCTCGTCTCGAACTTAGCGCTAAAGATAATGTCATAGTTCTAGCTGCCATGGATATCCCGCTTGTCCTTACGCAGACTGGATAAGGCCTGACATTCCCGGTCCATCTAACTGAGGTCTTTGACGTTCCTTTGCTGGCGGTTCACCGTCACACCCCCGGATCCTCTCTCTCGCCAGGCTTATCAATGGGCGCTCCTACCGTGGAGAGATTTTGGTTCATTTCAGCGCCTCCTAAGCCTCTGAGTGTGAAAGGAAAAAACCGAGCTCCATTGAGGAGGAGCGACCGGTTTCGACCAAAGTTAAAAAGTTGGGAGCGCCTAGCCGCCGAGAGCCGTAGCGATGCCGGTCTCCCTTAAAGAGGCTCCCGTGATTTTGAGCCCCCATCTTCCCCTAAGCCCGACTAAGAGCTAAAGACCTTGAGTGCGGCCGAAAGCAATCGCTTGGTGGTTATGCCTATGAACTGTCTGAATCCGCCTCGAGTTGGGCTGCACCGCTCTTCTCGAAGGCGACAAGACGGGCAGGAAGAAACCGAAAAGCAAAAGTCGACGAAAACCCTGGACTCTTCTTCTAACACCGGAACTCGCGCAAGCAGCCGCTTCCTCCATCTCATGACTCCCACCTCGGAGGTCGGCGATGTCATGACGAGTGTTTTGGCCTTATCCCTTCAGGGGTTGCCCCTGCAAGTCTCCATAATTGTGCTGGCTCACGCCGCGCTCCTGCCAGCTATCTTTATGTTTGGATATGCAGTAGCCACTATCTCGAAAGGCCCGGCTTCGAGAAGGCCAAACTAAACGAGAAGCACGTAAGAATTGCCCAATTTATAGCTAGGTGGCCTCTCTCTCACTTCCGAATCAGAATCTATTTAGGAGCAGCGGCATATGATCGAAGAAGTGGAGCGACTTAAGTCCGACATTTAAAACATATACTTCATCTGGCCGTGCTCGTAGAAAGTAGGGAAGATGAGTGTCCTGGCACCAAGGCGACCGGCGCGGTTTCGAGGTCCCGGCGCTCCCGTGCTTCAAAAGTGATTTGAGTGAGGCCCGAGGGGTCAAGTCTCGCCGAGAGTGAGCCGTGGTTAGAGAGGAGCTCATTACCTCCTGGGTGAGCCATGATCTCTGCTTAATTACGTACAATCGCGGATCCAATGATGGGCAGCGCAACTCGAAAGCGTCACATGGGGCTCGGAGTGTGCTGCTAGAGACCGCCACGGAATTCTTCTGCCGCAACCGCACGATGAACGAGGAATGTCGCGGGATTGCCACGATCTTCACGCTGTGTTAGTTGAGCTTCCGCCGCAGGGATGAGGTCATTAGCGCCTGAGGGACCGTGCCGCGCTCAATGGCTTCTCGTGGCTCGCTCTTCAACGGAAAGCCTAAGATACTCGTATCCGGACTTTAATTTTGACCTCCCCAAAGGATCGAAGAAAGCAGAGGAATCTTTCTACCTAACTATTCTCAAGAGCCTGGTACTCCCACCGTGGCCACCCCCCTCGTCGTCCGTTCCTCCTTCCGACGGCCCTACCTCATGCTTATGTTTTGCCCTGTGCCTGGCTTTATTTGTTCATCTATATACTTGTCTCTCCTCGGTCTCTGGCCCGAGACATGTGTAGTCTTTCCGAAACATATTTCATATATAAATATACTTTTTTTTTATATATATATCGCTCATGTTTCTCACTAGCATCGCCGCTTATCTCTCGCGACAAATGGCCGCATTGAGGATCAAAGTGAGATGAATAAGCTTGTCGACTTAGTCGCCGTGGCCTCAGGAGGGAGCCGGGCCCGAATTGGATTTAGTTAATCACTGGAAGGGATTCGTCACTGTCGATCGTCATCAGTTCGTCCCGGGGAAACAGGGAAAATGCTCAAGTGAGTTGTCGAATAAAGAGTCGTCTGATAAGTGACAAGAGCTCGCCCCATGCTGAGTGATGGAAGAGCTCATCGCACCACTAATTGAGAGATCGCCACGTTGAAGATGGGAAGAGCTCGTCGAATGAATAATCTCCCAGGAGGAGTCAGCCCGGCTGCTCGCAGTGACGTGGAAGAGCTCGTCAGAATTAATAATTGAGGAGGAGCTCGGTCCATGTTGAGGATGGGATGAGCTCGCCGTAATGAATATAAAGTAGAGCTCGCCCATGCCGAGTGATGGGATGAGCTCGTCGTATTTAATTAGCAGTCATCTATGCCGGGAGCATTCGGATGAACTCGTCATCAATAGTAAAGTGCAGAGCTCGTTCACAGTGACGGGATGAGCTCCTGCCATCGAATAGCAGGAGTCGCCCATACCGAGTGATGGATGAGCTCGTCACGAAGGAAAGTAGGAGCTCGCCCATGCCGAAAGATGGGATGAGCTCGCTGCAGGAATAGCGTAGCTCGGCTCCATGCCGAGCTGATGGGATGTATCGCCGTAATGAATAGCAGCTCGCCCATGCCGAAAAAGATGGGATGTGAACTGGTCAGAATATCGAAATAGTGGAGCTCGCCCATAAGTGTGATGGGATGAACTCACGAATGTGGATAGTGGGGCAGAGCTCGCTCCATGCTCGAGCGGCGGGATGAGCTCGCTAATGATTTTAAAGCAGAGCCTCATCCATGCCGAGTATCGGATGAACTCTGCCAACGGAATAGTAAAGTAGAGCTCGTCTGTGTTGAGTGATGGGATGGGCTCGCTGCATGACAGGTACAGGAGTCATCCATGCCGAGTGATGGGATTGAGTCGCCAGAATGAATAGTGTAAAGTAGCCTCGCCTACGCCGAGTGATGGGATGAGCTCGTCAGTATGAATCAGCAGTCATTCCATGCTGAGGACTTCCGGGATGAGCTCGCCAGTATGATTGTAAAATAGAGCTCGTCCATGCTGAGTAATGGGATGAGCTTGATAGAATGAATAGTAAAGTAGAGCTCGTCCATGCTGAGTGATGGGATGAGCTCGTCAGAATGAATAGCAAAGTAGAGCTCGTCCATGTTGTGTGATGGGAAGAACTCGTCAGACTGAATAGTAAAGTCCATGCTGAGTGATGTGGGATGGTCGTCACGAATAGTAAAGTAGAGCTGTCCATGCCGAAAGTGATGGGATGAGCTCGTCGGTATGAATCACAGCAGAGCCTGGTCTTATTAAGTGATGGATGAGCTCGTTAGAATGAATATAAAGTAGAGCTCATTCCATGCCGATGGATGGATGAGCTCGCTGAATGAATAGTAAAGTAGAGCTCGTCCTCGCCGAGTGATGGGATGAACTCGCCGTAATTGAATAGTAAAGTAGAGCCCGTCCGCGGTCGGAAAGTAAATGGATGAACTCGCCGTAATGAATAGTAAAGTAGAGATCGTCCGCGGCCGGTTTGCATGGGATGAACTTATTTAATGAATAGTAAAGTAGAGCTCGCCCATGCCGAGTGATGGGATGAACTCGTCGTGAATGAATAGTGAGCAAGAGCTCACCATGCCGAGTGATGGATGAGGCTCATTTCAGACGAATAAAGCAGAGCTCGGTCCATGCCGAGTGATGGGATGAGCTCAGCTCGCAACAAGAAAGTAGAGCTCTCGCCCACGCCGGAGCGTATGGGATGAGCTCAATGTAATGAATAATTGAGGAGGAGCTCATTCATGTTGAGTGATGGGAAGAGCTCATCAGAATGAATAATTGAGGAGGAGCTCGTCCATGCTGAGTGATGGGATGAGCTCGTCAGAATGAATAGTAAAGTAGAGCTCGTCCATGTCGAGGATGGATGAGCTCTGCAAATCAGCAATGGGCGGGCTTCAAGGCCGGCCTGCAACAGCCCGAAATGGGGTCTCCACTCTCGAGGCAGCCGTGGCCTCAGGCGGGAGTAGAGCTCATCAAATTGAGCGTTGTGGCTCCCGGCGCAGGCCTTGGTGGTACGTAGCCCTCGGGCTGTCTCGACTCCCGAGGCAAATAAGGCTCAGGCGGGAGTAGGTGAGCTCATCAAATTGAGCAGCGTGGCTCCGGGCACTGTGGCCTTGGTGGCAATGTAGCCTGAGCTGGTCTGACTCCCGAGGCGCCAGGGCCTCGTGGCGTGAGCAGGTGAGCTCGTCAAATTGAGCAATGTGGCTCCGGCGCCGTGGCCTCGCGGCAATGTACCGAGCCGGCTCGACTCCCGAGGCTGCCTGTAAGTGAGTAAAGGCAGCTCACAAATTTGAGCAAAATTGCTCTAGTGAATCGTGGGCTCCGTGGCAATGTAGCCCGAGCCGGGTTCGACTCCCGAGGCAACACAGTGGGCTCAGGCGAGGGTGAGCTCGTCAAAGGAGCAAGATGCTCCCGCCGCGGCCTCGGGTATTCAAGAGTTTGGATATGTTGAAACGCTTCGTGTTGCTAGTTAATTTTAAATTTTTGGAAAGAGGCGAAATGCCTTAATGGATTGGCGGAGAATTCGACTCCGATTGCACGAACTTTCGAACACTGACCTTATAAATATCGTTTCACCGTCGCGAGGCTTGTTCTTTGTATAATGCATAATCGAATCATGTGAGACGAAGAGCTCGAAGTTTGATCATCGCCGCCGAGATTCTTCCAAGATCTCGAGTCGCGCCGCTGTGCCTTCCCCGCATGCGGGGAGTTGTGTTTTCCCTTGTCTCCCCTTTATGGAGTCATGTTATTCCCAAGCCCGTGCTGGGGTGGAATGCATCCTATAGTGGTGGCACATCTCATACGCTTCTCTGCTTTTTTGTTCTTCTTTTTCTTCTCCTTCTCCTCTTACTCCATATTTTTCTCCCTTCTTCCCTTTCTCCCTTTTCCTTCTTCTCTTCTTTTTCTTTTCTTTTCTCCCTATCACACATTTTTCTTCTTCTCCAGTTTTTCATTCTGTCTTTCTCCTTTGTTTTTTTTTTCTTTTCTCCCTATTACACCCCTTTTTTTTTTTCGAGGAACCGCTTTTGTACCTCGAATATTACCTGTACTGTAATCGAGGACACCATTGATTGTAACTGAATGTAATTCAATTGAAATAAAGAGACACTTTTGCTTTTATGTCTATGTATATTTTTATTTTGCCTTTTTCTGTATCTTATATATGAACTGTTTGAGATGTCTAACCAAATGATCAATGAACGTTCCATCTGTCACATGAGATCCGATAAGGCATTATTTAACATTACAAACTGATGCTTACTGGTAGAAACGCTTAAGATGTTCCGCATTCCACGTATGTCGCAAGACTTTCCTATTCCGCTTCAGTTCATAATCACCGGGTCTCGATTTAATTTCGGGGATATGATGTAAGGACTTCCCAAATGGGGCCTAGCTCCGTGCGCTGGGTTCTTCCTTACTCAAGTGTGGAGCTTTAAGACTAAGCTCCCGCACATGCCTCCTCGGGGGCTGACTCCTTGATTACAGCACCGCTGTTTCCCTCTCATACCCTCCGCACGCCTTGGCCCCGCCGCTTCTTCTAGAGCTCTTAAGTTTAGACGAAGGGCCTCACATTATGCCGATGCTAAATCGACTTCGGGAGACTTTATTCCTATCTCAATCTGGCCATCGTCATGTACAAAGGCTAAAAAGGGCAGTTCTGTGGTTTCCCTGCCAGCTGATCAGGTCGTCCTGTAAGCCCATAGTACTTCGGGGAGGTATTCTACCCAACTCCCTTTAAGATCTTCTAATTTGGTCTTCAAGGCAAAATTTATGGTTCCTGATCGTGACTTACTCGCCCATTCGATCAGGGATGTGCTTCTGGGACGAGTAATAATTTTAATTCCGAGTTTCTGCACAAAATCTCCGAATTTAGCATTGTCGAACCCGCTTCTTCATTGTCTGATAATGTGGCTCCGGGAAGCCAACCCGCATATGATGGCCGCTCACACTAAATTGCATTTTGCTCTCGTAATCAGGCAGCGTTCCGCCGCCCACTTGGTGAAGTAATCCACGCAACATTTATGAATTTGCACCGTCTCTTACCAATGGGCAGGTCCCAATATATCCAAACCCCATCATTGGAGCAAAGACTCGGTGGATTGATGTTATGGTTCTAACTGGGAGGCGTGAGGATCTCGCGTGCCCCGCGCAGATCCTCGCATTTCTCGACCAGACTCCACTGCGATCCCGAGTATGGTCACGCAGCATCCCCAGCCTTAAAACTCTTCCCCGCTAATGCCCTGCCCGACATGATTCCCGAGATACACCCTCGTACCTCTCTCAACGACGCACTTCTGATGTCCTCCCCGATGCATTTAAGAAAGGGAGGAAAACTCGCTGTAAAGACTTCCTTTATGATTAGTGAACCCGGCTGACTCGCCTTATTTCGCTTCTTTGGTCACAGTAGGCTTCCGTCTATTATATAGTTCCAAATGGGGTCCATCCAACTCGGCTCTGACCCATTCCGGGCAACCGTCATAAAGTTATAAGGATCGGATGTGGCTGTTCCGCCAAGTATTCAATCCAAGGCCGACCGGGCCGAGGTCTTCTCAGGAGGCTGCATAATCTCGCCAAGGCTCCGTCTGGAATTTCTCTCGCTTCCGTGACATGTCTGACTGGAATCCAACACAAATTTCTTTTAATGATCGCTGGACCTTTTGAGGTATATAGAATCATCGCTTCACTTTTCAAGCCAGAAGTCTCTTCTATTTGTCTCGACCACCACTGAGTCATCAGCAATTTAACTCCGGTCGACCAATGAATGGGCGAGGTTGAGGCCCAAGCATCACTACTCATATTCTGGCTGTTGACTGGGCTTTATTGGAACCCAAATCTGAGTGCATATTCAATGTCTATCCCTTCCGGTGAGGTTAGAATTAGACCCGCCCGTCTCAAGATTTGAGGCTCCATCACGTAGAGCTCTGGGATCGAGGTCGTCTTCGCGAGTGGTCCGAGCAAGTTCGTCGGAGTGAATCTATGACGAAGCCTAGCCAGACTGGTGGCTTTTATGGTTGTTTTTGGCTTGTATCTGGATGCCTAACTCGCTAGCTTTATGGCCCACTTCATCAAACTTCCCAGGCTTCGTTTGTGCAATAATACTATCATCGGATATTCCGTCGGGACTTCTATGGTGTGAGCCTGGAAATAGGGACGGAGCTTCCGAGCTGTGGTTACCAGCGCTAGTATTAGTTTTTCCATTCTGTACCTCTCCTCCGCTCCTCAGCTCGACCGCACAGTAGACTGGTGTCAGACTCGTTTTGTCTCCGACGAGCATCACCGACGTGAAGCCTGATATGGCTATACAGAGCGAGTCATTCTCGACAGGCTTACTAAAATGGGTGGAGAACTCAGATATGTTTTTAATGTAGTAAATGCTTCTTCGCACTTCGCATCCCATTGGAATGCCTTCTGCAGAACTTTGAAGAAGGGTTGGCACCACTCGCCCGATAACCCATTTTTGTACGCAATCCTTCCTGGTCTGTCAGACTTCTTTATCTCGATGGCGATGGCATGTCGAGTAATAACCTTATTTTATCCTCTGGCTTTGCCTCACCCCTCGGGTTGACTATGAAGCCCGGGAATTTTCCTCGTATCGACACGCCTAAAGGCTATCTACCGGGTTCGCCATGTTGTAATCGGGATCCGAACGCCCGAGAGGCGAGGGACGGAGATCGTAGTGGCCTTACCGCATGTCATCTACGCATACCCCATAGTCGGCCTATCCGCTTCTCGGAACATTCGATTTACTAGCCTCCGTAGGTCAGCTTCGTCTTGATCCCGACCCGCATCACTCCCACAGCCAGCAAGTTCCCGAGCCGTGACGAAAGAGAGGTTCCTTTCCTGGTCATCCGGTCCATGCTAATCTTATTTGTGAGCCGGAAAATGCGCCCATAAAATCAGAAGTTCGTGGTCCCAGCAGCGGCGCCCACGCGAGGCCGACCCGCAAAGGAAAGTCATTCTGGGCATGCCTTGTTTATGCCTGAAGTCGATACAGAGTCGCCTTACTTGCCATTTTCTTTTTGACGAAGACAACATTAGCAACCACCTCTGATATTCTACTCCCGACATCCCGCCGAGAAGCTTGCCGATTTCCTCGTTGATGGCTTTCGTTTCTCTAATACAAGCTCCGCTTTTTGCTCGACCGGCCAAGGATGGGTCGCGTTCAACTGCGGAGGATTATCAGAGGATAGATTCCTCCCATGTC
The DNA here is from genome assembly GCA_016808115.1 of Tetrastigma voinierianum. NCBI lineage: Eukaryota > Viridiplantae > Streptophyta > Magnoliopsida > Vitales > Vitaceae > Tetrastigma > Tetrastigma voinierianum. The sequence continues at coordinate 945,218 of JAEQBH010002921.1, read as the reverse complement.
CGCCTGTTTCCACACGAAAATGTCTCTATTCTGTCTTAAAAATTTAGTGAGGAGGTTTTTGAGGTCTCCCGTTAGTCTAGAGCCGATATAGGTGAGATGTTCCGGGTCGTCATCCAGCGATACTGGTTCTAGTTCCTCCGCGGGTTCGGGTTGGGTGAGTATCTCGTCGCGCATAAAGCCTGGGCCTACATTCACGCTTGTCAACTGCCCTTGTTCTCATGGAGGATGTAGCATTCTCGCCAATTACCATCTCCTGACCATTCTACACCATGGCTATCGAAATTTGATTATCATGATACAACGAGGGATGGCTTATTGCGCTTGAGGGAGGGCTTTACCAATAACATGTTATGTCGATCGACGTCTACGACAGGAACCTCATTGCCGGGCTGCCTCTCAAGTGGGCTCTCCTAAGGTTGCTAGCACCAGCTTGAATCGAGCCCAATGGTAATATTCTCTCTCTCCCCGAAACCCCCGCAGATGTGTGTTACGTGGATCTAGCTTTTCTCTCCCAATGCCCATTTTGTCAAGGTCGAGGCGAAGATGATGTCACGAAACTCCCTGGCAGACAATTAAAACCCGATGGATCATGTGTTGGCCACGACGCGCCAACCACCACCGGGCCGTCATATAGGATACCGCATCCTCCGTGTCCGAGTCGGAATGTGGGACAGAAGCCGAAGTCGCACAGTTAGTTATCATTATTTCCGTCCCTCGCTCGATATGATGCTACGCAGTGGGCCTCCGAGCCGAACTAGATTCTCTCCTCCGCAAACCTCCAGATCACGTGGATCTCCAAGGGTCACGATGGTCGAGCTGCCGTCACGAGGTGGTGGTCATAGTTGAGCCTGGCCCTGGCTCTGGACTCGACTCGACTTCAGCCCGATTCCCGGGCCTCGGGTTCCCCAGATATGAAACGCCGAAGATATCCACGCCAGACAAGTATTCTATCTCTTTCGCCTTGTATACACTGTCCGTACGATGCCCGTGAATCCCTATGGAACTCCGCACATTCGAGCTGTCCCTTACGGCTGATTCGATTTCATCCGAGTCGCCATCTCAGAATCGCTTCGCTTCGCACCTCATGCGTGACTCCGTGACACCGAGGCCAGCAGGGGTGCAGCGCCGAGGCGGCAGTAGCGTCGCTGCCTTCGATTGTGGTGGCTCCAGCGGTCTCCCGAGATTTCCTCCTTTCGGGGGATCGCTTCGATCTTTTCGGGATTTGTCCTCGTCGCCTGGGCTTTGTGACTTTGTCCTCGCTGTCATTCGTCAGACTTTTCTTTACGTGGAAGAACTCTCTTTCTTTGATATCGGGCCTCCGCCGCTTTATGTATTTCTCTCGCTGGCGTAGTACTACCATGTCAAGCCATGGATTCTTCGAGATGGAAACATAAAGTCTTTCATCAGATTCTCAACCCAACAACACTGCGTGGATAGTGAACTTCCTTACTCCGTATGTCTATTTTAGGGACTCGCTGAACCTTGCACGTATGACTTTAAACTTTCCTGGGAGCCCTGTTTGACACTCAACGCATGGTAACTCGAGCCGCACGCTCGCTCAGAAGGGGAGACGAACGCAATGTGGATAGTTCCCAATGACTAGGATGGATGAAGGGGAATTTCAATAAACTGTGCCAAGGTCAGTTCCTTTTAGTGTAGTGGCGACGCCCGCACGACAAGGTCCTGATACCCATGTAGCTCCATCTGATTTTTGTAGGTATTAAGGTGATCGACGGGGTCTTTGACTCCATCGAATGTTTCTATTTGTGGCATTCTGAACTTCGCCGGAAGGGGGAAGTGTAGCACCCTACCGTGAAGGAGACTCCCCGTCTCATTGCACCAAGGTATCCATAGTATTCACAGCTGGCCCTCTAACCACCTCCTTCACATGGTCGAGCCCCCATGAAGACTCGAAACCTCCGTCCCATGTCCGCCCTCCCGCTCCGGCCGAGGTGATGTGGTGCTTCGTCACGACTACCCAGTATCGTCTCGCTCCTCCTCCGCAGGCCAATTTGGTCCGTGGCCCCTGATCTACTGACTTTGCTTCGCCCGACGCCACTGAACAAGCGTCGCGACGAGTTGCTCGGGAGTGAAGGTCCTAGTCTCCCGCTCGCCAGATCTCCCGTGGATGTTGCAACCGTCGTAAGTTGTTCCAATTCTTCTATCAGCGCCAGATCGACGAGGCGGCGCTTCCACTTCGCCGTATTGGCTCCAGACGCCTGCGCCCCAGAGGTCTCGTTATCCGCGTTGCCGGTGGATCCCGCATCCCTGCTGATTGGCGCGTTCTCGCTGTTCCTTTGTCGATACCATCGTGAATCGAAATCAGCTTATATTTATAAAGGAACCGCTGTTCTACGCACGACGCCAACCATGATGCCTTTTTTCAACCGAATCACCGAGCGTACTACGAGCTGACCCGATTGTTTGTAATGACAAAAGTTTCTGGATTGTCCGGCCGAGGCAGATCGCTGCAATCGTGATCCGCAGCTCCCACGCAGCACCTCTCGCAAAACAAGGAAGAAAGGGGTCGGCGAGGGTCTCGCCCCGTCAAGCCCGATGCCTAAGTCAGCTTCTTCGAGAGAAAAGAGACCGCTTAGTGGGCAATGTGTCGCATGAGGAATACGCCCGAGAACGCGGTGTGTAAGAATGTTGATGGCGGCTTCATGGCACTTTCAGACCGGATGGGTGGTCTTCAGATGATATTAGATGTTCAACCGGGCCATGGTTAGAGTCCTTCCCATCGGATCGATATTTTTATTTTAGTCCATATCGATTTGGCATTGTGATATAGAAGGAGCCGTTTGTTTGAGATAATCCTCTTCTTTATCGGGAGACCTAACTCGCGATGATCTATTATTATTTTCCCTTCCTTATTGATAAGGCCATCAATTCCAGATAATATATCGCTAGGGTTATTCATTTTCTCAGATGAGCGATGCACAATCCGACGGTAAGATATGGGGCTTCCAATTCATTCAGATTGTCCTTGACCCGGCCCTCGGGCCTTCGACTGGGGCCTGCATCGAGGAGCCCCGTATTGTATCACGCATTCACTTCTTCAGCTTGGTCACAGCCCCAAGCCTATTTTTTAAACCCTATCAAGATCCATTCCATAACCCTGCCTGAGTCAGACAGCTCATAAGGCAGCTGCTATTTATTACATCCCAATTCAACCGTTTAAACATCTGAGATGGTACAAAAATGCTAATGACCATCTAAAGAAGTCTTATTTATCGGAGGTTCATCATCTGCCCATCAACATAAACTGCTCTCATTAATCTCCTCCTCACTGGCAAAAGTTCCACCATCATCTTCATTTGTGCGGAGAATAACATAGTTCTCGTGAGGCTATAATAACCGATTGAGTCATAATGGCCAAAGTTCCTCTTACTTTCATTAGTGTCCATCTCAAAATCTCTCTCATGGCATCACGAAATCGTATCTCCACACACAAGAGATTCTCTTCATTAAATGATATACTTGGGTTCACAAGAGTGATCCATCAGATATGTCTCGCAAGGCGCTCATTGGTATTTGACGGTGGGATTTGTGCTACAACATGAACATGAAACATTAATTTTACATCATCACCATCTTTAATTGGTAATTGTAAGTAGTTAATGTTCCCATTTCTGGACGCAGAGATTAAAATCGATATCTAAACCCATAGATAACTTGGTGCGAGCACGATCGATCGACGTAATATGACACAACTTGTCTTCTAACTCATCATATGTTATCGATATTGACCAAAATAATTCTCTCCGGAGGACAAATATAACTCCACACCATATGGACCATCAATGATTTCACCATTCTCGTAAGCAATCAGAATCAAACCATCCATTCATGTACCTATAAATAATTAATTTCAAGAGATATAAGATTTAACAAATTAATTGTCACTTGACCAACAAAAATTTCACAACTTAGTCATTGCATGTAATACACTTTATTCACATCAACTATAAAAAATTATTATATAACTTATAATGAAATAAAACAGTAAATTTCAATCACACAACTGAGGATTAATTCTCCTTTATCAATGATGTTAAACAAAATACAAAACTACAATGAATAATGTATTATAGGGCCCCACACCTAATAACCAAAGAATATGCACAATCCTAACATGACTCTTGAATGAGATCCAATGATAAAGAAAATAAAGAGATTTTGTGAATGAAAATGAGATCTGACTGATGGTGCATGTCATAATTAAATAATTTATATTTTTAAAAAATTTGAAATTAATTTTGAAATATATAATTTAATATTTATAATTTTATTTACTTATTTTTATATAGTTGTGAAAACACATGTAAATATAAAAATTTATTGAAAATGAAAAAATTACATTAATATATATTATGTTTTTAATTATATTTATATTTATGTTAGAATGTATTATATTTTCAAAAATGGATATTATGTTGTTAATCTGTCTACCTAAGAACCTATTAGAAGGCAAAGGGATCAAGTTCCATTCTTTTTGGATGTAAAATTTTTAAATTTATGCCCAAAGGCCTTAACTTAAAGTCCCTCCCTTGTCACACATCGGAAAGGAATGGACATTTACTAGCCTTTATATCTTGGTTTAAACCAAAATCAGTAAACTACGTAAGTGGAGTTGTAAGTGTGGTACTTGCCAATTGTTTGGGTTGCATTGAGTTTTGTATGTAATTTTTTTAAAAAATGTATTAGGCCAAATGAACCGTCGGATCAACCGCTGGTTTAAGAGGTTCTTAGCTTGTTCAATTGACAGTCCAACCAAAAGTCAACCTAGACTGGGAAACCTATTGGTCGATGATTAGACTAACTAATCCGATCCAGTTTTTAAAACATTGATCACTCCTACAAAATTAAGCTTCATCTAGCTTAAAGGATCATCCCGTTCTAAAACACGAAAGTCCGACAAACAATTAAAATTTGAATTCAACGAATCAAAATTTCTCTATATTGTTAGTTATATAGAATATATATATATATATATATATATATATAAAGGGAACCAGGCAGCACGCCCCCCTTCCCTAGTCATTTGCTCCCCCACTCCCCTTTTCCCTCTCCCCTCGTTTCCCCTCTCTTCCCCCTACACCCCTCGCTCTCTCTCCTCGACACCCCTTCTCTCTTCCCCTCACCTCCCTTCCCTTCCTCCCTATTCCTTCCCTCGTTCTTCTATTTTCTCACCCACCCCGCCGCACCCTTATTCTCCTCCACCCCCTTCCCTCTCCCTTGTTCTTTCTCCTCCCCGACCCCTTTCTTCAACACTCCACCCCTATTCCCGGGCTTCCTTTTCCGCTCTTTCTCCAACCCCACCGCCTTCCTCCATTCGTCTCGCCCCTTGTTCTTCTCCCTCTATATTCTTCTTCTCTTCTTCATTCTCGCTTCCTCCTTGGTTCGTCTCCCTTAAACCCCAACCCACCTCGATTCTCCCCAAATTGAAACCCACCCCACCGCCCTTTTCCTTCCTCTCTCCTTCAACAAAACCCCAATAAAATCAAATATGGGACCACCTTCAGCATTGAAAAAATCAAAATGCAAGACCACCCGACCCTCCTTTGGTCCCCACTCCACCGACCAAACCTTTCCCAAAACAAACTAAAATACAAACATGAACATGTAATGGAGAAAAAATAGAAGAGAAAACCTCACATGATGAAAAAAATCGAGGCTTGGCACTGGCATAGTTGGGAAGAAAACAAAATTTTCTTAAGCAGAAACCAGAAGGTTTAGGTTTTGTGGGTTTTTTCTTTACTCAAAACCGAATAACCCAAATTTTGAACTGACTTGGATGGATGATGTGGAGAAAAATACATTAGATGTAGGATTATTTTTCAAACTACTTTTTTTAAGATTTATTTTTAATTTTTTTATTATTTTTTGAAAAGTTCCTGCTTGTTGGTCAAAGCTGGCCAACATATTTTCTATATTCCCTAGATTTAAATTTCCCTTGTCTTTTTCTTCTTTCCTATCTTGAAATGGATCAATTTCATCATACTCCCCCTAGATTTTCAATATTTGATATTCATGTTTATTACATGTTTTATTTAATAAATTAAGAAATTAATATAATTTGATGAAATATTATTTTTAATTTAAATATAATTTTTAATTTTTAAAAATATTTTAAATTTTAAAAATTATTATTTATATATTTATGATGTCACTGGTTTAATCGCATTTAATTACCTGCCTAAATCACGAACCATGAACCAAAGAACTTTTTGGTTTGAATGACCCCGATCCGATTTTTAAAACATTGATCAATAATGACCTAATTAGTGCTGATAAACCATAAGCATATCTTACTAAAATGATTTGGTTGTCGAATACATAAAAGTATTAGTATATTATGTAAAATCCAAGAAAAATTCAATTTTTCTGAAAAAGGGTAAAACGGTAATTTCAGTGGAAAATATGGAAATTTTCTAGATCTTGGATGATGAAACGGACTTTATCGTTGGAATCGTCTCGCGAAATCTAGTTACCTAGTTGAATTTCGTCTAAGTCCGAGAGAGTCGGAATTTCATATTTTTCGAGGTACCGAGGGTAGCAAGTGATACATGACACTTGGTTGGATGACTCATGATTGAGCCATAAACAAATGTAGATAATAAACAGTATAAGGGACCATGCGACATGGTCACCACTTAAGGTACAAATTCAAAGTATTATAAGAGACGGTAATCCTAAGAGTAGTCACTAATGAGCGTGACACGTGGCAAGAGAGGATAATCTCACTTGACTTGTTGGACCAAACAATCTGGTGGGGGAGAGGAAAATTGGAAAAAGGGAAAAAGGGAAAAAGAAAGAGAGGGAAAAAGAGAGAAGAAGAAGGAGGAGAGAGAAACTCCACATTCTCTTTAGATTTCCAGCGATCGACCGTTTAGTCATTCTGAGCAAGAGGCAGGTGTTGGTCCACACACGAGTGCTACGCTGTACTCTCAAAATTTTGGGGTTTTCGCTAAACTCCGAGAGGTAGGGGTTATTCTCCTACTCGATTAATTCTTGTCTAAGAGCCATCTAAATGGATCTAAGTGTTCGGGGCCTGAATGGTTTGCAGGCCCGCCCCAAGATTGACCACACTAAATTTTTTGAATTTGTTTTTACATCCGGGGCCGGATTTTCAGATTGTTTTGACAGCTTGGGAAACTAAATTTTGGGATTGTTTGACACCCGGATCAAGCGGACAATGAACTGAATTTATGAGATCATTAAAGTACCCCCAAAACTGATTGGGATCGTTGTTAGTCCATATGTCCTGTTTTTATGTGTTATCGCTGAAAATAAATAACATGTTGGTTGTGTGAAAATCATATTGTTACATGCTCAATTGATGTATTAACATGGATTGCTTGGTGATGTGAATTATATTGTAGAAAAATATAATTGTCCATGAATCATGAATGTTGTATACATGAAATGGCACAATTGCATTCATATGCACGGTTACATCGCGTTGAGTCAGGTGTGGGTGCATGGTACTGTTATTCACCATTCTTGGTGAATGTGTGCTGAGCTTGGAAATAGGATAATGTCCAAAATTGAGACTCACGGTTGTGTGAAACAATAATAATGGTAAACTTCATGTGTTTAGACATATGTATCCAGTGATGAAAGTTCGCGAAAGTGTCAGAAGGCCTGCGAAGCTTGCTGTGAGACCCCGGAAATCCGTGACCCAAATAAATACACGAGAATTGATAAATTAAGATGAATATTGGAGGATTGTCCAATAGTTTAAGTCATTGGGTGAAACATTAAGGACTGGTTTTCACACTTGGCATTACAGGTGTATGATGTGTGTGTGCCATTACATGTGCATTTAGGTGAGGAGTAACCCTTAAAGGAAAATTTAACTACTGGTATTGCTTACCCCGTCGTGGGAAAAATATTTTCATGTACTAGAGGTACTCTGGGGGATGAAGCTCATCCAAGACCTTAGTGGTGAAGAAAAAGCCATATTTGGCTTTGTTTTGTATTTTGTAAATTTCGGGTGGAAAACCCAATTTTGTTATGTAAAAAGAACAGAGTTGTCATTAAACTCACTTTCAATACATTTTGGCTAGTTTTCCAGGTTTCATGTTGCCTTTGTAATAAAAAGGCCATTGTGGGTTGAGATTAAGGTGTATTGAAAGGAAAGAAAAAGGGAAAACTGGAGGTGCAGGAGGACTAGAGAGGGCTACTGCCCATTTTGGGTACTCTGTTGCGATAGGGTTTCTTTAGCCCTGTGTCGCGACAGGGTTCTCAGGCCAAGTGCACGACCTGTCTTGGGCACGCGTGATAGGCATACGTGTGCGGCTGGGATGCAAGTGCGACAGAGCTTATAAAACCCGAGAAAATTCTAATTTTTGAAAAAAGGGTAAAACGGTAATTTCGGTCAAAATCCAGAATTTTTCTAGATCTCGGATGACGAAATGGACTTTACCATTGGAATCATCTCGCGAAATCTAACTACCACGTCGAATTTCGTCGAATTCTAAGACAGTTGGAATTTCACGTTTTTCAGGCAAATTGGCATCGGTGCCGAACGGCTCGAGAGACATGTGATATGACAAAGTCACTTTACTACATGTAATTTCAGATACATTTTTCAAGATTAGAAAGATGATGGAAATGGACGGCTTAGATTAAGCCAAGTGTCAAAATCAAGACAAAAGGACACAAGTGGAATTAATGAAAATGTTAATGAGAATGAGACAAAAGTTAAATAGTGTTCATCTTCTTCATTTTGAGACAAAAACGGGTAGGAGATGCAGTAGGCTGGATTTTGTGGGATTTTGGGAGAGAGAAGGAGCCTATTCTCTCTAGATTTGTGGTCAGTTTCTGGACAAATACCAAGGAGCAAGAAGCAAAGTCAATCTACGCGGCGAGGGCTACTTGTGGACACCGATTTGGTGGAGTTCCGACAACTCCAAGAGGTAGGGATATTTTCCTACTTGTGTTATTCTTTGGCTAAGAGCCATGTAAATGGTTGGGGATGTTCCGAGGCTTGGATTAGCCGTGTTTTCGGTCTCAAAACATTTGAACAAGAGTGGAGAAAACCACAGTTAGGCAAAGGAATTGTTACAACCCGAGGGTTTCACTGTTCACATGAATAGTGATGAGATTTTTCTCGTGTGGAAATGTGTGTCAGAAGTGATTCAAAATGAATTGCTTCAGGTTTGCTAATTAGCCCATGTGAGCTAATTTGGTGTTATTGATGTGAATTTAATAACATGATTTGTTTGAATTAATTATGTTAATATATATGCATGAATATATTAGCATGAATGTTTTCGATTGGTATCATGTAATCTATATGCACCGGGCACCCTAGAATATTGGGGAGCGAGTGTAAGGATATGAAATTGAAACGAAAAATGTTTAGAAAGGAATTTGACGAAGATTTTATGAAGAATTGCCTTGAGAGTTGTCCAACAAATCACTTGATGAGAACCATGACTGCTTTTAGAAATATCTAGCACCGCCTGAGGTAGTCCAATGTATTTACCGAAACTCGGTAGCAAGTTTTCGAGAACAAAAATATTTTGTTTTGAAAACTATCATTTTACTCGCATTTGGCTTAGGCATATGTGAGGGAGTCGGTGAGGACTCGAGACATGAGATTGGGCATGTAGACATTCGAGTAGGTTCATGTAATCAAGCTGATGTGATTGTTTGCCATGACATGTGCACTTAGCTGGAGAACCCAAGTGTAGGAAATTATCTCATCGGGCTTTGCTCACCTGTTTGAGGATCACCATTTCGTATAAGGAGTGTACGAGGATCTAAGCTCAATAGAGGTTGCGTTTTAGAAGAGTCTGATTGCGGGCTTGGGTATCCGTTTGTGATAACATGTATTGAAATTGTAAGATTTGATATATGTTTGGTAAAGAGTAACATTAACTCTTGAACTATTGTATAGTTGATGTATTTGTGGATATAATGCAGGCCTAAGTGGCCATTATTTTACTGCATGTGGACCCCGTGGTGGTCATTGTAAATTGTCAGGGGATGTGCTCAGACTTTACCTCCCCCGTACAAAGGAGACTATATTCGATTTTATGAGTGGTGTCGGGTTACCCGATATTCACGAGTATTCCATAGGTTGACAGGTTGTCAACGGACCCCCGGGTTTTGGGGCATCATAGCTTGGTATTAGAGCTTAGGCATACGAGTACTCAGACTTTACGGGCACGGCGAACACCGCATGCATCGGTGGTTTGGTGTGTGAATGGTGTGCATAACATGAATGTTGTAGTATGATGTGGTTGTGTGGTCAGAATAGCACATAGGAAAAATGTTGAACACTAGGGTTTAGTGTGAGAACAAATTGTTCGAGAAATTTTCTGGGCAAATAGCAATGTAATTAAAATGAAAAAAAAATGTGTCGAGAATTTTTCCGAGGTTTTACAAAGGAGTAAAACTTCTTGAAAAAATAAAATAAATTTTAATAAATTTATTTGGTTATACTGAAAATGAAATATATATATATATATATATATATATATATATATATATATATATATATATATATATATATATATATATATATATATATATATATATATATATATATATATATATATATATATATATATATATATTTATTATTATTTTTTTTTTCTTTGGTGGTTTCTAGTAAACTGGAATGAGAAAAGAAACGATGTAAAAAAAAAGTGCGTAAACGTAATCGGAAAGGGGGCTACTAATTATTGAGTCACGATACAATGGATTGTACGTGACATGTGGTAGCCTGCACAACCAAGTAGGGTTAATGAGCACAGCCGTAACTCCCAGCCACGATACCTGCTGGAGCCTGTGCTACGATACTACTAATCGAGGGCCAATAAGATCGGGCCCTGCGCGCTGGGCGTGTGGTGAGCGCCGCGCATGGCCTCGGCTAGGAGAGTGTCGCGATACAAAGATTACCGGCTCGCGGCATTTGTGTCGCGAATAAAAAGCACACAGCCTTCGCGATACGCAGATGCGCCCACGATCCGGTTGTCAGGCTCGAGCGACACAACAAGGCCGACGTGGAGCCAGGTTACGATACAAACTTCTATCGTGACCGAGGAGTCAAGAATAATCGCGCGCTTAGCGCCGCGAACGACACGCCAAATGATAATGCCACGACATGGTCGGGCCACAAAGTCGCGACACGCCGGGGTACGCCCACGACACGACGCTGCACGCCACGACACGGCCCGCGTGCCTCGCGCCTAGCGCCCGCGCGCGCAGCCGCAGTCCTCGTGTGCACCCCAGGCACCCAACCTGGGGCTTTTGAATCAGGACACTGTTCTGAGTCATTGTTTGGGACACTGTTCATGAACATTGTTCACAAGGTTTTCAAAAAAAAAAAAAAAAAGGAATAATTTTTAAAAAAAAATAAAATAAAATAAAATTTTTGTTGTTGATTATGATTTAATATATGGAATTAATTGTCTTGCATTACCTATGAATGCATGAACATTGTGTATGAAATATTTTCTGTATATGAATAGTGTCTCGGGGCTGTGATTAAGCCTTAGAGATATTGCATTAGAATTTAACTTGCCATTTGACATGTGTGGATGGCTAGTCGAGGGCGAGGACAAAGAGGGCGTCCACGGGGTAGTGGTCAGCCACCACCATTTGACCACAGTGCCTTGTTGAGGCCGGTGAGAGGCTGCGGCCTGCCGCTATTGCACATGCTAGTGCAGCAGGTAGCTAGGGAGGTCCGAGTAACCTCAAGAGGTTCATGACACATCATCCTCCAACATTCACAAGGGGAGGAGATCCGATGGTGGCAGACGATTGGATCATGTAGATTGAGAAAGTGTTGGAGGTTATGGAGATCGCCTCTGATACGACCAGGATTAGACTAGCTGCATTCCAGCTAGAGGGTGAGGCCCAAGTATGGTGGAATTGGGCAAAGACCTCTAGAGACCTAGAGGCAATGACTTGGGCAGAGTTCCATGATCTTTTCATGGGAAAGTATTTTCCGGATATTGCGAGGCATGCGAAGGCTAAGGAGTTCTTAGAGTCGATGTGTGGGACTATGAGGCATTAGAGCATGTGGCTAAATTACCGAGTTAGCCTGCTTTGGTCGATGACTAGGCCGTACATGGCTAAGGTCAGGAGATTCGAGAATGGGCTAAAGCTGTCCATTCGAGGCAGGATTTTAGGACTTCGCCTATAGGACATGGACTCCATGGTTGGGACGGCCTTGACCATAGAGAGAGAGAGAGATCGAGGATGCTTGGAGCACTTTGAGTTTACGGTGATGCCCTTGGATTGACGAATGCGCCAGCGGCATTCATGGACCTCATGCATATGGTATTCTAACCCTATCTAGATCACTTTGTCGTAGTGTTCGTGGATGACATTTTGATCTACTCCCAGTCAGAGTGGGAGCATGAGTATCATTTGAGGATTGTGTTACAGTTGTTGAGAGACCATCAGCTGTACGCCAAGTTTAGTAAGTGTGAGTTTGCTTACCGAGATTCGGGACACGTGGTGTCGCGATCATGCGCTGGACCTAGAGGAAGGTCGAGGCCGTGATGAGTTGGGAGAGGCCAAGTCGGCCTTGAGATACGAGTTTCTGGGATTACCGGGTACTACCGGAGATTCATTGAGGATTTCTCCAGATTAGCGGCACCTATGACGTGATTGACCCGGAAGGAGGTTAAGTTTGATTGGGATGAACGATGCGACGAAGCATTCCAGGAGTTGAAGAGGAGGCTTACTTCACTTTATATTGATAGTCCCTGTCAGGACAAAAGTGGCACGTTGTACTGTGATGCCTCGAGGCCGGACTGGATGTGTTTGATGTAGTCCGCGTAGGTAGTAGCTGAGTGGTTCCCGCTACCGAAGAACGAGTAGAATTACCCCACACACGACATGGAGTTGGCGGCCGTAGTCTTCACCTTGAATATTTGGCGCCACTACTTATATGGCGAACAGTTCGAGGTGTACTCAGACCACAAAAGTCTGAAGTATATTTTCATGTAGATGGATGGAGTTCCTAGAGGATTATGACTTCACTTTGCATTACCATCTTGGTAAGGAAAATGTGGTGGCTGATGCACTTAGTCGGAAGTCACAGGGAGCATTGGCTAGTATAGCTTCCCGAGTGGCGATGCTCGAGACTGCGGACATTGGGCTACGCACCGCAAGCAAACCTGTGGTACGTTAGATTTTAGTGGTTAGCACTCGTCACTGAAAGGTGAGTGATCGAAACCTGTAAGGACGCGAGATAGTGTCCATCAGGGACCGGGTACAATCAGGTATAGGTGACGAGGGTTAGACCATCCACACAGATGGTAGTCTTCGGTATAGAGGACGGGTAGTGGTTCCCCAGTTGACCGATTTGAGAGAGGAGATTCTCAGGGAGTTTCACCGCTTCTCTCGACGGTTGCAGAATCCAGTGGCACGAAGATGTACCCGGTGATCTTCGTCGCAAAGACTACTAGAGCGGGATGAAGAGATACGAGGGGACTCGGTCCACAATGTCTCACGTGTCACAGATTATTAGTCGAGCACTAGAAGCCACCGTATTACTCACCATTGTAGGAGGCTTTTCGAGTGGAAGCTGAGCACGCCACGATGGATTTTGACCCACTTTCCACGAACACAAAGAAGGACATGATGGCAGATGGTGATAGTGACCGACTCACGAAGCTCAAGACATTTTCAACCATGACGACCTTCACATTGAGAGAGACTCGTTATTGTACATTCGAGAGAGTTTCATTACATGGAGTACCTGTGATCCACAAGGTCGATAGAGACCCGATGTTTATGGCGCAGCTTTGAAGAGTTTCCAAAAGGCTAGCGGGCACACTACGATCATGAGTACAAATTTCCACCTACGTACGCATGGTTAGTTTGAGAGGACTATACAGTGTTAGAGGACATGCCGCAGCATGCGGTCCCGGATCATAAGGGTAATGAAGAGCATTTAATTCCCAGAGAATTCGCCTACAAATAATAGTTATCGGGCGAAAGAAGGCCAAATGGCAACTATGAGGCATTGTATGGGAGGCCATGTAGGTCACCCCAAGATGTTGGACCGACGTGGAGAGAGCTCCATCACCGGTTCTCGATATGATTGTAGACACCCGAGAAGGTGTGAGCTTGATACGACAAGAATTTCACTACTGTGAGCCTGCAGAAGAGCTTATGCCGATGTGCGACGCCGACCCTTAGAGTCTCGAGGTTAGAGATCACGTCTTCTTTGAAGGTGATACCTAAGAGAGACGTGCCTGGTCTGCAAGCACCCGGCCATCGTCGAGGTTCATCAGCCTTTACTATACTTGAGAGGGTAGGCATCAGAGCGTAACTGCTTGGCTCTACCGCCTAGCATGTCGTGTCCACGAGGTATTTCACGCTCCATGTTTCCAGAGGTACACCTGCATCCGTACCTCATGTAAAGGGATTGGGGAGATTGAGGTTGAGACTTTGATGAATCTCGAGGAGTGACTGCAGGCATTGTGGATAATGGATAAGGCTCTCATGAAGATGCAAGACCGCGAAGAATGCGAGAGGGTGTTACAAGGGTACACCGTTGAGTGGAGGAGCCAACTCCTGGGAGTGAGGACACGATGCGCCACCCATCCCTTCTTGTTTAGGGACGGCTGGGTACGTGGTTTAGTCAAGCATCACTTAAATGACCAGTTTACATGCATGGTATGGTGCACGCTGCATATGCATGTGATTTGTCAGATCAGATAGAATTTTTGATGAAATTCCTTTGAAGTAGGGGAGAAAGTGAAACCGAAAATTCCAATTTTTCAAAAATGAAAACGGTAATTTCGATCAAATCTAGAATTTTTCTAGATCTCTACGACGAACTAATTTTTACCGCTCGAATTCGTTCCTACAATCAGCTACAATCGCCGACTCCTCACGAATCTAAGATGTTTAATTTCCATGCTTTCACACCAGATATCGGGTGTCGTAAAACGGGTTTGAGAGATATGTGATGTGACAAAAAGTCACCTACTACATGTGTACTCTTGTGACACATGTTGAAGATTAGAGAGACGATGGAAATGGGCGTTTAGTTTTCAAGTGTCAAAATCAAGACAAAAGGACACAAGTGGAATTAATGAAAATGTTAATGAGAATGAAACAAAAGTTAAATAGTGTTCATCTTCTTCTTTTTGAGACAAAAAAAAAAAAAAAAAAAAAAAGGGCGAGATGCAGTAGGCTGATTTTGTGGATTTTGTAGAGAGAATGAGCTCCTTCTCTCTAGATCTCGTGAGTCGCTCGGACCGGGCTTCTGGCTCTCGACAGAGCAAGAAGCAGTTGATATATCGCAGCGAGGGCCACGCGCGGACAACGATTTGGTAGGAGTTCACAACCCAAGAGGTGTAGATATTTTCCTAGTGTTATTCTTCGCTAAGAGCCATGTAAAATGGTTAGGGATGTTCTGAGGCTTGTATTAGCCGTGTTTGTGGTCTCAAAACATTTAAACTGAGTGGAGAAAATCGCCATTATTGTGGCTGTGAACAGTGCCAACCCGAGGGTTTCACTGTTCATGTGAATAGTGACGAGATTTTCTTGATGTGAAAATGTGTGTTGTAAGTGATTTAAAATGAATTGATTTGTGGTTTCCTTTGCACTCAAATTTCCATGCGAGCTAATTTCGTGTTACTGAGGGAATTTAATAACACATGATTTGTCAATTAATTATGTTAATATATATGCATGTGAATATATTAGCATGAATATTTCGATCGACATCATGCATTCCATATGCACTCGGGCACCCTAGAATATTAGGAGTGAGTGCATGACATGAAATCGTTAAAACGAACGTTTCACAGCTTAATTTCGACTTAAGATTCTCTCAAGAACTGGGCCTTGAGAGTCAGTCCAATGGGGATCACTTACTTATGACCACGACTGCTTTCTGAAATATCTCCAAGAATTTGGCCCCCCTGAGTAGCTCAACGTATTTAATAAACTCGGTGAAGAAGTTTCTAGAACAAAAATCTTGTTTTGAAAACTATGATTTTACTCGCATTTGGCTTAGGTGACGTAGGAGCCTGGTGAAGGACTCGAGACATGGGATTGGGCAGAAGACATTCGAGTAGGTTCATGTAATTTGCTTACGCATTGCTGCGCACATGTGCACTTAGCGGAGTAACCCATGTAGGAAATTATCTCTATCACTTTGCCCACCTTGCCGAGGGATCACCATTTCCTCAGTACAAGGAGTGTGTGACGAGACGACGCCACTAGGAGGCCGCATTAGGAAGAAAGTCAAGTTGTGGCTTTGGGTATCCGTTTGTATAACATGTATTGAAATTGTACATTTTGATATATGTTTGGTAAAGAGTAATTTATTAACTCTGAAACCATTGTATATAGTTGATGGCTTTGTGATATAATGCAGCCCAAGTGGCCATTATTTTACTCGCATGTGGACCCCAGGGTGGTCATTGTAAATTGTTGAGATGTGCTTTGTACTCAGAGCTCCCTGCATAAAAGGAGACTTTGCCCGACGAGGAGGGTGTCAAGTTACCCGACATTCAATAAGATTCCACAGTTGATTCGCTGTCAACGGACCCCCGAAGCTAGTCAGCTGCAGCTGCTTTGCGTCATGACAGTGGATCTCCGTGTCTCAACACTATTCCTAAGCATGCTAGGTGGTTCAGAAGAGAGAGGCCTTTATCGTAATAGAGATTTGTCGGCCCTGAAGCCAGGACAGAATTTGTTGCGACAAGGTTTAGGGCTGGGCCAGGTTTAGGTTACGACAAGGGTCTCCTTATGTCGCGACAGAGTTTTCCCAAGGGTGGGACATTACTGTCGCGACAGAAATTCCAAGGGTGGTGTTGTGACAAGATGTTTTTTATTCGCGACCCACATGGCAGGCCTGTGCACGCGACATGGAGTTGGACACGCACAACAGGCCTGGGCTGCCCCCGCGACAGACTTCTCAAGGCTTTATGTGACGACAGAGAATTCTCTGTCGCAACAGAGAATCCCGAAGTATGGGATTTTCCATGTCACAACATGGGGCTTATGTCGCGACAGTGCACGGCCGAGGTGCGCGGCGACAGAGCACCTTGATTGCACGACAGAGCGAGCATGACGTGTGTGTTGCATGGGCGACAGGAGGCCCAGCGCGAGCAACTGGACGGCCTTGGGAGCACGATAGTGCGCGACCACTCGCATAGCGCACATGACCTCGCCGAGCTGTAAGTGCGCATAGTTGTTCAAAGAGCACACCGCACCGTGTTGCAGTAATCGCTTTGAAGCACGTTTCGCACCGCTCATGGATACTATACATAAACACTGTTCACATAGGTTTTACAAATTTGATTTCTGATCCAGTGGAACCTAGGAAAAAAAAAAACCCCCAAAAATTAGGGCGTCACATATTATGTTTAGACATAACTTGTTAAGCAAACATAACCCAAACCCTCCACAATAATAGCCATTGTAACAAAACAAAACACTATTTGTCCCATTGATTGTCATCTCTGTCCTTAGTTATATGATCCATACACATATTATCAACCAGAAAGGTCAAAAAGTGGATCTAGAAAAATCATCAACTATAACTAGGACATATCTCTTTCCTTATTTACTTTTAATTTGAATAGGACCTATTAGATCCTCGTAAAGAAGACCAAGAGGCCTAGTGTTTCTAATTCCATTAACCTTTTTATGTAGACTTTTTATTAACTTAACCTTTTATTTACTTTGCCGTATTTCACATTATGCACAAGATCCCGTAATTAATACAACATAGTTTTCTATGCTTTGGTAGAGTAAGATATAGTTTGTCTTATCTACAAACTAGTGTTTTGGCGTTTGGACTTGTACCATAACAATTATCAAGTCTCATGTCTTGTGATTATCAAGACCTAAATATCAATTTCGACGAATATGTCGGTACTTGGATTTTAAAGATATATTAATAAATATTTTACATAAATATTGATGAAGCGAAAATTAACAAAAATACTTTGAAATTTATGAAAATACTTTGTAAAAATTTAAAAAAGACATAAATAACCAAATATACATTTAATGAAGACAATATTTGTAATAATTTATATAGAAATTACATTGCTATAGTCTTTTACCAGAATTATCTGTATATATTTTGATAAAAATATCTATGGAACAAAAATTAGTTAAAATTTACAAGAATTTGTGGAGTAGCTTCAAAAATAATAAAATAAACCATTTTTAATAAAAATAAAATAATTTTACATAAAATATTTTATTTGAGATTTAATTTTTATAATTTTATTACGATTTTATAATGATAATTTTTTTTTTTAAGATTAGTGGATTTAAATAATTGAAATTATTGATTAAAGATGAATCATGTTAATTATTTTTATATTATATTAATTAAAATTATTGTATTAATATATATACTAAAAATAAATTTTGTAATCGATGAAGATTTGATTTATCTGAAAAATAATTATCTAAGCATAGAAAATAATTAAAGCAATAGACATACAAATTTTGTTTTGAAAATATGTATAAATATAGTTAAAAAATTTTAAATTCTCAAGCAAAATTTTATTTTTATAAACTATTTATGTTACCTAATTATTTTATAATTTTGAGATAATTTTTTTATTCAATAATTTTATTTAACGATTATCTTTATGTGAATTGAAATTTTATCCTTAATTATTTTATATAAATATAAATATTTTAAATAAAAATTTATTTTAATTTATTTGTGATAATTATACGGATTCAAAATTAATTTTAATTTGATATTAATTTTTAATTTTATTTTTAGTTAATTAATATAATAAAATCATAACTCAAAATAAACTCTACTTCAAATGTAATTTTTATGACATGATTTATAAATATATTGACATTGGTTAATGATGAATGACCTAATTATTAATATGTGACATTATAATAGAAATAATAATAATAAATATCTGATTATTGAAAAACTAATTTGTTAGTGTTGAATTAGAGTTTTACTATACTTTAGTTTTTATTAATACTTTGGTCTGTTGAAAATAAAGAGGGAATTGAAATCAAACAAAAGGTGAACAAAGTCTAGGGTAATAGATAGGAAAAGAAAATTTCTTTTAGGGTGTGGTATTATGTTATTTTTCTCCAAAAAAATTCAAGAATCCGTCTTGAGTCTTTGCTTGTATAGTTGCATGGTTTTGAGTGGAATTTGACTACTTCTTAGCTTATTTTCTAGTCCATCTATACTACTCTCACTCAAAGTCATTTCAAAAACAATAAATAAGTACGTCTCATAAGTTTGCTTTTCCTCGTCTTATAATGACATAATCATAATAAAAAATTTATCTTTTCCTCAAATGACTCTTTCAAGTCTATGACATGTGCATTGCTTTTATATCTATCTATCTATCATGTCTATGACTCTTTCAAGTCTATCATGTTTATATAAGTAAATTTACCTTCAATCAGCTATCAGTTATTTTACCAAGTAGTAATTTATAAATCAGACCCCATCCAAAACCAGCCACGGCCTGAAACCAAGAGACTTTTCTGTTAATTCAACATCCTTATGCTCTCGACCATCCTAAGTACATGATTGAACAAAAGTTAAAATGTCCAGAAACTTAATTGAACAAAATAAAAGTTGAGACACCAAAATAGAAGAAATCCGAAAGGACACTTGATTGAACAAAATAAAAATTGAGACACTAAAATATAAAAAATCGAAAAGTTGAGACACCATTTACGTAATTAATACTTTTTAACAAATAGATAGTAAAAACTCTAATGAAGAAAAGAAACTATTGATCTTTCACCTCATTAAAAATGTCATTTAAGAAACTTCATTATTTTTATATGATGTGGAATGCCATGTAGATCCAATTTTGTAAAACCCGGGAAAAATTTAATTTTTCTGAAAAATGGCAAAAACAGTAAAATTGCCGAAATTGTTCAGGGAAGCCTGAAAATTTTTCTAGATCTCGGATGACGAAACAGACTACACTATTGGATTCGTCTAGCGAAATCTAGCTACTCAAAAATTTATCAATTTCGAGATAACAGATTTTTTTCACTATTTTAGTGGCATGCCTAGTGACTTTTAGGAGAGATTTTATGAGAATCTCAGATTTAAATAACTCAAGTAAAGTTCATTTAAACTAAATTGAATTTGAACTAGGACAAAATAAATTATTTCATGGTAGAAACAGGGACTTGAATGAATAATGGACACATGACACAATGTGGGCCATGTCTCCAAACTTAAGAATTAAGTTAGACAAATTTAAAAAAAAAAAGGAAAAAAAGAAAATCAGTTTTGGGCGAAAAAGATGAGCAGATTTTCTACTGGGAAGAAAGTAAAACCCATAGAGTGAGAGAGGGAGAGAAGAAAAATAAAAAATAAAAACTTCCCTTTTCAATCCACGGAGTTCCGCTCATTAGAATTGCTAGGCTACACCTAAGTTCATCTTACCTTACGCAGGGCTATAAAGTGGGTACCAAAACACGGATTTCGCGAGGATCTGCCAGGAGTTCGGGACATCAAAAGTTTTGGGTTTAGGAAGTGTCCACGGGACTTCCTAGAGTTTCTTTTACGCTCTAAGAGGTAGGGATCCTTCCTACTTTGGTTTATTTTCAATTCTAGGGGCTGATTGGTTGAGTTTTAATGCTCTAAGGGGTTGTTTGGCCGTTTTTACCCTAAGGGGCTGTTTGGCAAATTAATGGGTTATGGGAATAATGCCCTGTTTTGACCCTATATGATGTCCAGTTTTTGGGGATAATTTTCGATTAGAAAAAGGGAGAATTTGGACTAGTATCCTTCAAGGAAATTGTATCCCTATTTGATAACTTGATGTTAGGCTTTGAATCAAATCTAAATTGACATCTGGCACTTGGTTATGGTTCGTTTCCGGATCGCCATAGGTCGCCTGTTCACAACCTACTGTCCAGATTTTTGGGACTGACTTTCGAAGCTGGGGAAAAGTGAGAATTTGGACTGATCCTTCAAGGAAATTGTAGTTCTATCTAAGAATTTGATGTGTTAGAATTTTGAATCACCAAAATCGGACGCCTGGCACCTGCTATGGTCCATTTTTCGACAAATACGACTTATGCCGTTTAAATGGTTTTATGTCTAGATTGGGACCGTTAGGCATTTAATTTATGAACTAAGTTCGGAACTATTCTATGGGCTATGATGGCTTGTTGTGTGGAATGTTTTGTGGGCATATCTATTCCATAAATGGTCTTGAGGATCAAGTTTCATTGCTTGACTAAGAGTGACGTGTTTAGGTGTCAATGTGTGTGCTATAACACGTTGACATGAGATGAATTGTTTTGTGAAATGGCCCTTATATGGCTTGCTTGTGTGTGTCATTGCTTGATTATAAAATGACATGTTGATATATGTTTGCATGATAGGTTGACATGAATGAGATGATTTATGGAAATCATATGCAGGTGATGTGATTATCCATGACATCGGTAAGTGGTGTGGATTATGTTGTCCATGTAGCATTTATTATGCATGTGACATGATATAACATGTAATGGCATCTTGCATTGCATATGCACGGGGACATTGCATTAAAAAGGTGTGAGTGCATGGTTGGTAAATTGATTCGTTTGCCGTAGGGGTATCCTAAATCAACAAAATTTATACCTAATACCTCCTACTGTTGTAGCATTGCTACTGGCAAAGATAGTGCTTTAGGATTGTCCATCTGATGGGGTTTTCTTCAAGCAGAAATGACTTATAGTGAAGCTCAAATTCAGAATTCATTTTGGATTTTGGGGTTTGATAAAACAGCAGAATCGCTGAAACTGAGCAAATGGAGTAAAATAAAAAGGGGAAACTCTTTGAAGTATCGGGCTACTGGATTTGGGTTCTAAAGGCAACCGAGGGGTTCTCGGGCCCTTTTCCTCGCGTTAGGGAGGATGCCCTATAATCATCTCTTGAACTGGTTCTTCATTTGACTATAAAACTTGGGCCTTAATAATTATCCTTTGAAAAGTGGCATCCACTGAGCATTAATGGTCTCAGACAATAAAAAAACATAACTCCTTGACCCACCTTCCAATGACTAATAAATGGTAACTACCGAATCTCAGGGGATCTAGCAATAAGCCTCCATTGAACCCTAAAATATTACCAAATACGGATCATTCAAGGTGCATCTAAGGGATTTAAACCTAGAGTTAAAAGGAGACACATAAATGTCATGAATACCGCGCTGAAATATGAGAACCCCGCCTTGCCTTAGATCCTTTTACTCAAGAGTCTTCTACTCCAAGGAAAGAAGGGATTTAGCCACTCATCTTCTGAGTTATCATCCTCAGAGGTTGTTTGGTTGGTGAGAAAATGAGGGAAAATGAAAAAAAGCGGGAACTGCTGAAAACTTCCCACCAAACTTTTATTAATGATCAAGTTGATGTCTTACAAAGTCTTGTCTCAGGGCTTTTATAGCCAAACCTTAATACAAATTACTAAAATATAAAAAACAAACAATATTACAAGGGGACAATTTGGGAAGAAATCCAAAAAGACAAAAAGAGTCAAAAAGTCAAAAGAAGATGGAAAAGTCAATAGTGCAGGAAACTTTCGCAGGGGTTACGAATTTTTGCAGCCCTGCCAAATTTCGCAGGGGTTACGACCCTTGCGAAATTACCAGGGTGCAAGCTTCATTTTGCACAACTACTCTTTTCTTCTGGCTTAGGTGCTCTGCACTGCAACTAGATTCTTCATGCCTCGACTTGAATCCCTGTCCTCAAGATATATAGCCCCTGAAACAACCAAACTTGCCACAAAATTTGATTAGTGACCTTGCTAGGTCCTTAACATGCTAATTGGGTTAATTAGGGCGATTACTACACAAAAAGTGCTTAAAACATAGAGTGCTAAAGGTATAAACAACACTGGGTAGTAACTACTCCCTTAACCGACACATTGCTAGTCCCTTAGCAATGAAAGAAGAAGAAAGCAAATAAAGACAAGATGAACTATAAATATATCTACACAAAAATGGTTTTCAGAATCAATGAAGTGATAAAACCCAACCTGCAGCGCAAGTTATCAAAGCCTTGTCCAATAACCATCTCAGGAAGAGTGTGTGCGATGCAAAATCAAGTATCAAAATAGTGTCAACTCCTAGAGAACCAACCTGACACCTTCCACAAAAACCTAAGTGTTTGATTTGATTAGGTTTCAAAAAATAAACCACAAACCTGTTTCTCCCCTCTAACCTAGCTCTTATCTAAACCTAGCAGCCTAATCAACCTCAATAGATAAGGACCCAACTTTATTCTATAACTTCCTTTTTGTGTAGGGGTGCAATGCTAAGGGTATCTAATTCACAATTGTCCATGTAACGGGGGTCCACCGATGACTCCCAACCAATTACGGTTTAAGGCATCAAGTCATAAGAATCTCCTAACCATTAAACTCTTCCGTGTTTCAATTTCCCTGGACTTTTAATGAGTTCGAGACTCCAAGACCTACACTCATAAACTCTACCCATTCACCCATGTAACGAGCACAAATTCTAAGGACTCAACCGGGCCTGGTTTAAGGCACCGGACTTTAAAGACTTTCGCCATATACCCCTCGGACTGTGCTCGGGTTTCAAGGCAAAGCATCACAATTTCTTTCTTTTTCTTTTTTTTTTTTGAAAGACTCATTGGTCTTTTATTCAAGGGTCCCAACCTATTAACGGTGGTCAAGAGCACTAGGTCAGACTTTCGCAAGGTTGAGGAGGCAAGGTAGTTTTTCAACCTATAAATGAAATCTAATGTGCACAGTGTGTGGTTAGTTCAAAGAGGAAGAAAAAAGGTTGGAAACAAAATGAATTTCAACTGATTAGCAACTCACCGGGCATACACCATCTCAACATCAATAGAATTGAATTAAAAAATTTCACTCTCATACTATAAGCTAGGCATTATCAAAAGCTCGAAAATGAGAAATTGAAAGCATGAACTAGAAACAAAAACATGAATTATATTGTAAAAAAAAACAACTAACTAGCAAGCCATTCAACTAAACAAAACAGACTTGCTCAAAACATAAATCAACACTTCCTTCCTTAACTCTCCCCCCAACCGAATTCTACATTGTCCTCAATGTGGTTATGGAATGGAAATTTAAGGGGGGAAGTGATCTCTCCTTGGAGAAATGTAGCCGGTTGTGGAGAGGATAAACTAACAGCAAGAAACAAAAGAGAGGAAAAGTGTTAAACCAAAATATTAACAGTGCAAAATATGATCATGCTACAAGAATGGAAATCAAAAAGATAAAACTATGCTTCCCAAAGAGGCTTTATTAACTCCATTTGGGCTTCAAATGATCAAATTGGAAGAAGAAAAGAGAGATTAAATGTATCCAATTGGAGCATTTTGAAAATTACGCCTTCATCATAATTTTAAAAGTTTTCTTTTTGGCTATATTTAGATTCTACAATCTCTAAGCTTTTAAACGATACCAAGATTACTCAAAACGGATTTCAGATGAAAAAGTTATGTCCAAAAGAAACTAGGAGTGCAAAATTCCTGGGAAGCTGCCAGCTCTTCGCGAAAATTCGCAGTTGCGAATTTTTTTAGGAGAGATATATATATATATATATATATATATATATATATAGAAAACTTTTTTTTTTTACTTTCCTACATTATGCTACAATGGTTATAAAATAGGCTTCCTAAGCCGTATAGTCACATGTTGATCCCTGCGGGTACTTGTGGGTCATAATCGCAACCTCAGGAAATTTTATAGGTTTTGGCCTGACCTCCCAGAATTAAGCACAAACCTACAAAAATAAGCTAGAAAAAATAAAAAAAAATGCAAGAAAATGAAAAATAAGCTAAAAACAAAGATTAAATTGAAATTAGAGAAAATCTAAAAAGAAAAATTAAATAAATCAAAATATAATAAAATAAAATAAAACAGAAAAAAATCAAAACAAAAAGTGGGGGAGACTCACTAGTTTCGGAGCCTTGAGGTCGCAGGATTTGGTGGAGTCAGGAATTGCAGAGGTCCAAAGTTATCCAAATCAACTCAAAGATGGTTTGTATCGCCCTAAAAATACCCTAGAATTTTTATAATAATTTTATTATATATTCCGGTCCGGGTATGAATTAAGCAAAACTTGGGTTTTTC
This sequence comes from Tetrastigma voinierianum, assembly GCA_016808115.1. NCBI lineage: Eukaryota > Viridiplantae > Streptophyta > Magnoliopsida > Vitales > Vitaceae > Tetrastigma > Tetrastigma voinierianum. Next base: position 920,131 of record JAEQBH010002921.1, on the reverse strand, counting down.
CGGGAAAACTGATAAAATGTGAAAAGTGAAATGAATATGTGAGCATGTGATTGAATGTTATATGCTAAAATAAGAAATTGATTGAACTCGGAACTAAACTCAAGTGATAAAGGGCAAATTTGGAATTTTGTAAAATGAGGACCTAAGGGTCAATTGAGAAAATATTTATGTGTTTAAGTGCAAATAGAAGTTATATATGTGCTATAAAGTAAATAGAGACAACTTAAATCCAAAAATGGATTTAATGAATAAGCCAAACATGGCCTTAGGGTGAAAACATGACTTAAGGCATTTGTGGTCTTAGAATGCTCATTTTGAGCACAAACTGTATTTGAGAGCAAAGATAGAGAGAAAAGGCTAGGGTTTTGGGAAATAGTTGGAGATTTGTGTGAATATCTCTTGTTCAAGATCTTGTAAGAAGGAAGAAGGAAAAAGGCTAAGGCTTCAAGTGCAAGAGAATTTGAGGTAAGAACCAAACCCTAGATTTCTTTAAATGATGTTTGTTAGAAAACTCTAATCCATCTTAAGGGTTTTGCCTGGTTGGTTTAGGAGGATATTAGGATGTTAATAGAGTGATTCTTGCAGGATTTGTTTCAGTTTTGAGGATTTTGGTGAAAAATCGCAAAAGGAGCAAAAGAGAAAACTCGGGCAAAAACCGCCCCTACGCCGCAGAAGGTAGGAACCCATGTTTCTTACGCTGCGGGGCCGGGATGCCTCGCCGCGAGGGCACTGATACGCTACGCCGTAGCGCTTTGCTACGTCGCAAATGAGTGCGTTACGCCATGGCAGGGCACCGCTCACAAAGTGAGAAAATTTTTGGATTTTATTCCGAAAGTCTCGTATTCATATACCGATAGTTTAAAGACCCTAATAAATGATTAATGGGGGTTCAATTAAGAATGAAACTAAGTGAAAAACGTACCGTACCTCGCCGCCTCGGCGAAGCGAACGTTAAGTGTGATTAGTGTTAGTTTACTAAATGTGATGTGTGTGAATTTGCTAGGGACCGATGAAGATCACCTAACCTAGGACTGAGATTGACGTCAAGGCAAAAAAAGAAGAGATAGATTGGTTTGTTCTATCTTCTCCTATTATCGTTTCAAGATTTGAAATGTTTGTTCTAAATGTATAAGAAAAACATATTGATTTGTTTTAATTGATTTGAGGCAATTGATTGTGAAATGTTTGCATATGAAAATTGCATGAACATTGAAAATGAACTGTTTATACAAATGTACATATGGTACTGTATTTTGCTATAAAGGATTTGAACGCCCTTAATAGAATGTTAACCGTTTAATTCGCATTAAGGATAGATTGGTATACCAATAAGGGTCAAATTAGCAAAGAATAAACGTATTGATGTGTCACTCCGACGCAGCCTCCCACGGATGCAAGATGGTAAGTGTTCACGGTCTGATTTTTAATAACTCAGCTAGCTCAAATGAACTGAACCCCAGGTCATAAAAATGTTTTTATACCGGCCTCAGCCTCAACGAGACTGCGCGGTGATTCCGATATCCGATAAATCGAAAACATAGGTTAAATTTGTCAGGGGTTTTTTTTTACAACTCGAATTGATTTGAGATTGTTGACATATTGAATTGAAAAGATGATTGCAAATTGAAATGAAAGAGCAGCTGTGAAATGCATAATTTGGTTATAAATGATTTATTGCATATGAAAGTGTATATTTGGAATGATCAATGACCATAAATGATTGTATATGAAATAAGTATATGTATTATATTGGCATTGATCATCCAAAAAGATTTGAAAGTTTTGTTTAGTAAAACTGCATGATTTGACTTAAATTGAAATAGAAGAATGGAATTGTATAGAACCACTAAGCATGAAAATACTTAGCGTATTGTTTTATCAATGCGCAGGTACCGAGTGAACAGGGACGAAAGGCAAGATCGAGGAGTGTCGAGTCATAAAGAAAGAATTGCAAAGTATTCTCCGACATATGCATTCACTCCATTGTTTTGAACATCGATATTTTGTAAAAACAATTTTAACTCTGAACATCTATTTTGTAAATCATTTTGAAAAGGCATGGAATGCCTTCATTGTAAATGTATTTTGTTAAATGTAAATGTTTATGGGCTTGTCCCAAATTGAAATCGCTTCCACAAAGATTTGAGAACGAAAACATTTATATTAATGAAATGTATTTGAAAGTGATATAGTGGTAACCGAAAGGCCCCGGTTTCGGGTTCGACTTTTTTAACCGGGCCCACCGGGCCCGTGGGTCGCCATAATTTCGGTATGAGCCATCCGTCGTGCCATGCAGTATCAGCAGCTGCTAATGTTTGTGATGTAGTGGCAAAAGTTTGAACAGAGTCCACTAACTTCCTAAGGCTTTGTGCGTGCAAAGGTAGATGGGATGGCCTTAAATTTTTAGCAGGTGCTTCCAAAGCGAATGTGCTGCGTGAAAGCGTGATATCAACGGCCGAGAGGGTGTCGGTAAAAATGTTGGTGCCTGGGCAATGGCACTGGGATTCAATTTTATGGGAAATGGTTTAAGAATAAGCTTTTGGGGCTCTTCCATTGCTTCCTTTCCACTACCCTCCTCGGTTAGCAATGGGGAGATTGCTTCATTATTTCTTGATGGACAAAAAGCAGCATAAATGTTTGAGGATTCGAATAACACTTCAGAAAATTCTGCAAAATTTCTTCAAATTCTTCAGAATCATCAAGCATAATGCTCCTCCAGACTCGTGGTGTTGATCAAGCACTCTTCCTCTGGATTCTCTTCCTCTAAATGAACATGTTGCTGATTGGTGAGCCTTGAAATGGAGTACTGCAGGATGTCAATTTTCTGATCAAGGTCATTTTGAAGCCCATCTAATTTTTGGTTCAGAGAGCTCTCCATAGTATCAATTCTTTGATTTGTTTGGATATTCACCGCTTTCCGCTCCTCTATAAAATTACCCACCAATTTGCTCAAGTTCAGTATTGCTTGCTCAACTGAAGAAGTTAACTGTGGTGGTTGTGATGGTTGAGGAGTTGAAGGATATTGTGGATGTGCAAACTATGGAGGTCTTGGTTTCCATGAGAAATTTGGGTGGTTCCCCTATCTAGGGTTGTAAGTATTGTCATATGGTGCATTAGTTGGAGGCACAATGCAGGAGGGTGCCTCATCCGCAGGGTGTGGCTGTGTGGTCCCCTATGGACCTATATGCATTAGGTTCCTCTCCACCGCCGCGATCAGGCTGCTCTTCTCTAGGGATTTACTTGGTCGTGATCTGCTTAGTCCAGACCGGTTCCTGTGGGAAATTGACTTTGACTAGCTTGCCTTCTGAGTTTCTACCCCGCTATAACATGCACCTTTATTGGAAAAACAGGGCAACCACTAAACGAGACAAAGAAAAACAATTCTACCAAAAGGGTTAAAGTTAGCTAAAAAAAATGAAATGAAACTAAGTAAACTATCAGTAAAATACTAATAAGAATGATAAAAGAAAATTCACCAGAACTTGTGATGAAGATCACAAGTGTTTAAATGTGTTATCATTTGCAATTAGGCACCATCCCCGGTAACGACGCCATTTGATTCGTTTGTCGTAGGGGTATCCCGAATCAACAAAATTTATACCTAATGCCTCCTACTGCTATAGCATTGCTACTGCAATACAATGGTTCTAGGATCGTCCACAGGGATGGGTTTTCTTCGTGTAAATGACTTATAGTGAAACTCAAATTGGTGAATTTGTTTTGGATTTTGGGGTTTGATAAAAACAGTGAGGTGAAATGTTTGGAAACTGAAAGTAAAATGGAGTAAAATAAAAAAGGGGAAACTCCTTGAAGAATCGGCTACTGGATTTGGGTTCTAAAGGTAAATTGAGGGTTCTTGACTTTTTTCAAGTATGAGGATGACCTATAGTCATCTCCCCAAACTGCTCTTCATTTGCCAAGTGAAATCCTCGCTCCTTAATAATTATCCTTTGAAAAGTGGCATCCACTGAGCATTAATGGTCTCAAACAGTAAAAAAACATAACTCCTTGACCCACCTTCCAATGACTAATAAATGGTAACTACCGAATCTTAGGGGATCTAACAATAAGCATCCACTGAACCTTATTAGATTACTAAATAAGGATCATTCAAGGTGCATCTAAGGGATTTAAACCTAGAGTTAAAAGGAGGCACATAAATGTCAGTGAATACCTGCATTGGAAATATGAGAACCCTCAGTTTGCCTTAGATCCTTTGCCCAGTAGCCTTCTACTCCAAGGAAAGAAGGGATTTAGCCGCTCATCTTCCGAGTTGCCATTCTTAGAGGTTGTTGGCTGGTGAGAAAATGAGAGAAAGTGAGGGAAAATGAAAAAGAGCGGGAACTGCTGAAAGCTTTCCGCCAAACTTTTATTAATGATCAAGTTGATGTCTTACAAAGTCTTGTCTCGGGGCTTTTATAGCCAAACCTTAATACAAATTACCAAAATATAAAAAACAAACACTATTACTAGGAGACAATTTGGGAAGAAATCCAAAAAGACAAAAAGAGCCAAAAAGTCAAAAGTAGATGGAAAAGTCAATAGTGCAGGAAACTTTCACAAGGGCTGCGAATTTTTGCAGCCCTGCGAAATTTCACAACCCTTGCGAAATTGCCAGGGTGCAAGCTTCATTCTACACAACTTCTTTCTTTGCTCGGTGCCAGACGCAACCGGATTCTTCATGCCTGACTTGAACCCTCGTCTCAAGATATATAACCCCCAAAACAACCAAACTTCTGCTACAAAATTTGATTAGTAGCCTTAGGTCCTTAACATGCCAATTGTTGATTAGTATGACATTACACAAAAGTGCGAAACATTGTTAAAGGTATAAAACAACATTTTTTGGATAGTAATCATAAATCGACACTGTGTTTGGTGTTCGCTGGTATGTAGTGAGTACATGGTTGATCGACACTGTGTTTGGTGTTCGATGGTGGGCTTTGTGAAACATGTCGCCCATAATGAGTCTCACCATGCATAAAGAAAAAAAGGAATGAAAAATACGTGTAAGTAGTATAATAAGAAGGGAGATGCCCTGGGTGAAAACCCAGATTCCCTGCTGTATTAGGCGTATACAAAGATGAAAGTTTGTGGAAAGGCTCAAGGCGTATGGGCTCGCGATGAGACTCGAAATTCACTACCCATAAAAACACATGGAACTTGGTAAAAAACAAGCTGATACTCCGAGATCGCCCCAATGAATTTTTATTTATAAAACAAAAGATTTTGTTTTGAAAAAATGGTCATTGATGGAACATAAAATGATGGTTTTCTACACTTGGAATATGTACGGGTAGGGAGTTAGAGGACTCGACAATGACAAGGTGAGTCACATTCTCATCCATGGCATGTAGACATTTGAGTAGGAATGTGTAAGTTTTTTCTTGAATGTGTGAAATGGCATTGCACGTGCACAAAGGTGGGGAGTAGCCCTTGTAGGAATTGTTATTCTACCTGCATTGCTCACCCCACATGGGAAACCCCTTTCAAAAAGTGTGGTCTATATCACGGGACGGCCCTCGCACGGCCGTGATTACGAAGAAGGTCACATGTGGCTCTTGATAAAACTTTTTGTAAAAAGTGCTTAGGACAAACTAGTTCTAGCATATATTTTTGTATAAAAGAATTGTAATTAAATTCTTTTGGACTATTGTCAATATGGTCAGGTATGTAATAATGGTAAAAGGGTCGTGATCAGACTCTCACTGACGGTATTTAAGTGTATTATTATCATATTTTTAGCTTAAATATAAATGAATGAGTCTTGATGAAGGAACGGATCGAGGTGTGTTGAGTAACTCGGTGTCCACGAGTAATTGATACCGGTTCGGTACCAAGACTATATGTTTTTTTGTAAGAGCCAGAATAAACTCTGGCTGACTATCAGATATAGTCAGATATCGGGATATGACGCATGGACCCTGTGTGGTCATTACTACTTCTTTTGAGGTCATGGATGGGTCATGGATATACTGTTATGCAAGTTGTATATTGGGTAGAGCTCCTCAAATAAAGGAGATTTTGCTTGATTTTTGTGAAAATATGGATCTCGATAAATGGGACACAACAGTATGGTATCGGCTTAACCAAAATCCACATGAATTCTGCGGGTTGACAGGTTGTCAACGGGACCCCTAGGTCTTAGGGTGTCACAGTTTGGTATAAGAGCATAGGTATACGAGTACCTAGGCTTGGTGGGCATGGGTTTAGGACATGCGGTTATAGTATAGAACTTAGGTTATGAATGCTTAGGGCTCGATGTCTGATATCATCGTCATAGCTTGGTATCAAAGTATTCATAGCTTGGTATCAAAGTATTCATTGCCCAGCCGGCTCAAGACTGCGGCATGGTCGCAGCCACACCTGGGTCGCGGTCGCGGCGCAGATCGGCGCCGTGATCGCGGGTCGAGCCGGCCATGTCGAGTACGCACCGGGCCGTGGTCGTAGGCCTACCATGATACAAAACTCAGACGATCACGTGCCCCCCGCAGTTCCACACGCGCCGTGGTCGCGTCAAGGTCTACCAGACGCAGTCGTGACGCGAATAAGCTACTGCCGTGTAGTAGTGTTGTATCGCAGCCTTGTTGCGCTATATTGAGACACAAACGGTCGCCCCTAGCCATGATACAAATTTTGTATCACGACCACCCCGGCCGCATTCATTAAGGCGCGAGCGCCCGCGCCTTCCCCGAGTAGTCTACCGTGGTACGCTGAAATGGGTCAGACGCAGCCCCGCTTATGCGCCCCTAGCATTGCGGACGCCCCAATTCCTAGGGTGTCCTTCGTCGACCGGTCGCCAACCTCGCTGAATATCCGGTGTCTCATATCATGAGACATACGTGAGTAAAACGGCATTGTCATACATCAATACTCATCAAGAATACATCAATTGTATAACAATAGTTCAAGAGTTATTACATTATTTAACCAAAACATATATCAAAATTTAGAGCTTTTAATACACGTTATTCAAATGAAACCAAAGCCAATCGGCTTTCTTTTAAAGCGCGACCTCTAGTGTGTGTCCTCCTGTACACTCACGTACTTGGAAATAATGATCCCTCGGCGGGGTGAGCAATGCCCAATGGTGATAATTTCCTTCTTAGGTTACTCCCGCTAAATTGCACATGTCATGAAACAATGCACTCAATAATCTATGATCTACTTGAATGTTTACATGCCCAATCCTATGTCTCGAGTCTTCACCGACTCCCTCACACATGCCCAAGCCAAATGCGAGCAAAAATAAAGTTTTCAAAACAAAAGATTTTTTTTCTTGAAAACACACTACCGAGTTTCGGTAAATATATTGGACTACCCTCCGAGGTGAATTGTTGGATAATTTTTCAGAACAGTCATGGTTTCGCCTCCAAGATGAACTGTTGGACCACTCTCCAAAGCAATTCTTCGGAAAATCTTCCTTGAAATTCCTTTGACAACCATTTTCACTTTTCTTTTTATTTTCGTTTCATGCACTCACACCTATCGTTCTAAGGTTCCTCGGTGCATATGGAATGCATTATGCCAATTCCAAACCATTCATGCTAATATATTTTACATGCATATATCAACAAGAATTAATTCACATAATTCATATTATTCAATTCACAATCAATAATACCAAAATTAGCTCACATTGGGTAATTATAATCCAAGTAATTCATTTTGAATCTTAATGACACAAAAATTCACCTGACAAATCACGTGAGCAATGAACCACTAGGGTTGTAGCATTCCGCAGCCACCGCAATAAAGTTTCGCCATCGGTTCAAAGATTTTGAGATCGAAAACACGACCATCCAGGCCTTAACAAATCCCCATCCATTAAAATGGCTCTTATTCAAAGAATAAACCAAGTAGGAAAAGATCCCTACCTCTTGGAGTTGTCGGGCTGTGAGAGGTGGATGCCGCGTAGCCCTTCTTGCGTAGAATAACTGCGTCTTGCTCGTCGAGGGTGTGGTCAGCAGGAAATCTAGAGAAGAAGTGCTTTCTCTCTCTAGTAGTTTGGCCCCTCAACGCGTTTCTCCAAATGGAAGATGAAGTCCACTTTTTATCTTTATTTTAATCTTTAACTGAATTCCCTCCTTGTCCACTTCATTGCATATTTGACTTAAGGGCCTTTTGACATGGCTTAATCTAAGCCATTCATTTCCATCCTCTCACTAATCATGCCCAGCATATTGTCACATGGGTACATGTAGTAGGTGACTTTGTCACATCATATCTCTCTGGCCGTTATCATTTTGGAGCGCAGTGCCTCGAAAAACGTGAAATTCCGACTATCTTGGAATTCGACGAAATTTGACGTGGTAGCTAGATTTCACGAGAAGATTCCAAAGGTGAAGTCTGTTTCATCATCCGAGATCTAGAAAAATTTCGGTTTTAACGAAATTATATTTAACCCTTTCGAGAAAATTAGAATTTTCCGGGTTTTATCGAAGTTTGTCGTCAGTGTGTAATATCACCATGGGGAGCTCCAATGCTCTTTGTTAAAAATAAAGATGGTACGCTTCAGTTGTGTGTTGATTATAGGCAATTGAACCAAATGACAGTGAAGAACAAATATCTGTTACCCAGAATTAATGACTTGTTCGACCAATTGAATGGTGCAAGTGTCTTTTCAATGATTTACTTGTGATCTGGGTATCATCAGTTAGGGATTAAGGATGAGGATGTGCATAAGACGACGTTTAGAATGCGGTATTAACATTATGAGTTCCTTGTAATGCCGTTTGGGTTAACAAATGCACAGGCGGCTTTCATGGACTTAATGAATCGTGTTTTTCGACCGTATGTAAATCAGTTTGTCTTGGTGTTTATAGATGACATCCTTGTGTATTCAAAGGATAGAGAAAATCACGATACACACCTTTGGGTAGTCTTGCAGTATGAGAAAGAACAATTATATGAAAAAGCTGAGCAAATGTGAATTTTGGATTAAGAGAAGTGTCACTCTTGGACACATTAATATCGAGGAAGAGGAATTCTAGTGGATCCAAAGAAGATAGAGGTGATTATTGAATGGAAACCACTGAGAAATGTCACAGAAGTGCGTAGTTTCTTAGGATTGGCAGGTTACTAAAGAAGGTTCGTTAAAGGTTTTTTGATGACTGCGACCTCGATGGCAAGATTGCTCTAAAAGAATGTGAGATTTGAATGGAGTCAAAAGTGTCAAGCTAGTTTTGAAAAGTTGAAAGCATTCATACTTAGAGGCACGGTTCTTACTCGATCAACCTCTGATAAGGAATACATGAGTTTAGTGATGCTTCATTAAATGGACTTAGATGTGTCCTTGTCACGAGAGGAGTAAAGTGATAGCTTATGCTTTAAGGCGAGTTGAATGCATGAAAAGAACTACATGCATGATTTAGGTCATTTATATTATGTTTGTCATTGAATATATGGAGGCACTATCTTTATGGAGAAAAGTGTTTCATGTACACCGATCATAAAAGTCTTAAGTATTGCCCTCGAAAAGAGAGCTTAACTTGAGACAATGTAGATGAATGGAATTGATCAAGGATTATGATTGTGTGATCGATTATCATCTCGGGAAGGCCAATGTAGTAGCAAATGCTCTGAGTAGAAATTCAGTACCAACGCTTCGAGCGTTGAATGCTCATTTGTCATTGTCAGATGACGGTGCAATAGCGGCTGAATTGATAGCAAAACTAGATTTGTTAAACCGAGTGCTAGAGGCGCAAAAGAATGATGAGAAAATTGCTACAATTGTAAATCAGAATATAGAGGGGAAAGAAACATAGTTTATAGCGAAAGAGGATGGATTTTTGTACTATAGAGATCGATTTTTTGTACTAAATGATAATGAATTGAAGAAATCCATTCTTGAAGAAGCACACAGTGGATCTTTTGTTATGCACACTGATAGCACAAAGATGTATTAGGATTTAAAGACTTCATATTGGTGGTCCAGAATGAAAAAAGATGTTTCAGAATTTGTGAGCAAGTGTATGGTGTGTCAGAAAGTGAAAGATGAACATCAAGTTCCTTCGGGATTGTTACAACCTATTAGGATACCGAATGGAAATGGGACCGAATCACAATGGATTTTGTGGTCGGGTTACCTTTGACAAGAAGGAAGCATGATTCAGTTTGGGTTGTGGTAGACCGATTGACAAAGTCAGCTCACTTCCTACTTGTAAGAACTGACTATGCACTTGATAAGCTGGCAGAGTTTTACATAAGGGAAATAGTTTAGTTACATGGAATTCCAATAGAGATCCTAGGTTTACCAAAGATTTTGGGGAAAGTTGCAAGAGGCTTTGGGCACTAGTCTAAATTTCAGCACAGCGTTCTACCTACAGACAGATGGACAATAAAAAAGAGTGATCCAAGTGCTGGAAGATATGCTGAGAAGTTGTGTGATCGACTATGAGGGTAGTTAGGATAGACACATTCCTCTAGTTGAATTTGTATACAACAATAGTTTCTAGTTGAGTATTGGAATGGCGCCTTATGAGGCTCTCTACGGAAGGAAATGCAGAACACCATTGTGTTGGACCGAGTTAAGCGAGAAAAAGATAATTGGCCCCGATTTGATTCAAGAAACCGAGGAAAAAGTGAAAATTATTAGAGAAAGACTGAAAGTGGCCACAGATAGACAAAAATCCTATGTCGACATGAGAAGAAAGGATATTCGATATGAGATTGGCGAGAAATTATTTTTGAAAGTATCGCCTTGGAAGAAAGTAATGAAATTTAGGAAAAAGGGCAAGTTGAGCCCTAGGTTCATTGGGCCATATGAGGTGATAGAGAAAGTGGGTCAAGTGGCATACATATTAGCTTTACCTTAAGAGTTGGAAAAATCCATAATGTTTTCCGTATTATCGATACTTTGGGAGTGCGAATTAGGACCCATCATGTAGTCTCTTCGAGACAATTGAGCTAAATTTGGATTGTTGACATATAGAAGAAGAGCGGAGGAGATCTTGGCTCAAGTGAAAGATTTGCGGAAAAAAGAAGAGTACGTTAGTCAAAGTCTTTGTGGAGAAACCACAAGACCCCGTGAAGCCATGTGGGAAAGTGAAGAAGTTATGCGACAATGATACCTAAAATGTTCGATGAGTAATTTCGAGGACAAAATTCTTTTAAGAAGGGGAGAGTTGTAACGCCCTGAAAATACCCTAACAGTTTGATAACATGTTTAGGGTATAAAACAAATTAAATTGTATTTTTTCAATGTTTAAATTGATAAAAATGAAAATAAAAAATAAAAAATAAATAAAAAAATGATAAAAACCCGGAAATTTTATAGGAGCAAAATAAATATGGTAAAAAAAAAAGTCAAATGAGGACCTAAGGGTCATAAATGAGTAATGTAAGTGTCAAAATATAAATGAAATGAAAAGAAGTGGAAATGAAATTGAAATGAAGCTTTAAAGTGAGAAAAATGAGAAAATTAGTGTGTAGCCATACAAGGCTTAGTGAAGGATTTGTATTAAAAGGCCAAATATTGGTCTTTGAGAGACATTTCTCTCATTCCCTCACTCTCTCAATCTGCTAATCTCTCTCTCACGCACAAATCTCTCTCTCTCAAACTCTCACCGATCGCACCTTCCAGTTGAGGAACTGAAAATCACTTGGATTTCCCTCATTCTTCAAGTCGTTTCATCTCTAGTCTAAAACCTAGACTGATCTCGCCTAAGCTGAGAAATCGAAGGACGATGCGTGGTGAGGAGTTACGGTTAGGTCAAGAAGAAAACTAGGGTTTTCGCTCCTTCTTGTAAGGTAAGTGTAAATCCAGCCTAGATTTATGGTAAAGCTAGTGTATTGGGGTAGAAATCAACCCTAGCTGGAAACCCTAGAATGATCGACTAATTTTCTCGTTGTTCTTCCTACGTTTCTTCTTAGTTCAGTTTTGTGTTTGATTTGTCAAAACTGAAATGTTGAGATGAAATATGTTTATGTGTTTTGTTTTGAACATTAAACGAACTGATTTGAGTGTTTGGTAACTGTTTTCAAGAGGATTAAACATGAAAAAGAGGAAAAGAAAATGAAAACAGTGAATGTAGGAAATTTTTGCAAAGGTTGCGAAAATTTCGAAACCCTGCTTCCAATTTTGATACCAAACTTCAATCGGTCATAACTTTTTTGTTCGAGTTCCGATTTGCTTGTTCTTGGACTCTATGGAAATCTCTTTGAGTCTAGAATCTAACCATATGCCATTGAATGGCAATTAGTTCTCAAATATTTGTTAAAAATTTGATTGTATCACTAAGTGTACTAATTGCTTGGTTGTGTTGATGTTTAAGTTGGGTTTTTCTATTATTGAATCCCCCTTAGTGTAAGTGAACCATGTGAGCGTTCCATAGCCCACAAATAGGATTAAAAATGAGGCATAAAAATGCCTATAACAAATGTTAAGGATTTTCTAAGGAGGAGGAATTAGGGAAAAAAAAAATGTATGGCAAATGGGAGTCGGGTAGAAAGTAAATTTAAATAGAACTCCTAGAATACCGGACTAATAATATGATTGTTGGTGTATTGGAATAGGGACAGCGAGGAGGAAGCCAGAGTGATCGAGATTTCGAGGATTGGAATCAAGGGCAACAAGCTTTTTGGTTTGTTCTTCACACTTTTTTCTTTGTTTCAGTTTTGTATTTTGTTTGAAAAACTAAATCTAAAAGGTTTTATATGAATATGCATGTGTGCTCCGTTTGAGCCATAAATGAATTGGTTTGTTCTCCACTTCTCTCTCTTTAATTTCCAAAGTGTTTGAATGATTAAAAAATGATTTGAATTGTTGAAATAATTTATAAGAAAAAACATATTGATTTGTTTTAATTGATTTGAGGTAATTATTTGTGAAATGATTTTCATATGAAAAATTGCATGAGTATTGAAAATGAATTGTTTGTATAAATGTACATACTATACTATATTTTGCTATGAATGAATTGAACGCCCTTAATAGAATGTTAACCGTTAAGTTCGAGTTGAGGATAGATTTGGATACCAATAAGGGTCAAATTAGTAGTATTGCAAACGAACGTAATGATGTGTCTCCGTCCAGTAGCCCGAGGCGAGACAGTGCTCCCGGTAGTGTTCCACCAATTGATTTTTAATAACCGATCCAATAGTGTGAGGGGCCGTCTTGTGTTATAAAACAAAATGGTTTTTTTTATATCGACTTGCAGCCCAATGGGACCGTGCCAATGATTCCATTATCTTATGCACTGAAAGCATAGGTTAAATTCGTTTAAGGACAAATTGAAATGATAAGAAAATTGTGAAATGCATGATTTGTGTTTTGAATGATTTATTGCATATGAAAGTGCGTATTTGGAATGATCGATAAGTATAATGAACGATATATGAAATGAATATATGTATTATGTGCATTGATTATTCAAAAGGTTAAAAGCATTGTTTAGAAAATTTGCATGATTTGTATTAAGCGAAGAATGGAAGAGAACTATATAGAACCACTAAACATGAAAATGCTTAGCGTGTTGTTTTATCATCAACGCGAGTGCAGAGAGAACAAGTACAAAGCGAGGGCCGTTGAGATTGAGTCATCGTCGCGAAAGCCATGGAGGATAAAGTAAAGCTCCGTCATATGCATACATGAATTTGATTTGGCTATTTTTGTATTGAAACTATAATTCGAAAAGTGAACTCTGATTTTGTTTTTGTAAATGTTTTTGATATTGAAAACGACTAATAATGTTGTATTGTATCAAGGTGGGAAATTCACCAAATGCGCATATAATGCCATATCGAATGAAAAAGAGTTTTGTGATCAAATGATGAGCCCTCTTTATGTTAAAGTGGTATTTACGTATATATATTTTCATTGAGTATTTGAAATGTGTTTAGAAAAGTAATTGTATTTGGATTATTCGAAATGATTCGAAAAATAAAAGAAGAGTGAGGACCACGTCCTTGGGTTAGGGTTTGGCCTCCGAGTCGGGTCGGGTATGACGACAATGTGTCTTAAATGAGAAATTGTAATTGGATTTGAATGGTATCAAATCACAAGTTGTAACACCTCGAAATATACCCTAATCGTTTTCAGCATGTTTAGGGTATTTTGTAGGTATAATTTGAATTTTTCTTAATTGTAAATGCAAAAGGTGAAAATTGAGAAACCCGGAATTTGTACAAGATACAAGGGTAAAAGTGTAATCCGTCAAAACGGGACACAAAAGTCATAATCTAAGAAGATGATATGCTATTATAGAAATAGCATAAATTGTGGTGCAAATAGAATGGAATTTGAGGACCAAAGTGCAATAAGAGGAAAATTAAACTCAAATTGGATAAGACCAAGTTGGTCTCACATTTATGGTATTTTTGGGAGAGCAAAAAACGGGAAGAAGAAGAGAAGAGAAGAGTAGAAGTAGAGGAAGAAGAAAAAGAAGAACAAGAAAGGTATGGAGACTATTTGGGTATGGAAAAGTATGGATACTATGGTTTGTATAGCTTTGGTATGGATTACTATGGATATTAGTTTGTCCCATTTCTAGGGTTTAGTTAGGAATTCATCCTAACCCTAGATTTCTTCAAAGTTGGGTTGGAAAAACCCTAGTTGTATAAGATGGGTATGGATTCTTGGTTTATGATGTATGGATACATGTTTAGGTGTTAAGAAATTAACCTAACTTACAAGTATTTGAGATTGGGTTTGGAAAAACCCTAATTAATCTCTATGTTTGGTTTTGGTTGGGTTAGAACCCACTTGGGAGTTGTTTTTGGATTATTTTGGGGTTTTTGGTTGGATTTTAGGAAAAATGGACCAAATTAGCAAAATCTGGGCAATTTCAAGGGTCTTCACGTGTCAGGGATCCCACGCAGCGACATGGGCCAGCGTGGTGTGGGTGAGAGGAGAGTTTTGGACGACCTCGGGTATGCCGCGGGCGTATTCTTTATTCATAGTGTGTAAATTTTGTGTTTTGTTTTGTTTTTTGATTTTAGTTATTTCGGACTTGTTTATTGGACTAATGAGGATCCACAGCATAAGTGTATGAAAGAGGTCCATTCATGTTTAGTAAAGCGAGAAAATTAGATCGTGCTGCTTATCTCGGCGGGGATTCGATGTAGACAAACCAAATACCTATGAAAAGATAGTAAGTTCTTGAACACATATAATTGTAGGGTATACAAAGGCCAGGATGAATGACATGACATACATTGCGTGGGTAGGCCACGTCTTTGATCGGTCTTCGAGCACTCCACGCTAGTCTTTGCGAGCATACATTGCGTGGGCGGGAGCACGTTTCGTCAGTCTTCGGCACTCCTGCTTTGTGCTACAACACCTCATGACTGTACCGTACCTCCGGGTACTTATTGTGTTGTGTCCTACTCATTCCTTATGACTGGTCTAGGTAATCTAACAGTTATATGATAAGTAATCCAACAGTTATATGATAAGAATCCCACATTTATATGATAAGTAATCCAACAGTTATATGATCATAAGAATCCCATAGTTATATGATAAGAGTCTGAATAACGAATAAGGGTAAAGTGATGTACATCGTTATGCTCTGTAGTACCTACATGTACCTTTGTACTAGTATAAGCTTTGTAGTACCTACGGGTACCTCCGTACAAGTATAATCTCTATAACTCCTACGAGAGATCTGAACAAGTATAAGTCTGCTATAAGTAAAAGTATGTGTATTAGTTTGTTATATGATTTCATGAAAATTCTGATATCTACTACTGTATATCTATTACTGTTATATGCTTATTGTAAAAGAGAATTAATGCATGTGTACATGCATAAGTCATATGTTTCCTACTAAGCGTTAAGCTTAGCACGAGTTTTTAATTTGTGTAGGTATAGAGGAGGACGTCCATGATCTTCCGCATATTGCTGGGCCAGCACACTTGTAGGGGTTCACCACATGTAGGTTTCGCGCTCTGATTATGTAAATGTAAATATCCAGTTTTTGTATATGTATATGTAAATGAGACTCAGGATTGTATGTATTGACACTGTAAACACCACTACGGTGGTAGTTTTATTTTTGTATATGATATTTTGATTCAGTTATAAGACTTGGGCCCACCAATGTCTGAAAAAGCAGGTAAAGAGTCCTAGTACAGTTTCGCACCCCCTTCGTCCGCCTGGGCAGGGGTTAGGGGCGTGACACAAGTAGCACAGAGTTACGGTATTGAAAACGTATTTGTATTTGTATTAGTGTTTGAATATATCGTAAAAGTAAAAGTACTAGTAGCGCATTAGACGTTTCACATGTTATCCTTCCGCTCACTTTGGACACATGAGGCAGGGGCGCCTGGCGGGGATCTAGGGATTATGGGACACTTCATTCCGATCATTGATGGGACAATGCATATACATATGGTTGTGCATCCTTGCCCGACATGGGCGGAGGAATTAGTATCGGTCCCAAAGGTGTGGCATAGGCGCAGGTTATTTACAAACAAGCTAGAGAGGTGCGGGCATGGAGTCGAGGTTAGGTCTGGGCTCACATCTGAGACTTAGGGGACCCGGGGCGTATGCCTCCACATTACACCTCGGGCCGAGGCCAGTGGATTAGTCAATCATTCGGGATATGTTTCTACTCTACCGCCTATGAGGCAAGAGTATTGTTCGGAATGCATGTATGCAAGTGATTGTGTGCTAGTGTGTGTAATTCCCGGGATGGGGGAGTGGTAAGGGGAAGAATGTAAAACCCGGGAAAAATTTAATTTTTCTAAAAAAATGGCAAAAACAGTAAAATTTCCGAAATGGTTCAAGGAAGCCTGATAGGCCTATAGCGTGATGTGTGATTTGTAAAACTATGTAAAGAGCCTATGTGCGCAAGTGCACGCATCGTATCAAGTAATATAGTGTACCTAAGTACGGATATCGATCCGCGGGGAGAGTCATTAAACTATTGGAATTGGCCTATGATATTATCTAGACTTAAACTCTTAATGAATGTTTAACCTAATGTATCGAATCAAGTAAATCAGTGGCATTGAAATTGCTTTTTGTGAAAACTGGGGTTTGCCTCCCTTGCCACATTTGTTAGATTTGTACCCAGGAGGAATTATTATTCGTGATGATGAATTCTCGATGAGTGGTGGTACTATGAGATACCCTCTCTTGAGGTATATCAGTCTACTCTACTTGAGTAGGGTTGGGTGCATCTACTGCCGACCTTATACTCTGGCAACTTAAATGTTCAAACCTAATATACACTCGAAATGGGATATCTCTGTTGCCGATTAATGAGAATTGCTACACTTCTAATATCCACAGAGTCCTTATCTCTCGATCTTGAGTCTCAGCTAGATCATGTCAATGTTGGACATCACCATGAAAATAAACCACGAGCGTAGATCAAATCGATATAAATCATAAATAAAATTGAATAATAGATTTAAACCTTAATCCATACAACTAAAGAAGGGTTCAACAAAACCCTAGAAATAATTCTAGAACATATCAGAATTTAATACAAGCATAGTTCTATAAATCATTAATGGTTTTGAGAAGAGAAATACAAAAACACGAGTCTTTTCGATATCTCGAGTTGCTCCTGCTTCATTTTCCGTTCCTCGTCCGTACGTGTTGACTGGACCATATGATGTATACAAATTTATGACGTTATCACCAAAGGACTATTATCTAATCCCCGGAAAAACGACGCCATAAAACTTGTTGACTACATCTATAATTTGTTATGGATCAAAACGCCTATTCAAATTTATGACTTATTACCCAAAGTTATTATCTACAATTATAAATAAATAAACCATAAAACTTGAGTGTGGTTTCTTTATCTATAGTGTTGATTAAAGTTTTTCATAAAGAGTAAACCATTTTCTTTGTGGTTTTGATCCCGATTCACTATGAGGCTGAATCGAACAAGTAGTAAGTGGATTTAAGTCGAGATATCAATCCCACGAAGATCTCAAGAATTTTTGATCCAGCTACCCCATTCCACTTAAGCTCCATACTATTTGGACAATAATACGATAATGGGTTTTCTTTGAAACTTGAAAGATGATGTAAAAGAAAAATGAATGAATAACAAATGAATTGAATATTGAAATAAGTAAAATAACAAATTTAGATTGAGCGATTATCTGCAAGAAAACATTGAATAATCATTGTGTGAAGAATCAATTCCTACGATGCATCTTTTGTAACTTTGCTTTTCGAACTCACAGTTTTACTAAAACTAATTCGAGAGTTAAGATAGTGTATTTACTGGATCTCCAAACCCTGCAGTTCATCCATTTCACGCAAGCGTTTCTCTCGAACCACGGAGGGTGAGATAACACTTTTAAATCTAGTAGCGATGCAGGTATTTTTCTTTCTCAATGCTTCATACCCCTGACATGGGCTGAAGCACAGGCTCCTTGATATAGTGGTCTGAGTTTGCACTATCTTTGATTCCTCATCCTCAAAATTAGAAACTGACCTCTTTCCTTGATTAGATCCTTGCTAACATGGGATCGAATTCACTGTCAAATTAAGTGAGCTCTGCATACTTAAGTGTATCCTCCAACTCATTCCTCGATTCTAAGTGAAAAGAAGATCATGTTGATTTAAATATACATAGCACATTAGATCAGCAATATCAGGTTCAAATACCTTCCCGAAATTGTTCCTTACTCTCAGGAATGCCTTCTCTGTGTCACTCAGAGGGCCTCCTGGAAATCAGAGCTGAAACAACCTCGTTATGGGTACAGGAGACTGACATTGGGATCAATTCAAAAATATGACAAAAACCCGACCAAGTCGATTTAATATCGAGATTGGCCGTAATGAATAAAAATCTGCGGGAAAGATAATTTCGACAATAGCGTCAATTCAAGGGAAGATTTGGTTTCTAAATTCACGATTATACCATACGATGGCTTGTGATCAAAACCATGTAAATCGGAGGCGGGTGTTAAAGAAATCAAATTGTGTAGAATTCATAAGCAGCCCAGAACTGATAATTTAAAGAAATATAAATCGACATTGTTAAATCTTCTGACTAACGTTTCAAATCCAAAATTAGAACGAGAAATGCAAACTAATCTAATCTAGAAATAAAATGGAAAGAAAACGAAAACAAAAGAAAAGAAAGAAAAATAAAATCGAGGCCTTGACCGCCAGGATCTCTCTTTCAAATCTTGCGAAATTGCCGTTTCTTTTGGTAGCGGCCATTATTTATAGGGTTAAAGTTGCCGGGCCTGAATTTGATGCATTTCTTTTTTGGACTTTATTTAGGCGGCGGTAGGGTGAAATCTGTCGCGACATGAGCTCTTGTCGCGACCTGCATTCTTAATCGCTTGATCCTTGTCGCGGGAGCCTACAATATGGTTGCGACATGTCTGTAGTGGTGTCGCGCTGAAGCTTGATCTTGTCGCGACCTCTGCTTATTGAAACTCACGTCGTGATAGCTTACTGACGTCGCGACCTTAAGTCCATGCGGTGATGTCGCGGCTTGATCCCGGTGTTATCGCGACTTCGTCAATCTGATTGTTGTCGCGACAGCGTGTTATCGCGACCTCACGTCTTCGTAATTGATGTACGCGTGACCAGTGTTATCGTGACCTATATCTGCAATGAAATTGTTGTCAGCGATAACTTTCTCCTTGCAAAGCGATGTCGCTATTTGGCATACATTGTAGTGTTGATATCGCGGCTTCCATACATTGTAGTGTTGATGTCGCGGCTATACATTTGTAGTGGCTGATGTCGCGATTATGCGAATGTCGTGACATTGTTTCTTCTTCTTCTTCAATTCACAGTTTGACAGCGAGTTTCTTTCCTCGACTCATTTTAGTTTTTCAATTAAGATTCATTTACTTATTGAGTTCCATGATGCTTAACTGAATCGCATTTTGATTCTTTGTAAACATGACATTTTAGTCCTTTCATCCTTATCGTCGATTCTTGCGCACTGCTTCATCCCATTATGTGATTCCGCTCTTGCCACGATACTGCTCCTTTTAATTGCAATTCTGCTTTCTTTAGGTTTCTATTGCTAAAATTTGGTAGAAGTTTATTCAGTTCACGCATACTCATCGGTTTTTATGTAAAAATTAATCGAGAAAAATGGACTGAAAATAGATGACTTTTAAAGCTCATCAAACTCCCCCGAACTTAAAATTTTGTGTCATGAAGCAAAGAAAGAAAAATTGTTTATCCTCGAACGAAAGGACATTTTACGTTCTATTTTGCGGTTCTGACGATTTAATTGAAAGACTAGATTGCATTCTTTTACGTGGTCGGCTTGAGTCGGATGAATTCGTTTCTACTCAATCAGGTGTACATAACGAAATTGTTGAATTTGTTTTAATAACAGTAAGGTCAATTGATCCTGCTAAAGAGTAAGTTGGTTTCCTTTCTCATTTCCTTAATGAGTCAATTAACCCTTAGAGGATGTTCACCGTTTTGATCTTTTCCTGATTTTCCAAATTCCATAGGCTTGTTGTTCATATTGATCTCCACTAATATAAGTTATTACAACCTTCAAGATCAATCAGGTCTTTTGGGCTTGTAATGTTAGGCTTGGGTAAGGGGTAGGATAGATGGGATTTTTAGGTTAAGATTACCAATACTCCTTTTTCTTTTCACTCACATATTGCCCTTTTTCTCCTTGTAGTTTCTTGAATAGAAGCTCCCCCAAACTTCATGTTTAGGATACCACGTGATTTTCTTCTATTGAGTTGTATGTCCCATTTCTCATTCACAATTCAAACTGGGGGAATTTTTATTTTTATTTTCTTTTCTATCGCCATTCGGGAATAAAACAATGTTTTTGTCTTCTTAGGCTTCAACACTCTTGAACTTTGGGACAATTAACTCCATACCGGATAGCATTAAATTTACTAGGTGAAACACCCTAAGAAGACAATTATTCAAGAGAATTCGAGCCCGCAAAGACCAAAACCTATTCCTTGAGCTTTCTTTTCCTTGTATTTTTAAGTGTAGATCTTTTCTCCTCGTTTCCCTTTTTCTGTATTTTCTCTTTAGTTCCTCCCGAAATTTATGCTCCCCCCAAACTTTGTTTCTTCCTCTCTCCTTGAATTCTTTGGTAATCACGAGGTTCTTTAGAGGATTATTGATTCCTTAGGATGAGTTAGAGTCTTTATTAATTGATTTTGAAAATAAGGCTTGTTTTATTCGATTTCTGGAACTAAAGTATATGCACATCGGCATATAAGTAGGGATAGCTAGAATGGCTCAAACTTTCCAAGGATAGCTGCATCATTCTTGTTGGTTGTATCACCTAGGATTTAAGTATGATCAATAATCTAACAAGTTCTAGAATTTGGGTTGATTAAGCTGTGACTAACCTAAGGATTTTCTTGACTCATCGGTGGATGAAATTTAAATGATATTGGCTACCAACCAGGTTCAACCGACTCCTTGTATACCACAAACTCAAAAAAATTGTTTTGTTCCTTCAATTGTATAACCTTCCTTATCCTGGACTTATTAGCAAAATTCAAACTAAATCACAATTTATGCTTCAATTAAATTGCCTGTCATTTGGCTCTTATTCTGCTTTGTACTTTTGCTTCATCCTTTCATCTAATGAAATCCTGCATTTGTATTATGATATAGGTATTTTTATTCTTGAGCTAGAATTCTCTTTATTCTTCTAACAATAAAAAGCGAAAAGTAAACACACGAGTTTAGGAATTCAAACATCAAACAAATTTTGTTTTATTCATATGAATGTCTGGCGCGAGAACAAAGGATAGAGGAATGAGGAAGGGATTTACAGATCAATGGAAAGGTCTATTTTTTTCTTTTCTGTTTAGAGGTAAAAATGTCTGGGGGATCCAGATCAAGGGTAGCAAAGCTGGGGTCAAATTCTGGAAATTTCATTTCCCTTCTCTTCTTTCTTTTGGCACTCTCTTTTACATCTTCTCTTAAGGACGATTCGTTTGTGAGATCCACCTTGTCATTCAGTTCTTTCTGTCTCATTTCCAGTTTGTTCATGTTGTTCTCCATTAAAGTCATAACTTCCAAAAATTTGGCTAGATTGTTGTTGATCAAGTCCAGTTTTCTGGCGGATTTTCTTCTATATGCATCTCATTATAATTCTAGCGCTTTATCTCGATCATCTTCTTCTCGAGAGTCGCTATCGATGACATATAAAGAACCCAAATCCTTTGATATGCTCCTTTGTCCTTGCTTCTTGTGCGCATCCTTTCTTTAATAAGTTTCAAAGAGTTGAGAATCTCGGTCGGCTGGTTGTTGTAAGTCTTCATGGCAGTGAGTTTAAACTATTGACGGATCTCGATCTCTCTCTTCCATTTCTTTAGATTTTCTTCTTTATACTCAGAATCTTTTCCATACGCTCCTACTCTTTTTGACATTTCTTAACATTTCTTTTCCTTTCTCATCAGTGCAACGAACATTTCTTCTTTTCTCTGTAGTTATCCTCCCGGCTCTTTGATCTCTTCTTTTAATTACATCTCATATGTTTCCTCTCTAAATTCTTTCTTTGGATTCTCCATTTCTCCTCTCTTTCTTCCATATCCTTCTGCATATCAATTAGCATCTCCATTATCTCATTATTTACTTGGGCTCCTTGAACTTTCTCCAGGTTCTCTAAAATCTCTGTCTCTCATCGGTGGAGGCGCGAGGGAGTGTGGGTGAAAATCTATGGGACTCTTTGACATGCCTTCCACATCCTCTGTAAACCCAGGAGTATTGCCTTATGGTGTGTCTGCAGGATTTGTTTCTTGATTTCAATCATCCGGTTGTCCTCTTCTTACTGGCATTCTCCTCTTCATCCTGGATGCCTTTTGCCATTACTCCTTCTTTTTAGGTTTCTTGGCCTTTGCTTACATGATTAAGAGACAATGGTGAAGCATTGAAACGTCGCTATCTTACGCGATTTCCTTTCACACCGGCCTTTAAACATAGCCGGGTGATAGTTCTTGGGTGTGGAATCAAACCTCTTCTGTTTCCTTCATGATGCTTCATTATTGAATTCTCAATTATAGCCAGAGGCATTTACCTTGCTTGTAGCCTTGGTATATCATAGAGGAGAACTGCTTCTTGTTCTCTCACTGTGCACACATGCTTAGTGGGAATCAAAACTGAAGCCAAGAAATAAAACCACACCTTCGCTTCCTCTGTCAATAATCTTCTTTTCACCTTGACCTGTTCCCCATTTCACCTTTCCATCGGTCGACCTCGGGCTATCTTCTCCACACATTAGATGCATCCTGTAACCTTTTGTATTTTGATCCATGCTTTTGGCCCTCCATGCCATATATTGCATTTATGTTCTCGGCTCCATATGGAACCTAGACCCCTCTGACGAAAACAGAGTTATCTTTTCTTCCAACGAGATTGGAGTAGAATTCCCTGACAATTGCTGCATACCCAGTTTTGTAATGTTTGCAAAATTTCCCCTATCCTCGTTGCTCTATCAGTTCTTTGAGCAGGAGATGGTGACTAAATCCCCTTTCCCTACGAATCCTTGCACCGCATAGTGCTTTTTCGGATGGAATAAGCACCATCTAAACGAACTCATCTTCTTCTTCTCACAGATTCTTGTTGCCTCTCCTTTCTCTTTTTCTTCTTTGCTTTTACAGCCCAGTGAACTTAGGTTGTTAGAGGCATGTTCTCCTGTATGCTCTGAAACGAACCTCTTAGTAGGTTCGGATGAACCTCCTCCTCTGGTTGAGCACATGCTCTTCCATGATTTCATTCGGATTCGGGATAAGGGTTGGCGGGTTCGACCATTAGAGAATTTGAGTTTGTATGAAGGATTACGGTCTAGGGTTTCGAGAGATTGAAAATCGAGAGAAATACGAAGATGAAAAGTTGTATTCGCTTCGAGAGGAGATGATAATGAAAGGATATTCTCGGGTTCTTGATTCAATCATTATTGATGGCTATTTATTATCTCACTTAAATTAAACATCGCGACTTGATGTAAGATTGAAAATTTGTGTCTTTGTATCATTATTTTAGGAGCAAAATTAGCGCCCATCTAGTAATTTCCTTAACATCGTGACGACTTATTGTTTGTCGCGGCGGCGATAACTGTCGGAGGACAAGTCATCCTCTGGAGCTGCGACCTAGATCGCTGCGTTTTAAGATATCAGCGACCACATGCTCTTTTTGAAGGAATTGATCTTGTCGCGAAAGAAGTTTTTGTCGCGACATTCAACTCTATTTTTTTTTCTTCCTTGATTCGGCTAAGTCTGACATCGACACGTCGCGACGAAGTTTTGTCGAACTGATGCGCATTGCCTTAAATTTAAGGAACAGAGAGCTTTTCATTCTTTATCAGTTCTAAAATTCTCAGTATCAACTAAATCAATTCCACACAACAATTCAAACATATATTCTATTCACTTTTCATAGAATTTGTATAGGGAAAAGAATGCTTCCCTTTTTTTTTCAAAAAGCTCCTTCATGTGAATTGCTGGAGTTGTCCTGGAATTGTCTCCTTCTCTCATTCCTTTACCTTTTTGCACACGCCTTGCAGCATTTACGCAAAAAGTTTAATTAAACAAAAATTAACTTCCATATTACTAACTAATCATTATAAAAACTAGAGAAAACAAAATCAAGGTGAATTCTAAAAAAATATTCACGGTCTAAAAGTAAAAAACAGAAATTAAAGTCTACATGGGTTTTCCAGCCATTTTGCTCGATTTTGGAGTCCTTGCATTTGGACTTCTTATTTTGATTTTCTTTTTCTCTCAATGAACCGGTTAGCTGTCTTTTCTTTCTTCCACCTTTGATAATGCTTGATCTACATCCGTGACTTTAAATTCCTCCCGACATCAGTCTTGAGTGTTCTTGCTCTGTAATTACTTGACACCATAATATATAGTCCACTCCACCTTGATTTCAATTTCACAGGAAACAATCTTGTCTGGAGTTAAATAAGCGAACTTGATCCCCGCTTCTCTGAATTCTTTCCTGAGAATCCTTTGATCATACCATTTCTTTGTCTTGTCTTTGTAGATCTTAGCATTATCATAGAGCTTCATTTCTCGATTCTTCGAGTTCATTCGGTTGAAAGCGATCTCTTCACTTTGCGATTGAAATCGGGGGTCAGCTTCTTAATGGCCCACATAGCTTTGTATTCTAATTCAAAAGGGAGGTGACATGGCTTGCCAAATACCAGTCTATATGGGGACATCCCAATAGGAGTTTTGAATGCAGTCCTGTAGGCCCAAAGTGCATCATCAAGTTTGGAAGACCAATCCTTCCTGCTTGAACTTACAGTCTTTCGGGGATCCTTTTAATCTGCATTTGGAGATTGCCTTGCCCATTAGTACGGGGATGATAAGCTAGGCTCATTATATGTTTGATCCCATGCCTCTGCTCATGAGCTTTGCAAAATTTTGTTTACGCAAAGTGGCTTCTCATCACCGATGATAGTTCCGGGTGTTCCAAATCAGCCAATATGTTCTTTGCAGAAACTCAAATCAGATTAACTCATTTCTTGGGCAAAGCTATATGGCTTCCACCCATTTAGAAACATAATCCACTCTAGCAAGATATACAGGTTTTCAAATGATCAGAAAGGGTCCATAAAATCTATCCCCTATACATCAAAATTTGTACCACCAATATGCCCCTTCATAGGGGCAATTCATTTACGCTGATATTTCCAATCTTAGCATCTATCACATACTCACCCATTCAAGATAGTCCTGAAAACTCATAATAACAAATCCTCGATTGAGTACTTTGAGTCGTTCTTTCTCCGTAAAATTTCCATATGGTGATGCATGGCATTCATTCATACTCGCTTGCTCACCCTATGGCACACACATCTTCTTATAATCATATCAGCACTCTCTCTTAAACAAAAGTATCCCGCATATAATACTCGTTTGTCACCCCGAGCTTTCTTCTATTGTTGGTCGACTCAAGGAACTACTTCCACAAGCTAAGTAATTCACACAAAGAGATGTCATGGCATTTGAATGACAATTGAAATAGTTGCCTATCCGAAATTCTTCAGTTTTATCTCCTCCTCTTCTCGCTGATTTCTTTTTCATTCGACAAGTGACTGCCTATCACATTGTCACATCCTTTTTTATCCTTAATCTCCAGATCAAACCCTTGCAGTAGTAGCACCCACCGTATCGCCTCGCTTAGCTTCCTTTTGAAGACAAGATATTTGATGGCCGTATGATCCAAAGCAACTATAAATACGATCCCAAAATGTATGGCCCGACTTCTCGCAGTTAAAAACACTATGGCTAGCATCTCCTTTTCGCCTGTAAATAGCTTTTCTTGTGCTTCATCAGTGTCTCCGCTAGCAAGGCAGTATATGTCAATATTTTATCCTTTCTTGCCCTATCATGTACTCTATCATGTCACCGACATCACACATTACTAATCCCCGATCCTACTTCTGTGCCATGATAGGTGCTTAACCATCCATCTTGATTTCTTCAAAGGCAAATTACAGAATCATAAAATTAAACCGTGTCCTTCTCCAAAGAACGATGGTCCGGCTATCTCGAAATCTTGATGAATCTCCCATAAAATCCAAAGATGCCTCAAGAAACTCCTTATACTTTCATCACAGGAGGTGCTAAGGGTTTTCATAATGGAACCCTGATCGTCCACTTTCTACCTTTAGTTAAATTTTATGACCAAGAACAATACTCTTCATTACCATGAAATGGCATTTCTCCCAATTCAATGCTAGCCTGCTTTGTCCTTGCATCTTTGAAGTATCAAGTTTCCGTGCTGTTCGCATTGACTATTCAAAATCGGACTCCATTACACTATGAAGTCATCCATAAAATTCCATGACTTCTCAAATCACCGAAGAACATCGACATCATACATCTCTCGGAAAGTAGCAGGCATTGCATAGCCCAATGGTGGTAATTCCTTCAAAGCAAGGCAATGGTTAGGGCATGTAAATGTAGTCTTTCAATCCTCGTGCAATTGCAATCTGAAGCCAGAAGATGAATATCCATCCAAAACAAAATGATGATGTCCTCGCTTTAGCCTGCCTAGCATCCTCGATCAATGAAAGGTAAGGTAAGGAAAATGATCTTTCCCGGTCACAGAAACAATTTTCTTGTAATCAATGCATATTCTCCATCCTCGCCACCGTTTTGTTGGAATCAATTCATTGCCATTAAGTGACACAAGAATCCACCTTTCTTTTGAACTATACGGATCGGGCTAACTCCAAGGACTGTCTGAATTACATATATAAAACCATTTAACCATTTGAGCACTTCCTTCCTCGACTACCTCCTTCATGACCGGATTCACCCTCCTTTGATGTTCAACAGTTCTGGTCTTGCACTCTTCAGAAGTATTTTGTGCATGCATATTGATGGATCGATACCTTAAATCTTCAATAGACCATGCCATAGGACTCTTATGCTTCCTTAAAATTTCTAGCAAACTTCGCTCTCAAAGATCACTAAGTCCGGCCGAAATTATTATCGGGGTTTGTTCTTTTGCGCCTGTAAGTACACTTTAAATGACTTGGCAATCTCTTTAAAACTAGCCCTTCTTCACCGGTTTCTTGATAAATTCCTTTTCTTCATTTTTGTCTCTTTGTTTTATCCCATTTTGTTTAAGACTTTACTACCTTTTCACATCGTAAATTGATGCGTAAACTCTCAATCAAAACCTTCAGATGCCGGAAATTCATCTCTTTTTCATTGATTGAAAGTCACACATAATCATAGTAAAAATCGTAGTTGCTGACATACATCTTCTACTGACTTGATATCATCCCTTTCTATATCTAAATCTCTTCAAACTTCCGAGTAAATTGAAGCTCACTGCCTTTCTCCAACTCCTCAGCGTGAGAATTCCTCTCTCCGTGATATCGATTAGAGCCGCTCCGCCATAGAATGGCCTCTCTCCCACACAGGGACTTGTGAATCTTCCTCCATATCCAAGATGATTTAAGTCACCGAAAAATAAATTTTCCCACCTTGACCAAAGACATCTTCTATGATTCCTTCAGTTTTGCTGTGGTTCTATCTCGCCATTCGAGGGTGACAAGAGTTTAGAGCACCTCCCAAACTTAACTTTCTTGGCAACGTGACAAGGCACAAATTTACACGGCATTCCGGTGTCACGTAGAGCTCGAACCAAACTCCAATGGTGCAGGAATGGTAAAGCCCTGATCCTTCATCTTTCCGTAAGCCTTCTCTTGATCACAAATACGCAAGTTGTACCAAATTCACAATTCCTTCAAAGAATCTTCCTCTTTTGCTCAAGAGATGTCTTTTCAAAATTTTGCAAAAGGGGGCATCTCGAGTAACCACTTCGTGAAAGGGCATGCTGATTTCCACTTCCGAAGGTCAAGAACCTTTCTAAATCGTTCCTCTATTTTTGATTTCTGCAGCCTCT
Source organism: Tetrastigma voinierianum (assembly GCA_016808115.1). Taxonomy (NCBI): domain Eukaryota; kingdom Viridiplantae; phylum Streptophyta; class Magnoliopsida; order Vitales; family Vitaceae; genus Tetrastigma; species Tetrastigma voinierianum. The sequence goes on along the minus strand of JAEQBH010002921.1, from coordinate 891,819 downwards.
GTGGAAATGGGACTGCAGGCTGATTGTTCTGGTTCTTCTTCTTGCTTCCTTCTTCTTCTCCCCACAAATTGCCTTTCTTTCTTTTCCCTTTCCGCTGTTTCAAAGAATTTCCATCTTCTTCCCTCCCCGGTCAGCTTTCATCTTTTTCTATCTTCTTCTCCAAGTCTTTCCCACTTCTGAGCTGCACAGCCATACTGTCTTTTGGATTCTTCTTCGTGTCACTGGGAAAGGCATCTTCATCCGATTTGCGTTTAGGGCTGTCTTATCTCGTGTCTCCGTGTCCCTAAGAGGCATTAGTGGTCTTCGAAAAATTTTGAGAATTGGCACTCGAGGCTTTCCACTCCGCAAACTTTTGTTCATGGAGGTTTGTCACTTGTTGTCCCTCCTCATGAATTGCAAAAAAGAATTAATCTTCAAACGGTGGAGCTCTCCTTCGACTTCCTCGATATTCATTTCGCTCTCCTCCTTGTCGCGGAACTCGCGGCCGCCGGAGCATCCTGCCGAGGATGATGTTCATGCCTTTGGCCTTATGAGGCCCTCCACCATACATGAAAAAATTTTCATGGTTCCGTCGGGATGATAGTGTGTCGGGCAGTTAGATTTGCCTAAGTGATAACTTCTGCCTCCCAAGTACTTAACCTCCTCAAAGATCATAAAAATGCTTCACTTCAAGACTTCCTTCAATAGTTCCCTCTCAACTGCTCCTATTTCATGAACAATGTGCATCTTCCTCTCTTGCTTGTCCATTCTATGCATGATAGCATCTAGCTTTGCTTCCATGGCTGTCATCTTGCTTAGCTCCATGAATCCTCTCCCTCTGCCAATTACTCTTGAAAACTCTGATGGAGCTTTCATATTGCATTTAGCCGTGTCCTCGACGTATCTTCTGCCTCTTCAAAGACTTTTACGCTTGAATGCTCTACAACATGAAGCATCAATAATGCCCTTAGATGTATCATTCAAGGCATGATACACTCATGTCCATCCGGTCTTCAAGTCTATCCCATGCATTGACACCTCTTCAGCATAACCTTAAATCTTCCCCAAGCTACGTGAAAGCGCTTTCATCTTCCTCATTGAACACACAATTATCTCCCTCCTTCTCTCGTAGTGAGTGAAGGTGGAAAGAATCTACCCAAGTAGGCTTCTACAAGCTCCTTCCCGTTATCAACAACCATATGGTAGAGATTCATACCATACGGCCGTTGTATCTCTCAGAGAAAATGGAACAACGAATTTTATTTAATCTCCGGTCTCACCCCATTCAATCCTCACCGGTGTCGCTGGCCTCAGAAACCTTCCCAGATGCTCATTTGGGTGTTATGGGATGACCAGAAATCGTTGTTGTTTCGTAATCCATTGTAATCGTTGTCAAGCCAGCTCAAAATCATTAGCATAAACTGCAAGTCGTTTGGATTGCGCAGCATTCATCCAATACCGCACCCGTAAGTCCTCCTCCATCAGACGCTGATCGAGGCCTCTCTCGGTCACGGCTCGCTGTCCCCCCTCAGTCCGGTCCGGCCTTCATCCGCCATGGCCGAGTTTTCTCGACCTTTCGCCTTCTCAAGCTCGAGTGTTCTTTCTAGTTCAAGATTCACCGAATCGCATCGCTGCTCGCTTTCCATTGATGAGCTTAAAAGTCATCTCTTTTAGTCCATTTTTGCTTATTTTGGGCTAAAAATGAAATATTTAATATACACTATGAAGAAACTCACCAATTTGTCATTAGCAGGAGGAAGCAAGAAAGAAGAAAAAGGTTAAAAAATGCAAATAAGGATAGGGTGCAGCCAATCGGGCAGAAAGGTAGTGAAAGAAATGATCAAGTCATCATTTAGCTTTAAGTTACATTACCACTGTGAGGTCGCGACAGGGATAATGTTATAGAAGTCGCGACATGAAACCGCATATGAGAAAGACTAAAGAAAACGAAATGATGTCGCCAGCAATGGAGATCAAGCTCTCTCACATCAAGAATCGTAACGTGAGACGGCGGCTGCATGATGTGATGTCATGACAAGATATCGGCGTCGACATCAGAACGCACAGGGGATCAAAGCCGCAGAGTCATAAAGCAGCACGCGATTATCAACTGGCTGTCGCCGACATCAAGAGCAACCAGCTGAAAGCCCCGTGAGAACTAAATTGATGTCGCTGGCTACCGACCGCTACCAAAGGTAAGCTTGGCGAAGTAAGGTCACGCATAATGTACCAAGTCGCTGATACCAAGACAAGTTGAAATCGCAATGACTCAGTGCCGATGTCGCCATGTAAGACTCAAGTCGCGACACCGAAACAACGAGAGGAGTCTCAAAGAGGCCCAAGCGATGTCACGACAAGAGAACGAGGTCGCTACATCAAGAACCAGCTAGATGAAAGTAGAAGGGAAATGGAACTCATTGGTTTACACTGAGGCTGAAGTCACTACATCAAAAACCACTCGCGAAGATCATAGTTATATGTTGATGGTCGCGACATGATCGTCGCGACATCAGAAACGACTCACCAGCTTCACAGCCTTCCATAAGATATGTCGCATACGAGATCAAGTCGCGATATCCGGCGACATCGCCCTGAAGACTCCGCAGCGCCTTAAGCCGAGGTCGCGACAAGATATCGACGCTTCGCGACATCAGAGAGCAAATCAATTGAAACCCGCTAAGACATGAGAAGATGTCGCTGACAAGATGATGATGTCTTACATCAAGAATGACTCAAATCAAGGCTATATAGTGTACGCCGTCGCTGACGTGGGATCGAGGTCGCGATTCCGATGCGCGATGTCACGACAAGGAACCGGTCGCGACGTGAATGCGAATCTCTGGGCCCGATAATGCACCCACAAAGAGTTACATTGGGATTAGGTAGCCCAATTTAGAACCCTATAAATACATCAATATATCCAAATTTCAAGAAAGTAGTTTCAGCGCCATGCATTTATAGGTAACCTGATTGTCAAAAGCCCATTTTTCTTTTTTTTTTTCTTTTTTATTTTTATTTTATTTTGTTGTTTCCATCGCTTTAGAGCGCATTATGTTTCGTATTTTCATTTTCTGTATTTTCCTCGGGACCGATGTTATCGTTTAATGGTTTAAATGCAGATTTCTATTTCTTTCTCAAATTACTACCCGAATGCTTTGAAGTTCGACAAATTTCTCGGAATTCGACAGCCAGCTTCAACTTGCGCTTTTTCTTATGATCGCAGGAATGTCAGAGTCGTAATTTAGTAATTGAGGAATCCACCTTTCCACACTGAACTGCTATCGGGCGAATTTATCTTTCCCGAGTCGCTCTTAGCAAGCCATAATTCCCCGCCTACGAATTTACTAGATTAAGGTTTTATTGATTTTTTGATCCGAATACCGCTTATAAATTGCTAAGAATTGCGTCATTACCTCCCTCGATTTCGCTGAAGTCCTCCGTGACACACAGGAAGACAACTCGGGGTAACGTCTAGTTCTTCAAGGTATACTAACCTCGCTATTAGGATCCTTTTCATACAGAAGTTCACTGATAAATCCTCTCTCACTTATAGTCAAGAATGAGCTTGAAATGTGAGTTATCCACTTAAACAAGCAAAGAGTTCACCAATCTCTATAGTGAGTCCAATCCTCGTGTTAGCCGAGATCTAATCAAGGAAAGGTCGATCTATCCTTATTTCGAGCAGAGCAACTGGAAGTTTCAGAGGTCTTGCTCGACCGATAACTCAGTTAAGGTTTGATAAATTCATAAAATGGGTATGAAGTATTGTAAAAGAAAATACCCGCATTAAGGAAGTCCTTTAAATATAGTTATCTAATTCCTCAGATTCGAGAATCAAAATCAATTAGATAATGAAATGTGGAGTGTGGAGAGATCCAAATAAGACTACAATCGCTTTTGACAGATTTTGAAACTTGATAATCAAGAAATTCTACCGATTTAATCACAGAATGATAGTTCACTATAATCGCTTTTTGTTGATGTGTCTTTGAGGATAATTCATTCAGTATTCATTTCAAGTATTAGAAATTCATTATTCTGCCTCTTTATCTCCTCGTTGGTTATTTCCGTTTATTTCCTTTTGTTCTTCAATTTTCCAAAGATCTCGAATGCCGGACTCACTATCATTTTATCGCCCAAATAGTATGGAGCTGAGTAGTCAGGTAGTTGATTTAAAATTTTGAGATCTCTGTGACTTATATCCGACTTAAATCCATTTACTACTTGTCACCGTGCACTCACAGAATAGCAAATCAAAACAAAGCTTGAAAATGACTTATTTTAAGAAATTTCTCGTTTCTACATATTATACTTCACAAGTTTATGGCAAGGTTGCTGAGGATTAATTAATATCCTTTGGTGATAAAGTATCATAAATTTGTACATGTGTTTTGATTTTGTCAACAGTTTAATATGCCAAGGCCGGGATCGAAGAATCTAAGTAATCAATATTCAGACAAAAGAAGGAAATACTAATTTGGACATTTAAAGAAAAAGAACAAAAATAGTTTTTCAAGCAGTGGTTCATTTTGGCCACTGATCTTTAACAACCCATATTGAAAATGTTTGATGATTTGACTAATCCTATTAATGGAAGTCTACCTCACTACGTGTGAAGACGCCATACAACATGATGATAGAGGATTAGATGGTGGAGCCACCAGAATGCAAGAAAAAGACTTTCAAGGAGCATGACACTATGGAGAATGGCGGAATACATTCATCCACAATAAATATTTAGCAACGGAACAAAATGATCAATCATCGCTAATGATTTCGAGCTCGAACCAAAGACTAATTACAATGGTCTGCCAAAGGAAGATCGCCATCGCCATCCCACTCATGATCCAAATAAGCACTGGAAGACTTCTCAGAAGGCTAATATCGTTAAGATGGATGGTGTGGAGCCGTGGTTATTCACCGTAGTTGTTCCCATTCTCTTACGTAGATAAGGGCCGCAACATGTTTAACTTCCCTACCAATTGAATCACACCGAGAGCTTTGATGAGAGCTATTTCAGCAAATTCTTTACCCATCACTTACTTCTGACAAGGAGTAAATTATTAATTCAAACATGAGGAAGGAAGAAATGGCGTAGCTAAAGAGAGAGTAAAAGGAATGTGATTTAACAAATCGGGTTTACCCATAGTCCAAACGATGCACATATATGAATAAATAAAAGAAGTCCAACTAAAAGCCAAAAACGGCGTAGTTGTAAGGAATGGAAGATTGCATTAAAGAAGAGTCTCGAAAATCACATTCGTATACCGAAGATTACATGACTGGAATAAAAAGGAGTCTCTCACTCTTCCCCATCTTTTATTTTTACTGCATTCGAAAGTGGAATTAATTGATTAGGATCTTATATTTAAAGGACAAGATCAAAAGTTTGGGGAATTTATTTTTATCTCCAGTGGGAATGCCTAACTATTGACTTTCAAGAGGAATTGTCCAAATTCTTTACAAGATAAAAATAAATTACAGGAAGTTATTTATAAATATCAACAATCGTGATATCAATGCTATTTTGATTATTTGTTTTGAGAGATTATAACATTGGTCCGAGAGGAGTCAACCAAGAATGTGGGAGGTGAAGAATAATAAATGGAAAAGAAGGTCAATGTGACAAAATTTGTCATCCTCGAAATCTAGGAATAGAGAACATCTCCTGCTGCGACTTAGAATTTCGTGCCTCACAACATGAAAATCTCAGTCAGCGACATCCAAAGCACTAATGTCCTGGATTTAAAAGTCCAATAACGAAAGATAATGCCTCAAGTGGAAATGTCCCTTACATCAACTCCGCAAGTCAAGTCCCATTTAACTGCATCGAACTACAAGTCACCCAAATTTAATAATTTAGAAATAATAAAAGGTCATAAATGCAAGTAAATGTTAAAGTTGGCATCTGATCTAACCAAACCGTAGAAATATTTGTTTCAAGAGATACAATTAGATATAAATAGCATCTTACAAGAAAAACGATCCAACTTCCCATTGAAAAGCCAAAAAGTCCTAGTTAAAATGTGATCAGGCATGAATCGAAGAGTCTCATTTAATAGATTCCATATTAAAATCAAGGCAAAGACAAACAATTTTGTTCTCCGCAAGACAACTCATTATAAAAGGGATGGAAGAACAAGGAACATAGGAAATGTCAAGGAATAAAGGGAAGGGACACTATATAAGTGAAGAGGTCTCCAGGGTGAAAACACTGCTTTATGGAATGAGGAACGAAAACAAACCAAGCCCCACTGCTGTTCATAAAACGGCCATCCCGCAGCGGTCGATGGAAGTGAATATGGATTGTTAATCCATCAATCAAGAAGCTCCAAAGAAAAATCGATGCAACTTCCAATTTACTGAAATAACTTTATAATGCAAACAACTCACTCATTAGGAGCTCAAGGTCTGGAGAACCAAATTTTGAAACGGGGAGCTGCAAACTTCTGGAGAAGATCTAGAGAGTTTTTCTCGAAGTCTAGTTACAAAAATGTTTGTAAAATGAATAAAATGCCGTAACATCGAAATCTTTTTGATATTTTAAAAAGTCTCATGATTTATACCTTGTTTAATTGGGTGATGTGCATTTTGTTTATTAGCTTATTTTCTCACGAATCGAATAACGTTTCTCGATCTTTTCAATTTATTTGAAATGAATGGATAAATTGAATGAAGCAAATAGAGGGAGAATAAATGAAGGAAAATTTAATAAGGGCAAAATGTATATAGTTTAATTGAAATACAAGGTGCAGGGAATTACTATATTTAACCGATAATCAGTGAGAAGAATGCAGGATAAACAAGAAGGAACAAAACATGATTTTGAGTTTGTGGTCACAACAAGAAATCAAGGATCCCTGCTGGAATAATATCAATTAATTTAACTACTCATCAATAAAAATGAGTCAAGATACTTCTTATAGTTAGTCACACCGCCCATCCAAAGTTCTAGAATTTGTTAGATTATCAGACGAGGCGAAATCCTAGGTGATACAAATGACAAGCAACGATGCAGCTATTCTTGAACAGCTTGCTTTTCCCACAAATTATTATAAAAAATATATGCTTTTTGCATACACCTTAGTCCCTCGAATTTGAGCCAAGATATTCCATGTTTTCATCAATCCAAAGGTAAAGCCCAAGCCATCTCATCACTAATCTTCCAATAAAGAACCTATGATAACTCAAGAACTCAAAAGGATAGGAAAGAGATAAAGTTTGGGGGAGTTTAATTTGGGAAAGGCTAAAAAGATGTACAGAGGAGGTGAAAGAAGAAAGATCTAAGACAGAAAAATACAAAAGGAAAGAAAGCTAAAAGAATAGCTTTGCCCGTGGCCTAACTCTCTCGAACAATTAAGTTCTAAAGGGGTGTTTCAACACCTAGCACCCTAATATCATCCGGTATGGGAGCTACTAACCCAAAGTTCGGCTTAAGAGGTTAGAAAGCCTAAAAGACAAAACAGCACAATTCCCGAAGGGTGATTAGAGAAAAATTCCCAAGAATTACGTAGAGAATTTGGGAGCATACAAATTTCTTTGAAAAGAAGAAATTCATGTAGTATCCCAAACATGAAGTTTCGGGAAGTTCGGGGAATTACAAGGAGGAAATATAGTTGAGGAGAAAAGAAAAGAGTTTGGTTATTCAGCCTAAACATTCCATTCATCCTACCCTTTTACCTAAGCTTCAACATTACAAGCCTAAAAGACCTCGATTGATTCAAGGTCGAATTCACCTACATTAGCGAGACATGAAAACAAGCTTATGGAATTTGGAAGAATGGAAACAATCAAAATTGTGAAAGACTTTAGGGAGTTAAATGACTCAATATGAAAATGAGAAAGGAAAATAATTCATTATTCAACCGGATCCAATGGGTATATTGTTTGTAAAACAATTTCAACATTTCGCCAGATAAGGCAGTGCCTGAACAACTTTGAATCGACTGAAGGCAATGTACAAGTAAAATTTTGCATACCTGAATTGGTACTAAATTGAATGCCACCAGCAGAATAAAACAAAACAGAAAATGTCCTCTTGTTTGAGGACAAACAAATCTTTTTTCTTTGCTTCGAGACAAGCAAAATTTTGCGCTCGGGGGAGCTCAATGAGCTTAAAAGTCATCTCTTTTAGTCCATTTTTCTGCTTACGCTTAAAATGAAATATTTAATATACGTAATTATGAAGAAACTCACCAATTTGTCATTAGCAGAGGAAGCAAGAAAGAAGAAAAAGCAAAGCAGTAAAAATGCGTAAATAGTGGATAAAGGTGCACCAATCGCGTGAGCGTAAAGGAAAAGAAATGACTAAGTCATTGATGCGCTTTTGGGGTTACACAAATTTCGCTGAGGTCGCGATGTGTGGATAACAAGCTATGTGAAGTCGCGACATGAAACTGCACATGAGAAAGACTGAAAAGAAATGAGCTGATGTCGCGACGTGAGATCAAGTCGCGGATATCAAGAATGCATCGCGGAGACTATGGGCTGGCATGATGCGATGTCGCTGATAAGATATCGGCGTCGCGACATCAGAACGACAGGATCAAAGCCGCAGAGTCATAGGAAGCAAGGTCGCGACATCAACTGATGTCGCGACATCAAGAGCAACCAAATGAAAGCCTCAGAGAACTAAATTGATGTCGCGACACCGCACTCGCCGCTGAAAGGTAAGCTTCATGAAGTAAGGTCACGATAATACCAAGTCGCGATACCAAGACAAGTTGAAAATCGCAATGACTTAGCCGATGTCGCGATGTAAGACCAAGTCGCCATAATCGAAAACAACGAGAGGAGTCTCAAAGGATTTAAGTTGATGTCACGCCAAGAGAACGAGGTCGCTACATCAAGAACCGCCAGATGAAAGTAGAAGCGGAAATGAATCATTGCCACGCATCGAGGCCGTCACGACATCAAAACCATCGGGCGAAGACCGTGAAGTTATAAGCTGATGTCGCGGCATGAGATCGTCGGCATCGAACACCGCTTGAAGCCTACGTCGATAAGATGATGTCATACGGTGATCGGTCGCCGGTATATCCAAGACACGCTGAAGACCGCAGCGCCTTGCCGAGGTCGCGACAAGATATCGACGCCGCTACATCGTGAGAGAACAATTGTTCCGCGCAGACATGAGAAGCATGTCGCGACAAGATGATGATGCCGCGACATCAAGAATGACTAAATCAAGGCTATAGTGTACGCCGGGTCGCGACGCTGGGACTGCGGTCGCGACCGATGATGCGTCGCCACAAGGAAACCAAGTCGCGACGTGAATGCACTTCGGGCCTGGATACTTACAGCCCACAAGAGTTGGCACGGGATTAGGCCCAATTTAGGAACCCTATAAATACACACATCCAGGCCTCGCAAAGAAGCCATGCCACAGACGAGGTCCGATCAATAAAGCTCATTTTTCTTTTTTTTCTTTTATTTTTTTTATTTTATTTGCTGTTTCCATCGCTTTAGAGCGTATTATGTTTCGATTTTCATTTTCATGTATTTTCCGACCGATGTTATTAAATTCAAGCCGAATGATTTATTTCTTTTCAAATTACTACCCGAATGTTCAAGTTCAGACAAATTTCCTGAATTCGATTGTTTCGCTAACTTGCGCTTTTTCTATGACGAGGAATGCTGTATCGTGTAATTTTAGTAATCGAGGAATCCAAATTCTTCCACACTGAACGTTATCGCGTAATTTATCTTTCCCGTAGTCGCTCTAGCAACTTACACTCTGGCCTACGAATTTACTTCGATTTTGGCTTTATTGATTTTGATCCGAATACTGTAGCTTTATACCCGTTTAAGAATTGCGCTCATTACCCGATTTCAAGGAAGTCCTCTCATATGGGATACAGGAAGACAACCCGGGCAACGCTCAGTTCTTCTGGGAAGGTATACTAACCTCGCCATTGGGTGATCCTCACAAGGTTCACTGATAAATCCTCTTCTCACTTGAAGTCAAGAATGAGTTGAATGAGTTATCCACTCTAAACAAGCAAGAGTTCACCCCAATTCGGATAGTGAGTCCAATCCGTGTTATCTGGTAGATTCTAATTCAAGAAAAACATCTGTCCCACTCTAGAGCAGCGGTCCTTGAAGTCAGATAAATCTCTGCCGACTGATAACTTATATGTTTGATATTCATAAATGGGTATGAAGTATTGTAAGAAAACACTCCAGATTAAGGAAGTCCTTTTAAATATAAAGGTTATCTAATTCTGGGATTCGAGAGAATCAGTCAATCAATTAGATAATGAAATGTGGAGTGGAGAGATCCAACGCACTACAATTGCTCGGGCCGATTAAACTTGAGTTAATCAAGAAATTTATCGATTTAACTACAGAAATTGATAGTTCACTATAACCAAGCTTTTTATTGATGTGTCTTTGAGGATAACTATTCGCATTCATTTCGTTATTAGAAATTCATTATTCTTTATTCTTATCTCCCAGCTTCGTTGGTTATTTCCAAGTATTTCTTTGTTCTCTTCAATTTTCAAAGATCTCAATGCCGGACTCCACTATCATTTTATCGCCCAAATAGTATGGAGCTTCGAAAGAAGTCGTGGTAGCTGATTTTAAAATTTTGAGACTGTGGGATCGATATCCGACTTAAATCCATTTTGCATTACTTGTCGACCGCACTCGTAATAGCAAATCAAAACAAAGCTTGAAAACAATTTATTTTAAGAAATTTCTGCTCTACATATTATAATTTCCACAAGTTTATGGCAAGCTGTTGAGATTAATTAATAGTCCTTGGTGATAGTGTCATAAATTTGTACATGGTTTTGATTTTGTTTTACCACTCTATGCATTAAAGTTTTCCCGAAATCAAACATACTTACATTAATAGATTAGTCGTGCCAACAAAATTTTTCAATATGGTTTATGCCAAAGTTAGTGGCTAAAAATAAACTAACGTTTGAAAACTATTTTTGTTCTTTTTCTTTAAATGTCCAAATTAAAGCATTTCCTTCTTTTCATCGTAATATTGATTCATTAAATTTTTTCGATCCACAAGAATGCGCCTGTATAAAACTTTTGTTGTTGATCGACCATATGATGTATACAAATTTAGCGACGCTATCACCAAAGCGACTATTATTCAATCCTCGGAAAACGCACATAAAACTATATTTACTACATCTATAATTTGTTATGGATCAAAATGTTTATTCAAATTTATGACTTATTACCCAAGGATTATCATCCAGTCCCACGAACAACCATAAAACTGCGTGGGTTTTTATCTATAGTGTTGATTAAAATTTTTCATAAAGAGTATAAAATCCATTTTCTTTGTGGTTTTGATCCGGGGCCATCGCAAAGTGCACAGACGAACAAGTAGTAATTTGATTTAGTCCGTATATCGATCCCACGTAGAGACCCTGCAAGAATTTTCAAATTAACTACCCCAACTACTTAAGCTCCATACTATTTGGACGATATCACGATAATGGATTTTTCGAAAGCTTGAAAAGAATGATGTAAAAGAAAATGAATGAATAATAAATGAATTGAATATTGAAATATTAAAATAACAAATTTAGATTGAACAGCTTATTCTAAAGAAAACATTGAATAATCGCATTTATCGTGAAGAATCAATTCTACAAACCGTATCGCACTTTTGCTTTCGAACTAGCGCATTTTTAAACTAGTCCAAGGATTAAGATAGTGTGACTGATCTCTCCAAACCACACCGCTCATCATTTCACCCTTTAATTGCTCCTCTTGAACACAAAGAGGGTGATAATACTTTTAACGGTAGCCTTTGTTTCGGGTATTTTCTTTTCAATACTTCATACCATTGACATGGACTGCAAACCTGAGCTCCTTCAATATAGTCATCGCAGAGGTTTGCACTGTACTGGTTCCTCATCCTCAAAATTAGAACAGCTTACTCTTTCCTTGATTGCATCCTTGCTAAACACGGATCAATTCACTATTCAATCGAGGTGAACTCTCCGTGATACTAAATTAATAATCACCTGAACTATTCTCGCTATGCTTTAAAAGAGGATGTATTGATTTAACATAAGCAGAGTAATATTAGACTAGCAATATCGTGTTCAAATATCTTTCCCGAAATTGAAATTTACTCAGAATGCCTTCAGGCTACCGAGGGCCTCCTGAATCAATAAAACAACCTCATTATAAAGAGAGACCATATCGGGATCAATTCCAAGAAACAAGCTAAAACCAAAGAAGTCGATTTAATATCTGGAGTTCACCCATAATGGAATAAAACACTGGCAGGAAAGATAATTTCAACAATAACGCCAATTCCATGGAAGCCGGGTTTCTAAATTACTGATTATACCATACATCGTCATCGATCAAGAAAACCACCAAATCGGAAACTCGGTGTTGGTCCAAAATTGGTCTGAATTCAAACAACCAGATAATTTAAGAAATATAAATCAAGATTCACTAAACTTTACAAATAACTTAAATCCAAATTAGAACTAAATACAAACTAATCTAATCTAAAATAAAATGGAAAGAAAACGAAACAAAAGAAGAAAAGAAGCAAAGAAAATAAAAAACACAGTGAGTCTCTACAGTCTGCAGATTCCTCTTCTGTGTCGCAAGAATATGCTTTTGGTAAGTGTCAGACAGTTTCTGTATTCCAAGTCAGGTCTCACTTCATGGTTTTTGATCTTGATTTTATTTTCCGCCCAAAGAGTTTGAGATCTCGCTGATGATCAGCTCCTTTGTCGCTGTCTCTTTCTTGTCAAACTATGTTCAGTAGTTCTCGCGTGTCATATGGCGTTCTTTGGAAAGTATGTCACACAATGAACCCCTGAACCCCACCTCCTGATTGAAATCCACGTCATGGCAAATGATCTGATTGTCAACTGATCCCTCTGTCCATGCAAATGATGAGTCATGATGTTCTGGTGGTTATTTCTGCTGGCTCCATCCACAGATACCCACATCGATAATCTGATGCTGTCTTCCAACTTGGTCGCCTCTGGGATGATTCACAACCAGTGCTGTCACGACCTGACTTTCCATGAAAATGTTGTCACAACCCTCCCTTGTAAACTGATGTTCGACTGCTTTCCGTTAGAATGATGTCTTGATCTGATCCAGATAGTTTCAAGAGCCAGCTCTCTTCTCTCTCCAACCCTGCTTGTTTAATCCCAGTTTCTCTCACTCCCACTGAGCTTCCTTGCCACCTGGGTATCCGCTTCATACCTCTGAGTCCAATCAAGGGCCCAATAGCTACTTTGATTCGCCACTCAAAGTCCTAGCAAGATTTGTCTTTCTGATCTTTATGCCTGCCGCCACCTGCTTCATATCCATTATATTTACCCGCTCGCCATTCTGCTTCCTTTTGTTGCAATTTCGTTTTCTTCAGATTTCCATTTACGCAAAAATTGTTGAAGTTTTGTTCATTCTATATAGTCCGTTTTTTATACAAAATGACCGTAAAATGGATTCAAAATAATATCGCTGATTTCAAGTCATCAGCGTCCCTTCACAATCTCAAAATCGCCTCATGGCTTATATCGACGCGAATCATAAAAGCAAACGCATGCTGGAAACGTTTGATGGGCTCGCTTCTTTGACTTTATCAGTTTGCGATCTAAATATCGCGATCGCTAGTAACGTCACGACAAATAAACGCCGCAACGCGTTCCATAAAGCCGGAAACCACGCCATATTCACCTACAATGCAATACAAGATCCAAAAATCTGATATCAAGTAAATAATGTACTATTAATATAAAATATCCAAAACGTATAAGGATTTGGATATGACATGAGCATTTTAGACACTCATCACACCCCCAAATCCTAGCTTTTGCTTGTCCTACAAGAAATAAGACTTAAACTAACACCTAAACTAACATACTAAAAACTCAACGACATGATTGTGATGCACATGTTGCCAAAACTAAGGATCAAAATGGACCGACTCACAAATCTTGCCCTTTTATACAAATTTCAGAGGATCCATAAGGTTGTTCGACTTTTGAAAGAATTCAGCTGAACACGGTTTGGTTGACAAGTGACTTAACCTCCTAAGTTTTTAATAGCCTTTCCCAAGGAGTCTATGTGCATTTGATACATGATCTCTAGCATATAACTCGGTTTCGATACCCCCAAACTTGAATTCAACTTACCTATTTAGGAGAGTCTAACTAACAAGGACAAGAACAAAGACCCTTTATTCAACTAACCTTACCACTCGCTTAAAGAAATACCAAGGTCTGTTAAGTTTATGTCGGGAAGTGTCCCATAGCTGGATTCGCTGCGACTCCCACTCAGTTGGTTAAGGGCACTGTGCATTCAATTCCCTCGAACTTCACTCCCTAACACCAACCAAACTCTGCTGGAAACTCCCATCCTCCCATGTAAACAGCTGAAGTTAATGGTTCTAAACAATGCCTTCCAGTAATATTAGGCTTTGAAAAGTTCCCCTGATCGTGCCTGTGATTCCAAATCTAAGCTCCCACTTATTCTATTCATACCTTTTCTTTTATTTTTTTTTAGAGTTTTTTTTTTAATTGGGGCTCGATTTATAATCCTTTTTCTAAGGAAACCATCACTTTGTGTTTAGGAACCCTCAAGGTTTGTCGAACCTTAGTAAGCCTGCCTGGGAGCCTAGACATATGTGTGGAAAAAGCGGTAGACTCCTTTATAAATTGCTTGAATACCTAGAGGACTACTATGTCCCCCCTACCTATCCAACAAGTAATTCCCGAGCATCAAACAACCCACAGATCATTTCTTGATTTATACCATGTTTTTCCAAAAAGATTTGAAGAGGTCAAAAGGGATCCTTGATTAGCAATCATGTCATCACTCACACAACTACCTAAAACAACCCTAAAACTCGAGACAAACTAAAAACAGAACTCAAAGGATTCGTGCCACAAAGAGGTGCTCAATCAACAATATTTATAAACTCATTTTCATACCGTGAGCAAAAAGCCGCCATCACAGATAGTGGCTCTAGGGCCGAACCTCGTGGACGGGGTTCATAAAACAGCTATGCGAGTTCAAAACTGGGGTGAATTTAAATTTGACTTTCAGTCAAAAAACAGGGTTGATTATCAAAATAAAATAAATAAGAAAAAAATGTAAAATAGTGAACTCCTGAAGTTTCTGTCACCGGTTTAGGATTTAAGGCAAACTAACATGTCCTCTGTGACACCTGAAACCCGGTCCCATAACCACTTGTCAACCCGCTGAAACACTTCGTGGAATGCTCTGGTAATTTTATTATTTCATTAAAATCTAGTCCCTTTGTATGGGGAGTTTCACCCAATACAAAACCTCGTGACATACTATTCCAAACAAAGGTAATATATCCAAATATTATCCAATATATCCAATCAAGATAAGTAATACGCTACTGGGGCCTACAAATCATACACTCATAACATATTAATAACTATGAATCCAACTATATACCAAATAATAGTTACAAGAGTTACAATATTTTCATTTATACACATACATATATTAAAATTGTATTATTTCAATACATGTATATATCATCAACCAAAGCCACAACCCGCTTCGATCCTCAATCCCCAAGACTAGCTGCCCTCGCACGCCTTCTGATCAGAATAATGATCCTGATGAAGAGCAATGCCCAAAGAGTGGAATCGCCCCGGCTTTGTTACTCTCCACCCATGTACAAGTGAAACAAATAAACACATATTCGCAAACATACGATCCCAACAATGTTCATATGACTCAACTGTGATCCCAGAGTCTCGACTAATTTCACACTCGCGCAAGCCCATGAGAATTATTGTTTTGTTAAGTGGGACAACCTCCGCGTATATATATAATCGCCGCCTCCCTGAACATCGATATATTATTCGCTTGTGGACTATCCTCCGATGAATATCAATGGGCTGCCTCCTAATGATTGATATTTTTGTTCTGACTACCCTCCGATAATTAATATTTTTAGACAACCTCAAAACCATTTTCTGAGACTCATCCACGCGCATCTCACCCATATCCAGGGTGTTCACAGTAGCTATGGAATGCATGTGTATGCCAAATCTAATATGTTTAATCACATGCAACAGTAAACATGCACATATCCACATAATATCCAATCACACAATCATGTCATGTAATTAATCAATTCATACATCAAAATTAGCTCACTTAGGCTAATGATCAAACACGAGCACCGACTTCTAATCTCCGACCATACACGCTTTCACACAAAAATATATTTTGAGAACATCACGTGAATAGTGAACCGCTATCATTCCCGAAAATCACACCATTGATTCACTTTGCGGAATCCAAGACTTCAATGGCCATTCCGACCTAATTTCAATCACTACATGATTTTAACATATAAATATACAATTTCACGCCCCAAGTAGTCGTGGGTCAATGGGTGGTCGCACCATTTTGATTTCAAAATTTCATATTAATTCTGCCTGGTTGCCTTGGGACTGACCAAACGGTCCCTAACGGCCCTCAATCGACCAAACATTCAGAAGTACTTAAAGAGGGGAATAAACCCAAGTAGGGAGAAACCCCAACTTCAAGGAGTTTGTCTAAACTTAAATCCAGACCACGCCGGTTCCTCTCCGCGCAGAGCGCTTTCCTCCTTCTTGTCCCGAAGATCACAGACGGCCTGACGCTCAGATTTTATATAAGCTCCACCTTCACACTAAACAAAAAGAAAATCGCCATCGATGTGTTTTTCTAGTTTCCCACGTTTTTTCGCTTAATGAAGGAGAAGACACTATGCCAAGTTTTTGTCCTTTAGTGACTTAAATCAAATCCCATAATGAACATTACGCCCTTCATTTCCTCAAGAGACATTCTACTATCTCGGCCGTCCATTTTTGATTATTTATCTACTCATACCACTTACATGCAATATGAGTACGCCAAGTATATGTGACTTTCATGAATCTAGAATCGTTTACGCGATCCCAACCGTGATGCCCTCGAAAAACGTACACCCGACTGCCCCTTAATTCAACTGAATTTTACGGCTAGCTAGATTTCACGAGACGATTTCACGGTGAAACTGCTTTGTCATCCGAGATCTAGAGAATAAATCTCAATTTTAATCAAGTAATAATTTTGTAATCGAAATTACGATTTTGCCCTTTTTCTAGAAATTGGAATTTCTCAGGTCTTACACCGGGTATTTTTTCCTTGCGTTGGGGAGGATGACATATAGTCATTTCCCGAATTGGATATTCATTTAGCTTTAAAAACTAAACCCTATGATTTTCCCTTTTGAAACATAGCATTTAAATGGGCATAAAATGTCCCTAATGTAAAGGAAAACACATCTCAAAAACACTACCCTACGACAACTAATAAGAGATAATTAACTCGGCCTCAAGGATCTAGTGAAAGTATCCACCAACCCAAAAAGCCACAAATACACATCAAAGAGAGCATGCTTAAGAGATTTTAACCTAAGTGAAAAACAGAACGTAAACAACCATAAATGCGCATGTTAAAAATGGGAACCGTGAGTTACCTCCCACACGCTGTTACCAAATTCCTCCTCTTCAAGGAGGAAAGAGGTCTAGCTTGAACCATCCTCCCGGAAGTGTCATCCCCGGGCAGGAGTACGGCAAATGAGAAAGAGGAAAGAAAATGAAAGAAAATGGGAAATGAGGAAGCAAATGGCAAACCCGCCTCCCTCGTCTCTCGTGATACCGACGTGAAGCTCGAAGTGAGCGATTTGAGTTTGCATGCATCGAGGCTTATATAGGTGTTCAGTGTATATGAAATTACAAAAAAAAACTAAAACTAAAGCTATTACAAGGGTAAAAATCGGAAGAAACCAAAAATTGTAGCAAAAACAGCAATGCGTGAAATGCAAGTGAGAACAGTGGTCAGCAGAATAAAGGCTCGCAGGATGCACACAAGTGGCAGGGCAAAGCACTCTTTGGGTAAAGGTTCATTGTTCTTCACATTTTAAGCTCTTCTTTCCTTCTTGATCTTCGGGATTTGCAATGCTGAGTTTGACTTGAATTCTTCTGCGGTTTGGATCGACCAAGAATTTTGGCATAATTAGCTCACAGTACTGCAATTTTGCCACAAAATGCGATCAAGAGAATACCAGTGGACCTTAATGTGCAATCGGAAAGACTAGAATGATTAGTACACAAAAGCACTCAAAACTCTATAATAAATAGGGTTCAAAATAGAACTTTGGGCAATTAATCACCCAAGAAATGTAAACACATAAATAAACACAAATGCACAACCGAAGACTTGTATAGATAAACACCAAAGAAACCCTAAACATGACACATAACAAGTACAGAAATAAGACACACTGAAAGCGTAAAACATGTAAATAAACACATAAACAAACCGATCACCCATACCCCCCCAAACAAGTGCGGACAATGTCCTCAATGTTTATGGAAGAACAAGAGAGGGTGTAGTGAACTTCCTTGGTGAGCGGCTGGATCACTAAGGTAGCGGAGGGTGCACGTGAAAGGCAGAGCCGGCAAGCCGATCCCGAAGGGACCAGCCCACGCAGGATGGTCGCCCTACAAAGACGGCGTATTGTTAGATTTCTGAGTGGCATCCATATCCTAGCTAATGAGGACCCAATGCTCCTGGTTCTCATCCCAATAGGCATCAAATCAAGCAGTGAGGTCCTACACCTGGTCCTCAAGTGTAGTGAAAGGACTGATTGGGTCCTCCTCTAGGAATGGTTATAGTGGTGGGGGTTAGGTGGAGGACTGCCCAACTTCTCCTTGGGTGCCTACGGGGATCCCAAACCTAGACTAATACGCTCTCAACTCATCCACATCGGAGGGCTCATTTCTCGAGTTGTACACCTCCTCTGGCCTTGGTACACCCGGTTTATCTTTCTCAACCATGATCGCCTGCCGAAAGTGAGTGTGCAAAATTAGGTAAGAAACGTAAACCCGTGTGCACAAGTATACGCGTCAAGTTCACGTAGTGTAGTGGTTAGTCAAGTGTCGTTCCCTCAAAGAGAAGCGTGTTGACTATTGATTTAATGACTTCGACAATATTTGGATCTAATCCTAAAGCAAATTTTGACTAAATTACTAGAATTAACAAAAACTTAAAATTGCGTGTATTGAATTATATTGATGATGAGAAACCTAAGGTTTTACCGTCTCCTACCACTCTTGATGGATGTCAATTCAATTAAGGACTTATTGAAGTATTTATATGAGTTATGTTCATGGGTCATCTTTCCATAAGATATTCTCTAGATATATCGGTAATATCTCACTGAAGGATGTATTGAATCTCCGCTCAACCCCTCGACCAAACGCCATAAATGTGCAAACCTTAGTGCCACACTTACAGTTTGGAATATTTCTATTCTTCGACTACCCAAGTGTTGCTTTAACCATGTCCCTAGAAGTTATCTTCTCTCGATCTCAAACTCCTAGCTTTAGCATGCCACGATTGGCCATACAATAACATGTAATTAAACCCAGAATTAAAGCAAACATATGAACTCATATGAACATTCAAATAAGCCAAAACTGAAAATTTATCCATCAAATTGTGGTTAAGGTTGGAAAAACCCTAGAGAAAAGAATTAGTTCATCATATTATTCATTATAGTTCAAGAATTAATCACGGCGAGGTTGAAGGAAGAACTGCAGAAAAATCCGTCTTCACATCCGTCTCGAATCTGCCTATCTTGGATATCTCACTCCGTCAGATTCTCCTTCTTCCCAATCCAAATCCTCTCTCCTTTGAAACTACCCCCTTTTAATACCTTGAGATGCGAGCCCATTAATGGCCAAGAAAGCTAGGGTTTTTTTTTCGAGTTCTTGTAATGGTAAAAGTGGAACCCCGCTTCACAAGGCAAAGGTGCTTTACAAATGCATGACCCGAGGGCTTTACTCAAGCCGGGGTTTGCTACAGTGAAGGGGTCTTCGCAAAGGCGAAGTACTTTGCCGCGGCGAAGGTTCTCTTCGCCGCGGCGAACCAGTAGTCTTTCTATTGTTGCCTTTTCGTCATTTCTGGTTATGTTATGTTTTTCTATCTTTTAGCTGCCCTTTTGGTACCAACATCGCCATATTCTATAGAACAATATAATATGAGGGATTAGCGTGATATTTATACTAGAAACAGACTCAGAATCACATTTATTATAAAGAACACCGAGAATTCAACTAATGCACGTGATGATTCATCTCGATCAACACCTCTAACTTAGCTTCGTCATTCCCAAGCAAGAATAGACTTCCACCCAGTAAGACACAAGAATAAATGTGGAAACTATATGACGATATGAGCGGCTAATACACATGACAATGAAGCAAAGTAAGGAGTCCATATTAACTACCATAAGATCCAGGACTACTCCAATTGTTTAGCTTTCAAGAACTTGAACTGGGTCGGTCTCGTGGCCAAGTAGGTCAACCCCATCTTTAATGCTCAATAAATTTTCCCAAGGACTCTAAGTGCGGTTAAAATGTGATCTCCGATGCATAGTTTGACTGTAGTAGCCCCAAACTTGGATCAAACTCGCCTATTTTGAATAACTTAACACGGAAGGATGAGAACACACCAATTTATTCACTTCAAATTTACCTTAAGGATTAGCTCTAAGACAAATCCTAAGAGTAATATACCTAGAGGTTTTGGGGTGAGGGTTCTCAGAATAAGGATCCATTGGTGACTTCCCACCGCTGTTAGCACCGGGCCTTCGCCCCCCATAACTTCACCCCGAACACTCAACCAAACCTCGAGGTCCTAGATTGTGTAGATAATCCATCCTCTATCCCATGTAGTGGGCAGTGAAGTCAATGGCTCTCGGCCAGTTGGTTCAAGGCATTAGGCTTTGAAAAGTCCCTCGGACTGTGCTCGGGATTCCGATTGGATGATCCACATTGTTATTATTATTATTATTTATTATTATTATTATTTTTAACATTTTTTTTAGGGCTCAAAGGCAATCCTCTTTTTCTAAGGTGTCCCATCACTTAGGTGTTTACTTCCTAAGGTTCGTAGGACTCTTGTATGGTGAGTCCGGAGTCAAAGCATACCCCGAAGATCACGTGTGTGCGTGCAGGATAGCCTAATTTAGGAATTAAGTTCTTGAGATCTAAAAAAGGGTGGCTTGACATGGTTAGTCTTGACTTTACACAACACAATCTCAATTGTCAAACAATCTCAGAGTCCCTACTCCATTGAACATGGGTTGTTATAACTCCCTTTTGTTGCCATCATGCTTAAAATGAAGACAGGGATACTCAATACCAATTCGGGAGACTGTCATATTCTAATATGTGCAATTTTATGTTATGTCGCACGGAAACAACCTAACACATGCCAAAAAAAATAAAGGACGAAGATGCAAAATAAAGAAGATAATAATAAAAAAAATGGACCTAATCATACAAGAATAGCAAAAATAACTCAATAAAAAAAATGGACCTAATCATATAAGAATAGCAAAAATAACTCAAGTCAAAATAAACTAGGTCATACATAGTCATACCCCATACACCATACCCCAACCTAAACGATAAAGATCTCAATGGTAGAAAAGAAAAATAAAGCGTAAAGTGAAAGAAATACGCCCCGTAAAAATATATCACTACGGTAAGCGGCGTGGTGGTGCTGCAGTGGAATGACAAGAGCCGAGCGAGCCGCTGCGATTTGGTCCCGGCTGGGTTCTAGCCCATCTAGCCCGGATGGAGTCCATGCCCTAGCTCGTAACCCCGTCTCGCGATCATCCCGCAGGCGCTGCTGGCGGTCGCTGCATGGACCGGCCCGCCAGGGATCGCTGGAATCCAGAGGTGCCTCGTGGTCGCCAGCCCATCGGGTCTCTCGCGACCGGGTGTGGCTGTCGACGTCCCTTCAGGTCTTCATCCGACTCGTCCGACTCCCAAACTTCGCTCTTAGTATCGAATGGAAGGTGCTGTCAGACGGTTCCCGCCAAGTCCGTGACGGAACTCGATCGACTCAGACGCTTAGTGATCATGAGGGTGGATCAAAGTTAAGGCACAGTTTCGTGAGTCGACTTAATCAACCCCCGCTCAATGATTGTTCCGATGTCGAACTGGACTCCCTTGGTCATGGCATATATGAGGATCGTCTTGTCCTTGGTCACTATACTGAGATATAGTGAAGGTTTAATCTTAACACATTAAAAAATTATACCAAACCTTCACCACATGCGTGAGTGCTATTATTGGAAATGTGGTGAACTCGCCCGTAGATGGATGGCGCCTCCACATGCCTTGGCCCTGTGTAAGCTCCTGCATCAGGCCTTGGAAGTCCGTGTCCGCAAATAGCGCTCGGTACTCATTGTCGTCGTCTCTTAGCTGGTAAATCTGGTTGATGGGCCGAGCTCCAAAGTCAACCCATTAGCCTTGGACAAACACTGTGGTGCGAATCTGGAATGGCAGGTCGAAGTAGAACTCTCGGATGATCGAGGCCACTCTGGGGGTTGGGGGAGCACACAGGGTCTGCTAACCTCGAGTTTGGATGGTGAAATTAAAGAACACATTTGAGGTCGGAAAACCCCACTCCGGGATGAAGGAACGGTTGCAAAGTGACTTATGGTAGAGCCCCTCTGCCTCCCAAGAAATGTAATGGCACAGACGCAATGATTTGTGGTAATGTCGCCGACGTGGAGCCGAGCGCGCCTTTAGGACGGTCTTTAGGGCGCCATAACAGCTCGCGAACGCATCAACTAAAAAATGCACACAAGAAGAAACATGAGACAAAGGGACGCACTAAAAAATGGGTGGAGGGAAAAAAAATGTCCATCGTGGAGTACCATAGAGGCTCGAATACGTCGCCGCCGCAGCGAGGACCCTTCACGCAAAGAAAGACATAATACGCACAAACATGTGGTCGGCCGTGAAGGCCTAGTCACGACGAAGGCTCAGCCTCGCAATGCGAAGGAGTCAAACACAACTGAAGTGTGGTCCACTCACCATAGGACAAGGCTTTCATTCACTGAAGAATATTTCTTCTTCCGTAGTGGCGGTTAAGCTTCGCCATGCTATCAGAATAAAGGGCATTGTGTTTGCCTCCACTCAAGATTCATCAAGATATTAAAAATAATTAAGGTTAAGATGTGCCCAAAACAAAAATTTTCGTAAAATAGTCAAGAGATGAGATAATACTAAATGAGGGGAAAAAGAGAATTCACAATTCTCGTTGCCTCCCAAGAAGCGCTATGTGAACGTCGGTTAGCTCGACATTCCCGCAATCGGTGAGAGAACCAAGACTCTAAACAACAAACAGAACCTCGTCGGGATTTGACCGCGCCATTACTATCTTCTCCCTAGCCGTGCCTAGAGCTGTCCCTGCTTCTCAATAGGAATGCTCCTCCTAAGTACTAAGCCAACCTTTGAGCGTTAACTTTGAACTCTCCTTTCTCTGGATGTAGTATCTCAACTCTTCCATGGTGAATGCTGCATTGCCCAGAATTTATCTAACCATTTGACTTAGTTTGTGTAAAGTTGTGGTAGTTCGAGAGTTGAATTAATATATCTTATTTACCCAAAACCTCTCTCCTCATAATATTTATCATGCCGCGCTTTTAAGCTCCTTTTCTATGTTTCATTGTGAAACATCATTCATTGAGTCAAACCACTTTTCCCGCCAATTTTCTGATCACACCTGACCACTGATCGCCATAACGCCAATATGCCTACATGTTCCATCTGTCTTTAAAGTACATGCTTCCATAAGATCAACAATAATGGACATGTTACTGGAGGGTCTGCAAGGTTGTTCTGTATGTCACAATTCACGATCTTCATCATCTTTCTCAAATATTGATCCGTCTTAATAATGGACTGATTTACCATTTATTACCCGCCTACGTCCATTCGCCAGCGCGTGATGGTGCAATAAAGTTCAACGCTCCACAAGATCATATTTGTGCAAAGATTCTTATTCAACTAATCCATTATGGTGAATGGAGTACTCAACTGATCCGATCAATGCTCGCGGAGTGTCAACAGGAATGGGCGGTTGCGGGCGAATGGACTACTGGCCACCGGCACGGGCTGGTGCGCGTGGTGTGGCTACTTCACCATTCGGTGAGCCTTAGCTCATACCAAGAGTATACATGCACTAATTTTAAGAGTAGGCAACCTACGGTGTCACTTCCATGTCAAAACAATCTAACTTCGTATCGTTCATGTGGTTCATCCATTGGTACTGTCTTCATCCTTCTCGCATCTTATCACACCGTTACAAAGATTAAGATCCTGATCATGCGTGCCAATAGAACTGATCAGCACTTACCTGTCGTTTTGGCCTCTCAAAATACCCCATTACGGTATACGGAACGGACTCGTAATATTTGTCCATATCTTCTGCGATGATTCCTTATCATCAATTCGCACAATCTCGTATAAGATAATCCCTCCCGAGTAGCGCTTCGAACTGCAAAAGAACTTCTTTCGTTGGCGAAGGAACCGGAGAACCGGTTTCGCCACAAGGTTCATGTCGTAAAACTGATGAGGTCCGCCAATTCCTTCCACATCGCAGAGTCGCTTCGACCGAACACGCAACTTGCCCCCCGCCTCTCGCTCCTCTGATCGCGACGGTCAGTCCACGATCAAGTTCTCTGCTCTCTGTCTTTATCTCTAAGTCAATCTCTGCAATAAATATAGAGTATTCCATCTACATAGTCCCCACTTTGCATCTCAATAGGTACTTAATGGTCGAGTGGTCGGCAGCACACCACCCATCGCTAATCAAGGGCCTAAATTTATCAAAGGCGAAAACAATAGCCAATAATTCTTTTTCCTTGGTGTATAATCAGCTCAGCATCATTCAAAGTTCTGCTAGCATAAGGATGACTTTAAACATCCTTTTCTTTTGCCCTCAAAGACGGGTTCGATCGTGATAGTCACTGGCATTGCACATTAGCTCAAACGAAAGGTCCTAGTCTGGTGCTACAACTATGGGAGCTGATACCAGTTTATCTTTTAGATTTGAAAAGGCTTGTAGGCATTGTTCATAAAATAAAATGGTGTTTCGAAATGGGCAGACTGGATAACTATTACAATCCGAGAAATTCAGAACCGAGAACCCTACGTAGTCCTAGAAAAATCTTATGCCCTTCACTCGATGATGGAGGTAATTTCTATTGCCTCAATTTTAGTCAACAACCTCTATTCCTTCTTACCAAAACCAAGGCGGGCAATCGATGGAAAAAATCATGCATGATGCCTAAGACTCCGCAAAGAAAAGTTCCAAAAAGGCAAGATTTGAGAGCAGAAGGAAAGAAGATCATGAGTGCATTCAATATGCTAATTCAAGTTCTAGAAGAATTTAGCCGTATTTGGCTGTTTAGATCAAATTGTATGGCTTTCTTTGCTGTTATTTACTTTCCTTTTATTTATTTATTTTTTATTTATTTCCTTAGTTTATTTGTATTTAGATTTGCTTTTCTTGTTTTGGTGTGATCTAGTTAAAGACATAAAGAGATATTTTGTTTTCTATTTGTGGCTCATATAAAGTTATATGTTTATAATGTAATTATATAGAAGTTTTAAGCATTAATAAAATTGAGAGTTTAAATTTCTTTAAGCATTAATTATATGTTTGTCGTAACTCCTCAACTAATGTTATTCCGTGGCAGCTTGATCAGACGACGATCGATATCACGATTGTGGCGCTCTTTCACATATACATAGTTCGGTTTCCATATGTTAACGGAACAGAACATCCATCCGCCGATATAGAAAATATTGAAGTTAATTCACCACTGCCCTCATGGTTGATTTGGGTTCATACTTATTTTCAAAATAGCATCAAATCAAGTGAACAAATCAAATTTCAAAGTAACAAAGAATCAATACTAAATCATAGTGAATCGGCCCAAAATAACAAGAAATCAAACACCAAATCAACAAGAAATCGGGCCCAAAATAGAAGCAAATCATCATGTCAAAAACGCCTTGGCTTTAGTCCAAGTCCCTGATTTAATTTGATGATGACCATCTATGTT
The DNA here is from genome assembly GCA_016808115.1 of Tetrastigma voinierianum. NCBI lineage: Eukaryota > Viridiplantae > Streptophyta > Magnoliopsida > Vitales > Vitaceae > Tetrastigma > Tetrastigma voinierianum. The sequence continues at coordinate 865,877 of JAEQBH010002921.1, read as the reverse complement.
TTCGTAGTCACGGTTATTCCACGTGGCATCTCTGATTAAAACATGAAGGGCTTCTTTGAATTTAGTCCTATCAGATATACCCGATCGAATAGCTCTAAGAACCGCCCTAGTATTCGCTTCGGATGGATGACTACAACTCGCTGCTTATAAGGAAGCACCTTGGTATATGAGGACGCCTACAAACTCCGTGATGGAGATCCGATTGATAAGTCTATGGAATGAAGACGCTATAATCAACTATGGAAATGTTGATTGATAAGTCGATAGGATGAACGCCATGGAAAAATCCGATAAGTTCAAAAGTTCTTGAGAGAACCAAAGAGGAAGATAAAATCTCAATTTTATTAATGATTAAAACTTCTATATAATTACACAGAACAGATATCTTTAGTGAGAAGAAATAAACAAAATATCTATCGTAATCTTAACTCAGATCACACCTAAAACAAGAAAAGGAAACAAATCTAAATACAAATAAATCCAAGTGAAATAAATAAATAAATAAATAAACTAAAAGGAAAGTAAATAACTTAGCAAGAAAGCCATACACCGACCAGAAACCTTCCAACACGGCTAGATTCTTTCTAGAACTCGACCAGCATATTGAATGCACTCTTGATCTTCTTTCCTTCTGCTCTCAAATCTTGCCTTTTTGGAACTTTAACTGCAGTCTTAGAAGTTATGCCTTGATTTTCCATCAAGTACGATGCCCTCTTGTACCATAAAGTGGCTCTTTTCCCAATTCAGCACAAGATTGGTTTCTTCACACCTAACAAGCACCACTCTCAAGTTTTCTAGACAATCATCAAAGGAACTCCCCAATACTGAAAATTCGTCAATGAATACCTCAATTGTCTTTTCAACCATGTCTGAAAATATGGCCATCATATAACACTGAACGTCGGGTGCGCATAATATCCCAAATGGCATTCGCCGACGCAAACGCGTATCTACACGGTGAATATAAATGTCAGTTTTCCTAGTCTTCGTATTATAGCATCTATTAAAATTCGAATATCCATCCAAAAGCAAGAGTATTCATGCCTTGCTACCCGCCTAACATCCGATCTAGAAACGTAGGAAAGCGGTCTTTCGAATTTTATTCAGCCTGGGAATAAATACAAATCCTCCATCCCTTGATTGTTCGAAGGCAATAAGGTATTATCGGGTCGCTTTGATCAACGCTGTTCCTCCTTTCAGGTACTACCCGTATCAGACTTTACCCAAGTATCGTTTCGAGATAGGATATATAACTCTCAAGATCCAAAATTAACATAGTACTCAGCGACAACCTCTTTCATAGTCGATTCACTTCCTTCAGTGAGCCCATTGACAAATTATGACCATCTTCTAATAGAATTCGATGCATGCACATAGAGGGGCAGATCCCCTTTAAATCTACACAAAGACCTCACCAATTGCAGAATCTTATGGTTCTCAAGCACTCAATAGCTTATCTTCTTCTCATGTTATTGAGACGCCGAATAATTCATCGGTAGTGGTGCAGCTCCCAAGATATGCTGCTACCTTAAATGGCAAGGTAATGTATTGCTTGTTATCTACTTTAGGTGGTTGTTTAGAAGAGGTTAGTGGCGTTTGAGTGTTTTCACCTAGAGGTTCATAGTATTTCCTTCCATTAGGTTCGAAGGAATTCATCCAATTCACATACTCGACAACCACTTCACTCAAGTTCTCTAAATCACTCTATACCAGGCTAGCCTCTAAAGGGTCAGTGGGACCACTTTGGCTAGACACTATAGCCTTTAACACCTCCATTGGGTGCCATCACTCTCAAGAAAAAAAATGTCTCATGGCTTGAACACATTGAAGGTGGACTCTATCATCTTGTGCCTCACTACAATTCTCCCTTATGCACATCAATCGTTGCCTTTACTGGGCCGCTAGAAATAGCTTCAACAAGATGATAGGTATTTCTTTATCTTCTTCATATCCAAAACAATGAAATATGCCGGAAATATGAACTTGTCCACTTTGACCGTAATCGCCCTATCACCCCCTCCCCTCCCCCTCAAGGGTAAAAGTCAGAATGACTCCATCTCGCTTAACCGGAGTGTGACTATGGTTGGGCGAGCTTCATCTAATCCCAATCCTCTGAATATAGATAGCGACATGAGGTTAATACTTGCTCCCAGATCACACAAGGCTTTCTCAAAGACGGAATTTCCAATTGTGCACGGTATAGTAAAACTACCGGGGTCTTTCAACTTTTGTGGCAGTTTTCGTTGTAGATGGCACTACACTCCTCAGTGAGGTTCACTGTCTCAAAATCTGACAATCTTCTTTTCTTTGACAGTATTTACTTCATGAATTTCACATAAATGGGCATCTACTCTAATGCATCGGCAAACGGAATGTTTATATGCGCCAACACCCCAGAAACCGTGAATTGTCATTCAATTTACTTCTTCTGCCGTACTGAGGGTACGAAATTTGGGATAGTGGGTCACCCGTGGTCGACCGACTCGCTTTCTTTTCACCCAACTTTTTCTAATAAGGTTGTTACCCTACTACCTTGTTAGTCTAGCTAGGTCGATTACTCTTCCTCGTCTTCTACCTCCCCCTATCACACCGTGGCCGCCTGGCAATCGCTAGTCTTGCCACTTCAATGTGATGCCTTACCCTGTTTGCTACCCTCTCGCCTCGGGTTCACCTCAGAGTTACTCGGTAATGCTCCCCGCTGCCTCTCTGTCAACAAATTGGCCATTTGGCCCATTTGCACCCCAAGTTTCAATCGCGGTTACCAATTGTTCAATCGGGTGGTTCGCCATGAAAATTGCCTGGTCTCCATTCAGATAGCGCTGCAGCGAGGTGAGCATCCAGGCAAGTGCTTGCTCAAAGTCTACTCTTCTTAGGGCTGGTTCATTTCACTCGGGTGATGGCATGTTGTTCGACTCATTCCTCCAACCATAATTCCGATTATCTCCGATTACTGTTACCTCTCCATCCCCGACTTGCATTCCTCTCGACTCTGATTCGCATCTATTCCGATATGTATTGCCCCCCAGTACCCATTCTTGGCCGTGGTTGGATTCTACCGATTCACATATTGGGTCTGCTTCATCATTATTTGGCCCTGACTGACACTCCATAGTATTGTGCTAGCCACCGCAAGATTCACAAATTTCCCACGGATTATTCTGAATAGCATTTACTGTACCTTGTTGCTTCTACAGCTGTTTAGTTAACTGTGCGACATGGTTTACCAAAGCACAGAACTTCGTGTCTGGTCTTACCGAGGGATTCTGCGTCATCACTCTAGGCCGTTGATTAGTATTAAAGGGATGTATCCTCCAATATCTCATAGGCTTGATCTGTGGTTTTCTTCATCAGAGCACCGCCCGCTGAAGCATCAATGATTGTCATGGCTGAGGTGCTCAAACCGTTGTAAAACGTATGCACCTGCATCCACTTAGCTAATCTATGATGTGGACATCTCCTCAATAGATCATGAAATCTCTCTCAAGCCTCAACTAGGTTCTCCCCCTCAAATTGTCTAAATGTATTAATTTATTGCACCAATTGAGCTATCTTCGAGGGTGGGAAAATTTTGGTCAGAAATTTCTGCACCAAGTCATTCTATGAGGTGATGGAGTCTAGAGGTTAGGTTGGTCAACTAGTGTTTAGCCCGATCGCTAAGTGATAATGGGAATAGGGAGAGCTTCTTTGGTTACCCCATTATACTTGAATGTGTCACAAACTTTAATAAAGCTAATCAAATGTGCATTCGGATTCTCACAAGGTAACCCATGGAATTGTATATTGTGGAGCATTTGCAATGTCACTCCTTTCAACTCAAAGTTCTTCGCTTGTATGGGTGGTCGACGTATAGCTGACTGAACAACTGTAGGTGGCAAGACAAACTCCTCAAGTAGCATATGCGGATTATTAGGTTGTACGAAGGGTGTGGTGGCCAGATTTCTATAGTTCTATCCATTACGTCCCACCTGTGGTTCATCCCCATCTTGAATATGTCCTACGTCTACTTGATGCTACATGATTTCAGGCTGAGTTACGTGGGTCTTTCTACATAATCGATGCAGTGTCCGTTTTGGTTCAAGATCGACCGGAAGCAGCTTCACAGATCTTGTCTGCAGATACTCTAAATGTAGCCTAATTCACAAGGATAAGAACGAAACCAAATCACAGCACAGATGCAATAAATAAGAACACATAAACCAAGAATAAAAGTAAAAAGAAATGATCAAGAAGTGACAATAACTAAAGAAAGAAAAATTGATCCAAAGTACTATCTATGGCACGATTGTCAATATCAACACTAAACTTCTCCTCGGCAACGGCGCCAAAAACTTGACGAGTCGAAATGTGAGTGTGCAAAATTAGGTGAGAAACGTAAACCCGTGTGTGCAAGTATATGCGTCGAGTTGACGTAGTGTAGTGGTTAGTTAAGTGTCATTCCCTCGAAGAGAAGAGTGTTGACTATTGATTTAATGACTTTAACAATATTTGGATCTAATCCTAAAGCAAATTTCGACTAAATTACTAGAATTAACAAAAACTTAAAATTACATGTATTGAATTATATTGATGATGAGAAACCTAGAGTTTTACTGTCTCTTACCACTCTTAATGGATGTCTATTCACCTGATAATTTTGCTTCAAGTATTTATATGAGTTATGTCAAGGGTTGATCTTTTCCTACAGATATTCTCTCGTGATATATTTGCCTATCTCGCCAAAGCAAGGATGTATTGTATCTCTGCCTCAACCCCTCGACTCCAAACATCCTAAATGTTCAAACCCTAGTGCCACACTTGCGCCTCCTGGGTTCCTATTCTTCACTACCCAAGTGTTGTTGAACATGTCCCTAGAAGTTAATTCCTCTCTGATCTTTCAAACTCCCACTTTAGCATGCTACTGCTGGCTGTATTAACAACATGTAATTAAACCCAATTAAAGAAACATAAGAACTCATATGAACATTCAAATAAGCCAAAAACCGAAAAATCAATCCATCAAATCGTGGTTAGGTTGGCTAAACCCTAAAGAGAAAAGAATTAGTTCATCATATTATTCATTACGCTTGAACAACTCGACCATGATGTAAATAAAAAGAAAGAATCGGTATAGTACCCGTTTTCGTGATCTGTCCCGAATCCGTCTATCTTGATATCTCATTGCCTGTATCTCCTCCTTCTTCCCAATCCAACTCCTCTATGCTTCGAAAATACCCCCTTTTAATACCTCGAGACGCAGCCCATCACGGCCCGTAAAGCTGGGGTTTTTCAGCCTCGTGAATGAAAGGGAACCTAGCTTCGCCGTGGCGAAGGTGGCTTCATATCGGCGAACCCAAGGCCTTTGATTTTAGGCTTTTTGATTCGCTACGGCTAAGGGGGTCTTACAGCCGAAGGGAGTACTACCACGATCAAGGTTCTCTTCGTCGCGCGAATCCAGTAGCCTTTGCCACTCGCCTTCAGCACATTTCCTAGTTATGTTCTATTTTTCTATCTTTTAGCTGCCCTTTTGATTCCAACATCGCCATATTCTATAGAACAATATAATATGAGGGATTAGCGTGATATTTAATGAAAATGACTGTGAATCATGCATTTTAGCTATAAAGAACATCGAGAATTAACCCGAAATGCACTTTGATGATTCATCTCACCAACACTCTAACTTATTTTCGCTGCTTCCTCCTGCCAAAGAATAGACTCCACATGACACAGACACCCGGAAATCACATGACGATATGAGCTGGGCACACATGACAACAATAGTAAGGAGTACATATTAACCTGCCTGAAAGGATCCGGACTACCTTAATTGTTTAGCTTTCAAGAATCCCACTGGCCTGCCTTTGGCCAAGGCAGGTCAACCCATCTTTAATGCTCAACAATTTTTCCTAAGGAGTCTAAGCTGCTGTTAAATGTGATCTCCGATGATGAAGGTTTGACCACTACTCCCAAAACTTGGATTGAACTCACCTATTTTGAATAGCTTAACACGGAAGGATGAGAACACACCAATTTATTCACTTCAGCTACTCCTAAGAGGATTAGCTCTAAGAGAAATCCCGTAAGAGTACTAGTACCAAGAGGTTTTCTCAAAGAGGGTTCATGCAATCTGATCCATCGGTGACTCACTGAAGGCTGGTTATAATCGCATTCAGCCCCAGAACTCACCTAACACTCAACTTCAAACCTCGAGGTCCTAGACTTGCAGATCAATCCATCTTTCATTCCCTTGTAGCGGCAAGTCAATGGCTTCCCGCATAGTCAAGTTCAGGTATTAGCTTCGAAAAGCCCTGATCTGTCAAAGACTCGATCGGATGAGATCCACATTGTTATTATTTTTATTATTATTACTATTATTATTATTTTATTATTATTATTATTTTTACCATTGGGTTTAGCTGTAGACTCTTTTTCTAAGGTGTTCCATCACTTGTGTTTACTATATGTCTGTGAGGACTTTGTATGACGAGTCCGAGTCGCAGAGCATACCCCGAAGATCATGTGTGTGCGTGCAGGATAGCCTACTTGGGAATTGAGCTCTTGAGATCTAAAAAGGGTGGCCACAGACGGTTGGGTCTTGACTTTACACAACACCACCACAAACAATCTCTGAGTCCCTACTCCATTGAACACGGGTTGTTTTTGAGATTACTACACTCCCTTTGTTGCCATCATGTCAAAATGAAGATGTGATACTCACACTCAATTGGGAGACTGGGCTATATTCTAATATGTGCAATGCACATGTTGGTGCAATGGAACAACCTAACACACGCCTAAAAAAAAAAAAAAGGACCTAAGCATGCAAAAATAACAAAGATAATAATAAAAAAAAAGGACCTAATCATTTAAGAATAGAAAAATGCAATTTAATAAAAATGACTAACTATTCAAGAATAGAAAATAACTCAAGCTGTAAACACAACTAGTCATACATAGTCATAACCCATACGCCTACACCCCCAAACTTTAAACTGACAATGTCCTCAATGGCAGAAAAAGAAAATAAAGCAGAAAGGGAAAGAAATACGTCCCAGAAAAAAATATATCACTGCGGTGGTGGCGGTGGTGGTGTTGTGTGGAATGACAGGAGCTAAGTGAGCTAATGGGTGATCTGGTCCTCGGGTCGTTCTGATAGTACTATCTCAAATTTATGGAGTCCATGTCCCGTCTCGGGGTAACCCTGCTCTTGCGACCATCTTAGTAGCGCTGAAGCGGGCGTGGTCGCTGCAATGGATCCGGGTCGGGCCGTGATTGGGGGCCTAATCAGGCAATCACCTTAGGGTCGCCGCCCACTAGGTCGCCGCTGTAGCCGCCAGATGTCCTGTCGATCTCTCATCCGACTCACCGGGCTCCCGAACTCTCATCCTGGGCAATGGAATAGAAGGCGCCGCCGCCCCCGCCTCCTCGGTCAAAGATTGGAACTCCGCCGATCAGCACAGCTCGCTGATCAGTAGAAAGATCGTGCCGCAACGCCCCGAGTCACCGGTCAACCCCTCTCAATGACCCTCCCGATGTTGAATTGGACTCCCTTGGTCATGGCATATAGGAGGATCGTCTTGTCCTTAGTCATCATCAGGACAGATTTAGTTATGTTTAACCCACACAAAAAAAAATTATACCAAACATTCACCATGGGCATGAGTGCTGTCATCAGAAATGTGGTGAACTCGCCCATTGACGGATGGTGGCTCACACGTCCGCCTCGTGTAAGCTCCCGCATCAAGCCTTGTAGTTCAGAAACATGACCATGCTCCTGTGACTCCTCAATATCGTCATCCCTTTGCTGGTAAATCTAGTTGATGGGTCGGGCTCCGAAGTCAATCCATTGACCTCAAACAAACACTATGGTGCTCACCTAATGGCAAGTTGAGTAGAACTCGCACACCCACTACCTCGCCGGGAGCACATGGTCTCGCTAACCTCAGTCGATGGCAAAATTAAAGAAAGCATTTGAGGCCTAAAAACCTCGCCTGTAATGAAGGACCGTTGCAAAGCTTATTTGTAGAGCCGCTTATGCCTCCCGAGAAATGAAACGACGCTGGACAATAAGGCTGTGGTCGCTCGGGATGCGGGAGCCGGAGCGTGTCGCCACAGACGGTCTTCGAGCCATAATAGTCACGGACGACTCGAAATCTAAAAAACAAATGCACATAATAGCAATAGAGACTATACACCAAAAATGGTAGAGGGAAAAACGCGCCATCGCGGCATTTATAGAGGCCCGAGTATGAGCCGCTAGCGCATGGCACCCTTTGTTGCGAAATACACATATCGCCGCCAGCCGGGCGGCGTGTGGTTCATCGCGCGGGCCGGGCCTAGTTTCACAACGCGGCGCGACTTCACCGCGATTGCACTGTGTATGGCTCGCCTCGCAATATTTCTCCGCAATGCAGAAGCAAGCTTCGCCACGACGGACCAGAAAGTATGGGCATTGTGTTTTTGCCCTCCACCTTTAAGATTCATCAAGATATTAAAAATAATTAAGGTTAAGATGCCCAAAAACAAAAATTTTCCTGTAAAACAATCAAGAGGAATGGAGATAATACGAAATGAGGGGAAAAGAGACCACAATGCTTAAGGCTCCCAAGCATTGTCTATTACGCTTTTGAAGAATTCGAATCATGAAGTAGATTGGAAGGAAGAATCGTTAAAAATCCATCTTTTGCATGATTCACCCAATCCGCTTCATCTTAATCTCTCACTGTCGTATCTCCCGCTCTTCCTTATCCACTCTTCTTCGTTTAAACTGTACTTCCTTTTATACCGAGACACGCCCACCAACGCCAAAAAGGTGGTTTTTTCTAGTTCCACGGAAAGCGGAACCCTCACTTCTCGCCGTGGCCTTTGATTTCAGGCTTTCTAGTTTGCTACGCAAGAAGGGGTCTCGCAGCCGGTGAAGGGTCTTTCATCATATAACCAAGAGCCTTTCTCAAGCACGCTTCGTCATTTCGCTTCTCGTTATGTTTTTGTCTTTAACATCTTTTGATTCCAGTAATATCGCCATATTCTTATAGAACAATATAATATGAGGGATAGCATGATATTTAATGAAAATGACTATGAATCATGCATTTTTAGCTACAAAGAAAACCGGTAATTCAACCGAATGCACGCATGATTCATCCCGACAGATCTCAAGCCTCACATCCTCTGCGGCACCCCGCTGCTTGCAGTCAGAATAAGGAAGGTGCCTGAGATTTTATCTGCTTTCCTTGTTATAGAGGGATTGCATCCTCTATAAACTCACCCAACATCAAAGGTATGCCTGATAATGGCATATTTGGAGTTGTGGCTTGTTCGTCATTACCACACATTTAATAGTCGTCAGAGATATGATGTGATGAAGTATGCCATACCTTAGGAATGTAAGCCAACAGTTAGTCTTTAGCGCACAACGTGCTCCTTCATCATAAGTTTCCCACTCACTGTGCCCACCGGTCAACATCCAAGGACCTCGTGTGGTAGTTGAAGGCTCTGCTGGAGCCTATCAAAGGCCTCAGCAGCGGACTGCTCTAGGTTATAGTACCGGTCATACTGCAGACCGGTCTACCAACAACCCACCACCGAACCTTTTCAATACACGGGAGGCGCAGATTGGCGAAAACTCCTGCATCACACTTGTAGCGCTTGGGCTAAGAGGTCAAGATAGTGCCCGCCATCCCTTATTCGCAATCGTTTATTTAAAGAAGTCATCTGGGGCGGAAACCCCTTCTCCTTAATGAAGGACCTATTTTTGGAGATGAGGCCAAACTTCTCGGTCGCACTTTCATTGACAAATTTGTCATGATCCTAACTATGCTCAGGCTCCTCACTTGCTAGACCTCTCTTTGAGGTCGTCTTTTGCTTCTTACCCTATTACTGGGCAATTTATAGGGCCTAAACAGATAGCACAAAGTTTTGCTCACCTCTTTCGGCCTCTAGACCTCCTAACACCCGTGGTGATGCAAAGGGGGACCAACCACTGGAATTAGCTCGCCAACAACTCACTTAGGCAAACTGTCGAACACCTAGGTTGCACTTTTGAGATGGGGGTCATGACTCTAACCTATGGGTACCATTATCCCTAACCACTCCTAACGTGCCTTCATAAGCCCCAAACGAGACACAAAAAATAAATACCACTCACTACAAAGTGAATATGAGCCTTCACTTACCCATAACCAAATCGGGATTAGGGCTCCAAACGAAGGTGGGCACTACTGATTGGTGGATTTAGGGACATTCGTAGGGCTTGTGGGGCTTTCCTAGGACTAGTTGGGACAAGCCTAGCTATGTTTTCTTGGTATTTCAAAAATGGAGGTATGTTAGGGATTTTCCAGGGTTTACAAAATAAGAAGAATGAACACTTATGTTCATAAAAACAGGGGAAACGTTGCGACCTTCGGGTCCAATGTTGCAACATTCCCGAAAGTTACAATGCCAACGTCGCAACGTTAAGATCTAACGTCACGACGTTCAAGAGAGTCACCGCCAACGTCACGATCGAAAATCCAACGCCACGCGTTCCTTCGAAAGCATATGGAACCGACGCCGCGCCGTTGAGGCCAACGCCACGCTGTTACGCAGGGGGCTCCAAAATGGGTTCGCAACGCCGATTAAAAATCCAATGTCGCAACATGACAGAGCCTTGGGTTTTCGACTTCTTTCAACGTCGCAACGTTGTCATCCAACGTCGCGACATTACAGAGGGTCAAATTCAAAAAACTGCTACCAAACTTTCTAAGTTTGAGAAAACTCCCTAAATGAAGTTCCATCCCGTCGTACTCCTGGAATGAGCTTCTCAAAATAGCTCTCTGCTACCACTTCTATCTTAGGTCCTGAAAACAAACAAACAAAAGAAAATTCTGATTATAGATAGAAACAGAAAAACATGTCAAAAACTAAAAACACTCTAAACTACGCTCCGGAAAGAAGAAAAAAATATCAAAAAGCTTGGGTTACCTCCCAAGAAGCGCTTTGTTTAATGTTGTTAGCTCGACTTCCCTGAATCTCAATGTTCCCGAGAATACGGGACTGCGTAACTCCTTATGGAATTATTTCTGGTGTGCTTAGACGGATGACCTACTTACTTGCATGAAACTGGCCCCCAAGGTATGGCTTCAATCATTGTGTGTTAACTTTAAAGGTCCCTTTCTCTGGGTGCATAATTTATGCTCCTTTATACGGGAAAATCTGAGTCACAATAAATGGTCCTGACCACCGTGACTTTAATTTCCCTAGGAAAAGCTTAAGTTATGAGTTAAATAAGAGGAAACGTTGACCCACCTCAAACTCTTTCCTTGAGATATACTCATCGTGTCGTGCATTCGCCTTTTCCTTATATATTATCTTCGCTTCTCATATGCCTCATTGTGGAACTCCTCCACTACTAAGTCGCAAATGATGCATTTCTCGCTGGCCATCTTACTGTCCATATTCAACTCGCCAGTTGCTCCAAGATGCTTTATGCTCCAATTCCATCGGCAGAAGTACGCACTTTCCGAACACCAGCTCCACGGTGACTTAATGTGTCTTGAAAGTTGCTCTATATGCCCAAAGTGTGCATCATCTATCTTTTCGCTTCACCCTTTCTTCTCGAGCTATTGACTGCTTTCTAAGATAGACTTGATTTATTCGACAATTCTCGCTTCGCCATTAGTCTCAGGCGGTATTCAAGTGCGCCCAATGCCGACACCATATTTCCTCAACACGTTTGTCAATGAGTTTGTTACGTATGTGTTCCCCCCATCCCCGTGGATCAATGCCCTTGGAGTTCAACCTGTGGTGAATATATGACTGCAGAGAAAGTTTGCTACCACTTTGACATCATTAGTTCAGGTAGGTATGGCCTCCACCCATTTAGAAATGTAATCTACGACCAAGAGAATGTATAGGTTGCTGAAAGATGAAGGAAAAATGACCCATAAAATCCATCCCTCATATATCAAACATCTCTACCTTTAAAATAGGTTGCAAAGGCGACTCATCCCATTTTGATATGCTTCCCATTCTTCGTATTTTGCCGCCAAGTGTATACTAAAGTGGTGTGCATCCGAATAAGCAGAAATAACAGAATCCCAATTGACCAGCGCTCCCCGCGATGCTGCGTGACAATGAGCTACAGAATACTTTCTACTTCCCTTCGACACATCTTCTATCACCTAGTTAGCGCAATGTTTATACGTGACGGTTCCTCCCAAAGAGTGTGTCAGCCTATGCAAAAATCTCTTCTATTGATAATCACCATGGTGGGGAACACTTTTGCTACCAAGTAGTTCACTAAATCCGCAAACCACATTACTGGCTTTTTGTGTTCAATTGCCAAGAGCTTCAAGCCATTAAGGAAATTATATCCATCATCAAATACGATATGAATTTCTTATTTCCACTCTTCATCTATACAAGGTTCACATTTAGATTTTCAGCCTTTCTTATCTTAATTCGAGGTTAACTCTAGAGTAGTAATACCCACTCCGGCTAGTCTGGCTAGCGCCCTTAATATTAGTAGTTTCATGGGCTTGAACGGTCACAGCACTATGACCTGTTACCACCATATACTAATGGTAAACTTTATCAAACAAACACAATAGCTTAAGCTCTTTTCTAGCTTTGTCAGGAGTAATTCGAGTCGCGATCATTCGACGGCCCGATCGGCGACAGCGCTAATAACAGATAACCTAAAAAAAAAGTTATGCCCCTGCCTAGCACTAGTCCATCGTACAGTCGCCATCACATTAGTTTAAAAGGAAGATTTCAGTCCGGAGCTACTACAATTGGTGTTGACACCAGTTTTTGTTTGAGAAACAAGAACGCTTGCAAACATCATCAAACCTCAAAGGGGAACTCCTCGAACAGCGCGTATTCGATAAGGGTTAGCTATTTTGAGAAAATCCTTTATGAATCTCCTATAGAACTCGCGGACCAGAAGTTCTTTATTCCTTTTCATCAAGACAAAGAGCTTCATTGTTTCAACCATGCTCTACTTCTACTCTATCTCCTCTTTCTAACCGTGCCCCAATACAATGCCTTCCTTCACCATGAAGTGACACTCCTCCCAATTCAGTACAAGGTTGGTTTCCTCACATCTTATCAATGCTTGTCTCAAGTTCTCTAGGAAATTATCAAAAGATTTCCCTAGCAAGAGAAATCATCCATGAATACTTCAATTGTTCTCTTAACATGTCTATATCATGGCCACTGCGCAAAGGTCAAATATGCCTAGTGCGCTACACAGCCCAAAGGGAATTTTGTCAAAGAAAACGCACTACGTGGGCACGCAAATGTTGCATTCTCGTCCTCCTATGATAGATTTGATTATAACCCAACACCGCCTTAAGAAAACACAATACTCATGCCCCCGCTGGGCTGGGTTCTATATCTAATCTAGAATGAATGGGAAATGATCTTTTTTGGTTGCCTTATTTAACTTTCGGTAGCCTATGCCAATCCTCCACCCTATAACTGCTCGGTAGTTGCAGCGTTGCATTACTCTCAATCCCGTGATCACCGTGGTCCCTCCCTTTCGGGGACCCCGCATCAGTTTACCCACTTAACTATCGTGAGATGGGGTAGATCACTTTTGCATCTAACCTCTTCAATACCTCTTTCTTACCACACCTCCTTCATTGCTCCAAGGCTTAGTCTCCTCCGAGTTTAATGATGGTTTGTACCACGAACAGGATCTTGCATACACATGGAGGGGCGGATCCCCTTTAAATCAGCTAGAGACCACCTGATAGCATTTCCTTGCGGATTCTAAGCACCTCAAAAGTTTCTCTTCTTCCATCATTGCCTAGACTTAATATGATAACTAGTGAGGTTGAGGATTACCCTAGGTACGCATACCTCAAGTGACTAGGGAGTGGCTTTTGCTCCAACTGTGGTGGTCGCTCGACCGAGGGCATTGAAGTTTGGGCGTTCTCTCCCTACGGCTAATAATACTTCCTCCTGTTCGGGTGGAAGGAGTCCATCCACTTCACATACTCTTCGGCTTCTTCACTTAGTTCTTCCTGAGCATTCTGCACAAGGCTAGCCTCCAAAGGGTCAGTCAAAACCACTCTAGCTAGGCACTATAGCCTCTACTTCTTCTATCATGAAGCATATATCACTCTCCGCTGGATGCCTCACCGCATTAAATACACTAAATCTAACTTCATCATCCTGTACTCTTAGTTTTAGCCTCTCCTCTTATATCAAATCATAGTCCTCCGCTAATGTAAGAAATGGTCCATTCAGATGATGGGTATCTCTTTATCTTCCCTCCATATCTAACAATTATAAAGTCGCTGGGAAGAGCAACTCTGCTCACTCTTACCACACATCCTATCACCCTCGAGGATGTTTCAATGATCTATCTGCCAGTTGCAGTGTGACCGTAGTAGGTCTAGCTTCACCTAAACCCGGTCGTCTGAAAATGGATAAAGGCATGATTAATTTACCCCAAGTCACACATATGCTTTCTAAAGATCGAGTCTCTATTTCCATAGGGATTGTAAAATTACCTAGATCCTTCAGCTGCTAAGGTAATTTCCTCTTAAGTATAACACGCACTCTTTCAAGAAGATTTACCGGTCTCAAATTTCCGAGCAACCTTCTTTTCCTCGAAAGTACATTTTCATGAATTCACATAGATGGGCATCTTTTAATGCATCTGCACGGAATGTTGATATGCAAAGCTTAAACACACTTCCATGGATTTCTAGTAACCGCTTATCCGGGCCTTATTTCCGCCTCAACCGATGGGGAGGCATCAGCATAGGCTCACGAAGGCTTCATTTCTCACCTTATTTCTTCCCATCCTCCCGCCGGCTTCCAGGGCCGTTCCTCAACCTTTGATCTTCCGGCTGAATTGCTCCACTACCTCGCCTTTTTCTTACTACCGGTGGTGGTCCCCGTGTAGCTAGCTCTACCTCACTCTCTTGCGGATAACCTTACACGTTCCTACCGTCACTCCCTAGAGTTTTCTCCGAATTGCTTTTGGTAAGGAACCTTGTTGCCTCTTAACAAGCATACTAGCCATTCGCTTCATTTCCGCGTCTGTTTCTCAACTATGTCGCTTGATCGTTCTTCAACCTGCGGCTCAGTTTTTCATATTCGATTACCATTCATATAAAGCATGTATGAGAAGTAGCGATTTAAGGGCGGGCTTGCCTCTAAGTCTACTTTTTTTCTCTCGTGGCGGTTCGCTTCACTGCAGTGGCATATTAAAATTGTTCCTCCATCTATAATTCGATTAGTTCGACATACGCCACCCTTGGCCATGATTCTGGTTCTGATAATTGTTGCTCCTATAATAACCCTAATGTTGTGGTTGATTAAACCTCGACACATACTGGGCATGCTCTACTGTTTGTTGTCCCGACTGACATTCCATACTGCTGTGCTGTCCTTCATAGAAATGGCATAACTCCCATGGGTTGGTTTGAACGATACTTACTGCACTTATCATGAGAGCGAGTCGCCGGCATGAGCAAACTGCATTGATGAGAATCGCAATAGAACTCCCGGCAGCTTCTACCAGCGGTTCAACCTAGGGCCCGACATCAAGCAGGCAAAAGATCCCTAGGATTTCAAGTATGTTCGTCCGTAGTTTCTTCATTAATACACCCTCATCGAGGCGTCTATCACTATTCCGTCGTGATCCTCGATCGTTATAGGCTGGGTATGGACTCGCATCCATCCGTCACCCATGGTGTGACACTCTTAATAGCCACAGTCTTCCCTTGCGCCGCCAAGTTCCTTCCTTCCGCTGTTCAGTATTGATCTCTTGCACTGGGGCCGGCAATCTTGCAGAGGGAAGAACTTTGTCGAACTGGTACCAAGTCGCTCCATGAAGTAATGGAATCCGTGGTCGACTCACAACCGCAGCGTTTCTATCACCTAGTGAGAGTGAAAAACAATCTCGGGCCGACTTCTCACACCCCATTATACTTCATCATGGTCACATACTTCATGAAGTTGGTTAGGTGCATATTCGATTCTCACTTGGCAACCAGGAACAGATAATGCGTTCTCAAGCATCCGCATGGTCACTACTTTCAAACAAGAGTTCAATTTTACCACCTGGGCTGTTAGGTCCTGCCATCCACGATACAATTACACACGCCATTCGCTTATCGGGGCAATATGTTGTACCTATACGGATATCAACTGCAAGGAGAAGTGCTGCTGATCACTGAATTAGACTTCTATGATATTATTTGACTTAAACTCTTAATGAATGTCTAACTAATGTAATGAATTAAAACTAAATCTAATTAACTTATGAAATTACTTTTGTGAAAACGGTGGCTTTGCCTCCCTACATTTATGGATTATTATTACCTAGAGGAATTATTACGTCAAATTATTTATTTGATTTCCTAATGACGGGTGATATTGCCTACGATACCCTCTCTCAAGGTATATCCTATTCTTTCTGGGGTGAGGGTCAAGTACTTCCTACCAAATTCATATTCTGAAACACTTAAATGTTCAAACCCTAATCGCCACACTCGAAATCGTGATATCTCTATTTCCGTCGATGACCAAGGTCTTCTACTATACTTCCCAGCCGCCCTTATCTCTCGATCCCTACACCAAGAAGATCATGTAATGTTGACCATACATCACCATGAAAACAAAACCACACGTAGAGCAACTAGATATAGATCATAAATAAACCTAATAATATTATATTTAAACTCCTTAATCCATATTAACTAAAGTTAAAGGTTCAAATAAAACCCTGTAAATAATTCTAGAATATATCGGAATTTAATACAAGCATAGTTCTATAAATCATTAATGGTTTTGAGAAAAGAAATACAAAAACACAAGTCTTTTCGATCTCTCAGGTTGCTCATGCTTCGCTTTTCTCCACTCGTCTCCGTGACGTTTTTCACTAATTCAAAAATCGGGTCTCCCCGTGCTTTTTATAATTCCGTATGCAGAATCGTGGAACACATCGCGGATGTCACAATGCTCTGATGTTGAAACATTATGTTGGAACGCTGCAAACGCGAGGCCGTTTTATTTTTACATCGCTGAATTCAAACGTTATCGACGCTACGTCAACACGCTGCATCGGTTTCCACTTCTTCTCTTCAGATTTACAAGCTCGAAACCACTCATTTTCACTTGCAATGCACACGAGATCCAAAAATCAGATATCGGGCAATAATGCACTTATTAATATATAAAATATAACTAAAACATAGTAAGGATGCGGATATAACATGAGTGTTTTAGACACTCATCAAAGCCTATAAATTTTTCTAGATCTCGGATGACGAAACGGACTTCACCGTTGGATTCGTCTCGCGAAATCTAGTTACACGCAAAATTCCTCGCCGACCACAGGGCAAAGGAGATTTTTTCACGATTTTAGTAACGCCATAGTGACTCTCACAGATTTTTATGGTAACTTGAGTTAGGAAATAACTCAAGTAAAGTTCATATTTAAAAGAATTGACTTGAACCGACGAAATAAAATTATTTCGGGCGTAAATGTAATCTAATGGGTAATGGACATGGTGAGATAAATTCGATTAGTACCCAAATAGTGCACTTCAGCCTTGTTTATAGCAGGTTTTGTGGCACTTTTGTGTACTAATCGACTTCACAACTCAATTAATACATCGTCCCTGCTTTGCTAATCGATAACATTTTGTAGCTATTTTTAGTAGTTTTGCAGGTCAAATACCTCATTATCTTCAATTCTATTCAAACACGATGAACCCGAGCCGAATTCGAAGGTGCATGTTAGAACTAGAGGAAATTTGGAGCAAAAACACAGAAGGGAAGGAGAGCTCAGGAGGAATTTTGCAGGGTTGCGAAAATTCGCAAACCCGCGAAATTTCATTCTCGCCGCACCCGCCGCATTGCACTACATCGCTTGACCCACCCTTGTGGCTTTATAAGTTTTGCCTCATGTAATTTTGGTTCTTAGCACACTTTTTGTAATTTCCTTTATACCGAGCATCTATATAAGTCACCCTTGTAATCAAATCATCATTCACTCCATCAATCAATCAGTCGACGGTTTCTCCTCCGCTGGTTTGTGATTTTCTCCCTCTTCATTTTCTGGTATTTTTCTCAATTAGCCAAACACCCCTTTGATGATGACAACCATGATGTTTCGCTAAACCCCGATCCTGAAGGGGAAGGCCACTGGGTGTTGGTTTTAGGTTTAGCTGCATGTTCTCATGTTCTTTATGTATGCATTTAAGGGTATTTATGCTCCTGCTTCTCACTTTAGGTTAGATTCCCTGTGCATGCTCTCCTTTAACGTGTAGTTTGGCAGTTTTCTTTGCCCGGATACTTTCACTCTAGATCCACTGGATGCCCGCTAATTGCCCTTATTAGTTACTGGGGTAGGTTTTTTAGATATGTTCTCACCATAGTACATTTACGCCTGGGCCAAATGCTATCTTTCAAAAGGAAAACTTTAGTGGGTTTAGGGTTTTAAAGTTAAATGAAGGATCGTTCAGAAATGACTATATGTCATGATCTCCAACGCGAGGAAAAGATCGGGCTGACATGTTGGTTAACTTAGAACCCTAAGCCTCAAATGGCCCGAGACTTCATGAATTCTTAACTTTTTAATGAAGGATTTACTAAACCCTATTCTATTACGCACGACTGCTTCACAAACCCTAGAAGTCCAACGAGAAAACACCATTTTCTAATTCATTGCAACTCTTCTCTCATGAAAACCCATCCTTGTGTTCTAATCTTTAGAGCCACTATATCATAAAGAGTTTACCACGCAAGAGTAGGAATCCTAGGATATAAATTTTGTTGATTCCGAACACTTACTTGGCCTAAACGAATCAGGGCCATGTCTCTAAACTTGAGAATAAAGTTAGACAAATAAAATAAATAAAGAAAATCAGTTTTGGGGACAGAAAATGAGCAGATGTTTTGCTGGGAAGAAAGTAAAACCCGTAAAGTGAGAGAGGGAGAGAAAAGAAAAATCAAAAATCAAAACTTCTCTCTTCGATCCACGGAGTTCCATATGTCGGAATTCGCCGAGCCAAGAATGAAAGTTCATCTACTTGATGAGGGCTACGTGTGGGTAACAAAAACATGGGATTTTTCCGAGGATTCAAGTGAGGAGTTCGGGAAATTAAAGGTTTCGGGTTTAGGAAGTGTCCATGGGACTTCCTAGAGTTCTTCTATGCTCCAAGAGGTAGGGATTCTTCCTACTTTGGTTTATTTTCCATTCTAGAGGTTGTTTGGTTGAGTTTTAATGCCCTAAGGGGCTGTTTGGTCGTTTTTGCCCTAAAGGGTTGTTTGGCAATAACAGTTATGGAATAGGGTGCCCTCGTTTGACCCTATGATGTCCAATTTTGGGGCTGATTTTCGTTAGAAATGGGAGGCTCAATCTAGTATCTCAAAAAATTGTATCCCTATATGAGAACTTGATAAGTTAGGATTTTGAATCACCCAAATTGGACATCTATAGCTCAAGTTATGGTCCGTTTTACAGGACTACCACAGACTACCCTGTTTTGGCCGAACCTACTGTCCAGATTTTCGGGACTGATTTTCAGTTGGGTAAAAGTGAGAATTTGGACTAGTATCCTTCAAGGAAATTGTAGCTCTATTTGAGAATATGATGTTAGGCTTTTGAATCACCCAAATCGGACCTATATTACTCAAGTTATGGTCCCTTTTTCTGGACTGCTATAACTTAGGTTGTTTAATGGTTTGTGTCGAGATTTTGGGACTGTTAGGGGACTAGTTTCTGAACTAAGTTCGGAACTCTATGGGCTATGATGGCTTGTTGTGTGGAATGTTTTGTGGGCATCTCTATGCCACAACTGGTCTTGAGGATCAAGTGTCATTGCTTGACTAAGAGTGACGTGTTTGGGTGAAAATGTGTGCTCTAACATGTTGACATGAGATGAATTGTTACGTAGCAAATGGCCATTACATTCCGCTTGCTTGCAAGTGTGTCATTGCTTGATCATAGAATGACATGTTGAATGTGAATGTTGATATATGTTTGCATGAATAAAAGGATTTATGGAAATTATATGCAGGTGACGTGATTGTCCATGACATCGGTAAGTGGTGTGGATTGTGTTGTCCATGTAGCATTCATTATGCATGTGACATGATATAACATGCAATGGAATCTTGCATTGCATATGCACGAGGAAATCGCATTAAATGGGTGTGAGTGCATGGTTGGTAAATCGACACTGTGTTTAGTGTTCGATGGTATGTCGTGAATACATGGTTGATCGACACTATGTTTGGAGTTTGATGGTGGGCTCGGTAAAATGGGACAACGTCCAAAATAAGTCTCACAGTTGCATAAAAGAAAAAGGAAATGAAAAATATGTGTGTTGGGTATAGCAAGAAGGGATAGATACCCCTTCGGGTGAAAAACCCGGTATTCTTGGTTAGACATGTATCTAGCGATGAAAGTTCACGAAAGTGTTGGTGCCGTGGGCGAAGCCTGTGAGTGAGACTCCCTGGAATTCGCTACCTACAAAAACACATGGAACTGGTAAAATGCCAAGTTTGGAGACAAGATTATCCTATGGATTTTGATTTATAAAATAAAAATCTTTTGTTTTTTTTAAAAATTGTCATTGATGAAATGATAATAGATGGTTTTCACACTTGCATATGCATGTAAAGGAGGCCGGTGAGGACTCTACAGGTGATAGCGGTGAGTCACATTCTCATCCATGACAAGTAGACATATGAGTAGGAATGTGTATGTTTTTACTTGAATGTGTAAAATCGCATTGCACGTGCACTTAGGTGGGGAGTAGCCCTTGTAGAATTTTATTCTCATCGGGGCATTTCACCTCACAGACTCTCTTTCAAGTGTAGGGTCACACCCTACGGATTCGTATTCGGGACGAGGTCATGATTACAAAGAATGCCGACATGTGGCCTTGATAAATCTTTTTTGTAAGGCTGTGAGTAATAAACTAGTTCTAGCATGTATTTTGCATAAAACAATTGTAATTAAATTCTTGGACCATTAAGCTAATATGGCTGGTATGTAATAATGGTAAGAGGGTCGTGATCGCATCTACATCATATTTAAGTGTAGCTACTATCATATTTTCACCTTAAATATGAATGAATGGGTCCCGTGAAGGGATTTTATCATGTGGTGCCAATTAACTCGTGTCCACTTGTGCACTGGTACCATCCAAAGACTAAGACTATATGTTCCGTATAAGAGTGTTGCAATAAACTCTATGGACTACAGATATAGTTGTATATTGTGATATGGATGATAATCAGGTGATCATTACTACTTATGTTTAGGCCTTTGATGGGTCATGGATATACAATTATACAAGTTGTATATTGGGTAGAGTTCCCCGAACAAAGGAGACTCTACCAGATTTTTGTGAAAATATGGATCCCAATAAATGACATTAGTGTGGGTATTTGGTCACCCGAAATCACAGAATTTCATAAGATTGGTTGTCAAATCTGAACTCCCTGCTGAGGCATTACAAATTTTGCTGATTTAGCATCCTAATAAGCTTTGACTGGTTGGGAAGCACTTAATTGAATAAAAATTAAGATTTCAAACACTTAATCCCCTAATCACATGTTTCCAGTCTAACAATACCATAAATATAATATAAATTCCAAGACATTAGATCCGAATCATGCATAATAGGCCAACCTTAGATAAACATGTTTCTACCCATTTAATTTAAGAGATATTAAGTTCGTATAGCATACACATACTTATACCCATTGCCAGAAGTTGTCGATTGTGCGATTTAGATCTTCCAAATTCAATATGGCCCAATGACAATAGTTTGTCTCTCTAGTGATGGAAATGTAGAGAAAAAGAAGAACTAGATTTTTTTTGCCATATGAATTATGAATTGGAACCATAATCCTAATATTTATACTAGTCATATTAGGTTCAATATTTCCAATTTACCCTTCATCAAATTAGAAATATATGTGATGTATCCACATATTAATTCCATGACAATTATATCCCTAGGTCAATTACTTAATCCTAATTAAATCACTTTGGTTAAGCTTATGGTATATAGAATCGGATGAAGTAGTTGATTAAAGAGTGCTAATTAAAAGGTTAATTATGGTGACTATCAGTTCAAATGATAGGGAAAATGACACCAGAAATGAGTAATTTTGTCATTTCAAGTCATTTTAAAGTTTGAATTAATTTGGAAAAGGGTAGTTAGAGAAAATAGGTTAGTTTTAGATTTTAGAAGGAAGGTATCAAAGAGATTCTACAGGGTATAAATTTGGACAAGAGTGTAGAGGGAAGGGACAACAAGTAGCATACAGGCCAACAACAAATGCTTTACCTTCTCAGTAATCTATTTTTTTGATGTCAATCAGAATAATTTTTTTCAGTTCCCTTTCTTTTTTCTTTTTCTTGGTGTAGGGTGACTTAAGTTAGTCAGGATTTCTATTTTCTGTTCTTATATATATACACTCTTGAAAACAGTCGTCAAATCTATATTAAATTTATTTACTCAAACAATCTTTTATCTTTTCCGATCCCTTAATTTCAAATCAATGATTTGATTGGGAAGACAGTATCTAGTTCCGTAAATTAATAGATGGGGAATATTCTATCAACACTCAGCTTGAAATTTCTCTAGCTATCAAATAAGTTTGATTAATCCAAATGGGTGGTGGTACGAAAAGATTATTGTTCACTTTTCTATATTAGGAGAATCAATACCAAAGGCTCGAGTTGTCGAGTATGTAGTGCAGAAAGCATTTACTGTTTGGAAGAACTTGAAACCTTTATGTTATGTTTGGTTCCAAAATACAAAGGAAAGAAAATAAAGAGGAAAAGTGTAAGGAAAGTAAAAATAAAGAAAAATAAAAATTAAATTAAATTTCACATATTAAGTGGCTTGGTGACTCCTCTCATGGACCTCCTCACCACAAGCTTGCCTCTAGTGCTATACAAAATAATAGTGAAGTGAATGGCTGGGAACCAGGAAGAGGCTGAAACAAAGAGTTTAACACTCTCCTGCCTTATATTGTCGTGATTTTGTACATATATGCACAATAGGAAAGAAATTAAGTAATGGAAGATAACAGAAAGATGATCCACTCAATATCATATGTCATCAACACTGATCTTAGCTCAATCTTTAATTTGTCAGATTAACAAACTTATTTGAGACTCATTGATAGAATCATAAAAAAGAAACTCCTTGTAAATTATCACACAAACAATACTGCAAAAATAACAAGAGAGAAAACTGAGGTTAATGAAACATCAAACTTAATCAACGAGGTTCAACTCAATCAATACGCCTCAAAACTGATATAACATTAGAGATTTATCAACGCAATATTGACCTTTCTGTTACCAAATGATCTTATTCTTAAAAATATAAGTTATACATTCTGCTTAAAACCCCTAAATTCTAAGAATGCATTAAGCCTAGAAATCCATTAAACCAACTATTCTATGACATTCACATGATATTCCATCCACAATCTCAATTAATTATCATTTCTCAGTCTCAAATCAATTGCAAGAACATGCCAACAATGATCAATTATTTGCAAGTAATGAAAATCGAATGAAATATTCAATATATAAGAAAACGATTGTCATTGAATTAAAAATCAAACCCTTAAACCATTATTCATGAATTGGCTACATCGTAGCCTTAGAAAAATATCTTAGAACATCCTAAAGAAGAGAGAAAACGAAAACATAGAGAAGAGAAAAAGAAAAATCTAGGTTTTGATGAAGAATTGTCGTCGTTTCCCTCGGATCTCTCGTTGAAGAGACTTCAAGAATCGTCCCCAATCATCCCAAATCGGCCCTAATGGTGGCTTAAATACCAAATCTCACCTCAATTGGACCTCATTAGGGGTAATTAGGTCAAAAAATTTTAAAAAATCCCGTTTTAGGCGCCGCAATGTAGCTATGGGCGCCATGATCTATGCATTTGGCAGCATATTGGGCGCTGCTGCGGCTCCTAGAATGGGCACTACGATGCCACCCTTTCTAGATCCCACTTCAGCTTTTCTGATTTCTTCTCCGAACTTCCCGATGTCATAACTTTCTCGTCCAAACTCTAAATAGAACAATCTTGGATTCATTGGAAAGCTTGAGAAGTCTAGAATCATCCAATATTTCAATATTAGAGCCAATTGAGGTCATCATACAGGCTGAAAATTTGAAAGAGCTGCTGCATGTTGTGACATCTCAATCACTTTTGGTACCTTTTTCATCAAGACTCGTCAACATGTCTTCACCTATCAAAAGAAGCATGAAACATGTTAGAATGCTTCAAAAAGTCTCAAAGAACGAGAAAATCGCAGGCTTAAAACATCATAAAATGAGGTATAAATAACACCTATCAAATACCCGCATGGAACTCCTGACTAAGATCATCCATCAGAATGAAGATGAGGAAGACAACCTGAGCTGGGGCCTGACTCCAGATGGTGCCTTCTCTGTCAACTTGGCCTATCATTTGGCTACTCACCTAGATCCCCAGTGCCAAAACACCCTGTGGAATAAACTATGGAAAATCAAGGTCCTCGAAAAAATTAAAACCTTCATTTGGGCAGTACTACATGGACGTCTCATGACAAACTTAGAGCGGTTCCGACGTTGTCTTACCTCAGATATCAACTGTAAGGCATGCGATGGAGCCCCGGAATTCCACGACCATCTGTTACGACATTGTCGAAAAGTCACACTCATCTGGAAGGTCTTCACTCTTAGATCCAGCCGGAGGAGATCTCAGACCCTCACTTTCAGGGAGTGGATATCTTGGAACTTGATGAGAAAGGAGAATGACAATGAGCTGGGAGATTGGAATAGGCTCTTCGCAATTATCCTGTGGTGAACCTGGAAGTGGAGGAATGAATTGGTGTTTTGCAACTCCTTTCCTTCCATGAACGACAAGATCCAAAGGATCCAAAATTTTCTATATGAGGTTCGGTCGGCTATGCATAACCCCTACCTTACAAAAGGAGGTTTGGGCACCTATTACACTACCTAGGTCAGATGGACTCAGCCACAACTGGGGGAACACACCCTAAATACTGACGGGTGCCTCAAGATGGGCCATGCAGTTGTTGGAGGTGGAGGGGTTCCGAGGAATCCCATGGTCGGTTGGGAGGAAGGGTTCTTTGTGAATCCGGGGTCGTGTTCGGTAGAGGAGACAGAAATCTAGGACCTCATATATGGCCTTAGAATGGCTTGGGATAAAGGTGTTCGAACCCTTGTTGCAAAAATCGACTCCCGGGAGGTCCTCTCTTGGCTCACCGAGGACCTTCGGGGGCTATAATAGACACTCACCCTTGCTTCATGACTGTTGCCAACTCCTCCACAGAGATTGGGAAATGCGCTT
Source organism: Tetrastigma voinierianum (assembly GCA_016808115.1). Taxonomy (NCBI): domain Eukaryota; kingdom Viridiplantae; phylum Streptophyta; class Magnoliopsida; order Vitales; family Vitaceae; genus Tetrastigma; species Tetrastigma voinierianum. The sequence continues at coordinate 840,552 of JAEQBH010002921.1, read as the reverse complement.
GGTTCATATATACAGGGAAGCCAACCAAGTTGTTGATCGTCTTATTAAAATGGCTTTAAGTCTCCCTCGGTGAGCTGGTGCAGTGGAGTGAACTACCGGTGGAGATACGTACCCTCCTCGACCATGATATGCTGGGTCTTAAATAGCCCAGGAAAGTGTTCTGTACCATCTGCTAGTGTTGTTGGGTCTCCCCTACCCTCGTAAAAAATAAAAAATAAAAAATAAAGGTTAAATAATTTAAGAATTTTTAAGTTTTTAAGTAATTTTACTTAGGGAAAAATACTGTTTAAATCCTAAACTTTTCGGACTTTTGCAAATATATCATAAACAAAAAAAGTTTCTATTTAAATATAGCAACTTTCATTTTAATTGATTTTCTAGCCTTGGATAACCCGAACCTAGTTCAGAATCTAGCCTTCATACGTGGCAAAAACAAGCTTACGTGGTAAACAATAAAACAATGTTGTTTTGTCAGTGTGGAAGAAACAAGCCAGGTCATCCAAAACAACGCTGCTGGTTTTGATCCCTAACGGCGCATGTTGGGGGTTTCGATCCTGGTAATGACGTCGTTTCTTCGTTAATAAATGTCATGTCGCTTTCATCATTTGGGGAATTGGGGATTAGGGTCTACTAATCGAGTCTGTGGTCTGGCCAATTCACCCGTAGTTGAAGGCTTTGTAGTGTGTACATCGCTTGTTTGCTCGATTGGCTCAGGTAATCAGTGTTCGATGTGTTGTTCGTCCCCAAATGGGGATTGAATAGGTAATTTAGACATATTCGATGTTATTCATGCAATCTTCTTTCAACAGGTAATTTCGATCTGATTCTATGCTTTAATTGTGGGGAAATTTTGATCTGATTGGGGAGTAGGGTTTTTGTTCTTTCAATCCTCTATTCTTCTTGCAGATGTGATGATTCGATGCTTTAGAAATTTCGGTTGTATTGGGGACTAGGGTTCCTCATTACATGATGAGTTCATTATCACATGGAAACTCAGAGGTGGTAAGCTGTCATGGTTTGGTATTTTGCAATTTTGGGAGTTCCGCTGGACTGAGGACGTCATGGACGAGGAAAAATCCAACAAGACGTTTTTGGAATTGATCTCAACAAGGGGTAAGTCGTAATCATGTTATGGTACATTGGTTTGGTGCATTCATTTTTCTTATGCTAGTTGTCTAGTTGAGAACATATGTATTCTATTTGTATTGATTGTGGTTTCAATCCAAGAAGCTCATTTATTTAATGTTGTTCTAAAGGCAGTCGTGATTAGCATTCCAGTTGTGTTATGCTATGCTATGCTATGAAGCCCAAGTATTTTATTGTGATTGACTGTAGAGGTAAAATACATTAATGCATTTTTTTTTGGTAGGGAAATCGATGTAACTTCTTCATATGGAATGACGATCCATTGAATGAATTTGTAGTGAAGTTGAATGAGGTCTTAAGAGAGGCACCCCATCTAGTACCAGCTTTCAAGAAGGATGGAGACAAACAGGGGCGGACCTAAAGTGTGCTTAAGGGGGACCTAAAATTTTGGAAAAAAATTGCTTTCAATGGGAAATGATTATGTGATCTTGAGGTTGGAAACAAATTACCTAACCGTTGTGCTACAATGCGCCCCCCCACCCCGACTATATTATCTACGTCTGCCATTGGAGACAGATTTAGTTCATCCACATTACTTTATGAGGTGGAGGCAGATTTAAAGGTGCAAGGAAGGAGTGTGCCATCCTTAAATTGAAGTTGCAACAATCTGAAGAAGTAAAAGCATCCTAAAGAGGAAGGCATTGCGTTACCAAGTTGCTTTTCTTTTATGTTTATGAATTATTGTATATCTCTTGAATATACATTGGGATAGAATGTATTTGTGGAATAGGATGTAGCAAATTCAATTGTTGTATGGACAACTCTAATATTAATGTAACAAATTTAGCCTTCAATTTTGAATGCAAATCCAGTTTTATGCTTTTCATCATTAGTATTGTTATTACTTTCTGCTACTGGATTGAGTATAGTACCTTTTAATGAATCATGTGGCAGGTAATACATATTGAAATAAACCTGTTTTAGTGAATTATGGGACATTACTGAATTCCTCAATTTGTTTAAACAAAAACTGGTAGTATAAGTACCCAAATTGTATACAACTGAACATGAATGAAAGCAGTTTTAGTGAATTCAAAAGAAAGTTGATTATTTTGTACCCAAAATTGTCCTGAATTTTATTTTTCACCCAAAAAAATAACAAAAAGCTGATTCTGCATACAAATCAAATTGTATACAACTCACATGCAAATTGTCTTAACAAGAAAGCTGAATTTAACCCAAAACTGTCTAATATTTGTCTTAACATCAACCCAACCCTTTTCATATACTTACACTATTCAACTATACCTATTGTTCACCCAAACCTTTTCATGCACTTACAATAATCAACTATACCAATTGTTCACCATAAACAAAAAACAGTTTTCAGCAACAATGGATGTCTTTACATTTGCCAATTGTTCACCATAAACAAAAAATCAATAAATATGCAGAGTGGAATGTCTTCAACAGTTGGATGTTTGTGGAGGTTGCAAGTCTACAATGACTAATCTTTGGGAGAGAAATGGTTGATTGGCCCTAACATTTTCATAAACAATATCATTGACTTGGGCTGCCCCAACATTTTCATAAACAGCATCATTGACTTGGGCTAATTCAGTTCTCCTTATAGTGTTATTCCTTCTTCTCACTTGATTATTTGGAACTCTTGTTGAAATATTATGTTTTGGTCTTTCTCTCTTCCCCTAATCCAATGAGTAAGACATTGAATTAAAATCTAAATATGCTATTTTATTATAAAATGGCATGTCAATTAAATGAATATGAAGTTGTTAACTTACTAGAACTTTAACTGGCTTTACAAAGTTCGTTTTATTTTTCTCCTTGCAAGTTTGGATGTTGTGTCCAACTCCTTTACATAACTGGCATGTCATTTGGACACCAAACCATCTCAACTTTGTTGTTTGTGTTTCTAGGATGTTGACAACCTCATTTGCCTTTCTCATTCTCAATTTTTTTGGCCTTTTTGGTTGCACTCTAAATGGTGGAGGCAACACTTGTGCACGTGAAGCCCTCAGCCACATATCTGCCTTGACGGTGCAATCCAAACTCTCCGACGTGGCGGTGATAAAGTTTTTCACACTAAAAAACTTATCAAGATAATCAGCTAGATCCCTCTTTAAATAATGAATTGTTGCACAACCTTGCACACAAGGAATACCTATAAAAAAAATTAGAAGCAAGTTAAACAACTACATTCATACATAATGGCAAGTAATGCAAAAATGCAAACACAAGTAATAACTATCAAAATTTTTCAAGTAATGCACCAACAACATTCAAACAACTACACAAGCAAGTTAACCCTTATGAAAACATAATGGAATGACAATTCAAACAGTATACCTGTGAAAGTCCACCACCTACAACTACATTCAATTGCCCTCAACTCCACATTGAACTATTCACTGAACATGGCCACTTGAAATATCTCCCCCACTTTGACAATACGATGCCTTGTATTGTTTCTTATACCTTCCAACTTCTTCCTTATTCTAAGACAGATCGTATATATCTTTGACCATTTTCATGATTCAAACTTGTTTCTCCATCATCTCCACAAATTTTCCTATGGTTCTTGTTATTAATAATCAATGGCTTCTCATTTCCTTTCATAATGCAAGTGTTAAATGTCTCACAAATGTTATCGTTTTATCATATCAAACTGTACCTCTCAAGTTTGTATATATAGGCTCTATTGAAAGATTTGGGGCCTCTGTTCATTAAGTCTTGATAGGCTTCATTAGATTCTAGTTTGATTGCTTCAAGCTTCCCATTCAATTGATTCTCATTTGGACACTTAACCATATCCCAAAACAAAGACTTGAACTTCTCCCCCTTAAAGCCTTTCTTTTTCCAATTAGCCCATATATGTGTAACATAATTTATGTGCTCAGCATTAGGGGCCAAGTCCTTTATAGCATTCATCAATCCCTAACAAAAAAAAAAAACATGAGAAATTAGTATACCATTGGTGATTAACCCTCATTACATGATAAAGTTATAATACAATAGAATAGAATAAGTGCATACTTTTTGTTAGTCTGAGATGAAGGACCAACCAAATCCATTTGAAATGGACATATCTTGAAATATAGTATCTCCAAAAACCATGTCCAAGATCTTTGGTTTATACCCTCGACCACTACCTAAGCAATAGGAAACATCCTATTGTCATTGTCTTTCCCAATTGCAGCAAGTAATGCACCACCAGTGACTGGTTTAAAAAATGTTCCATCTAATCCAATGATTTGCCTACAACATTGTCTAAAACCATTCCTCAACATGTTGTAACCCACATACACTCTCTTGAAATTGACTAGTTTGTAGTTTCATCTAAATCAGCTTGGAGTATGAAAGATCCATTGGGATCAATCATCATTTTCTCCTTCAAATATCTACTCACCTTGCCAGAATGCTCCTCAAGTGTGCCTTTAATCATTTTTTGAGCTAGTTGCCTAGCCTTGTAATATTGCCAATTATGAACAATTACTCCATATTTGTCCATTATATTAGCTTCCATTTATTTCACTAGCAAGAATGGATTCCTCTTAAACTTATCCATGAATTCAGTGACCATAAATTCAACAATAACCTATCTATTATGTTGCACCCTATAGCAAGTGTTTTCATCCCTCAGCATACTCCCATACAATCTCCAGTTACAACCCTCATAACATTTAGCATCTAATTGTTTACTATTGCTCTTAATCCAGTGTAAGTTGTATCCATGTATTATTGCCCACTTTCTAACAAAGCCTTTACACTTAGCAACATTCTTAAATCTTTGCATCACCTTGAACTTAAAGGTGGCATGATCAACTCTAGGGTCATACACATATGGCCTTGTCTTTTGCTTTCTCTCTTTATCAAACAACTGATATTCTTTAGTACTTGATGGCGTCAATACTGCATTATCATCGATGTCATCGTATTGACGAACTGGCCTATTACTATCACTGCTAAATGCATTATCCTCGTAAGTACTTAAGGATGCTTGGCAGCTACATTCATAATGCTCCTTCTCATGTAATGATCCTGCTTTTCATTGCAATATATCCTCATTTTACTCATCATAAACTCCATCAACACTACTATATTTAGCTTCCATCTTTGCACTTTCACTTTCATCCTCACTTTCTACCACCTTATGAATATTGTCATTGCCTTTATCTTTAATACATTCAAAATAAACTTCAATTCTACCTTCCCTCGCCCATTTTAGCATCTCCTAACATCCATTGTCTTCATTAAAAAAATGTAATGCCTTGACTAAAACCCATCCCTAGCTTCAAATATGCTATCCTCTTGATTCCAGCATAAATATACTTTATATTCTTTTCTAGCTCAAAGTACGAAAATGTCTCCAAGCATAGTGGAAGTTTATTGTAAAGGCATCCATTCAACCCAACCTGTAACACCAAACAATAACAAAACACTTACCGGATTTCAAAATCAACTTTCCAAACAAACATCCCCTAACACAAAAAAAAAAAGCATATTTAAGAGCATGACACTGATAATATAATACAAACAAACATCTCCCAAAACATCATTACTAGATTTTACATACAAATTTGGGAAACAAGTAATCATTCCAATTATTTCGAAAACATATAACATTTCGGAACCATTTATGTACCATTTCGATACAATTTCGGAAACAATTCGGTGTAAATTGGATATCAATCCCTATATTTTGGACATAATGCAACACTTCTTAAGCCAAAAAAAAAAAAACAAAAGAACAAGATTGCATAACACAATACTGACAACGTGTTCATTTTACAAAAACAATCGTAACAAAAACTACCAAAAACCCTAACTTTCCGGATTATCAGGCAACACTCAAAAAAAAAAAAAAACTAGTCATCAGAGGAACTCACCTGAATGTAGTCATCCTACTACGAAGTTTTTGCCAATTGATGCACCTGAAAATCACAATACACCGTATAGTATTTATTTTCAAAATGAAACCAAAGTTCTGTGGATTTTTCAAAATGAAATGGTAAAATTCTAGGTTTTTTTTTTCCCAAGAAGATCTAATAGTCTTTCATCTCTGGCCGGATCAAAGCCCCCAAGACGATGTCATTTTGGTTGACCTAGCTTGGTTCTTCCACGTTGACAAAATGACGTCGTTTTTTCGTTTGCCACGTTGTCTTGTTTTTTATTATGTATGGCTGCTAGGTTCGGATTATTCAAAATCACTCAAAATAAACATATATTTAATTAGCAAATTTTTTTGTTCTGGGTATATTTGTAAAAGTTCAAAAAGTTCAGGATTTAAACAGTACTTTTCTCTTTTATTTATGTTTAGATTTTCTTAAAAAAAAAATTTAGTTGATAACCAATTAAACAAGAAAAAATCATTAAATTTTTTTTTCTTTGTTTAGTACCAAACATGACCATAGGAATCATAGGAATAAGGTACACGAGCATGGAAGACAAAGAATTTGAGTGTTTAGTGATGAGCACTAAACCCATTGATGTAATTAGATTCTGTATTGACTGTCATGGATAAGGTGGTTTAAATCTGTCATCTTCTTCAACCCCCATGTGCACCATAAATGAGAGGTGCTTTTCCAGATTCTGGTACAATAATTCAAGATTTTCCTTTATGAAAAGAAAATATTATGATAAGTATGTGGGCATTATTGTAATAAAATGGTGGTGTAGCTTATCATAATTTTATACTTCATAGTCTCTATCATACATATGTACGGTTTTAAATTTATTTAATCAAGGCAATATCAAGAAGTGCCTTTCCACCATGCTCTAATGGGGTCTAAGAATATATTTAGTATTATTAGAGTTGGTAGATATCTCGATTCCTATTGGTCAAAAGTGCAGCCTTAGGCTACGATTATGACCAGGCCACTTCAAGCTCAAGGAATTTCTTCCACCAATTCTTTTATTTTTAGGGATTTCCCCATATATTCATATTATAGCCGTCTCGATCCCAAGATTGTTAATGCCCCGTTTAGTTCACGAAAATTTTTAATTCTATCCAAAATTCAGAATATGAAAATTTTCAATGTATTATATCTTGCCATTTTCAAAAATACGTCGGGATTAATTGGGTTGAAAATAAAAATAAGAAAACTGCTTTCTAAAACCATTTTCTTTGAAATCGTTTAATGAAAACTAAATGAAAATGCTGCTTAAATGTATATATTATTCACAATCCTAAAGGCTGAGTCACTTAAGAAAATTGAAGTGGAAGACGAAAGGGGAAGAAAAAAAAATAAACACAATCTCGTGTTTTCGCTTTATCCCAATCACCAAATCCCGTGTTTTCGATGACCAAAATAAGGAAAAAACACTACGCACGCTTGACCATATATAAATGTTAAAAATAGCGAATTCATTTTCTGCTTTTAAAATTATGGTTATCCGATTCCTCTTAACTAAACGCTGCTTTCCTTGCTTTCTAAAAGTTTCACTGGTAGTAAAATGTAAATTTTTCTACCTATTTCAAATACATTTCTTAAATCACAATATAATAATTTGAATGACTATTCTAACCTTCTGATTTGGGTTGTAAATAAGTTTTTTTCTAATACCATAATAAGAAACAAACATGGGAAAACATCTTTCAATGTTTTCAAAGAAGATGATTGGATTTTGATGTGTTAGGATAAAATGTTTTTATTAAGGAAAATAAATAGTAATTTAGTCACAATAGTGTTATATCACTCATAGCTGATAGTTTATTATAAATTGTTATTTGCTAAAATGACTAAATAGAAATAACTAATTAAAAATTAATTTACCTATATAGACTTGATTGAAGGTGAACAGTTGTTTACATAAATAGGAAGAGAAAGATAAACAAAGGAATTTTGACATTTTAATAAAAATGGATCAAAATCAACTATGATACGTAGTTTGTTCCTATTAAGAACTGTTTAGCCCTAATCAATTATCAATAATTGAATATGAGTTTTTATCAAATAACTTATAAAAGCTTTTCTCTAATCAGTTCAATCAAACACCCCTAAATATGCATGATAACATAATTTACTTATATCAATTAAGTAAATTATGATATAAGTAGCATAATTTACTTAATTATGGTATAATTATGATCTATTTTCATTTGTATAATTACCATGTGGGAGATTCCATAACTCTCATCTTACAGCTTTGCTCAAATTTTCTCAAATGACTGGCCCACAAAATAAGAGAATAATCTTTGTCCAGCCAGCTGCCCACCAATCAAACGACACTTCCACCCTAAGAATCATCCTTCCTTTAGGTACAAGTCATAGTAAGTAACAACATTCGTTCACCTTTCTACCATGTGTAAGAAAAATTAAATTAAAGTCACAGATTTGTAGCCAAAAAAACAAATTAGGGGCTTATTTGGTTCTACTGAAAAAACACAGGAAAGCGTTTTTTGAAAACTGTTCTTGTTCTCCAATTTTAGTGTTTTTTTTTCTAGAAAAAAAATTATGAACCAAACATTTTCTCTTGTTTTCTTTTGTTCTTTTTGTTTTGAGAACATAAAATCATTTTCAAAAACTATCACCAAACAAACCTAGGTTTCACCTAAACTATATAATATACATCATTTCAAAATGCAGTTGCCGTCATTGTCACATAACAACCCAACAAAATACAAATGCCAAATCATCACCTTTGTTGGCTTACCCATACCATATCCCTGCCCTGTTAAGCATAACTTGTTTTTTATAAAATAAACTAAATTCAACTTTATATCCCTCATACACATGAATCATGCTCACATTAACACTATAAGACACATACATTTGATCATACTTTTTTTTTTTTTGTCTTCATATAAGCATTATATGTGTATGTGATGATAACTTGAAAATTTTTATATGTCAAATATCATATTTTATGTGAGTGTTATGATTCTTTCAATTTTTTTTTAAATTATTGAGAAATTAAATACAGTATCGGAGCGTGACTTGAAAGAAGATCATGGATTCGAGTCAATTCTATTTGTTCCTCATTTGTATACTTAAAGTCTATAAAGGACTTCGTTTAAGAACAATTAAAAGTAATCAAAATAAAATTAGTATATTTGGATTTTTTTTCACACTTTGAATAAAAAAATCACTTTTGAGAACAAATATTTAAGGGCATGTTTTCTTCATGATTTTGAAAAATGTTCTTGAGAGCAGTTTTGAAAACTCCGAGAACATCATTTTGGTTTTATCTGAAAACGCTTCTTGTTTTTTGAATTTTGTATTTTTTTTTTTTATGTTTTCTGCATTATTTAGAACACAAAAACTGTGGAAATCAAAATACGCTTTTTCTTGTTTTCTTATTTTCTGCTTTTGCAATGCTTTCATAAGTCGTAAAAAACATGCCTATTCTTTTGTTGATACTTACCTAAACCAAACATAAAGTAAAGGTAAAGGTGGTGGAGATAGCATAGTACATAGCATCTTGCAAATGACATAGTGGAATTATTTTGAAAAAAAAAAAAGAGGAGTGAAATTTGGGTTATAATTAAGGAAAGAGAAGAGTGGGAAGTGATGATACAGTAATGAAAAATTAGAATGAAGGTCCCAATCAAGAAACCAGAGAGTAATGATAATGACACTATATAGTACTAGTTTGGTATCTTATCTTGCAAACAACTTTTGGTTGGAAAATAGAGTGGGGGATGGAAGAGTAAAAAGCAAAGGGAGAAGAAGCATAAAAAAAGGGAAAGGAGAGGAAATGCAGACCATCATAACCATCATTGCCCTAAGCCCACACCACCACACTTAGAATTCCAAACAATTCCCTCTTTCACCTCCTTTTCCCACTCACTCCTTCCCCCTTTTCCCTTCTTTCTTGCTTCATTCCATCACCTTCCCACACTCTGTCTGTCCCCTCCCCAAACACCTCCCTGTCAAGCTCTATCTGGTTTGCTTTAATACATATGTTTAAAACCTCCCTTCCAACCATACCATGCTTCATTTATATAAATTGTTGCTCCTTCCGTTTTTCTTTCTTAACTGATTGTAACCGCACGCCGTTGCCAAAAGCAGCCAGCTGTTAAAACAAAGGCAAAGCTGAATGAGAGAAGGTATGGTGTGTTGATGGTCACATGGCTTTTTCTTTCTTCTGGCCGGGTCTTCTCATCTGCTCAGGTATTTGCTTTCTCTTGGTTGGAGTTATTATCAGTTAGATATTAATCTCTTCATTCTCAATGGAATTTCCCCTTTCATTTTTCTTTCTTTTAGTGCTTTTATTTGCATTTGGGTAGATTAACATTTCAATTCTTATGGCCTTCTCGTTTGAATTTGAATGTTTTTGCTGCTTTGCTAGTTGGTGGCGTTTGAATTTGAATGCTTTTCCTTTCTACTACTGTTCTTCTTTGTTTCTAAATCATTGTGTTTTTTGTTTGTTCAAATGGTCCAAAATTCTAGTTTCAAAATCGAAATTTTGCAATAATGGTTCTTTTTCAATTTCAAAAATTCCCACAAATATCCCTTACTTTATTTGCGTAACTGCCTGCAAAATTCAACTGTTTTTCATGAGTGCAGACCATGTGATTGTAATTTGAACGCACTGACTGACCATTTCTAAAGTATTTGTGCCACAATGCAAAAAGAAAATGCCTTCCATTGCTTCACGATCTCCCTTCTTAATTTCATCTAGGAGAGTTTCTATTTTTCCCACAGTCAAAGGTCTCATGATTTCTGAAAAACCCAATTCAGACTTAGCCTATTTTTCCACCGTATGATTGAAACATGATGAATATAAAAGAAAGCTTACTTTGATTTTGATTTAAAAGTTCAGGTTCTAGAGCTGCAGGGGGGCAAAAAAAAGAAGGCCATCATCATGACACTGAAAAACTACTGCACTCGTCTACTTCAATTTCCGTCACCCAAATGGACATCACCACACCAATAACAACCGTCCCAACTGTGAACCCCACCACACCCTCTTCCACAACTTCTGCTGCAAATCCAGTCTCAACCCCTGTCTTAAATCCAGCCTCAACCGCCACCCCGACATCTTCAGCCTCCAGCTGGTGTGTTGCTAGCCAAACTGCATCACAAACTGCACTGCAGGTTGCTTTAGACTATGCTTGTGGCTATGGTGGCGCTGACTGCTCCGCCATCCAGCGTGCAGGCAGTTGTTACAATCCCGACACCCTGCATGACCATGCTTCTTATGCATTCAATAACTATTACCAGAAGAACCCAGTTCCAACTAGTTGTAATTTTGGAGGAACTGCTGTTGTCACCAGCACTGACCCCAGTAAGCATAAAAGCATGCCTTCAAGCAGATTCCATCAGCATTGAATTTCTTGAATTCTAACTTCAGTTTGTTTATTAATTTCCCTAATCTTCTTCTTCTTTTTTTTTTTTTTTCAGGTTCTGGGACTTGCCAGTACCCTTCAACTAGGTGAGCATTTTTCCACTTGTTACCCCCAGCTTTCAATTTTTCTTGCCTTTGCTTATTATTAGTAGATTAAGACTGATTAGTACATATATGGAATTGCAGCACGAGTTCATCGGTTTTAAACACGACAAATTCAAATGGGGCAACAGTCTTTGGCTCACAGCCTGCGAGCTCCTCTGGCTCAGTAGTTGCCATGCCTGGCAGGCTCCAGCAGTTTTTGGCCTTAGCATGTATCAGGCTGTTGTTGCTGCCCAGAGATCAGTACTAAATGAGGAGGAATAAAGGGAAGGTACTCCTAATCTCCACAATTCAGAGGCAATTCACTCAATTGCCCTCAATTCAGGTTTTTTTTTCTACAGCCAACAAGTACATACAAAAAGGGGAAATGCTGATTGACTAGGAAACATAAACAGGGGATCAATGTCTGGGTTTCAAATGAGTTTTTTTTTTTTTTTTTTTAATACTCAGATTTGTAAATGAAGCCAAAGCAATGGATAGACATCTTGTAGAGGGAATGAGGGGGGTGAACGGCAGATGCGGTTTTCTTAATTGCTGGCAGTACTTATTTGTAGAGATAGGCAACAATCATTTTTTGGAACAAGTTTTGCTTGGACTTTGTGTTTTTATTAATGCTTAAATAAGAATTTTGGTTGGGAAATTGGTTGTTTTTATATTCTTCAAAGACAGTTCTTTATTCCAAAAGTGCTAAATACAAGAGAATTAGAACTTAAAAGGTTTCATTATTGTCTAGTCGATCTATACAAAGATGGTAAATCCCAACAAGAACATTGTCGATAAAAAGACTTGCCAGAGCCTTGGAACAAATTTACATTTAATTGATTTAAAATAAATTACAAATGAACGGTACTCACTTTACACTGTGTGATAAATTAAATAATCCAAACAGTTATGAGAGAGAGAGGTGAGCAAAAAAGGTGGTAAGCCAATAGATAAGAAGCTGTCCTAAGGTAAAGAAATCGTCTTTATCAACAGCGTTCTAGTTCTATCTGGAAAAATAATTCAGTCTCCAGTTTGACGAGGAAATGTCTCTTCGGTCCGGTAGTAATAACTATTTATTTGATAGAGGAATAAAAATATTATAAGCAATGTATGATATGAAGTTATACATTAATAATATTATTAGTATTACAAAATTGATTAATTTTATCTAATTATTGAAAAATATCAAAATGTTCTTTTTGAGATATATTAAATGCTTATGTTATAAGATTATGATATATTTATATTTTAGGGTGATTCGATTAAAAAACTTTTTAAAAACACAATTTTGGAAATTTGACACTTTATTAATTTTTCGCCTTCTTTTAATAAAAATGCATTTTTTGTTTTCTTGTAATAGTCTGTCTTTCTAAATACACAAATGAGAATGATATTTTTTTTTTTTTTCTAAATTTGTTATTTTTTTGAAATATAAAGATTGGGATCTTCATCGATGAATATGATTATTTGATGTATTTTAACCAATTGTTTTTATATTTCTCATTATGTTGTTCTTCCGGAAGAAATAAAAGAATTGAAGCAGATCCAAAGAAGGAAAAAGCAGATACAATTCTAAATTAAAGTGAGGGACTGAAAAATTAAATATGAATTGGGCATTTTGAACTAACCAATTAACTCCAAACAGATGATTGTAGCGCATTAAATCGGCACAGCAGAGAGAATTTAAAGTGAGGGAATCGAAAAAATTCGTTGATTTACATAAAGTTTTTATTTAAAACCAACCAAATTTTGAATTTTAGTTATCTAATCAGATAAGAATTTACAAGAAAGATCTCCAACAAAGAACTGAAAAATCAAGAGCCAAAAGATATTGCCTCCCAAGCTCAATTTTTTTGGCATTTAACTGTTTTTATTAAGATTCCTGAAGATCTAAAGCTTTATCTATCCCAAATTCATTCATAATTTTATCATTTTTCTCTTCATTACTACTACATCACACCTCTTCATTCATTTATATCAATTCATACACTATATATAAATTTTGTCATTGGCGTTAAAATAAAATTTTCATCGTTCAACATTTTGAGATCGTTAATGGATAATTTCCAAGAATATCAGTCAACATTGTGCTAAACTATTCACCAAAGAATACTTCTCGCTCCCACATCATCTAACGCTTCGTTCGGTTTTTTCAATTTGTTATCTATATTTAATTTTTCACCACTACCTTAGAGCATTTCCATATGATCGCTTTAACTTGTTTTTGAATACAATTTGCTTTATTCATTTGATTGTAGTTTACTAAGGGACTGTTTGTTTTTTTTTTAACTTGTTTCCGAATACGATTTGCTTTATTCATTTGATTGTAGTTTACTAACGGATAGAATCAGACTACTGTCATTCACTGGATAATGACATTTTTGAATTTTTTTAAAAGAAAAATGAATATTTTGCTTTTCGAAAAAAAGAGGCATACTTCAGAAAATATTTCCATTCACAACTATCATCGAAGAGCCCTGAGCTCCAACCCTTATCCTTTCAAAGAAGCCTGTCCTTGAATTCAAATCTTGATTATTTTCGTGGAACTTTCTCGATAATAAATGAAAAAGAAAAAGAAAAGGAGAAAATTTTACACAAACGGACCTCGAGCTCACGTATCAGTAGTTTGTTGCGGGCGCTGCAAATGATCTCGCCACTTTGGTAGTGAGCAGTGAAAACAAAAAATGAACTTATTTCATGTATTTAATTTGTACTGAACCCAAACTTTTGAGATAAAATTGTCAATTTCTAATTTAAAGGCTGCTGAAAAATGTTGTAATACAATCTTAAAGCCCTGACAGATAACTGGAAATATATAGTTACTTGATGAATTTAATAAATATGTCAGCCACTTGTTCTTATATGTGTAAACATAAGACACCACAATATTTTGATTTAGCACCTGCTCATGGGTATATATATATATAGAGAGAGAGAGAGAGAGAGAGAGAGAGATACATATATACTGCAAACTTTTGTCAGAGAACCAAACAATTCAGGCTAGTAGCTCGTGGAAGAACGCATAACTGACAAAGAGAACAAAAAAGTTCTAAGAAAGAGGGAAGCCACAGAAGTTAGCTACTTCAGCTGATAATTGGTTATACACACATCTTGACTTTTTTAGTAGATGATCTTGCAAAGATGGGCTTCTTTGCAGCTTCCAAGTCAGAAGATTAGCAATTAAACACCATATGAGCAGCCTTATTTATTGGCTTCATTTTCAAAATGGCATCTCAGCATATGTCCGTATTAATGGGATTCTTTCACTGTTCCGGTAGTGTCTTTGCAGTCAATGTCACCTCATAACTTCACACCCTCTAATTCAAGGATTCAGCAAGACCTCATATTGTGGACCCTTCATAACTAATTGCTAAATCTCAGGCCACTGATGTTTAAGCCAGATAGAATCATTTTAACATTGTTCCCACTTAGTTAACCTAGGAACATCTTGGCCAATTTAGTCACCTTGTTTCAATTAATAAGTGTATGTTTTAAGTATTATTAATCCACCACACTTAGCATGATCTGAAGATATCTCATGATCCTGAATGCACACACCATCCTTGTTGTATTCCAGGCATATCTTAAAGCAAAAAAGAGAGAGTAAACATGTCAAAAAAGATAGAATCCTTCAGGTTTCACACACCCCACATCAAGAAGCTTATTGTGATGATCACATCGGGGTCTTCACACTAGAATCCAAGATCACTCCAACCAGGCCATAACAAAAATTATAATACCCTGGGTCTGTAAATGGGAGAACCTCTCTCTGAGACACCCACATTTTTAATACCTCAAAGCCTGTACCTTGTCTATGTCACGCCCTTCATCGACCCGCTTGCTGGTGATAAACTCACCATTCCAGGATTTCCCAAGTCCAAAAAACTGTATCTTAATATCGATGAGAGTTAGTTGAAGGTTTAGCCAAGAGGCCAAAACAAAGAGGCACGACAAACCCATATGACATATGATGGCTCCAATTGATGAAGGCCCATTTGTGGCTCAATATGAGAAACTGAGAAAGCCCAAAACAACCTCAAGAGGAGAACATTTTGAGAGGCTAAGAATAAAAGAACAAACCCTAGAAGGTTTCTTGCAAACATAGAAGATTTTTAAAGGAAAAGAGGAAAACTAAGAGAAGTTCTTGAACATTTGAAGGTCAAGAGAAGGTAGACTATGATTCAATATGTTTGTTAAACCCTCATGTTTTTGAATCCATGTCGAATCCCCTGGTCAAGGGCTGATATATCTCTGTAATGAAGAGCCAAATAATACCCAGCTTTTCATCAAGGATTTGATAAAGGATTACAGTGCATTTGGAAGCGGTTACTATGGAAACATGCTATAATAATTGATCTTGATTATAATAATCTTTAACACTGAGGGAACTGAGCCAGACTTTTCACTATGGGCCTTATGACAGTGGGAATAAATCTGTACTTAGAATAGTTATTTGCATATTAATATGATTTTAATATGAGTCAATTTAACCTAATCAAAGAGATTTATAAACAGTTGTTATACTAAAAATGGATTTATTAGGGTAATACATCATCAATATTATGCGAGGTTGTAAGGACGTAACTACATCAAATTCCTGCATAGTCCGTTAGTTTTCGCTTCAAAAGGACGTGAATCGTGACCTCAACAAACGCCAAGGAAAGATTGTCTGAGTGGTCAACTTATTACCAGCTAATGAATCAGAATGGGGTTAGTGAGAAATTGAGGGAGGATACATGTTTAGAACCCATTATCTTTCTTAGTGACAATACAAGCCGGCCTTCAGCTACACCCGAGCCATTGGATAAATCACAGCTGATCTAAGATCATAACTAATCCCAGACTTTGTGATTTTATAAAAGTTTCTGATTTGACCATACTGAGTATTTAATAATGACTATCCTGACGACTTTAATTTTTATTTTTATCATTTTAATCCAACAATTGAAATGTGAGCCAAACAATACAGTTCAATTAGTTTATGTACTTGTTAATCAAGCACTACGCCCAGATCTCATGGATTTGATATCCGGGATCTTCGAAAATCAACAGATATTATTTCGTTGGCTCGGGAAAACATGTATGTTAGGTTGCAATCGGTATCTGGCCACCTTGGTGTTCTAAACAAATGTGATATCGCTGTAATTTTGGTATGGAGTGTTGCAAACATTGTGCTGAACCGCATTTAACATATTTATACCTTATTTGACCGATATTAGTTTCGGTATAAGTTTCACATACTTCATGCAGCTTTAACCATCTGCTTACTTCCCATTCTGGCAACTGATCCAACTGAGGGCATTGACAAAGAAGAAGAGATTTAGATGTTCTTCTTTGGTTCATTAAAGATTAGTTATTAGTTTAGGCCAATTTCAGCATGTGAAAGCAAATGAAGGACCTTTTCACATTACCACAGCAGCTGACTTTTCTTGAAGACAAAAATTGGATATTCACGATATAGACTTTATTTATTGCCATAATATGAACTGAAAGAAGATTTTTATTTTGGCCCAACCATCATTTCCTAGATAATTATATAAAAGTAAAATAATATCTTTATAATTAGCAAGTAGAGAGATTTGCCCTTGGATGTAAGAGATTAAGTCTAGGTTTCTAACCCCAGGCACAACTTCTTTAGGAAGGGGGAAGATCAAGAGAGTGAGATTTTCTTATGTTTTTCTTCACCTTATTGTACTTCTTCTCAATATGAACTACACTTCATTTTCTGTGGTTTGACAGTCATTATGATTTATGTATTTGAACACCGTTGCCTTCTACCTGATTAATGAAGCACATTTCTATTAATTGTTCTATTTTAATCTTCATGCTTTGATCATAATTTCCATATGTCTCAGGTTCAACCCATCCGAAGTGAAAGTTGGAATCATCCATAGGTAGAACATCACATTCAATTACTGATGCAAGAAATTCCTCATGGGCTTTTAGTGGTAATTAGGATTTCCCTGCTTACTATGCTCAAGGTTTTGGTTGAGTGATAAAACATCTAAGTTCTATGGTAATGTAGTTATCATAGAGATTCACAGATGCAATAGCGATCACTATTGATAGTTATTTATGATTAATAAAGAATCAACCTGGCTTCATCTTCATCACTATCTTGCTTGTTAGTTTAGGATTTCAGTTATTAGTTGTTTTCCTTTTCATTTTCATGTTGAATCCATCATCTAAATAAAACTAGGATTATTCTAATTTCATTAGTTAGTACCCTTTTCCTTGTGGGATCGGCACTCTTACTTTTGATACACTATATTACTTGATACGACGCATGCACTTGCGCACATAGACCTACTCTATTTTATTTAACAAGCATCACGCCTTCTATCAAGTTTTTGGCTTTGTTGCTAGGGATTAGGTGTTTTTACTAATATTGATACCAAGTAGTTCTTCATTACTTTTGTTTTTCTTGTTTTGTTTTCGTTTGTTCATATCTTTTTTTTTTTTATCTTTGTTTCTTTCATTTCTGAAATCTTTGTATTTGTTTTTTAGATTGGGGTTTACAATGGATCCTTTTTATGGAGTTCAATAATTTAATTAATCCTTCTATCAAATAAACTGGTATATCGAGGTAAACACAATGAGCATCATCAAAGAGTGACATCAAGTGAGGAAAACCCATATATACGAGAACCAAGTTCAAGATAGAGGCATCCTGTTATTAAACAATTATAACTGGTTCACATATTTCTCGTAGGCTTCTCGGATAGCCATGATACTCTCCAGACCTCCCACAAGTCTAATGATCAAGCTTAGAAGAAACCATAGGTGAATTGGCTAGGACAAGGGTTGAAATGGAAGATTCTAGAGTTCAAAGGGCCAAATCAAGTCTAGAGGAGACTATGTTGAATTGAGAGGATCTCAAGCTGATTCTCCCATGGTTTAAGCTGACAATGAAATTTCAACGGCCGACATGGATTACTCTGGTGCCGTCGTCGAAGCTCATGTCTGGAAATGAGATGAGTCAACCTCCATAAGAGGAAATGTCTAGCTTAGAGGCATCCATGACTGAACTAAGAAGAGTTCAAGCTGAATCAGCAACATCTCAAGCATAATTCATGGAGGACGTGCACACACCATCAAAAGAGGAGTCAATTTTTAAAACCAGAATGGATGAACTAGCCATCACAATGCATCGAATCACAGCGTCGAATGCCGAATAGGGTGTTTGAATATATGGCGACTGCAAATCATTTCACAATGCAGAATTCAACTGAAGATAGAACAACATTTACATGTGAAGAAAATGAGTATAGGAGAACTAGTGGCTCAACACATGAATGAGGAAAGAAAAAGGGCTTAAAAGTCCTCTAACAAACAACAAAGGAGATTGCCTACAATTCTTGAGGAGAGTCTGAAAGAAGAAATGGAAAATTCTGAGGATTTCATTTTAAATAATGGTGGAGAGCTTGAGAAGCTTCAAAGAGTAGAGGATGATGCACATAAATTAAAAGAGTTAGTCGCTAAAGAAGATGAGTCAACTTCTCCGGATCCAAATGAGAAGAAAGAAGAAGTTGTAGAGCTCTTCCTGAGATGACCGTTGAATGTGGAGGTTGATTGGGTAGCTGCACCACCATAAGCAATAGCTGTGCCTCATAACTGGTTTTCAATTCTGAAAAGAGACATGATCCATCGAGGAGTGTTTGGTCTTTGGTGGGAATCGGCACCCCGACATTAAAGTTGTTCACTATCTAAGCAAATGTAAAACGGTTTAGTAAAGATTTTCAAATCAGCAAATAAAACAAAACAAAGGAAAAACCTGGAATGAGATTAGTGTCTCTTCACCACTAGAAAATGGGTGGTAGATTTCGAAGAAAACACTCATGATAAGGTACTATGTCATCATTCAATCTGATGGCCGCAATTTATATTCATTGTCGAAGTTAAGTTTAAAGTATACTTGTGCGTTATTCGGTGGACAAATGGCGAAAGTTTCGCCTCGTGGATCCCCTCACTTCACACACCCACCCTATCACCCGCTGTGAACCATCCGGTCATTACATGGTACTTCCTTTTCTGTATGTAAATCCTTCTCATGTCCTATTATCACCGCTTAAGTTCATGCAATAGAACTATCTGAACTATGCAAGAATTGGTCACCGCTAAGTCCATGCAATCCACACATAATGTCAAATTGATGTTTTACCCTAATAAAATCCATTTAGTACTAAGCATTTCTAATTTCCTAAACGTATTTAATTAGGTTAAATTGATTACCACAATTGAATCATGATAGAATGAAATGGTCAAGGCCTCGGGTTAAATTCCAACTGTCACCATAGAAACTGATGAGTATCTTAAATACTCATTTTATCCCTATGCTTTAGTTATTTTTTCTAGTGTTTTTTATGTTAAATAAGTGCCCTAATGCTCTAAAAGTTCATACTTATGATCAGGTCATCCATTTTATGAACAGCAAATTAGAAAACTACTACAGAAGCAGCTACTGTATTTTGACGTTGACATCACATGAACTCCAATTAAAGTACATTTATATAAAAGGGAATTTTAAACTTCAAGAGCTTTCCAGGGATACCAAGAACACAAAAATTGAGTTCAACAAAGAAGAAAAGTTCCCAAAACTCAGTTGAAATAGTAAACATTGCAGCACCTTCAGTAGAGAGGTTACCAGGCTGATCGTTGGGGACATCATATGAGCCTATTTGCATCAATTCATATATATGGATAGAGATTCTACACTCTCCAAGAGCTCCAACTGGCACCAAGAACACCTAAATCGATTCCATAATAGCCAAAAAGTTGCCCACCATAATGGCTGGAGCAAAAATAGAGACTGCAATCTGATGCTGCCAACTAACGACGTCGTTAATGTTTAGCCTTGATTCTGATTTATTTTCAGCCCACTTTTGAGCCCATAATGGAGGATTTAAAGCTCAAACCACAGACTCCTGTGAGGGAGGACGATGGAACGGTTTTTTTTGATCGCTATGTGAGAAGCCCTTTGGGTGGAACACCAGGCAAAGGCATCCTGAAGGTGAAAGCCTGAATAAATAGTTAGGAAGATTGAAGAAGAGGAGATGGGCTTCACCCAAAACTGCTTATTTCATCCTCCTTTCTTCTTTGATGCCATTTTCTCCAATACAGAGATATCTTAGAGCTGCCCTGGCTTCACCTCAAACCTAACTCACTGCACTTATCAGTTTAATTTCACTTTATTTTATTATAGCATGACTTTTACCACTGCTTTATTTCCACACCACCACATGTTAGGTTTGGCCAACTTTGCATGCCATTGCTAGAGTCTGAGACCATATTACTGACCCCAGGGACATGACAGCCAAATAACATTAACGGTGGGTAGAGATCCTGTTCCAACCTGTGGCATTAGGGAGTTTATACATTTAAGATTTGAGTTCAGGGCCTAAGGTGTAGATGTAATGAACCAACTGGCAGATAGGCGACATATCTCAGAGAGAGAATATTCTCAGGTGATCAACTGCTAATAATCACATGAAAATATTAAACAAATAACTTATTTAGGTTAAAATTCATCATGACAGTAAAACTTCAGTTTTTATAATTAATTGATTACAAACAATAGAAGATTTATTTTCTTTTATTGATCGAATTCATTTATTTTTTAGGTCCGATAATATTTAAAGCTAGTTAATACTCAACACTTATCTCGATCATTATTCCATTTTTGAAACACTATATTACTTGAGGCGACGCGTTATAATTTCATAATATTATTGCGTATTACACATTTATACACACAGTCATTCACGCTTTCTACTTATCAAGTTTTTAAGGCCACGCAAGAAGTTTTTGTATTGATATTGACAAACAACTGACTGATGTTACTTTGGATTCAAATTTTTTTTTATTAACACATATTTTATTTTTTATATTTGGCTTACTTTACCCATTTTGACCGTGTTTTTTGTTATTTGTCTCACCTTGCTACAGGTTTTGAGGTTAATTTCCTCTGTATTTCATACGGCGATAGGGTCAAGGTGAACTAGTTCCTCGACCCCAGCCAGAGAGAACCGCAGAAACATACTACTTATATAGCAAAGAGCACATGTTTTAACCCACAATGGATCCCATCATCGAGTTTAATGTACATCATCGACTCGAGCAACAACTAAGAATGCGAATGGGCCATGAGCATCAAAGAAGAGTGATAATCGGCGCGTTTGGCGTGGAATCATATGTAATTGTTGATGAAACAATATGGAAATTTCATACTTGAGTACCTATACTTTGGGATGGAGTCAACAATCAAACACCGCGAATGCGTTTCATGATTACCTTCTTTCAATCTCTCACAAGTCCAAAGATCAATGAAGATGTTATGGGATAAACAATAAAGGAATCAAGTTTCTGCATTTAACACAGCACAAACCTGAATTTTCTGAGATTCATGGAATAACGACTACTCTCAAGTTGGGGTCGCTCTCAGTTTTTTTAATCTAAATGAGATGGTCAATCTCCACATGGATAATGACAAAAGTTAGAGGCAAAGACACTGAAATGAAAAGAGTTCATGTCAAATGTGTGATGACCTCAAAGCTCAATCATGGAATTTGATTAGGTTAATGTTTCTCAATCTCAGCATACACCATTCTGATAGCTTGAAAAAGCCAAGATACCAATGGCCACTTCCTTTCGTACTAACTTACATTCGGGAAAGAACAAACCTAAAAGATGATGAGAGCATGAGCATAGAAGAACTAGTGGCAAATATATAGAACACTGAATTGAATAGGTATTTAACAATAACGTCCTTCATGATAATATTGAGAGTTCGCCATCTACTCTTGGGGTGAATACAAAAAGAATAAAACTGATTATACTGAATGAAATCACTTCCATGAGTGTAATGTTAAGATCTTGAGAAGCCCCAAATGGTGGAGACATGATAAACTTTCTAAAGGACTAGTTGAGTATGATAAAAAGAGCCAACTCCTCCAATCATTTAAAAGTAAAAGAGTGGAGGCAGCAGACTTTCCCAGATGACTATGGGGTGAGATGTGCAAGAATTGAAAAGAGAAGATTCATCCCAAATCTGCCAACAGGTGGATGAGCACACTGGCCTATTTCAACAATGAATCGAGAGGAACCATTGTAAAACAAAAATTAAAAATAGAAATCAAAAAATAATAAGACAGAGCATCATGTGCCACACCATTGAGCACAACCACGCTCTAGAGAAGGATGAGGTAAGAAACAACAACCATCCTGAAGGGTAGAGTCCACGATCGCGGAAAACTGAGTTTTTCTCGATAAACCCAAGCGCACAAGTTTCTTTCCATTTCTTTTACTTACTTTCTTGAGTTTGTTTTTGAATAAACTTTCGTTGACCTAGAGTTTCTGAGTTATTTTTCAGGTTTTGAGTTTAGTTAATCTGAAAAGTGGAAGTTTATGGAAGGTCGACATGTCTGCAACAACAAAACTGAACATAATCACTGCAACATCCCTCCCATTTCTGGTCTCAACACATGTTCCTATTTTCTGTCCCTCCATCAGACCTATGTCTAACCTCTCACCGCCAAGTGTCCAAACAGCCATATTCACTGGGATAAACTACATCTGGATCAACTCGTGACACTCATTATCCATTTGCTTACTCTCACTGAATTACTAATCATCGTCAGTAAATTCAAGAAATCAATAAGAAAAATCAAAACCAACTTTGCATCTCCACTTCGTTTTAGTTATTGTTATTAATAGTTTACACGTTATCTTTATTTTTATTATTGTGTTCCCCATACGATATGCTCTGATTCGTCATTAGCATAACATTAATCAATAATCATTTTCAAAACGCCATAAGAGTGACTGGTAACCTTGTGTTTAAACGATCCGAATCAGGGTACGTTGGTAATATGACTATTATCACCCATTGTTGAACATTTCTCAAGAATCATCACACTATCAATACTTTCGTTCTCAGATACCTCGGAACCCATCTTTTTGTTTAATTCGAATCCAACCTAGATCTAATCCATTTAAGGATGTATCACCAATCAAAAAGAGATTACTACTGATTCTAACCAAGAAAGAAAAACAACAGAAAAGCGGAAAAGAAAAAGAAAAAAGCCAAAAAATAGGCTCGCAAATTGTGAACGCGATCGTCCAACTAACGACAAACCGCGGCTTT
Source organism: Tetrastigma voinierianum (assembly GCA_016808115.1). Taxonomy (NCBI): domain Eukaryota; kingdom Viridiplantae; phylum Streptophyta; class Magnoliopsida; order Vitales; family Vitaceae; genus Tetrastigma; species Tetrastigma voinierianum. The sequence continues at coordinate 816,929 of JAEQBH010002921.1, read as the reverse complement.
CACGCGTCATCGCCCGGTTAATCGCTCGGAACATCGATCAACGTCGCCAGCGGCGGACAAGATGATCCTTCCACAACCGAGGCCTTTGAGCCGGCCGAGCGTTCCGCGCTCGAACGAGAACGAACGTCGCCCTCATCCGGCGGAGTCACCAATGATCCTCGCCGAACACCGACCAAAACTCGGAACCACCTTCTTCGCAGTATTGAGACGAAAATTTAGGCTCGCGTTAACGCGCGCGGCGCGCCCGGTCCTTCGTTGGTCAAACAGGTGGTTGATGCCGTCGGCGTTAGACCGCCATACACCAAGATCGCATCACACCGTTTCGGCGTCATCGCGACGGGGAATGATCGTTCACGTTCCGCGAATGGTTTGTTACACCGTAAAGTTTGAAAAGCTAAGATCCACCGTTAAAGCCGCCATATTGCCGGTATCGTGTTCAGCGACTCTTCCATCGGGAACCACGTTATCGCGCCCATCTTGCTGATTTATTCATATCATTTCAATTTGTTTGTTTTGATATGTTCCCTTTGCTCGTAACGCCACGATCCGGTTATGGTGCATTATATCTTAATCACCATTTTATCCATGGCGGTATTGGTTTTTCTAGAAGTTACAACAACAAGCGTCTGAATGTCAAAGTTCATAACTTTTACGATCAGTTCAACGACGAATCAGCAAAATCGGTGGAAAACTATCATAATAAAACATCGCGATTTTGACTTCTGCATTATCATATTGAACTAATTGAAGAAGATTTCACATGGCGAATCTAAACTTCAAGAGTCGTTACCAAGAACAAAAACGGGAGTCGAATAAAGAAGTTACGTCCGTAAACCGAAATATAATCACAAACATTGTTGACTTCAGCCAAAGATAGTTACTGGTATTTTTTGACGTCGTAACGGCGATGAGCTCATACGTAATCGCGTCAGACATGATAGATCACATCATGAGATCATACAACGATCTTAACGGAGTCAGATGACAACATGATCTGATACGGTTGAGCAAATATGGATCAAAGACCGTCATGAGGAGAGAACTGATCACCGTCGCAGACAACGACGACATCGACGTCAACGAAATGATTCGACTTGATTCTTCATCGATCAACGATGATCGCTCTACGAGATCCAGATATGACCGACGAACCGTCGGATCGGCGATACGGCGGAATGACCGAAATGATCCATCGAACAGACGTAATATGATCACCGCGATCAATCTCGAATATTTCACATAGAGAATTTATATCATCTTTCAAACAACACAAACGACACACTCATACAAGACTTTATCAATGTTATCAAACATCATGCGTGTCAACCCCGCATTGTTAAAGAGTTCAGATCTATGAGATGATTAATTTCCGCAGTATGCCAACAAAGCAACAATCGTCAACGTAATAAGATATTCGTTCCAACCCAGTAATAGGCTGTTACCGGGGTTTTTGTTTGCGTCAAGCGCAGACGCAACACAATCACTGGCAGATAGGCGCATGAGATAAGCCTCAGAACATCTTTGTGAAACACTGTAAATCGTCAATGCAACTCATACAGCTTCATTAAACAAACAATTGGTTTGAAGTTAAAATCAACAAGCGTGATGCAAAGTAAAACCCAGTTTTCACATCGACTGATTAAAATAATATAAAGATCAGCTTTTCTTTGCTTAAACGGGAATTCGTCATGAATTTTTGGAGTCCACAATATTTTAAAGTTTAAAGCCAATATCGCGATCACCTTCCCGATCATCCAGTGATTTATGGCACACCCATATTATTGAGGCCATCTACGCACCGTTACATTAGCTTTATTGACATCACATAACACCACGCTACTATCAACCTTTGAAATCTACCAATTTGGTCTTATGAATCAACAAACAATTAGAAGAACTATAACAATCCATGATCACACTCAACCAACATCACCACAAATATTATGATTACAAACTGATTCAAAAATTAGATAAATCAATAATCAATCCATCAACTTGAGAGATGTCTGAACACCATTATGAACTCAATCATCGAAAACTATTATTAAACAATAATGAAGAAGAGATTGATATAACAGCAAAAGATGATTACAAAACAAGTGATGAAAACCAAAACTTGTTCTCCCGAGTCGCAATCCTCATCGTTGGATCTTATTATTCTCAATTATAAAATTGCCAAAACTGGTAACTATGGCGATTCAACTGGAGACGAGACAAATCCTACGATGAGCGGCGTTCCTCAAAACCAACTCATTTAACATTATAGAAGACGAATCCCGCGCAGAACGTCAAACACAAATGTCAAAACGTTAGACTTAGGTTTCGATTACGTCGGCGTTCAACATTACGTGGCGATAAAACGCCGCATCACTGAGCGTACTTAATATTTTCACCGGTCGCGATTATCGCTTTCCAACATCATCATTATATCATCAATTCAACTTTTATAACAAACTTCCTGAGTTAAGAACTCTTTTTGTCCAACTCAATCAGCTTTAAAGGCAGAAAGTTTCAACTATTAACAACTATGCAGATATTGGTTTAATTGTTCATTAATACAAATCAAACGACGTCGTTATGCGGTATTTTATTCTGATTCCATTAAACTATTGTTCTTTCTAAATGATCAACAAAACGAAAGACGGAAACATTAAATATCAATAATCATAATCGGTACCATAACGCATTATAAAACGGATAATAATCCAGCGGCAGAAACGCACCATCACAAGACGCAAAGAGTTTATACGAGAAAACGCCTGATTCATGATTGTTAACGACGCATCTTCAGCCGCGAACAACAACAGTAATAACCATTGTAGCAAAACAGCCAGCGGCGGCAAGAATGAACGAATCAACTGGTGTCTCGTTGCGACGATGACAATTATCGCCTTCGCGAACGATGGATGCGAGAAAACCCATCAACCAACCGAAGCGCTGGCAGAGTCGTCGGATCTTTACAAAACGAATAATTTCGATGAACTAGTTCGCGAACGTTCTTCCTTTCCATTTCGGTTGTTAATTTGTTTTTCGGAATAAATTTCTCGTTTTGATCCGCGGATTATTTTTGATTTGTTCTTCGCGATTCAAAGAACTTCGTGATATTCAAAGTTATCAAAGTGGCGCGTCGAACTTGGTGTCAATCATATTGAGGTTTAAAAGAACCAATATGGAAACCAAATTATTCGTTTAGCATCCTCACGAACCCGCTCAACCGTTTATTTCAACAGCGGTATCGTCGCCAGTCGAACCGCAGGGCGGACGCCAACAAAACGCGCAAAGACGTGATGATAACGCGCAAAGCGGCGTTTGAACCACGCCGAAAGAGAGCGCCCAACGAAACTTGTCGACGGACGAAATACGGCTACCGCAAGTCCCACGGCAATCCCGAATCGTTGAGGAATGGTGGTGTTTATTATGAATACGGCGCGACAACATCCACAGGGCGGAGAATCTTTCGATAAAAAGCTCAAAACAAGATCCACGGAGGCGAACCCGAAGCGATAACACCATACCAATACGTGACAGACGCGGTCCGCGAGGTTTCCAACACTGATCACTGAACGCCGGTTTATTGGTGTCTCCAAAGCTGACATTAATATTATTTGCATACTCATCCATCAATATGTTTTAAGGTGAATCAGTTAATCTATTCATGAATCAAGTCATTTTATTCTTTATTAATCAACAAAATCTTATTATAATCATATTTAAAAACAAGCTAGAAGGATTTATGCCTATTCTAATCTTGAAAATTTTTAGACAACCTCAACTTCTCTCAATTATTAAGCCTTACAATTCATCTAGAGTCTTACATTGACTTATTTGATTTGATTTAATTAATCAAATCAAAATCATCATTTCTATCATTATTTTCTATTTTTACTCAAACTGGTCTAATTTTCATTCTTCATTCCTGAATTTTTATTCACTAAATTATTCAAAACAATCATTTATCGGATTTAATCCAGAACCAACAATACTACACTAATAGTTTAATAACTGGCAAGATTATATATTTTGTGACATAGATCAGGCTTCGTAAAATTCCATGTCGGATATTGACAACTGCCATACAATAGGAGACATAATGGAAACATCTTATTGGGTCAAAACATAACTGATACATGAATTATTACAAATCAACTCGGAACTCCATTAAAAACATGAAGTGATTGTTAGAAACCTATTAATGCCCATCAAGAAAAACAATCAACATCTTATTGTTTGATTTACAAAGAATATAAGATTTATTTAATCTGATTTAATTTATCATGTTTCAGATCGTTTCAATAATCAACTTAAAATTTTAACAGAAAATACACAATGAGAATATCCAAAGAGAGAAGATATGTTTGTTAATACTAAAAGAATGATCGAACGAAGAACTATATTGGTTAAAAAATAACAACTGGTGAGTTACCGAGAACGTTATAAATAATTAATACCAGTAATGTTATTTTATGAGATCTGGAACATATCATCTTAAAACCATGCTTCATGTTTATAGGTTGGTAATGATTGAACAATTATTTAAAACAACAAGCTCAATCACTTATTTAAATGCCAGGTCACATATGAAAGATGGAACTATTCAAATTTATTAATCACTTACAAATAATATATCTCAAGTGAATAGTTTAAAATCATTAAAATTTTGATAATTGGCACGATTCAACTTCTTGCCGTTGGAAGACTTTAATACAAAACGAGAGTTTATCTGAAAAGATATCGTTATATAGAAAACTACGAAAACATCTCTATAACGTATAATATCGTCACTAACGGATCCTCATGGTTTTATCATTTCTTCTCCTAAATTCGACATCAATTTGGATAAAGAAACCACGTTTAATAACGTAACTTCGAGATTCTGGAACTACGGACTTATAATACAAACAACTCCCTCTATTCGAACGAGGCGTTTCGCGATGTTCCCCAAACTAGATTTTTCATCTTTCATTTGATCGGCAATATCGCCACATGAAGCAACACTTTGTTGTATCACTACCATTTTTTGATCATCCACCATACTACAGTATTGAACCCAAACTTCGATATTAACTTATGGAGAAACCGATCTCTCCATTATTTAGCATGATAATGTCCACCGTTCAAGGCGGCCAATCGATATTTTAAAACCAGATATTCACTGATCTCAAAACGAACGATTCAACAACTAATATTCTTAATTAATATTATTTACAAAATAATTAATAATAAAAAATAACCCGATTATCACCAAACGATCGACCGGCAAACTGGTCGCAATGATCATCAATCACATCACGGAGATCAAGGTTAACAAAACAATTTCTTAATCAATCTTTCTTAACAACGATTATCGATAATGATCGATCAATATTTGGTCGCAATTTGGTCTCGTAATTAGGCGAATACGTCAAAATATCACCATCATCACCATCGACCACCGTACAATTTTTAAAAATTATTGTTCGAATGAAAGCACCAATTTTAACCGTTAATTATCACCAATTATTGAACGCAACGTTCAATCATCACCCACTCCCCACCAATCGTAAACACCAACAAATTAACATTAAAATTACCGCGAATCAAATATTTTTAACACCATCAATATGTGGTTTGTTCATCAGTTTCCCAATCCAGTTTTTTGATCCTGTCCAATCCAACGTCAGAATCACTTACGAATGGAGTTCGACCGCTTTGGTTATCGAGTCATCGCTTACGAACCAACCATTTTTCGCATTATATCTTCATCTTCGTTTGTTCACCTACCTCGGTCTATCGGTACGTTTCATATTTCGGATTTCACGCTTTGTTAATATTTATTTCAAACCGGTTCCGCTCCTCCTGTTTCGGTTTATTGGTTATTTTCCTCGATTAGATGTTACAAACGATCGTTGAACGCAAAATAACGTCGTGACGACAACGAACCACATTTCCGGAAAGTCATCTTTCGCGAATAATTTCGTTTTCACCGGCAACGTCGCCGCATCACCACCACCAATAACGTCACCTTCTTCGCGAATTCAACATTTAATCGCACTTTATTTTCAATTTTAACTTCTATCGCGTTCGAATGGTTTTGAATCATCATTTATCGATTAAACAATCAATCCGCCGCCGTATCACACTTCGCCATCGGTTCACGCAACGGAATTAATATCTATACGTCCAGCCGCGCAACGTCGGATCAGTCCGTCGTTGGTCTTTAAAACCGGCGGAATCACATACGACGGCGACGTTGTTGGTCAACCGGATCAATATACGAAGATAAATTCGAGATGATGGTCCACTGGCGGTCGTGAAAACCGCCGGTTGGAAGTTCTTACCGCCACTGATTTCTTTATTTGATCTTCCAATGTCATGTACACGCTTTAATCATCGAATCCAATCGCTACGTTAATGGTTTAATCATTATTACTTCAGAACGCTTCGCGATTTAGTCATCCAGAGAACTTCGTTTTCTGGCGAGTATCATTCTACCAATGGTTAATTACACGGCATATCGCGATAGAATTTCTTGCCAAAAACCGGCGACAGTACTTATTAGCATTTTCGTTTTCAAAGCATATTATGATCAAACCATTATCTTGCGCACCATCAAAAGAAAGAAAAACATTATGATCAACCACGATTCTTTCCGCGAACGCGGCGATTACGCGAGGAAGATTTATTAACACCACAAAAACGCCGGCATTAAAGCACGGCGCGCTTCATGGATGGAAGAGGCGCGCCGAACAATTTTCTCACACTTTTCCCGCGTCGCTTCGCATTTCATTTTTCGCTTTAGTTGGCGTCATTTATTACGCGATTATCTACTACGGCGAAAGCAAAAGAATAAGGTTACGTTGAAGTCGCCTTCGCTCTTCCGCACGGATGACACCACTATTTCGACGCGCGACCATTCAAGAACGTTCGTTAGCACGTTATTTAAAGACGACGTTGTTTTTGAACCGATCCGCTTTATTGTAATCCACGAGCGGACCATGGTCAACGATTAACCGTCATTTCATCAACATCGCATCACAAGAATTATTATTGGCAATAACCAGAGAGCGAATTATTAGATTCATCGAACGAAAACTGGTGCGCAACCCGCGTTAGTTATCGCTTGGCATACTTAATAACTCCGATATGAGGAGAGTTCGGCCGGTTCACGTACAATGGTTAACTAACGCATCATCAACGAGTCCGTGGTCATCGAAGCCACGTCATTTAACTATAATTATTTATTTATTTTGCTGAACTAAGAATAAGTCCTTCGTGTCGTCAATTTCAAAGTTCATTTGAGAATCATATTCTCAAATGTCTTGACTTATGATTCATTTCATTTTTGATGATCTTTCACCATTTCTCATCATATTTTTCGAGAGATATACATATACATATATGACATACATATATACATATATATAAGACTATTAGAAAAACAATACATTTGTAATAGAATAGGTTCTTGATTATTCAACAATCAAGCAACAACGCACAAAAGCAGAAATATGATGTTTAAAACAACAATCAACCGCTGTAATTATTAACAACATTGTCAATAATACGCTAATTTCCACAAGAAGAACCCAACAAAAGAGATCACGAGCGTGTCCATTGACCTATGACATCATCACAACACTGAACCATGTTATATCTCAACACTTTTGAAAACAATAATTGATATAGCCATAAAACTATGATGATCTTATCATTTCACAACTTCATATATATTATATATAAATCAATATTATCACAATTGGTTATGTCGGTTTCGAATTTTTAACACAAAAACATCGCTCTGTCGCTTTTCCGTAATTTTGTGCAACAACCTCTCCTAACAACTACCATCGTGCATTTTAATCTTCATTAATACATTTATTACCGTTACGATCCGCTGGCGATCACACTTCGCGCTTTGTCCCGTTTGACTTTTTAACTTTAACACCAGATTCAATCGTTCAAAACAACAGCGAAGATACCACGCAAATTTGGCGTCGCAGACTTGACAATTTTTACCGATTAATCGCCAAGATAAGACTCGCCTTCATGATTAACTTGAAAACATTATTTTTACGCGGTCGCCTCATCGCAAATATATTCGGACTTTGAAACCAATCACTTCCTTTGAATGATCCACTTCTTTAACACTAACAACCGACGTTAACAACAGAGTTGACAGAACCGTCAATGGTTTTTTGAACTGATTTTGAATGACAGCTTCGACGCCGCACCGTATCAACTCTACTGATTTCTGATAGATTTCGAGTTTCACATCAATATGGTGACAATTTTTCCTTGCAACCTTATCAACATAAAATTATATTAATAACGTCGCACATTCAACAAATGAAAGATACCAACTGAGAGAACCAGAAAAAAGAGAGAAATATTATATGGTCTATGAGATATGATAAAGAAGTGAAACGAAAACCCAAACAACCCATATTTATGAGAATTATTAACAAATATCAATCAATTAATTCGGTCATCGATATTCAAAATTTTCAACGTTTTTAACATGACTATTAATTTTCTATATTTAATTTATTATGTTATTATATTGGTACAAGACGACGATCTCGGCGGTCATGATAATCAACTGAGATTAAAACGTTATTAAATACAATTTGCCGCAGGCGCTTCTTCTTTTAAACGCGAAAAAGCACCACCAACGGTTCGCCGTTTCAAATCATAACAGTTTCGAGGAGAAAATCGCGAACTTTTCGGCGGTTACGCTATTCAGATCGACTTTTAGATTCCACAACCTTATTATACGTGGTCCAAGAGTTCAGATTTAAGATATGTATTTAAAATCAACTTCGATCTTCACGATTTGGCTATTTTCCAAAACAGAGTCGCAGCCACCATATCATTTTTGGTCGGTCACCGGTATCATTATAACACGATCCGGCTTCTGAACCCTTATTATCATAACGATCTGAACTAACGCAATAATTAACTATTCGTTAAGAAAAATTGACACCCCGCTTCCAACGGCAATCGTGGATAAAACGGTGATATTAACACACCGCAATTCAACCAGATCACTTAATTTCCGCGCCAGTGGTGATGTTTATCGTAGCAATGACGTTTCGAAAAAGCACTATTCGCTAATCTTTCTTTTGTTCTTTCACTGGTAATGACTTTTAATCATAGCATTCTGAGTACTATCAACTATGTCCCAATTTTGAATATTTGGCTGAAAATTCATTTATTTCTGATCGGCGCCGTGGAATGATCGACGTCATTCTTTTGACTGTCCATACACATCAATATCCATGTTCTAATATTTAAATTTTTAAAAGAATCTTGACAACAATAATGAAGTTTGAGTTTTTGGATGCATCTTAATCGCACTTCACTGTTGATTTAACTCTTTCTTTTTGTCTCCTTTGTCTGAACCTGGAAACGAAACTCATGCAATTTTTACATATTCAGTTACAGAACAAGATCAACGTTCAATATTTATAATGTTGTTTTATCTTGGTCATTCTCACAATGTTGGCTGAGGAGTGTCATACTCAAACAATGAGCTAGCCCATTCCTCTGCTAAGATCAACTGGACCATCACGTAATTGTAAGGTGATAGAAACCCAGCTTCACGCGACTTCGTATCGTTGTCGGCTTAAGAAGACAAACCCGGCAAGTTTCACTTGTCGGTCGTTCGTCCTTGCCATCATTCAACATTTTCTTTAAGAACAACATCGACATAATCGTACCGACATATGCAAAACATGATCACACTTCTCGAATTTCCGTTATTTGGAGCGTTTGGTCGTATCGAACCGCCGTCCACAGATCTCGGAGAATGGTTACCGTTAGCAATGTTCGATTTACGCATTATTTCACTTCGTAATGCGTTGAAGTTGATAACAAAACATAATCATTTCAATCACAATATCCGGCGGTACCACCATCTTTAATTTGTTATTATGAGTCAAGAACGCATATAATCATTGATATATAATCATACTCGTCATCAATATCACTTATTCATTTTCTTACGATTTGAATACGCACAATCTTCTTTATTATCTCGAATCTTAATACGATCACGGAGTCTTCAGTTCAGAATCCAATCGTAATATACGCTTTACGACGAGTATCATATTCGATCTAAGAAAACCACGCCTGTTGCCAATACTTCGCAAACGATTTTCTTCGCGATCGAAACACACACTCTTCATTTCTGAGAACCGATTAGCGTTTTGAAGACTCGGGCGAAAGCCCTTGAGCGCAGAACCTTCCGGGCTATTACAGCTTCGATAAAATTTGAGGTAATGATTCGACGAAAAACGGAAGAATTCGCGTTCGTTGCCGCAATACGGCGAACAGCGATTTTTCTCATGATTTGAAACACGCATAATCTTCATATAATCCGATCGGCAAACTAAGACTCATGGAAGCCCTTGGTTCGAATCCAATCCCAACATATAATGACAAAATCTGAGGTCGCTATCTGATCTAAAATGAAGAAAACTGAAGGGTTCATCGGTTGCTAAATTACGAAAGTAAGATTTTTCACGATTTGAAACACGCATAACCTCCTTCATATGATCAGATTTGAGGCACCCATGACCTGAAGAGTTCTACTGAGTTCTAGAATCCACCCAATGACCAGCACCAGAAAATTGATGTCGCTGATCCGATCCAAAATGAAAAACTATGGTTCTGTTTGGTTACAATTTCAACGGCAGTACGATTTTTTCGCTGATTTGAAACAAAAGTATAATCTTCATAGATCTGATTTAAAACGGCGACTGCTAAGTCTGGTTCAGAACTTAATCAAATATATTTGATGAAAATCGAGTATCGTTATCCTATCCAAAATGAATAAAAATCAGCAATTCAATCGTTGCTGCACCACGCAGCGGCAATGATTTTTTCTACGATCAAAGATTACACTCCTTCATAGAACTGATTTAAGTCTGAAGACTATAAGTCTGTCGAACGAATCCACCCCAAAATATACTTAGAAAATTTCTGAGTGTCTATCTTGATTCTCCAAAAAATAAAAATTGTACCCACCACGCTAATTACGTAAAAGGATTTTTTTCGATCGAAACATTTTTAACTCTTCATAAGAACTGGGATTGGGCACCATGACCTATGAGTCACGAGTCAGAATCACCCAACATAGCACCAGAAAAATGATAACGATCCTGGTCTCTAAATTGAATGAAAATCAGTGTCTCACCTGCTTTGCTATCATCGTAAGCGATTTTTGAAGATCGAAACACGGCCACCTTCATAAGAATTTTTGATTTGGCAAATTATTGAATCAAGAGTTCGAGCCCAGAACCACCACAGAATAATCGGAAAACGAGGTTCACGGTCCTGATTCAAATGAAAAACTCAGCGGTCTTACCGTTGCTGTGTACTACCATGGTAAGTTTATTTTTTTCATGATTTGAAAACACGCAACTTCATAAGAACTCGGATTTAAGTGCTCTACGCTCTGGGTGGGAAAGCCCGGCTTGAGTTAGCTGCCTAATCATACGTTGGTCAATGGCATTGGCACTATATTTTTTGAAATTAGATTTAGATAACACACGCACTAATCACTGAATAATCTTATATAATTATGATGAGCCAAGATTATAAGATATGAAAATAACTGAAGAACGACATGACATAAATGTAACATGACAGATTAAATCAATGAAAATCGTTAATTATTAACAACTTTAAAATTTCATAACACTCAATCACGATTCTTTTAGCAACGACGAAAACAACACATCGCAACCATTATAATAACGCTTCGACGGATACATATTAACGCAGAAGATGATCCGTCCGTTGGTATTATTACAACCATGCCGGTAATACAACTGGATTATCCTGAAGTCGACAATGATTAAAGACGTTGACCAAACGATCGATTTGACTTAATTTATAATACATTACAAACATTTTGGTCTTCGCCTCGTTTCATCGCAGAGCGAGATATATAAATAGTACGCACCATAAATCGTCGGTTTACGCACATTATCATATATTCATTTCATGTACTGAGAACCACGCCCGAGCGTCGCCAAACGCATACGACGTAACAACACGTAACGATTCTTTTGAACGTAACTTGGTAAACGATTGCGAATCAAAACCATTGTTAAGAAAGCAACCACGATCGGCAGCGTGATGAGGCGCGAGGTGATTTGGAATATCACACCGCGAAATATAACTTTTGATTAACCACAACACGATTGTTAATAACATAAAAATAATTATGATTAATCGTTTGTTACCAACGGGATTTTTTTTTGATCAGTTACGGAACGACGATCGCTGAACAGGCCAATACGAATCGAACACTTCAACGAACGGTGACGTATTGATACGAATCTTACGGCGCGTTCGCTCGAGATGATCCCAGGTGAACGGTAATAACACATATAACCAAAACTAGTTAACGCGATCAAGAAGTTTTGAACGCTGGACCAGCACGGTATTATGTTCGCTTGCGTCTTATCACTACGTTTGACATACCATGGTAGAAGCCAAAGCGTTCAACAGGTGTTCGTTCAAGACGACAACGCAGCAACTGATCGTGACGGTCCTCGATAACGGCGAATCTAACGCTATTATTAATGAACGATCGCGGTCCCGACGAACTCCGACGAGAACCCAACGTCAAGGGCGGAATTTCACGACGATTCGTCGGAGACAAAACTGCGATGCGGCGAGAAATCCCGCCAATACCAACGGTCTCCGGCAACGGACGTTAGAAAACAACGCGCGACATCGTAACAAATAATGGTTCATGATAACAATCATCGCGAACCGTTGCCACAAGATAATCCTACGCCATTTGACTTCCTACGCGATCGCAAATAGTTGCGGTCGGATCAACCACGCAAATATCAATAGTTGCGAACGAACCGAGGATATACCGGGTGATTAATGTTGACCAATGCCAGAAAAATGGGGCGCGCCTAGCGCTTGAGGCAATAGGGTTCCAGAAATAGATTGTGGCACGGTTGACAGTCGTGATGGCGAAGAGCGCACTATTTTCCAACAACACCTAGCTGCAGATTGTGGGCGCACAACCAAGAACAGCTGAATGAAATTAGGTGAACAAGAGCATCATATGGAGGATCAGAAGATGCTCGTCACCTTTCCTGATGCCTCTGGAAACATTTTGACGGGGTAGTTTCCATTTTCATCCGGTCTAAACGTTAGGTCGGGTTTATTTGCTGATGGTTTCACCGCTAATAACTCGACAAGAATATTCTTTGTGCCCCGGTGGTAAGACGCCAGATAACTCTGCCTCCAGACTTATGTATGAAGGAGTGAATTTATGTTTTGACCGTGTTAGTGTCGGGCCTACGAATCCAAAGGGGGAAGATAGATGTTTTCTTGCGCCCATTGACAGCGGAGCAAGTCCGTGGGGTGCTGGGGTTCAAACTTGCGATATTTCCAAATCCGCAAATCGACGCGTCACGTCTCATGTGGACCATAAATGACTTTCCAGCTGAGCTCCCCAGACAAACCGGTGAGTGACTGTATGTCGCATGTCCCATTCAAAGTGAAGACTCTGATGCTTTTAGATTAATTAAGAGCGGAAACAAATTCCTGCTCCACAACCATCGGAAGCTTTGCCCATGAATCATCCAGACGATTTAATACCAAAGATCATACTAAGAATAGAAAAGGTTACTAAACAATCTCTCGTGTTAGATCCGGGGATGAATTAAGGATTTGAAGGTCAATGTGAGGGTTATATGCGGATAGATATCAGCGTCGAGGTTGTGAATGCACTATATCTAAGACTCGTGGGTGGAATAAGAGAAGGCCTTCAGATCACTTTGATCGAACACTTGCTCAGTATCAATCTTGATGTTATATATCGAAGAATGTGTGTTTTAATAACATTTTCAATACAAGGTTTAACATTCCAGTGGAAACTAAGGACACGCATAAGTCAAGAGGATAGAATAAATATTTGTCGCTCCTCCCACTATGACAAAATTGGTCACCAATAAACAATTTGATGCCATTTGTTCAATAAATCACGTAATAGTTGATGTGTTGGGAAAGGCAAAAACCGAGATTTCCGGGATGATATGCTCTAACTGGGGTGAGATGTGGATGCGAAAAACTTACATGTTTGTTACGAAGAGTCATGATTGGTCATGTATTCATAAAGAAGAAATACTAATCGTCTCTTCAGGTATTCCGCCAAACAGGAATATGGGAGCCGATAACTCCAGATTTTTATTCTTCAAGAACCGACTTCACTTCGACCTGTTTATGAGTTGAGGAATCGGATGAACAAATTCGTTATCTTATGCAACTGAGAAGATCTTCCTCCGTTTTTTCGACCAACAATTATCTCCCACTTGTTTACGGTTAGGATTACTGTCCACCCATTGACGCTGATATCCCCTCCAGAAGTGACATAACTACTCAACTAATTTTTTTCTGAGAGGAGAGGAGAGAGCAGGGCGGAGTGGTATATATGGGCAGGCAGAAAGAGAGAGAGATATATATATATATATATATATATGTAAGGAAGATATATACACACACACATATTTATTTATACATATCTGGGCCAATCTTCGTAAGAGATACTTTATGGAAATAAGCATAAAACGCGAACAAGGCTCCTGTAGAGGGTTCTATATCAATCAGGGTGACAGGATGAGGTCATAAATTGCATCGTCCTGGCTCTGGGGCAGCAGATCCAACCCTTCCGCCTACGACAAGCTGAATGAGGTTTATCTGATGACATTGTGATGATGATATGTTTTCGGAAATCTTCACAGCTCCGGTAGCAATCGGCAAAGCTCTATGAACTATTATCTAGCAGATAGCCAGAATATACTGGTACTTCATCTATATGTCCTAATGAATTGTCCAAAGAGGTTCAACCATTCATAAAGTAAGTAGTTGCTAAAAGTCAAAATGAGATATTTAGCATGTTAATTTAATACTTCTCAATGGTCCACTTTTCTCTGTAATTTCATTTCGTTTTAAGTGTATTCGTTATTAAAACGTAAATAGCTTCCTGCAAACTTGACCCATTTAAGTCAATGCTCTCAATGAAAGAATTTCCATCGGCTTGAAATATACGAGAGCACAAACACAAATCACAAACAATTGTAATGTTCTGATACAAATTTATAATTGTAATCTCAATACATTAGACTAATATGTTCATAATCGTGCAAATAAAATTTCCAATCATTATCTTCGAACTATAGCACGAGGTCCCCTAAGAGAGGTTAGAACTTACAACGGTTACTATGTGAATGGTTTTAAATTTCACACTGAATCGTATGGAGTTACCGGGGCAAATGTGATAATACTGGGTATGCATTAAAGGATTGGGATGGTTACAATGAAACTGGAATATATCACACGACTCTCGTCGAAGCGGATCGAAAGAATTTCAAGTTCCTCCTGGTTAAAGAACCGGTGGTTATTCAAATGTGAATGATCTGCACCCAAATACCACATGTCGTATGGTTGTTCATCTCGATAAACTTATCATGCACGATAAAAAAGATTCAGTCGTATGGGAACCTTTATCTGTATAAAGCATAAAGCATCACAAGTTTATTATTGTGAATATCCTGGCCTGACCGGCCCCAGAATGGATTGGTGTTAGGTGTTAAAGATCAAAGCTTAGGCTCACCACATCCCCGCGATCACCAAGTAATGACATAGAACCAAATTTTCAAAAATGATGACAAATGATGTTATAATCGGTTGCGGTGTATCTAAGACGCCCTTAGTTGGTGTGCATCTTCCGAGATGGATAAGGGTGGGGATGGATGTTCATGAACATTTAATTGATAATGAGGAAGAAACGAGTGATGGAAGAGGAGTTTGAATGGATAGCGCCAATCAAGAAGAAGACGAATCCGCATTTAGACGATTCTCGATGAGAATGAGAAGTTAGTGAGTTTTAGTTATTTCAATCACACCGGTGTTTGCCGCCATCGCATCGTTTTTATGTATTTTATCACTTGATGCTAATAATCCACAATGTTGCTATTAATAACGCAGGCGCGTCGTGGACGCAGGTGAGGCACACGCTGCCGTCGATATTAGTTCTCGCAGGCGCAACGCCCGTATGCCCGATCTCGCAGAGGGTCGGGTCGACCGGAGACCACAAAGAGACGTGAGGAGACTGTGAATGTACTGCGCGACTGGATCGCCAGACCGATCCACATCATGGTCCGAGATCATGAATGATCAAGAGACATGGGAGGGATGATGAGATGTTGGAGAGTCTTCCTCGAGCAACGGCTGGATGAGACTCTCCCTATCGCCTAGCTTGACGACAATTGATAATCCGTAAGATATGAAACTTAATCAATGATTTATCCATTTTTCAATTACTTACTGCTATAAATTTTCAATATGGTGGACGGTTAGAGTCAGTTCGTCCACTTCTCAGGTCAGATGACACTGCAAAGTCTTAAATCTATGATATAATTAAAGTCACCATGATAGAGACCGATTGATGATTTGAGAGAACTAAGGTATATATTACTACTTTAACATTTTTACACTAATGGTCGACTTTTGTTCACCATTGAAATATGTTTAAATTATACCGGGGTAAGTTTATAGGTGACACAAAATCTGCCAGAGGCTGCCAAAAGGGCGTTCTTACAAACATGTCAAACAACAAAGACACCGGTAATGAGGTCAAAGATAAAATGGTCAAGAAGAAAGAGCAAGATTCGAGTGTCCCCGATCATGTTTTCCAGATAAGCGAAGATGGAAGATCCCGATTATAGAAGAGGTGTGGAGAAAACGCTAATCGTCGCCGTATGCAGTCGAGAGGGTAGTGTGCATGTCTACACACTCCTCAGGATCTCGCCTCTATGCGTGAGCACGAACGAAAGCATTGGTGTATGATTTCTAATTGCACTCTATGTTTAGTTTATTTTGGTGAATTGTGTTCAATTATGCCTATTTTTCATTTCTATTATTTTTTTTCATTTGAATTAACGATGTATTGTTTGTAATTAAAGACACGTTGAAGGAGGGTAAGTAGCTCCAGCGTTCTTCGCTTATTCGGGACATACACACGTATGGCATGATGATCAGACTTTTGTTGATCGACCGCAAAGAATGTAAGTTTTTAAACAAAATTCATTTTTTTTTTTTTGAAGATAAATTAAAATACTTATTTTTACTCATTTTTATCCCGTATGTGGATCCTGGTAAGATTTAGGAAAATGTTGATTCTATTTATTACAAAAATATAATGAAAAGATTTTTCGATTTTTTTTTGAAGATCAATTGTAAATATTTATCTTTAATATGTTATTGATAAGATATGGAGGAAATGTTAATGTCGCAGACGCCGTATTCCCTTGTTGCAGATCATAGTTTAATATATGTTGAATTATTTCTCGATTTATTAATTACTTGAACCGGTAATTTATATATTTAATTGATATATTTTTAAGAGAGATGGTGTCTGGCTACTATTTTTACTCATTTTTATCCACATAATCTCGGTGGTTGGTGTGAAATGTGGGACAGGTTGCCATGTTAGTCGGTGACATGTTGTACAGAGCTCCATGAGACCCCGCCAATGCGTTAACCCCGAAGCCCGGAGAAAGGACTCATCGAGCGGTGTCGAGTTACCCGACATCCATGAATATTCTCGCGAGTTGATCTTCGGTTGTCAACGACTGAAACATGTAAAAATACAATCCCAAAGATTTGGTTTATACTTCTTTATTTTTTTTTTAAGATAACCAAAATACTGCATTTTGCATGTTTATCAGCGAGATATGAGGAAATGTTAGTCAGCCATGACCTTTGCCGTATTCCCACTATCACTTCATGTGATTATGTAAATGTGTTCCTTACGATCACCAATCGCGATACTGAACCGATTCAAAGATGAGGTCATTGATGGCAAGGAGGAAGATGCCCGCCTATGGCGCCGGTTCATCGAGACATCATCATTCTCTACTGCATAGATCTCTGGTGAGCTATGAAGCTCCATCTTCTTCGTGGATCCATTTCGAATTGCCTCAATGATGATGACTTTTCGACGTGGCGCAATGCGACATAAGACGTCGATAACGCAGCCGACACCGGGACGACTCCGAGGATGATAGGAAGAGTTAAGGTCTGGCGCTTTGATCGTTTTCAAAGAAGCGTCGTAGCGTGGACCGCAGCTCAACCCCGATGATCTACCTCCCATTGTTCGGCCGCAATGCTCCAGCGCGCGATTTCCACTCCAAAGATCTCCACAAGAAGACTTGTTCCAGATCAGATTAGCAGCGCAGCAGGCGTCATCTCCGCAGATCTAATATCTCACCTCATAATGACCGTATATTATCCTCAAAGATCAATGCATGATGACACTAGGTTGGATGATTGAGGTATTGTACACTTCTTTTTTTCTTTACACTGGGATTTAATTCATGTTTTTATTTTCTCTTACCCATTTTAATATATGCAGTATATATATTAGTTTGTTTGTTTTAAAATATATTTTACTTCTTTTATATATTACGTGCATGCAATTATTGTGCTTGAGTTTACATTTATTATAGAGAGAGAGGTAGAGTAGAATAGAGAGAGAGAGAGAGAGAGAGAGCAGAGATATATATATATATATATATATATATATATATATAAAGCAAACTAAAAAATTGCACTACTATCGATCAATGCACCCAAACCCATCAAAAAATTTTTTTTTTAAAATTAATTAACCAAAAAAATTGCTACCATTTACCTATTGTGACCATTATGCATCAAAAAATTTTTTTGATCACCACTAATATTCGAGATTAGCTTATAACGCACCAATCAATGGAAAGAATCATCGTTCCAAATGGTCGGTAACAATTCATTCATCGCACCAACGGCATTAAAATTAACGCAAAATGGTTCCAATGTATTATTGATTTTGAATATTGACCATTTCATCAATCAATGGCATTAAAAATTTTCGTCGGCAAATGGTCTCCAAATGGTCGGTAATTAAAATTTTTCTTCGTTGGTAAATTAGTCAATGGTCTTCCGAAATAAATAAAAAATGGTTTGTTCAGAATGAGTCAGAAATGGTCGTAATTTACTCGACTGATTTTTTTGCAAAATAATTACCGACCGGGAAAATTGCACCAAATAATTTGTCGGTAACCTGTCGGTAATGGTTTCATCACCAAAATATTTTCGGTTTACCGACCAAAAAATTGGTCGGTAATTCGGTGATTTTTAGTAGTGAATAACTTTATTGAACAAAGAAGCATATCAATTCGTAATGTATAGTAAAACATACTTGGCATGGATCTGAAATTATTAACCGCCATTTATCTCCAAAAAAATCTATAGGGGGCAAGATCAAAGAAAGGCTAGGGTTGAAGATGGATATTTCCTTCTCCCCAAATTGTGTTCTACCCAAACCCTTGTAAAATTCTAAGGCTCTATTTACTTAAATATAGAGAGCACAAGGGAACAATTAGACTTTGGTTCAATGGGCTACAAAGCAGTGGGAGAATATGTGACCACTGCCCATAGCAAAGCTGCACAACCATCCCATAAACTGCCTATAATTAACATGCACACCATGCAATTAAATTGTGCATGATTATGCCATCCATAATTAATAAATTCATCTAACACTTTTCTACTTGGACGCATATACATAACTCAACGTTATCATTGATTTGGTATATCCATAACCAATCATATATACACCAACACGTCCGAGATACACAAACTGATATTAATCAGCGCTACTAATTCCTCAAATCATAACTCAAATGCTTCAACAAGAGACTCACGTAGCCATAACCAATCATATACAATTAATTCACCAAGAAGATGCATAAATCGTACATAATCAAGCGCTACTAATCTAGAAACATTTCAATGACAAGAGTATTGATTCAATAGAAAGAAAAAGCATAATTTATCGATTCATCCGTCAATGATACAAATCATAAAGATAATGACAAACTTCAAAATGTGCATGGCTAATGAAAGCATGAGTTTTCCATAAAAATACATGCAAAACCCAAACTAAAACAAAGAGTTCGTGGTTTTAACAATCCCATGCGGCATTTGCCCGAAACACACAAATAGGTGCCTCGTTAGTAGGTTTGCCAACATGCTGTAGAAGATGCAGCTCAAATAAAAACGAGGACTTTACAATCTCTTCTTTGAACAAAAGAATTTCACATCAATATGCTTGGAGCGCAGAAGTAACCCTAGTGTTCATAGAGAAAGATACAATCAGAAGACTATCACGCAATACTTCAATGCTCCAGAAATGGAGCTTAACAACCACCAAATCTAAAATGAAGTTCCGCAACCATATTGTATGAAAAGTAGCCTCATAACACCCCACATATTTTGCCTCCATAGTAGAAGAAGGCGTAAGTGTCTACTTGATACTTCATGAAAACTCTTTAACCTTCTAGCAAGATAACTAGAAGCGAGCCTTTACCACCAACGCCGTCAGATAATCAAAATCACTATAACCAACCACTTCAAGAGATTTATACTCATAATAATATGAGATCCAGCAAGATACCCTCGTACTTCCTTATCCTTCCAATGGCTTGACCAGATCCCACTATACCTACCCAACACACCAACAATAAAAGCAATATCGTGCAGCTGTGACTAAACCGAGGTGTCTCGTTGATAAACTACCAACTCTTAACATCGGCTGCCTGCAACCCGACGCCACTCATGAAAATCGGGCAGCCTCTCAGCCAGGAGTTTCCACCAAATACAACCTGTCCCAAACAACGCATAATGACCACAATAAGGTCCACATGCGAGTAAAAATGGCCACTGGGTCTTGCATTAATATCTACAAAAATATACATCAACTATATATTACAGTTTAAGAGTTGACAAATTACTCTTACCAAACATATATCAAATGTACAATTTAATACACATTATACAAACGATAAAACCTAAAGCCACAACTTCTTCTAAACCATTTAGTGAGCTTCGCCCTCGTGCACCCTCAGACCGAAATGGTGACTTCTATTGTGGTGACAAAGCCCGATAGATAATTTCCATCAGCTACTCTCACCATGCATGTTATGAGGCAAACAATCACATCTGGGCAATTTCATGAACTACCAATGCCCATGTCGCCTAAAACCTATGTCTCTTCGAGTCTCACCCACTCCTTCACATATGCTCTAAGCCGGCGCGAAATAATCAGCCAAAACAAAGCTTTTGTTCTCGAAAAACTCACTACCAAATTTCTCAAAAATGCATTGGACTACCCTCCATAGTTTAATTACTGGATATTTCCTCCGAAACAATCATGGTCCCCATCCGGCGATCCGTGGACAACTCTCTCCATGCACTTTCAAAATCTTTCCTTTGAAATCTTTCACAAACATTTCTTATTTTTGTTTATTTGCGCCATGTACTCTGGCACTCACATTCTAGGTTGCTTCAGCAGTATATGAATAAGATAAGGTTACCAAAATAGTCATGCTTAATATATAAAACATGTATACAGGGTTAATATAATCAATCAAGATAAATCATGCGTAAGCGCGAAAATTCACCATCACACACCGTACCTAGCTCACACGGCTAATTAACGGTAACACAAGCAATTCAGCCTTGAATCACTTAAACACATAAAATTCACACTAAAATCACATAATCCATTCACGTGAACTGGAAACCCCTGGGTTGGCACTGTTTCACGTGCCACCACTCTGGGACTTCCACTTGCTCAAAGGTTTTTGAGACCAAATTTACGGCTAAACTGCCTCATACGATCCTTAATCCATAAACATGGCCTTACAAAGAATATCACAAGTAGGAAAAAGATCCTGCGACCTTGAGTTGTTCAATCACCAACGTGCCTCACAGATAGCCCTTTTGCCGCTGTAGAGCAACTTTACTTATCACGAGAACCGGAATGTCTGAACTACAGAAATCTAGAGAGAGAATGAGCTTCTCTTCTAAAATCACAAATCCAGAACACTACACCTTTGCTCCAGCTCCACTAATTTTCTCCATTTGGGAGAAGATGAACACTATTGCCTTTTTTTGTCTTATTCAAATATTCCTATAATTCCTCCATTTGTCTCTTTTTTTCTTGATTTTTTGACACTTTGGCACCTAAGTCAGCCCATTTCCATCATCTCTCTAATTCATAACATGTGTCACAAGAGTATGTAGTACTTGGTCATATCATATGCTCCTCAAACTCCGCTTTACCAAGACCCTAAGACTCTGTTATTTCACAAAAACGTGGAAATTCCCCTGTCTGGTTCCTGACCGACGAACCATCGTGTATTGTTAGCTAGATTTTGTGAGAGATGATTCCAACCCAGAAGCCCCGCTTCATTATCCAGTCTAGAAAATTCTGGTTTGACCAATTACGATTTTACCATTTTTTCTCGTGAAAAATTGACCCTTCTCAGTCTTACATGGTCACTGAAAGAAGCACTAAGCTGCCCAACTGAAGAATAAGGGACTATTTTTATCTAATCTTTCTCAATATCATTATATACGCCTTGGAAAATCCAATAACCCTTACAATTTTCAGGCCTTACCGTAAGAACATGGTTGCATATTAAACCTTTTCAGAATGTGTTCAAGAGTCCGCTGAGACACCTCACCTCCACCAGGTCCATCAGCAGCATCCCATCAGATAAGATGCGCTCTCATATCCTTCCATCAAAATGGCTAATAACTATATTTTGTCTCAAACAAATAGGTCGTGATTACTGGTCGGGAGCAAACTATCACCAAAATATATAAACCAAGAATATGTATTTCATCTCAATCGACTCCTATAAATATGTACCACGATGATGTTCCTCCTTAAAATCATTACGTGACAACTTCAATGTCCTTGAGATACCACTGTCTGCAGTTTCGCTTTTAAAACCACATAAATGGATTTGAGCGCTTAAACCATGTGTCTCTTTACCAACTTCCTCAGTTTTCAATTATGTTTCGAGACATAACATCCTCAACTGTTCCCACCAAGAAAGTTGTCTCATATCCATCCATAACTCCAAATCAAATGAGCTACTATAGCCATAATAATGGGTAAAAGAGTCTTTAGTGGACACGAGAAAATGTTTTTAAAATCACTTCTCGTTGATTGTGTAACCCTTAGCCACTAATATTGTTTTATGCCTCATTTGTCCTTTGCATCGCGCTTGATCTTGAACACCCATTTGCACCCAATAGGTTTGAAACATTCAAATTCACTGCTCACTTTATACCTAGGATATGAAGTTAATTCCATTTTTCATTATGTCGATTCGGGAGTTGCTTATGATCTGAATCAACACTCATTCATAACATCGAAACACCATCATATCGCCTGATACAGACAAGATATAACACATACTCGACTCGGTGGGTCATGATCAATAGGGGCCACAGATCCATCTCAATCGATCATCATCCATAACACAGATCACCAATCAACGCACCGCGGATCCATTACGTACCAACGCGCCACGCAACGTCCGGCGGTTCGAACACAATTTCTTTTTGACCGGTCACCAAAAGATCATCCCAAAATAGATAACGATCCACTTAACCACTGCGGTGTGCGGCGCAATAAAATCCTGGACATCTTGATCCCGGCGTCAACTACCGGCACCCATCGATGGCTTGATCAAGTTTCTGATCATGCGGTTGCATGGGCCTCACTTCCACCCACGCCTCCCAACATAAGTTTTGACTAAGATCAGCTTCTCAAAATCACAGCTCACATGGATTCTTAGGAACAAACTTACTAGGCACTTGGTTCAAAATATAAGCTATAGTTTTCAAAGCTTCACCCCACAAGAATTCAAGTAGTGAGGAATTAACAAACATACATCACACCATATTAAGAAGTGTGTGATTCATCCTTTCCATAATCCAACTGTCAGAGAATGCTTGATTGTACACTCCACCATCACGTCACATTCCCGGTTGCACACTTCACAAATGGTCCGTGGTTCGCTTCCATCTCATCATATATACCATACTTACTATCTCTACTTAATGAATCACTTTGATCTTTCTTCCTTGTTGAGCTAAATTTTTGCTTTGAAATTAAAAGCCCCTAGTAATGATTTCTATGAATAGCTGAAAAACAACGAGAATAATCATCACTGAACGTGATGAAATATCCAGAGCTGTTCATAAGGGAGGAGTGACCTGGCCCATAAATATATGTATGAATAACCCCAAGCAACTCAATGCATCTATCAATCTTGGCATTCCTAACCTTGGCGGTTAGTTTACTCTTGATGCAATCTATACATGTATCAAAATCTAAGAAATTGTGATCTGGAAGAATCTCATCCTTAATTAATCCCTTCAGCCTCCTGCTAAAATGCCTCATCCAGGTACTGTGAAACAATAGAAGACCTTTCATCCAACAAACGCTTTGGAGATACTAGCGCATTAACAAAGCAAGTAAACAAAAGGCAAGAGCAGATGAACTTTAATCAGCACCCACAAAGTATTCCAAGACACTATTAGTGAATTTTGGTACAATTTAACTTTCCGCTAAAAAAAGAAAACTATATCCAAGTCTTATCCAAATAGGAATCACATCAAATTTTCTCTGATCGAGGGTATGTGTCATATCCCCACTCCAAAAATCTCTGCACTAAGCTACAATCTAACAACTTCCTTAAAATCAATCAGAGAGTAGACAATTCTAATTTGTAAGACTCCTGTCAAAGTATCTCCACATCAATCAATAGTGAACTTTGGCACACCATTGACCTTTCCGCCCAAAAGAAAACCATATCCAAGTCTATCCAAAATAGGCATTGATACCAAAATTTCCTGATTTCTGCATATGTAATACATCCCGTAATTCCAAAAATCTTCTATACTAAGCTACAATCTAACAACTCTTGCAAAATCACCTGACTTGCACTGTGCCTCCAGGCCACATTGATGAGTCTACTGACTCATATATTTTTAAGTCATTTTTCATGTATATATTTATGCCTAAAAAGTTCAATTTAATGTAAAATCATGGAGTATTCACTCCAGATTTATGTTTTTGGCAAGAAAATTTGTTGAAATACAAAAATTAGCGTAATCGTGTAGTAAAAAGAACAATGTTATGCATATTGATCAGCAATGTTATGTACATAGTGTGGAAAGTGTCATGAGCTTAAACGTCGCGAACATCGCCTACCTATGTCGGATACTGGTTGAAGTAGGTAGAGGTCAGCTTCAACGTTTGATATCACCACGGCATCGGTCGCGACATCACACATGACTATCAGGAACGCTTCAAAATATTCTAGAATTTTTGCAGCCACTTATTATATTCTTTTGGGCATGAACTGGCAAACTTGGGTTTTTCCAGAAAAGTGATGAATTGACAAATTATGAAATAGCAAATCTCTAGTGAACTTTAAATTGGAAAAATTCAAAATAAGGACACAAAAATTTTAAATGCCATAAGGGAGATAAAAATCATGGGTGAGTGGAGACAAATACAATAGAATTAAACAAGTTGAATTTTCAAAATCAAAGATATGAGGGCTAGTTGCAATCATGAAAAGTTGAAAATATAAAAATGGAAAACAAAGGTTAAAATGTATTTGGTTCCAAATTGCCTTCTAGTAATGATGAGAGAAAGAGAGAAGAAAAACAAGAGGAAGAAGAGGGAAGAAGCAAGGCGAGGAGAGGAGTCCAAAGACCATGTATGTTGTCTTAGAATCAAATATATTTTGATTCCTAGGGCTTTGGGAAGGAGAATTGATCCTCTTGTTCAGGTTTTTGGTGAAGAGACCACGTCAAAACCTCAACTTATGAGGTGTTGTGGGTAAAACCCCAAAATGCGCACATACAATCCTCCCAGGCCGGATTTTACGGCTTAATTGCAAAGCAAAGGTTCGTTAGAACAAACCCCTAACAAAATTGTAAGGTGATGCGGTTATGACCCATTAGAATTGTTGTTGAGAAAATCATGGTGTGCTTTACGAAAGATATCCATTGAATGATAAATATAGAAGAGTGATCACAAAGACGAATTTAGCCGATCTCATGCCATGGAGGCAGAAAAGTTTTCGACTGGGGGGTTCAAAAGATGGAAATATAGCATCACCTGATTCTGGGCATTCAGATTAGTACCCGCAACCCTCGAGTTTCAGATCGGCGCTACCTCGGTTCTCAACATGCTGGCGGTTTAGGCTCCGCATAACTTGAGCCTGTACCGGTACAACTTGTTCGTTTTCCGGGAGCGCAATCAGCCTCAGATTTGGCCATAACCCCTCATTTCTATCCGATTTGAGGATTCAAGCGGCTACGTAACAGACTTCAGCGGAGAACCAAACCTTTAAAGAGAAGACATCGTCAAATCCCTGATCCCATGCTCTGCACCACTCAGTGGGCCATGCAAGAAAATTCCCAGATCAGCTTTGTGAATATAGAGTAGTCCTGGGTTGTTTCGAATTTAATCAGAGTTTCATATCTGAATTGGGTGATTCTAGTTGGAATAGAACTCCAGCACCTTAGCTTTAACTACGAAATGACCTAGAGTCAAACATGGCGAAGTTAACTTAAAAACAGAGAATAACAAACAGTCCCCAGTTGTAATCAATTTATTAGTTGGTATGAAATGCCATAACTTTAGTTCGATAACTGATTGAACGTGATTCCACTTATGAGTAAAGTAGACCTTAGAGAATAAAGAATGAGACTAAGTCAAAACGCATCAGAGCGCCGCCCCGCAAAGTTTCACATTTCGATATCTGCTAGAGGATTATTTGCTTAATCACAAAGAGTGAATAAATCAGATTTGACTAAAGTGCGAAGACGATAACTAATTTCCAGATTATTATCGAAAACGGAATCGATAGCTGTCCGCTCTATACCCGCTTTATTCCTTATTTGTTCTATACTTGTTCTTTTATTCTTAGCTTGTTCACTACATCGCTCTTTATTCTCATATTTCTCATTTCATAAATATGCATTATATCGAAATAATGATTAGTGATTTGTCGCTCGACAACATCCGCATGTATGCGCATTTGAGCTATGCTTAATTCATTGCATAAAAGTAAATTGGATTTGAAATGTATTATTGAATGACCAACACGACGAATTCACCAATCCTACCCCGCCGCGAAGGTAAACTCATCGTTCATCGCGAATCATGGTCACATCACGACAGACAAGACAGATTCACCAACCGAATCGCCGTGAATGTCAATTTAATGCGGCGTAGACGGTATTATTGAATGTGAAACCACATTACTACCGACGATGTCGATGATTCACCAACCGAACTCATTATGGATGTTTAATTTATAGTTATATGTGGAATCACAAACCGATTCTAGCGAAGCGATGGTATTGAAAAGTGTATTTGTATAAGTATCTTTACATTACAACGATATTGTATAAGGCATTATTTTGATAAATGCATGATTTATATGAATGAAAATGGAATCTGGTTGTATAGAACCACTAAGCATAGAAAATGCTTAGCGTATTAATCTTTATCAATCTTGTGAGTCTGAGTGATAGACATGAAAGCAAGACCCAGATCGGGCTCGAGTGGGAAGGAGTGCAATATCGTCATATGCGATACTCCATTTCTTTCAAACATTGACATTTTGTAAGCAGTTTGAACTCGAGATCCTTATTTTTGTAAATAGCATTTTGTTAAATGTAAACATTATAGATCTTTTGTTAATGGTAAATATATGGGCTTTGCCCAAAATGAAATACTTAAGCGAATTACAAAATCTAAAATGAATAAAACCAAGCGAATGTTTTGATAAGATAATTGAAAATGTCGGAGTAAGGCAAGACTCTCAGAAGCAGATCCATGTCGAATTCGAGTGAGGGTTTCGAATTCGCGACTTACTTTGAAAAGCAAATTAATAAATGATAACTAAAGAGATTTAATTAATGACATTAAAAGAAACTAAACGGCGTCGGGGTTTGGTTCGGACTCGCCAATGCGAGGTCGAGTGGAAGGCAGGGGTCGCCACGGCTCTCAAGTCGATGTCGCGGCATCCTGACTCAATGTCGCAACATCAGAAGAGGCATAAGCATTGAAGTTCTTAACTTGCAATGTCGTGACATCACAACAACAATGTCACGACATTAGATCAAAGTAGCCAAGGTTGAAACTTAACGGACTAATGTCGTGACATCCCCACGACATCTCCGCAACATTGACACCAAGACACAGAACATCAATTCAATGTCAGAACATCGGGTTAGCTACATCGCGACATCGGGTTAGCTATGTCGCGACATCGAGTTAGCTATGCCGCGACATCGGCTGAGACCATTAGAACAAGAGAAGTAATGTCGCGACATCGCCACGACATTGTCCACGACATCAGAGACAAAAACATCAAGTTGCAATATCAGTTGACCAATGTCGCGACATTGAAACTCACTATCGCGCATCAGAACAAAACTTAAACCCTAAAGACATCAGCTGAAGAATGTCGCGACATCAACATCATTATTCATAAGCAATGTTGCGACATCAGGACAAGGTTGTAAGAGTAAAAACATCAAGAATCAATGTCGCGACATTGAACTATGATGTCGTGACATCCAAACAAGCTGTAACATTGAATCTTCTCAAACTATAATGTCGCGACATCAAGAAGTAGAAACAAGCAATGTCGCGACATCAAACATCAGTGGTAACATCAAGACTCAATGTTGCGACATCGCCACGACATTGCTTGGACATGCAGAAATCAACATCTTGACACTTGAAGGCAATGTCGTGACGTCGCCACAACACATTCTGCGACTCGATTACGCGACATCTCCGCGACATCGCCGACGTGCTTAGTCACTCATAACTCAAAGTACGCCGACGGTTTTTCAATGTCGCAGCACGAGTGAAATTTATGCATAACGACCCGATATGCATGTGACATTGCCTTGACATGTCGGCAGGCGAGATTTTTCCGCTTGGGCTTTTGAAGAACCGCAATTTTACCTTGTTTTAAGAGGGCCACGAGGCGAGAGCTGTAAATAGAAACTCCTTGGGAGGAGTGCAGCAGCTTTCAACAGTTTTAGAATTTTGGGAGTAGCTGAATTTTCATTGTATATATTTTTCTTTTTTTATTTTATTTTTCTTTTCTTCCATTTTATTTTTATTTTTTTGATTAATTTTTATTTCTTTAGGATTAGAGTCGTCGATCCGAGCAGAATTGTGGAGTTGAGAATATTGTCAATCGAGTTTCATTTTTGTTTGAATTTTAATGGATCCTGGAATTATTTCAGGAAATTTAGTATATTAAGTGTGATTTCAATTTTAATGAATTTGTTTGATCAACTAGTCATTGTTCATTGCAATCCAGATTTGAAAGGATTGAGCTCCCTCTAGAAAGGAATTTGTTGTTTTCATTTTCGTTAATGGATTTAATTGTTGTTTAGGTATGAAAACTTGATTGATTTAATTAGTACTGCTCTATCATGGAGTTGTTCTGAATATTAGTTAGTTGTACCCAGAAAGAGTTGTATATGTGCTCTGATTTTTAGGATCCCTCTGAGTGACACAGGAATGGACGACCTGAGAGTGGAGAGCAGTCACTTGGGGGTATATCTGGTTGATATCCATTGAACTAATGCACTCTAAAGATCACTTTGATAAACAAATGGTGAAGTTCTATCCTCTGACTTCAAGGTTCTCTCCTAGGTGAAAGTAGGAGTGTGTTCTTGAGGAACAAGAACCACCTACTGATATATCATTTTAATCCTTAGAGGTTTGACCTTAATTTGACAGAATAATCTCAATCCCGTGTTAGCTAAGATTCTAATAAAGGAGAGAGAGAATTCTAATGAATTGATGGTTGAGATACCAATTTCATTGGAAGAGGTTTATGTTATCCTGTCTATGGGGACAAGCAACTTCCAATCCTAAGAAATGGTTATGAAGTAATGGAAAGGAAAAATAACCAGATCTTAAAGAGGTCAATTTTCAGAAGTAGCTATTTAGACCCAGTGGCTTGGTTTAGGAATCTGGTGCTCTAAGCAGTGAAATGCGTAGTGTCATGAGGTTTTCCAAGGCTATGCTATCTTGCTCTTGGACAAATCCAAATTCTAATCCTTAACAGTACCTTTTTTTTTTTAACCCTCTACAAACTGATTTTCATAACACTAATTCTATTCCCAGTGTTAATTCTAATCAGAGAAGATTTATGATTCTATGAGATTAGATTGTTATTTCTTTGGAAAACTTTCAGTAGAAATTCTTTTATTCAAATTATTTTTTACAGTTCAAAACTCCTAATTAGTGGTTCAAATAGTGATGATCTTTAGTAGTAGGGGTAGTTGATCTTTAGATTTTCATATCAATCCTCGTGAAAATGATATCCGGACTTGTAGAGTACTTGTATGACCTGTGCACTTGCAGTAATTTTAACCAAAACCAATTTTAATTGCAAATTATTACATACATAGTAGAAAACAGATTTTATATATTGAGTGAACAAGTTTTTTGACATAAGCTGTTTGGGGATTGAATAGTCCACGAGTTTGTTATTCTATAACTTTCAGTTGGATTTTTTGGTGCATGTGAAATCAGTCGAGCAAGATTTTGGCGCCGTGCTTGGGGATTGAAGTATAATTTAAGGATCAATATTCCAACCAAAGAGAAAATTGCTAGTTTTGACCTTTTTCTTAGTTTTATCAAAATTTTCATAAAATTTTTCAAAATATTGATTTTAGCTACTTAGATGAGATTGACTCTTCTTGAGTCTTTTAATAGACTTAATATTGCTACTGTTGCTATTGTCTCTTGATCTCACTTGATCTCGTGTGTTGATTCCAGGTAATTTTAGAAACTTGCACGAGATCATGTGACTGCCTTCGGACAATTGGAGAGGACACTAAGAAATTTGAAGAAAGGAAGAAGTTCTGAAGTAGTAGTTATGACATGCGAGGAGGGGGCGACCAGAATAGTACTTGAGCTGTTCTTGAAAGACCACAAGACATAAAACAATGGAATATTTTTGGAGACCCATCTTAGAGATGAGCATTACTATGATCAGGCAACTATATTAGAAGCGAATAACTTTGAGTTGAAACTACTTATCACCATGGTTCCATGACACTAGTTCAACTGGACATCGTGAGGGGATCCCAAATGAGCATTTGGGAGGTTCTTGAGGAATGAAAGCTGCAGTATGAAGACGCAGTAAGTCAATCGGAATGTTATAGCTGATTTGACATTTCACTAAGGAACACAACAACAAGTTGGTTTGAGTCTATAGTTAAAAGATAGTTTGGGGAACACTTCTGGCTATGACTGTAGATGGCGAGATAGAACTCTGGCTCAACCGGAGGAATCCTTGAAGATATCTTGCGTCGAGTTAGGTAAATTTATTTTCCTGTGGACTTTGTGATTGAAGTACCCGAGTGCTATTTTGAGCCACTATTAGGGGATAGGTTTGAGTGCTTACAGCGCCTAATCATACCAATTAAGCCAATTGAGGTGTTTAGGTCTACTTAGTATCACTTATGCCATTTCGAGGTTATTTTTGGTTATTTTGCAGGTTTTGGTATGCAATGGCCATTTGATATGAGATATATGTCTTGCCGTAGGTGAAACCATTTTCGACCATGAACATATTAAAATTCGGTGAAGAAATGAGGCAAAGTGATGAAGGAAGGATGGGGAGATGTGCCGGTGAGAAGGGCGAAGCGACCCGGGAAATTTCAACTTTAGGTTGCGAAAATTCATAATCATAATGAAATTTACTGATCTGAAGGTATTTAAGCAAATTGTGAATTACAAGCTATATGGCGAAAATCAACATGCTAGCGAAATTCTTAGGTTTAGCTATCTCTAAAATATTTCGCTAGGCTAATGAGATTTAGCTATGTGAAATTGTTGTCACCTCCAAGCGGAATTCATTTATCTATGTCAGAGCTGGCTAAATTTGTGAGATTTTAAGCTACTAAGCGGTGTCCTTACATAAGCGAAATTCAACATACTGTCATTTTTATGATGTGCCAAGCAGGCCACAGTTTTGGTGTATTCCTCCTTGTCCTTGTATGAGCCAATATATTAGGCTTTCTTGTAGTTTCACATTGGGTGGCACATATAAGCCCGAATCATTTTTTTGTAACCCTAAGCGATCTTTTGTGACTTTTCATTTATGTAAATATCTTGCGACTTCGGTTTAGGTTTGCTTTCTCTCTTCTCTCCTCTTTCTTTCATTTTCTAGTAATCAAACACCTGTACAGGGATGACAACTCAAGAGATGCTTGGCTAAGCCTCATAACTGAAAGAGGGAGAGAGGAAGGTAACTAGCTTAGTTTTAGAGGCGAGTTGCGGGTTGTCTCATGTTTTAAAATGCTACGATACTTTGTATTTATGGCTCCGAAGCTTTTTCAGAACTAGGGTTGAATATCATTTAATGTCATTACTTTGGCCAATACTTACCATGCTTTAGAATTACGATTACGCCACTTGTTATTGTTGATGCAGCATTATTCTTTTCAGATGGCGCTAGAGCCATGAATGAGGTTGAGTCTTGAGGTTTGAACAAGGGATTTGTGAATGCATGTTACAATGTATACTTAAATGAGGAGTGTTTCCCAAGGTTGAAAGGTTTTCTAGTTAAACAAAAGATCCGGTTATATGGCTTGGACTATGGGTTGTAGCAGTGAGGATAAAACAGGACCTTGTTGCCCAGTATTTTGTCGGCCCCAGTGACCTAAACCTTCAAAGTTACCTTTTCACACTTCACTTTCAGTTTTTACAATTAATCAGCATCCAAACAACTTCCACTGTTTTGAAACAAATCCAAAAAAAATCCAAACTAAAAGCCTCACCATTTTCAACACTGATGCGAATCATTCCTAGGATGAAAACCCATCCCCGTGTTCGACCCTGAACCCATTTATCACTGCGATAGCTTGACTACGCGATGCAAGGAGGAACATATAGGAATATAAATTTTGTTCATCTCACCCCCTCTTGTAGTACGAATCAAATGGCGCCGTTAGGGATGGTGCCAGAAACTACGTTTGATAAGTTGAGTGTGCGCTGATCAACATCACAGAAGTGAAGGTGACCTTTTAACCCTTTTGAATTTCGATTCTTTGTAGCGCAAGTTTTCATTACTGCGATTCTTTGCCTTTACATTTTGTTTATACGGTCGATTTTTATTTTGGCTAACAATAACCCTTTTTGCAAGTTTGTTTGTGCTATTTGCAATGTCTCGGTTATTATATGAGTGTTATGCAGTGGGACGAGACACTTAATTGAAGCTACGAGAGAATCGGTACAATTGAACAAGGCGGTGTACGGTGACACCATAGATTGCCCGGTGAATCCAGCGACTTATGATCGATGAGGACCATATACACCCTCCTAAGAGTTAGTGCTTTTTCTGTCATACACTCCTATGTAGCTGAAGATGCTTGATGGGGCCACTATTTTAGTGCCCTACTCCCTTTTATATCCTTGGTATGTAGAAGGCCAGAAAACCGCCGCTGTAGGGATTTTGAGAGGTATGCTGGCACTTTAGGAAGGTATGATGGACATGGTTGCTTAGGTGAAAGCATTTCCATTTGACCATGGGAATGAGGCCAAGGAATTTGGCTTAATTCCTTTGAACTGAAACCATTAGAAATTGGGTGAAATTGCAATGATTTTTAAAAAATTCTTGATGCTCATAAGACCAACAATTTGAAGAGACAGAGTTTACGCTGCGGCTCAAGATGGTGAGAGGTTCTACCGATCTTGGGATGGAGCTACTTCCAAGGACAGTAGTGCTTGTCCACATGTCATGGTTTCGACACATGGATGTATGTTACTTCTATGGTGGTATGTCTCTCACCTGCCAGTAGACGACTTTTGGAAATATGTGTGGGGGAGATTTGAGGCAAGCACCACGATGAAGCCATGGATTTCTTGAATTATGTGTTTGAAACTTCTAAGGAGTTGGGATAGACAAACCAGAGAGAAATGGAAAAAAGAATAGAGGCCCTTGTGACCACAGGAGTGGGATGTATGCAACTGTCGGAGGATTTGGAAATGAAGCTAGAATTTCCACATTGGCTAGGAGGTAAGAGGAGCTTGAAGAACCGCTTGGCTCCATGATGCGGCGATGACTAAAAGGCTCTGCACAGGCTAGCTCCAGCACCAATTTCCAGGCCTTTGCCCTTGAGGGACGGTATCCTGGCCCTTAGGTGAAGGATTTGATGTCGAATGCGAATGTGAAACCCAGGTCATTATAAGCCTCCACAACCAAATGCCCCATATGGTATCCTACAATTCAATTCAGAGGGGTCTGCAACCTCTCTCATGGAGACCCAATCCCCCTGCCTATGTACCCCCAGCTGCCAAACCACAGTTTGGTTCTCAACCTCAACCACAACTACGACCATCCTCCTCTCCTGTGGAACAAGCCATTTTAAATTTGAGTAAGGTGGTGAGAGTAGTTTCTAATCGAAGAAACAAAAGGGATCAAATGTGCAAGCTAGCCTGAAAAGGATTGATCTTGTTGAGAACCTGAGCAGAGAGAATAGATGGGCTTGAAGAGCAATCCCAATCGAAATAAACAGCTTGCAGTGTTCAATCACCAAGATCAACAAAATTACGGAGGTACGGGAGAGAGTTTCCCCTCGAACATTGCAAACCCGAAGATCAGCGGGGTCCATGAGGTAGGATCATCCGATGGTCGAGGGAATGGATGAGGTGAAGGCTATATTCCGCTCGGGAGTGGGAAAGGTTAATCAACCATTATAAGAAACCTGTTGGGAAACTAGGAAAGAAGTAGAAATGGAGCGAGGAACACGTTTTACGAAGGACTCGATGAAACATAGCATGCATCATTTTCCACAGGCCACTTAGAAGCAAGAGAAGGCATCTCGTGACGGGCATCTGAAGTCCCAAGGCGGAGTGAAAGTCGACATACCTCTTGGACGTCATTAGAACAGTCCTGCCTATGCAAAGTTTTGAAGGATCTTTGCACAATCAAAAAGGGTTAGGCATTGAGAAGAAGGCATTTCCTGGCTGAGCAAAGTCGGGGTGCCGTAATCCGGCAGAACCGATCAAATACAGGATCACGGATCTCCCCTGATTCAGGTTAATAATGAAATTTGGGAATTGTATGAACTCAAATCTTTCCTTGATCCTAGAGCCGATTGTGAACCTCTTTGCCATGCCTTTTCTGGTGTATAAACGGCTGGGTTTGGGTGAATAAACTGCGATATCACACTATCATTGAAGAGTAGATCGGTGAGATCCACTGAGGATAGTTGAGGATGTCTTAGTGAAAATAGACAAATTCTTTTAGGAGAAGACCACTTTTACTTGTCCTTATGGAACCTTTGCTTTTAGGAGGATGCCATTTAGGATGTATATTATCATCTGCCTTTTCAAGAGTGTATGATATATTTTCTCAGATTTGGTGGAGGAGGCTATGGAAATCTTCATGGATGACTTTTCAGTTTATGGATCCAGTTTTGAGAAATGCCTTGAAAATTTAGAAACTGTACTTCATAGATGCAAAGATAAGAATTTAACTTTGAATTGTGAAAAATGCCATTTCATGGTAACATAAGGTATTGTCTTGAACACAATTTTATGCATTTGGATTAGGTTATTGACAAGGTTTTGTAAATTTAAAAAACTCTAATGCCACCTACGATTAAAGGGATACGAGAAGTTTCTTAGGGCCATTTGGATTTTGAGAATATTTGTAAGGGCTCTCAAAAATCTCAAACCTATGAGGGCTCACGCCGTACACGAAAAGCAGGCAGGTCAGGCAATCTGGGATGCGGTCCTCTTTTGAATCAATTCCCCTTTTCTTTTGTCGATCAAACTACATTTCCAATGCTCATTTGTAAAGGATGTTATCTTTATAGCTCTATTTGTATATACTAATTCAACAAGGGCCCATCTTATTTTGTTTTCAATACACATTTTCCATTAAATATGGCATTACATGCCAATTTTGATTCATTACCACCTTTACCCATACACATTCACGGCATTATAAGCCGTTTTAAATACCAAAATATTTACAAAACAAAATCAGAGTTTATACAAAAAGTATCAAATCTATTTCATGAATGTAGGTTCGAAGCTTTACTTCATCTCCGTGAGGCCTTGACGTTGACTCTGAATCGCTGCGGTCTTTTCCTTCGTACTTGTTCACTTGGTACCTGTGCGATGATAAAACAACGTGCTAAGCATTTCCATCTTCGTGAAACCTATCGATTCTCTTCATTTCGAGTTTAAGTAAATCATGCATTTTCTAAATCGATGCCTTTGTATAATTTTTCAATGACCCGATAAGTCTGATACATATATGTATATTTTCATTTCGTATACATTCAAATTACAATTCATTGTTATTGCGATCATGGAGTTTCATATGCAATAAATCATTCAAACACAAATCATGCATTTCACAATTTTCTTTTCATTTTCCACTGGCGAATTTAACTATGTTTTTCGATTACTTGCGAGATAACGAATCCTGACACGGTCCGTTGGAGCTCTGGTCGAGTATAAAAGGTTTACCAACACTGATGCGATCCCGAAATTTGTTATTGAAAATTATTAAAAATCATTCAAGTGAACCTCGATACTATCATTGGGCTACGGATCGGAGTGACTTCATCACATTACGTTCGGCAACGATCTTGCTCATTTGACCCTTATTGTGAGTATATCGATCTATCAGCAACTGGAATTTAGCAGTTAATGTTCCTGTAAAGGCGCTCAAATCATTCATAGCAATTCTGATAGTGTATATACATTTATATCCAAATACTTGGTTTCCAATACTCATGCAATTTTCATGTGCAATTCATTTTTCACGATGGTTATAATAAATCCCAGTTTAAAACAAATCAATATGCAATTTATCGCAATTCATTTCAATGAATTCATGTTCATAATCCTTTAAACATTTTAGAAATAGAGACAGAAGTGGAGAACAAACCAATTCATTTTATGGCTCCAGGCAAGCACACATACTATTCATATAAAACCTTTTAGATTTATTTTGTCAAACAAAACACAAAAGCTGAAACAAGAGGAATTATGAAGAACAAAGCCCAAAAGGTTGTACGCTCTTCGATTCCTATTCTCTGGAATCCCACTCTTAGATTAGAAGCACCTCATCACCAACCCTAATACATCACAAATGTCTTTATCGAAGAGACACCCGAGAAAAAAATCAATTGGCCATTACAGGATTTTTGGTTGGGTTTGATGTCTGTCTGACTTCACTTTAAAAAATTTTTGGGGACACGTGAGCCATATTTTGCTCACGCTTCCTTCAAGAAAATGATAGCTCTATGAGTATTTTTTCAGTAGGAATTGGAATCATCTCATTTGGATCACCCAAACTCTCAAATTCACGACATTTTTAATACCAAAGCGATCGGTATGCTGCTCCTTTCGATTACCCTCTTTATTATTCTCGATTTCAGGGGTCTTAAATGCATAACTTGGTGATGGTTCCCTCTACACATTTGAATCTATGGCTCTAAGGTTTCGTCTCCAATTGGAATCATCCAATTTGGATCACCAAAACTCAAGTTATTGCATTTTACATCCAGACTACTCTAATTTGCAAAGCAGAATTAGATTGTTCTTGCACATAACTCAACTTTGGCCAGTTTCACAGGCACTTT
This sequence comes from Tetrastigma voinierianum, assembly GCA_016808115.1. NCBI lineage: Eukaryota > Viridiplantae > Streptophyta > Magnoliopsida > Vitales > Vitaceae > Tetrastigma > Tetrastigma voinierianum. Next base: position 779,342 of record JAEQBH010002921.1, on the reverse strand, counting down.
GGGGTTACAAATTTCATATACTTCCTTAAAGTAAATTATTTCTCTAGAAGTCTAGTTTACCCAGAATTTTGAATCACTCAATTTGGATGAGTTAAATTCAACTTACAGCCAAAACACCACAACTACACTGATGAGCATATCTCAAAGTGACTACGAAACTCACCTTTAAGCCCCATACTCTTGGGCCTTGAAGGCCTAATTTGCTCCTAGTACCTTCTATAAATTTGTAGCCCTAACACTTATGGTTCTTTACCAATTTATAGCTTAACTTATAGCCAAAACAAATACAAGGGTTTCAAAAAAAATTTGACAGCAGCTCCTTTGAAACTTCATTATTTCCTTTATACAAAAATTCCTCAACACCAATCCTAACCCTAAAGCACTTTGAAACTTAACCCAAAACAACTCCAAAATTGATCTACAACCAATCAAAATCACCTTTGCATAAGGTTAGGGTTTTCCCCAAATCAAAATCATGAGGGAGTTAGGGTTAGTTTGCCCACCTTAGCTCTCACAGAAAATCTTCTCTTCCTTCTTGCTTGAACAAAGATAGACCAAGAATGGAGAAAAACACACCAAAAATACCTTCTTCTCCCAAGCCCTAGCTCCTTCTCCCCTTGATCCTCTCAAAAACGTAAATGCCCAAATGGGCATTTCATATATCGCTTTGGTCTTTATTCTCATGTCATGTGTAATGCCATGTTTGGCTAGCACATTAATTGGCTTTTTCTCAATTTTTTTTTCTCATTTTAAAGCCTCATTTCACTTTCATTTCCACTTCATTTCATTTCATTTATACTTTGGCACTTACATTACTCATTTATGACCCTTAGGACCTCATTTGACATTTTTACATTATTTGGCTCTTGTAAAATTTTGAGTTTTTATCATTTTTCGTTTTAGCCATTTAAGCAATAGGAAAAATATAATTTAATTTATTTACACCTGAATAGAGTTATAAGCATTAGGATACTTTGTTACAACTCATTATTCAAACTTGTTGGAAAAGGATGTACTGAAATTGGTTGATGAATCATGCCAGTGCGTTGAAGAAATAAAATCCAGATTGGTTATAGCTCCCATCATGGCAACACCAGACTGGAACAAAGATTTTGAAATCATGTGTGATGCTAGTGACTATGCAATGGAAGCAGTGTTGGGATAAAGAACATAGAAGACTTTCAAGGCTATATACTATGCTAGCAAAACCTTTAATGAGGCACAAGAGAACTACTCAACTACAGAAAAAGAGATGTTGGTAATAGTGTTTGTTTGTGAAAAGTTCAGGCCATACATACTAGGGTCCCATGTTATTATACATACTGATCCATGCAACAATCAAATACTTGACGACAAAGACATATGCCAAACCAAGACTGATCAAATGGGTTTTATTGGTGCAAGAGTTTGATTTGGAAATCAAAGACAAGAAGGGTAGTGACAATGTGATAGCAGATCACTTGTTAAGATTAGAAAAGCCTACTGAAGAGGAAAGAGGGAATGAAATATAAGAAAATTTCCCTGATGAACAGCTTTTTCAGGCATTAGTTCAAGTGCCCTGGTATGCTGATATTGTGAATTACTTAGCTTGTAGGATTATGCCATCATAATTCAGCTATCAGTAGAAAAGAAAGTTAAGAACTGATGCTAGAGTTTATATATGGGATGACCACTTCTTTACATTTAGAAGGAGCAAAATCGAGATTATCGGGATATGTGCGGAAGATCATAACAAGGGTAAATTTCAACGATAAATGTCATGCATCACCATATGGAGGACACTTTGCGAGGAGACAGGAACAACCCGGAAATTCTCGATCGGGTTTATTGGCTACTCTGTTCGAGGCCCATTGAATAGGTGAAACATTGTGATAAATGTTAAAGAATTGGCAATATAAATAGAAGAAATAAGATGCCTCTGTAGGGAATCCTGGTGCTGCAGATTTTTTATGTATGGGGGATAGACTTCATGTGACCTTTCCCACCATCATTTGGAAATCTATACATTCTCTTTGTTATGGATTATGTATCCAAATGGGTGGAAGCCATAGCTTGTCCTAGAAATGTTGCTAACATAGTTGTGAGGTTTATTCAAAGAAAAATCTTGAGTAGATTTGGAGCCCCAAGGACAATTATTAGTGATGAGGGAAGCCATTTTGCAAACAAGCTGTTTGCAAAGCTTCTAAGCAGATATGGAGTAAGACATGTAACGGGATTGACTTATCACCCTTAATCAAATAAGCAAGCAGAAATTTCCAATAGGGAGATAAAGAATATTCTGGAGAAGACAATAAACACAAGCAGGAAAAACTGGTCAGTCAAGTTAGATGATGCACTATGGGTATATAGGACTCCTTATAAATCTCATATTGAAATGTCCCCATACAGGATAGTATTTGGAAAGCCTTGTCATCTCCCTCTTGAGCTGAAATATAAATCTATGTGGGTAATCAAAAAGCTAAATTATGATTTCCAAGCTGCTAAAGAGAAGAGATTACTCTAGATGAATGAATTGGAAGAGTTGAGATATGAAGAGTATGATAATGCCAAGATCTACAAAGATAAGACCAAGAAACGATATGATTAGAAGATTTTAAGGAAAGAATTTAGAGTAGGAGAGCTTGTCATACCTCACAATTCCAGGCTCAAACTTTTTCGAGGGAAATTAAAGTCAAGATGGAGTGGTCCTTACACAGTAATTACAACTACACCCTTTAGAGCAGTAACACTGAAACTAATTATGGAAATGAGTTTAAAGTGAATGGTCAGAGATTGAAGCACTATCTTGGAGGAATTATAAATGAAGAATAGTCCCAGATTCGAAGAGAATGAAGGAATTGCTGAAAAGAAAACATATGTTAACAATGTCTAGCTAAAGACATAAAATTGATTTTGTTTGATTCAGTATGCTTTTAATAGTTTAATTAGTAGAATAGTTTTGTTTAAGTTTGTTTGAAACTTATGTAGTCAAATTTTGTCTAATTTCAAGTCAAGGAAGTTGCAAATATCTACAAAGTTTAAGGGAAAGCACTTCAACCCAAACTCAATGATGCAGAATTTACTACACAAGGGAGTCTATTTCCCTAACTTGTTCTTTGAGAATAATTCACATGTTAAGTTTGGGGGAGTGTAATTTTTTCTGATTTGGAATTTACATAGTAGCTTCATTGTTCCTTTGTTGAATATTGTTTTTTTAGTTTGAATGATAATTTTCAGTTTGATTTTGATTCTACAATACAAAGAATATTTGCTGAATATTGCTAAGTTGAGAACATGAGCTTTAGTGTCCATGCTTGAATTGAGATACTTAATTTTTGTCAAATTTATATTCACAAGCAGGAATAGAGTATGCAAAAATGAAGAGGAGGAAAACAAGTAAAATTGTAAAGAAGGAAAATGCCTTCTCAATGTCGCGACATTTCTTTTCAGTCAATGTCCCGACATTAACCCTAGTACCGTGACATCGACAAATCAATGTCACGACATCGCATTTATAGAATAGCGACACCAAGATTGACGTTGAGGTAATGTCGCGACATCAACAATCGATGTCACAACATTGAAATTCCAATGTCGCAACATTAAGTTTAGTCAATTAGAAATCCTAACCAATGTCGTGACATAGCATTTTCAATGTCGTGACATCAACACAATGTCGCGACATCAACACAATGTCGCGACATAGCATTATCAATGTCGCGACATTGAGGTGAGTCACTTAAAAATCTTTTGTCAATGTCACGACATCGCTCTTAGGGCAAACCACTTATTTAAAGGAACACGAGTAGGAATTCAAATCAAACCAATTTCTCTCAACCTTTCCGACCTATTGTTAGAATCATTTTAGGCGAAGCAATATTGAACCCTAAGCTCCACCTTAGGCAGGAATTGTGGGAAACATTGTATAGGAGAATTTTAAGAGATGGGGCAGAGCAGAGAACAGAAATTGGCTCACGGGAGTAAGGCCCAAGGCGGGAGATAGAATTCGAGGTTGGGCGAGTGCGAGCCAGCTACCTTGACAAGGGAATACTTAGCTTTGAAACACATCTGGATAAGAAGGGGTTTATGGAAGAGAGAGGTTTTAAGAAGCTAGTGTCACCATTCAAATAGAAGGTCAAGAAAAGGGGTTAGGAAACATTGATCGACTATATGGAGACAAGGAGAAGGGCAATAGTTAAGGAGTTCTATGCCAACCTTGGCGAGAGGAAAAACTTGACATGCTACGTCAAAGGGAGATGGATACCTTTTGGGGAAACGACCATCTCCCAACTCTTGGGACTTAGACCAATGGGAGACTGCACAGAGTATGACCAGCTCCAGAAAAGCCCAAAGTTCGAAGAAATCGGGGCAGTGGCAAAGAACCAAAACCATCCTCAACGCATACACATCGACCAGAGTTGCTAAAATTAATAAGGTATGGTTTACTTAGTTGAGTTAGTACTATGTCGCGCCCCGGACTGTGGCTAGGCAGGACACGGGACGTGGATGTATATCGTTTATCACATAGAACACATTTCATATACTTATTTTCAATGGGATATCCATTTAAATCATATTTATGTATGTATGAAAATATGATCTCATTACTAATACGCATTATATATATAAAAATATACATCAATCATGGTAGAGAGCCCATTATTTGCTCAATTCCTACATTTATACAAGACGACATTTCTTGACCGTTTTCAATCATTTAGAAAACATTGTAATTCATGTCTAAAAGTAAGTCAAAATATACTTTTCCCGTGAAGATTTATACATCTTTGTTTGCAATGCAAAACAATTACATGATTTTCTTTTCTTGGAAATGAAATGTATGCATGAGACAGAGCATTTACTTATACACCACATATTCGACGATGGCTACGGGCTCTACGGTCCTTGATATTGCCCCTATTCACTTGGTACCTACACGTGATAAAACAACGAGCTAAGCATTTTAATGCTTAGTGGTTCTATGCATTTTTATCCTCATTTCAATCAAACACAAAATATGTATCTTTTCAAAAACAACATTTTGGTACATATTGATAGTCAGTTCAGTTAAGTGCCCGCGATGGGGCTATGAGATCAACAAAATTTGTATCTAGGTCCAATCCTATCTTTGAGTAGCGGGAGCTCTTGCGATATAGTGATCTAAGGGTGGCCGAACACGGGATGGGTTTCTTGACAGAAGAATGAAGTGCGGGTTGAGTTGAAATGGTATTTCTCTTACTGGGTTTTAGGTTTTGTTCAACGGTGAGTTGGATGGTTGTAAGCTACTGCTGAGATAAATTAAAGGAAAATTTAGAAAGAGACTCCTTGAAGTCTTGGAGTCAGGATTGGATTTTTAAGGTGTATTCATGCCCTCGGGTTTGTTTCCTCGCGTTGGGGACTGACCTATAGTCTTTTCCCAATTAGGACCTTGATTTGTACTTAAAACCTAAACAAATTACTCCCTCATGAGGATGGCATTCATTAGCATTGAGTCCCATACGGTGTGCATGTGGCCTCGAAAGAGAGGCAATCGGCAACTAATAGGAGACAACTAAGTGGATGGCGGTGGATCTAGATTAAGCATCCACTGTAACCCTGAAAAACTTATGAAATACATTAGGCGAGGATTTGGATCACAGGAGGTTTGACCTAGGAGTGAGATCTGGGGGCTTAAATGCTCATAAATGCGAGTGTGATAAATGAGAGGGGCATGAAAACTTACCTCGAGCCTCCACGGTGACCCTCCCCTTCAAGGGAAAGGGGCTTAGCCAAACATCCCTTGAGTTTATCATCCTGAAGGGGTGTGTTTAGCGTAGGAAAATGAGAGAAGAAGAGAGAGGCAAGCGCAGCCTAAAACAAAATTCTTATTTGAAAGCTTAGTAAAGTAAGTTAGGGTTACAAGTTATAAGGTGGCTTATATAGCCAACCCAAATGTGTGAAATACCAAAAATGCCTAAAATATAATATTACAAATAAGGGCAATGGTAATACATCAAAAGCGTGGTCGTTTGGGATCAAGTATACCAAAAACACGAAATTTGAGATTTCAGCTATGCGGGAATTTAGCTAGCATGCGAATTTCGCTATGCTAAGCGAGAATATTCATGACTCTGAAGATAAGAAATGGGAAATTTCGGCCTTGATGAATTCGCTAGCAACGGTGAATTTAAGCTAGCTAGGGAAATTTACGCTAGCCTAAGCGAAATTTTTGTGAGATGTGAGATTTGGAAAGGAATTTCGCTAGGCACGTGGTTAGTATTCAGCGAAATTTATGCTTCTTAAAATCCCAATTTAAGCTAGGATTGCGAAATTTTTCGCTATGATTCTTGAGGAAATTTTGCAATCCCAATGAAATTACCATAATCATGCGCGAAAATCACAGGATTGCTCTGCTTCTGTTTTGCTCACATCCTCTGCACTTCTTATTCATCCTTTGCCTTCAATTCTTCACTGAATCAGTATTTCATCGCCTCGGCTCGGTGAAATCATCGAGGATTCTGCGTCAACACCCGATAAAGGCTAAACACTGATTGAAGTTCTCAAAAAGCACAGAAACTATCCAAAACAATCTGAAAATGGAATTAGTGAAACTAAGTGGACTGCACACACATCAATTGGCTTAATTGATATGATTAGTCTTGCACTCAAAACTTATCTTGAATAGGGCTCGAAATAGCACTTTTGGAGTCTTAAACACACCCCCGACCGACACGTTGCTAGTCCTTAGCAATGTTAAAACAAAAATGGGATGCATCGCGTTTTCTTTTTACAAAAGGTGCATATTGTTCAAGAAAGTGTGGAGTGCAGGTAAGCTTTTCCTTTAATATGAATAATTTACACCTGATGGCAGAGCAGCAGAAAGAACAAAGACAAATGCGGAAACGGTTGAGGCGATAACGCGGTTCGAAGAAATCCGACCTGAACTTCCACCAACATCTAATTGTTCCTAAGGTAACGAGTTTAGTGATAAATTTGCAAGCTATTCCCTCCCCAACCGCTCTGCCATGGCCTTAAGCTGACCAACCTAAATAGGATTAGCTACACTCTTATTTCTTTATTGATTGTAATGTAGGAGTGCGATGCTAAAGCCGACTTCGCATGGGGGTAGTAGTAGCGGGTTCCTTAGGTGACTCCCGGCCAATTAAGGTTTAGGGCATCAAGCCAAAAGGATCCTTGACCCTGAGCTACGCGGAGAGCTCACCCGAACTTAGATGACTTCGAGGAATTAAGCACCTACAACACGCTAACCTTCACCCGTCCACGTGTAGTGAACAGAGTGATGGCTCGACCGATTAAGGTTTGGGGCATCGGGCTTCAAAGGCTTCGCCATATACCCCTCGGACATGCCAGGTTTTCAGAGTAGCGTCACGGCTTTATTTTCTTTTCTTCTTTTCTTTTTTTCTTTTGCTTTTTCTTTTCCTTTTTGGAAGACTTCATTGGTCTTGAACATGAGCCAACACAAACCTATTATGGGTCGTCAACAAATTTAAGGCCAGCTTTGCAAAGTGGAAAGAGGTACTAAGCTTCTCAACCTATTGGTGCAATCAGGTGTGCAGTGTGTGAATTAGCTAAAGGGAATGTTGAGGTTGAATAAATTTGGAACTTCCATTGACAAACTAAATCATGCATGGAATTGTTCTATCGATAATGTAACATACAGGCTTGATTTTCAACTAAAGGCAAGAGTAGAAATACCAAAATATAGGTTACGAGAATGATTTGTAAAAGTGTAGAAAAATGTAGCTGCATGGTATATTTCTATGTCATTATATTTCACAAAATTATCAGCTTTTCAAAAGAAAGCGTGTGATACCTCGATAGAAAGATGAAAGCAGACGGTTTGAACCGGGAGGGGGAATGGCATGGTGAATAATTTTCCTTTGCCACTTTATATGCGGGGAGAAATGAGATTTTTCCACATACTTTACCGCTCTGCAACATTTAAAAGCAAAATTGATAAGATAAGCTTGTAAATACGAAAATATTTGAAAAGAAAATAGAGTAAAAGTAGTGGCACCACCTAAAAACCCCAATTAAGACTTAAAATAATATAGTAAAAATTTGACAAAAATTTGGAGTGGTCTCCCCGGAGTTCCTGCGGGAGACCCTCCCGGTTGTCTTAACCATTGGATCTCAAGGAGGGTCCCGGGAGGGAGAAGCTCCTCCCGCCATGCGGTGGTGGTGTGTCTGCGAGTGCCTTCATGCTCAGCTCCATTGTTTAGGCAATCGGTCTCACGGTGGCGATTAAAGGCGGTATTGCCCGGGAAGGAATGGTGGATTACGTGCGCGCTTCATTATTTCTCCATCAATTCTTCTTTGTTTGATAATATCATGCCTTCCTACGTGTACCACTCGACGAACTTCATCGGATTTGCTCCCTCATCCTGTTGGTTTTGCTTGTGCTGGTAAATGTTGAGCTCCCAGTGTCATGTTGCCAAATGTGAGATTTGCATGACCCCCATTAGGCAATTGATAATGGCATTTGATGTGGCGGAAATGGCCTTCCCAATATAATGGGCGCAGTTAGTGCCTCGCCTCCGATTACGTAGCCGAGAACCACGAAATCCACGGATAGTAGACCTTATCTACTTTTACCAACATCCTCCACTATCCCTTTTGGTATTTTTCCTTTGAGCGATCGAGTTTAAAGATAGGGTGATGTTGGTTGGTTTCGACTCTCCCAAACCTATTGCCCTATCGCGAGTACTGGCGTGGGTTGACTGCTTGGCACCCCAGTCTGCGGTGCTTTGTCGTGTAGGTTCCTCCAAAGTTAGCGAGATAGTTGGGGTCCACAGGATCCTTGTATTTCACCATTGTCTTGCATTGGATGATGGAGCTAACTTGTTCGAGTTAAGAATGCCTTCTTGTCGATACCCAGCCCCTTTTGATTGTACATAGATCTTTGAAAACTTTGCATAGCGGGGACTTGTTTGATGATGTCGAAATTGTATATTGACCTTCACTGCCTTAGAACTTCTAGGATGCACTGTTTAGGATGCACTTCTTCTTGCTTCTTAGTGCTTGGGGAAATGGAGGTGGCGATGCGATGCTTCCGTGGTCTCCTTGAAAATGTATTATGGCTCCAATTCTTCCACCTGGTTTCCTCGGAGGCTTGGGCATTGGGTGATCAACCTCTTTTCCACTTCATAAGGTAATGTGACTTTGACTTCATCCATTTTTGGGAGGTTCCTTTGGAATAGCTCATGGACTCCCCTTGGTTGGCGGGTGGTGAGAAGACCTCCACTGCCTCTTCTTCATGATTTTCCATTCTTGTTATGGATGCTGCGGTAGTCTCAATTCTTCGATTTATGAGCTACTTTCCGGCCCATCTATTCTCTTGTTCAAGGAGCTTTCTACATTTTCAATTTTTTGTTCAATGAGCATTAGCGCCTTTTTGCTCCTCACAAAATTTCCCACCACCTTGCTCAGTTCATGATGGCTTGCTTTCAGCGGGGAAGGAGGTGGTGCTTGTTAATTTGTGAAGTGGTGGTAGAATCTTCTTTCTTTGTGCTCTGGGGGTACATATCTGGGGAGGTTGAGGGTTTCGGAAAGGTTAGGGTGACCCCTCCAGATTAAGGGTTGTAAGTGTTGCCATATGGAGCATTTGTTTTGTGGCTTGTTTTGGCCCTACATTTGCATCCTCAAAATCGAGGTTTGGACATGTGGTTCTCACAGGTGAATTCGAGTGGAGTGCGATTGAAACAATTTTGGCTGTGTGCATGGCTTCGATCCTTTACTGCACCTCGACTCTTTCTTTCTAATTACGCAATCTTGTAAGTAGATACCTTAGCTTTCAGCTCCATATCGCCCGGAGGGAGCATACATGCCTCCTCTTTAGTTCCTTTGGTGGCTTGAATCTATACGCTTCTCTTGGGTTTGGCTCATCCCGACCTTGGAGTCTCGGCCATAATTGAAGTCCATTTGCCTCGTCGGGATTTTTACTGAAATCTCCTCCGCACATAGTTTCAAATAATTGTTTCATGGAAGGGGACATTCCATGTAAAATAGTTCTGACATCCATGTATCAAACCCATGGTGTGAGCATGCAACGATAGTCTCCATAAATCTCTCCGGTCTTTGGTAGAACCTCTCACCATCATGAGAACACCGTGTGTAAATTTTTTCCTCTTCAAGTTGTTTGTCTTGCTTGAGCCTTGAAGAATTTTTTAGAAATTCACTGCGGCTCTCCCAGTCCTTATAGTTCTTGGCCTTAATGCATTTAGCCAAATTTTGCCTTGTCCTTTAGGGTCGATTAGGCTTTCAGCGAGAGCTCCATGTCCCTTTGCACCTTCTTTGAAGGTGGTGCATACTTCTTCAAACTCCCTTATGTGATTGTAAGGGTTTCATTCTCCATGCACCATGGAATGTGGGAAGTAGGGGCACCCAGTGGGGTCTCAACGCCACCTCCTCGACGAAATTATGCATGAGGTGCACTCACCTGGGTGGAGTGTGTGTGATCCTCATGGATCGATATGCATTGGGCTCCACAGGCACTTGGCGCTTTGTTGTTTCTCACAGTGGAGGATCCATTTGACCTTGTGAGGGATCAATTTCGAAGCCACATTCTGTGCGTGATCACCCTCTCAAGCTACCTGGGTGTTCCTATCCTTTGCATAAAGCTGCTCCACACACTTCACAATCAACGAGGAAAACAACCAAAACAAACTAAAAGGTTAGGTTAGCTAAAAATTAAAGCAAAGAAAAAAGCCCAGATATCTTTGGAAAAATTTAAAATCACATGGAGTGAAAACTGCAAGTGGAAAAAAAATGATAAAATCAAGGGAATGAGATTTTGCAAAACTTGTGATATGAATCACCAAGGTTTCAGCAACTTCTTATCTCACTAGAGACTTATCGACACTTGACGCCATTTGATTAAAGTGCCACGGTAGATTCTGCTCAGGAATCAACAAAATTTGTCCTAGATTGTCCTCTTTACTTAGTAGCGAGACTACTTTGCGGTATAGTGAATCTGGGTCGAACCACGGGGATGAATTTCCTTATAGTGAAATGAGAAGTGCGATTGAGTTGAAAATGGTATTTCTCTTTGGATTTTAAGGTTTTGTTAAAAACGTGGAGTTGGATGGTTATGTTGCAAATAAATTAAAGAAGAATTTAGAAAGAGAGACTCCTTGAAGTCTTGGAGTCCTTGGATGGATTTTAAGGTGTATTCATGCCCTCGGGTTGTTTGTTTCCTCTTCGTCGGGATAATGACCTATAGTCTTTTCCCAAATCGCACTGATTTGGCACTAAAACCTAAACCCTAAATTACTCCCTCATGAGATATGGCATTCATTGAGCATTCAAGTCCCTTATAGTGTGCATATGGCCTCAAAGAGGCAACCTACGGCAACTAATAGGAGACAACTAAGTGGATGACAGTGGATCTAAGATTAAGCATCCACTGTAACCACAAAGCTTGCCAAATACACATTGGCGAGGCTGGATCTAGGAGGTTTCAACCAGAGTGAGATACAGGGAGCTTAAATGCTCATAAATGCAAAGGTGATAAACAGAGGGTGAAAACTTACCTCCAAACCTCCACCGCGATCCTCCCTTCAAGGAAAGCTGGGCTTAGCTACATCCCTTGAGCTGTCATCCTCAAGGGGTGTGCTCTGGCACCGAAAAATGAGAGAGCATAGGAGAGAGAAGAGAGCAAACTCGCAAACTTAAAACAAAGTCAGCACAAATCTTGACCTAAAATGAAGTTAGGGTTACAAAGTTATGCGCCATAAGTAGCCAACCCAAATGTGTGAAATACCAAAAATGCCTAAAATATAATATTACAATAAGGACAAATGGTAATACATCAAACGTGGTCGCTTGGGGATCAAGTATACCAAAACACGGGCCGAGATTTTGCTATGCGTGAAATTTCGCTTAGCATATAAATTTTCATTATGCTAGCTTAAATTCGCGAGCCTAGCGAAATTTGCGTAGATAGCTTAAAATGCGGAAATTTCGCTAGCAACAGCTGAATTCAGGGAAATTCCTCGCCATCTAGCTAAATTGTGAGATAGCTTAATTTGGGAAAATTTCACTAGGCACAAGAATTTCGCTTAGCTAGCCTAAATTTTGCTACTTAGCTTAAAATCCCACCTCGCTTAGATCGCGGAATTTTCGTAATCCTACGAAATTTTCGCAATCATAGCGAAAATTCCTGGGATTGCTCTTGCTTCCTGTTTTGCTCATTGCATCCTCTCTGCACTTCTTATTCATCACTTTGCCATCACCCTTCACCGACCTGATATTTCATCGCGCCGCCGGTGAAATCATCGAGGATTCTCGCAATCAACGCCAATAAGAAGCCAAGCTTGCTGATTGAAGTTCTCAAAAACCTGCAAACTATCCAAAACAATCTCGAAATGGAATTAGTGAACCAAGTGACTCCGCACATCAATTGGCTTTAATTGATATGATTAGTGCGCAAAAGCACTCAAAACTCATTCCTCAGAATAGGCTCAAAAATAGCACTCGGGGTACTAAACATCAATGCAATAAAGAATATATATATGTTAATTTTTCATTCAAAACACAAATTATGCTTTTCACACATTTACTTATAAGTTTGCCCTTAAATGAATTTAACCATGACTTTCGGTGCATATGATAACAAAATCAATGCAGACGTCCCACTGGTCAGAAATGATAATTTTTTTTAATAACACGCATTTCCGGCCTGGGCTGGTCGTAAGGATCGAGTATTTACAAATTCATTTTGTGTACACTACCGATACTGTCCCGCTGGGCTATGGATCGGTATGCCGCTATAAATCATTTCGTTCGTAATACTGCTACATTGACTCTTATTGATAAACCAATTTATCCTTAACTTGAATATGACTGATAACATTCTCTTAAGGGCATTAATACTTAGTCATAGTAAATTACAATATTGTACATACATATATACCCCAATAAACACATTTTGAAGCTCATGCAGTTTTCATGGCAATCCATTTGTAATCAATTTCCTAATCACTTAAGATAAATTTGTTTATGGTTAAAAACAAAGCACACACATACGCTTTTCCATGTAAATCATTTTCCTTGCCAAATCCAATACAAAGTCAAGTAATAAGAAAAGAAATGAGAAAAACAAACCAAAAAGATTGTCGCTCCTTAACTCCTATCCTTGGAATCCCGATCTTACTCAGGTTTCCTCATCACCAACCCCTAGTCCATCATAAACAGAGAAAAATATCAGTTGTGCATGCTAGTGTTTTTTGTTAGGGTTGATTTCTACCCAATACGCCTTCACTTGTAAAATTTTCTGGGAACAAATGAGCCATATTTTACCCAACTTCCTTCAAGTCCATTGTATATATATTTTATTCAGAAATTAGGAATCATCTAATTCAGAGAACCGAAACTTAAGATATGTCCTAAACAACCGGGACTACTCTATTTTCAACACATAACCAGAATTTTCCTATAAACAGAGCATCACTTTGACAAATTTCTAGGTCAAATGGGGTCAAAATTTGAATATACTTATTTAAAAAAAACTTGTTCTCCTAGACGTCTAGTTTACCCAGAAATTTGAATCACTCAAATTAGATGAGTGAAACTCAATTTATGGCCTAAATACCAAAACTGTCCCAAAACACCAAAACTATACCAAACCATAAACAAAATTTGCCCGAAAACACAGCTTCACTTCGACAAATTTCTGGGTTCAATGGAGTCCAAATTTGAATATACTAATTTCAAGAAAATTTGTTTTCCTAGAAGTCTAGTTTACCCAGAATTTTGAATCACTCAATTTGGATAAGTGAAACTCAACTTGTGGCCTAAATACCAAAACTGTCCCAAAACACCAAAACTGTACCAAACCAGAACCAGTATTTGCCTGAGAGTCTCACTTTGATGAATTTCTGGGTCCAATGGGGTCCAAATTTGAATGAACTTATTTCAAGAAAATTTGTTTCCCTAGAAGTCTAGTTTATCGAAAAATTTGAATCACTCAATTTAGATGAGTAATGGCCAAGTTATGGCCAAGTTATGGCCAAAACAAAAACATCGGTTTTGGAAAATTTTGACAGCATCTCCCTTAAAACCCCAACATTTCCTTTATACAAAAACTCCTCAAAACCAATCCTAATCAAAGCAAAAAGGTTGCTTGAACTCTAACTCATACATATATATACAAAACTAGGATTTTACCAAACCCAAACACAATCAAAGAGGGAGTTAGGAGCGTTCCTAACCTTGATCTTCTTGATTTTCACTAGCTTTCTCTTTTTCCTTCTTATTTTCTTTCTTGATCAGATAGAACCTTGAAAAAAATGGAGTAAATCAAACCAAATTTGGCTTCATCCCCCACAAACACCATAGCCCTAAGCTCTCCCAAAACCAAAACGTGTTCTTCCCCCTTTACAAGACAAGATTTGGTCTTATCTTTTTTTTCATGTACAAGGCCATGTTTGGCTACATGCATTTTTGACTTAATTTCCTATTTTTGCATTAAAGTCCTTCATTTCTATTTCATTTGCACTACAACTTATCACATTTCTACTTTGGCATATACTCTTCTTCATTTATGACCTTTGGGTCCTCATTTGACAATTTTTTTTTTCACTTAGCATTTAAATTCCAAAAAATTCAAATTTAACTTGTGTTATACCCTAAACATATCATTAAATTAATAGGGCTTAATTTGGGGTGCACTAATCCACTATGCGAATTACAACTTTAAAAACCTTTATTTTTATCACTTAAAACCAAATAAAATATCGAGTAAATAAAATAAAAATATTTTATAGCAGAAAATGTTATAAAGTAAAATTATAAAACGAAAATGCTATTTTTGGGACGTTACAAATTCAATTTTTAAGCCTTCAAAACATGTCTCAACTGTGAGATAGGACCGCACTTGTATGCGCTGGTCAAAGGCTTTGAATTGGATGTGGGGAATATTATCAAGGAGTCCATTCTGGACTATGCTGAGAACAATTTCGTGAGAATCCTTCACCCTCCGATCACCTCATATGCATCAAGGGGGAGTAAAATTAATGAAGAATGGGTGAGAAGACTTTAAAGGCTCTCTAACTCTACTGAGTCCTCAAAGCTCCAATAGAGGGTGACGAGGTAGAAAGAATCAGGAAAATAAAGAGAACTGAGGAACGACCTAGGGAGCCAGTCCCTATAGTAGAGGCTGAAGATGAGAGTGAAAATGAAGAAAGAGGGGATTTTGAAGATTACTCATAGCAACCAGTGCTCTCCCACATTGAAGATGAAGCAGCACCAGCTCAGATTAGAGCTGAAAATAGGGGAAAACAAAAACAAGCTGCAATACTAAGCTTCTCACTCTATTGAAAGAGATGAGTAGATAAGCGAAGAACTCAGGTGGAGGGAAACCCGCTTTGAGGAGCAGTTGAAGAAAAGAGAGAGCACCTTGACAGCAGCCCTCCAGCAAAGAGATGATGAATGGAGGGAGGAGCTGGCTGAGAGGGACGGAGCTCATAGAGCTGAACTAAGGGAGAGAGTGAGAGTTTTTGTGAATGATCAACTGAAGAGGGACTAGGATTTACTGAAGATCCTGGAGATCAGAGAGAAGGAGATGGAGCAAAATATGTTCCAAAAAGCAGATGCCTTTGGGTATTTATACAAGGATCATCAAAAGGAGATCAAGGCAACTATCTAGAAGAAAGATGAGGAAATTGAGTCATCCTTGAGCTATAGGGAGAAGCTATGGACAGAAAGCTTGGATATGGTTAATGCCAATTTGATTAGAATGTATAATGCCTAAGGTGAGTTTGAGGGAGCCCTGAATTCTATTGGGTTGAGACAGAATGAGGCTGATTAGGCAAAATACAATAATCTGAAGTGGTATTTCCTCAGCCAGGAGAAAATAGCCTGTTGCCACGATCTGACCCTCGGAAATCCACGACTTTACTCCATCTTATGCTAGTTATGAATATGAACCAGTGAATCTCAGACATTCCAAGTCCCAAAGAAAAAAGAAGTGAACCACATGCATCTATCTTTTTCGCTCTGAAATTCAGCCATTGTAATTGTACTTAAAAGTATAAATGAAAATCAAATTTTGAATTATGTGGGCAGAGTGTCTCTTATTATTCTTCTTTTCTTTTTCTTCTTATTTTCCTTGCATTTTAGGTTTTTGTGATCTTATAAAATAAGAAATTTTGAGTTTGTGGTTTATTTTCTGAATAATTGAGAATTCAGTTGTACTTAATACAAAATTGAAGAGATAAAATGATTAAAGGGCTAAAATCTGTAAATGGAATAGTGTTGAAATAGTGGAATAAAGTGTTCAGTTGTGATGTAAAGGACTAATAAGCTGAAATTTTAGGTTATAAAAGACTGAAATTGAAATCAATGTTAACCAGGCATGTAATTCTAGTTTGATTGAACAATACAGTTCAGAAAATGATTGAATACTGACACATTGGTCAATAGTACCTTGAAAACTGAGTGTGCTTGGGTTAGGAACACCTTATTTGACTTATCATCATTCAATCTCAAAAGGTCTTAGAACTTGTTGTATTATTATTCAAGACGAAATCCTAGGCATTAAAACCAATAGGAAATTATTTAGGCCATCCTTGAACAGTTTGAGCCTTTCAAAGCTTACCCCTTGATATGCTTAAAAGCATATACCTTAGTACATTGTTTGAGCCTAAAAGCCATTTTCATCATCAAGGCCATAAAGAAGAACCTTAACCCTTCCTTAAAATTGATCTTACAGTAAAGAACCTTGAGTTTGCCCAAAATTGCAAAATGAGTGCAGTAGAAATTATCAAGAGGACAAGTTTGGGGGAGTACAATTTTGAAAAATAGAAATGAATGAGAATTAAGGATATGGAAAGAAAGGCAATTAAGAAAGATGTAAAAAGAAGTGCACAATAGAAACTGAGAAGCTGAAAAAAAAATGTAGTTCAAAGGAGAAATGTGTTTTAACCTTGTAGCCTACTTCCCTTGAGCAATTAAGTCCTTAGCGGTGTTCTACACCTAGTACCCTAATGCCAACTTGTATGGGAGTTCTTGATCGAAGCATTGGGGGTGGTAGAAAGCAGAAGGAAAAACATTGCACCATTCTATCTTTGAGCAAAATGGTGGAAAACAACCACGGGTGAAACTGGTCGAACAAAAAGTGGAGAAAGAAAAAGCCATAGTGAGAAACATGAAGAAAGATGCAACAAATCAAGTTTGGAGGTGCTTATGAAAATGTTCTAAAAAAAAAAAGGATGAGAAGTTAGAAGGCATTATGTTGAGAGGATGTATGCAATCTGGGTGAACTTAAACCTTAAATGTTCAGTTATCTCTCTAATCACCGTAGTCATACATTATAAGCCTAAAAGACCTATTTGATCCTAAGGGTTATGTGATGCCTACATTAGTGGAGAGTAATATGACTAACAAGCCTATGAGACCTAAGTCACTCTAAAGAGAATACCATTATGTATAGTGAGTCTCATAAGGCTCCCTAATCTATAAATTAGTTATAAAGGGGAGACCAACACACACTAACTGGGTCAAGAACTGTAATTGTTTACTAACTATGAATTAATTGCTATATTACATTATCTAAATTGAAAATTTATAGGATCTTAAAAGTGAAGCTTAATAAGAATTGATATCACAACTGAAATGCTATTGAGGTCAAATTGCTGATCTGATTGAAAAGAGGATTTCAAAGAAAAATGTCCTTAAATATAAATTTTTATTGTTTAGGGACAAACAAATAGTCTTTTCTTTGCTTGAGGATAAGCAAAACTTTAAGTTTGGGGGAGTTTAATGAGTCTAATACTCATATTTTTAAGCCCGTTTTTCATGTACATTTAAGGCTTAAAAGTTCAATTTAATGTAATATCATGGAGTATTCACCTAGATTTATTTTTTGCAAGAATTTAAAGAAAATAAGCAAAAATCAGCACTGTGCAACAAAAGAGCAATGTCGCGACATTGACTGAAGAATGTCACGACATCAACTTAATGTCACGACATCAACTCAATGTCGTGACATCGGGTAACCAATGTCATGACATCATGTGGAAAGTGTCATGACATTACTTCAACGATGTCGTGACATCGACTGAAGTGGGTAGAGCATTAAACACCAACGTCGCGACATCGCCACGACATCAGCTACGACATCACACATGACTGCAGAACTCCAAGTCAATGTCGTGACATCACAACTCAATGTCTTAACATCAGAAGAGACATAAGCATTGAAGTTCTTAACTTGCGATGTCGAGACATCACAACAACGATGTCGCGACATCAAATCAAAGCAGCCAAGGTTGAAACTTAACATACCAATGTCGCGACATCGCCACGACATCTCCACGACATTGACATCAAGATACAGAACATCAACTTAATGTGGCGACATCAAGTTAGCAATGTTACGACATCAGCTGAGACCATTAGAACATGAGAAGCAATGTCGCGACATTTCCATGACATTGCCCATGACATCAGAGTTAGTAACATCAAGTTGCAATATCAATTGGCCAATGTCATGACATCGAAACTCAATGTCGCGACATCAGAACAAAACTTAAACCTTGAAGACATTAGTTGAAGAATGTCGCAACATCAACATCATTATTCACAAGCAATGTCGCGACATTGAACTACATTGTTGCGACATCCAAACAAGTTGTAACATTGAAGCTTCTCAAACTGTAATGTCGCGACATCAAGAAGTAGAAACAAGTAATGTAGCAACATCAAACATCAGTGGTAACATCAAGATTCAATGTCACGACATCGCCACGACAGTGCTTGGACATGCAGAAATCAGTTGAAGGCAATGTAGCGACATCGCCACAACATTCCAGTTATCGCGACACCAAAATTAAGTTATAACATAGCAGCTTCGATGTCGCGACATCATGCGACATCAAACTTTAAAGAGGCGAGAATTTTCCTTAGGCTTTTCAAGGCCTTGATTTTTCACCTCGTTTTCGAGGCTTTAAAATGAGCTTTATAAATATAAACTCCTTGGGAGGAGTGCGACAGCTTTCAGCCGCTTTCAGTAGTTTTAGAACTTTGGGAGTAGCTAAATTCTCATTGTATATATATATATATATATATATATATATATATATATATACCTATATATATATATATATATATATATATATATATCTATATATATATATAAATTTTTCTTTTCTTTTCTTCCATTTTCTTTTTACTTTTTTGATTAATTTTTCTTTCTTTAGGATTAGAGCCGTCGATCCAAGCAGAATTGTGGAGTTGAGATTATTGTCAATCGAGTTTCATTTATGTCTAAATTTTAATGGATCCTAGAATTATTTCTGGAAATTCAGTATATCTAGTGTGATTTCAATTTCAATGAATTTGTTTAATCAACTAGTCATTGTTCATTGCAATCCAGATTTGAAAGGACTGAGCTCCCTCTAGGAAGGAATTTTTTGTTTTTATTTTCGTTTGTGGATTTAATTGTTGTTTAGGTATGAAAATTGGATTGATTTAATTGGTACTGCTCTATCATGGAGCTATTCTGAATATCAGTTAGTTGTACCTAGAAAGAGTTGTATTTGTGCTTTGATTTCCAGGATCCCCCTAAGTGACATAGGGATGGACGACCTGAGAGTGGAGAGCAGTCACTTGGGGGTATATCTTATTGATATTCATTGAACTAATGCATTTTAAAGATCACTTTGATAAACCACTGGTGAAGTTCTATCCTCTGACTTCAAGGTTCCCTCCTGGGTGACAATAGGAGTATGTTCCCGAGGAACAAGAACTGCCTATTGATCTATCAGTTTAATCCTTAGAGGTTTGACCTTAATTTGGCAAAATAATCTCAATCCCGTGTTAGCTAAGATTCTAATAAATGAGAGAGAGAATTCTAATGAATTGATGGCTGAGATACCAATTTCATTGGAAGAGGCTTGTGTTATCCTGTTTATGGGGACAAGTAGCTTCCAGTCATAAGAAATTGTAGTGAAGTACTGGAAAGGAAAAACAACCAGATCTTAAAGAGGGTCAATTTTCAAAAGCAACTATTTAGACCCAGTGACCTGGTTTAGGAATCTGTTGCTCTAAACAGTAAAATGCGTAGTGTTAGGAGGTTTTCCAAGGCTATGCTATCTTGTTCTTGGACAAATCCAGGATTCTAATCCTTAACAATACTTGTTTTTTTTTTAACATTTGCAAATTTATTTTCATAACACTGATTCTATTCCCAATGTTAATTCTAATCAGTGAAGATTTATGATTCTATGAGATTTGATTATTATTTCTTTGGAAAACTTTCAGCATAAATTCTTTTATTCAAATTATTTTTAGACAGTTCAAAAATCCTAATTAATGGTTCAAATAGTGATGATCTTGAGTAGTAGGGGTAGTTGATCTTTAGATTTTCATATCAATCCTCGTAGGAATGATATCTGAACTTGTGGAGTCCACTTTATTACTTGTATGACCTGTGCACTTACAGTGATTTAGACCAAAACCAATTTTAATTGCAAATTATTACATACATAGTAGAAAATAGATTTTATATATTGAGGCAAACAAGTTTTTGACATGACTACAAAGGATTGAATAGTATGTGGTTGTTGTGCTAGAACTCAATTAGTTTTTGGTCTATGTGAAACCATTCAAACACACGTACTGCTCCAAACTAGTTGAACTTCTTCTTATCACCGCTTGCATAAAATTGCAAGCATTAATGGTAGCACCACTATCTAACCACCAAGTATTAGATGACACATCAATGATATTGGATTCAAAACAAAAATTCATCAAATGATTATCAGGTAGCTCATTTTTCTCATTCTTTGAAAACTTTGTATATTTCTTACTATAGCATATAAGAACTCTTTTGCATTCTCAATCTTGGGACTACTTGCATAAATGGAATCCTCCATTTTATTCTCCATAACCATCAGACAACAACTATTAGAATACTCTCAGTCCTCATAGAACTTTTTCTCATTTGCAAAACTCTTAGTAGTAGGTTTTGGAGGAGCTTCAACTTTCAAGGTCATGTTTAGTTTCATAATTGTCAAATTCATCATGAGAGATTTAACTCATTTCTTGGAGGAGCTTCAAATTTCAAGGCCATGTTCAGTTTCATAATTGTCAAATTCATCATGAGATATTTAACCAATTTCTTGTAATTAGTCTCATTAAGTTTCGTGATGGTAGAGATTGAGGAAAACTCAAAGCTGAAGAATAAACAAAGAGAGCAATGTAAAAAATACATGTAAAACAAAGACATGCAAATTGCTCCATCATTTGGCTTACCAAATGACCCACAAAAGTAGTCACCAAATGCTAGTCTATAAAATACAAAAAGATTCATACACAAGTAAGAGCAATTCACTAGCTATCACAACCAAATGCGTCAATTTCCCACCGATAGGGTAGTAAAATTGTGTGGTTCATGTCACTTAGTGAAATCTCTTCATTAAACTAAACATCCTACCAAATAATCAAGTCATCGATAGGACAACTTCACTATTCATATGAATCTTATTGAAATTGATGCTCAAGATGTAATGACCCGTACCAAATAATACGAGTTTGACCGAGTTTGACCAAGTTTGACCAAGTTGACCAAGTTTGACCAAGTTGACCAAGTTTGACTTTTTCGAGGAGGAATAGTTTTAAGTTGGCTGGGCCGCGTTGTGAGAGAGAGAGAGAGAGAGCGAGAGAGAAAGAGGAGAGGAGAGAGGAGAGGAGAGAGGAGAGGGAGGAGGAGGAGAGGAGGAGGAGGAGGAGGAGGAGAGAGAGAGAGAGAGAGGCTGAGAGAGAGGAGAGAGAGCGAGAGAGAGAGAAGGCAGGGGAGGAGGAGGAGGAGGAGAGGGGAGGAGGGGGAGGGGGAGAGAGAGAGGAGAGAGAGAGAGAGAGAGAGAGAGAGAGAGAGAGAGAGAGAGAGAGAGAGAGAGAGAGAGAGAGAGCGTATAATTAGTACGAGTTCATAGAGTGAGGCGGAGCGTCACGATCGACTTACGGATAAAGGATTACGGCCATTAGAAGTTCAACGGTAGCACTTTATCGGTGTCAAGTTACGTAAGGATTTTTACGAAAGTGACCCTAGACCCTATATAAACATAGCTTGTGATACCAAATGAAAACCACAGCCCCCGAAACAACACTTGAGCTCCCGAAACCACAGAAAACTCTCCGGCAAGAACACCTTTTGGCGAGAAGTAGCCACTGCGGCAGTGAGAAATCGGTTGGGCAGAGGCACACCGGCGGGAGTTCTTGTACCGCGGACCACCAGGTGCGCCACCTCCCGGACATCTGCGTACTTTTTTTGTAAATTTCACCATTGACGCCCGGCCGAATGCCGGGATCTGGCCGTGAACAGACGGTATTGCCGCAGATTTTTCACCTAAGTTTAATGGTTCGGCCATTTCCATTTTCCTCGGCCACCCCAGCTCTTTTCCATCATTTTGGACCTTGAACTCGTCGTGGTCATTTTTGCAGTTTATCGTTTGGAAGTTACGTTGAAAACAAAATCGGCGAGAAGCTTAGATCGGGTTTAGGCTACCACGTATTTGTTGGACCAGGTAATGATACCAATAGGTTCCTAGTCTCTTGGGCTTTCCATTGATATGTGGTTTGTAAATTTTTGGACATCGTTTGGTTGGTTTCCATTTTAGGTTGTTTCGGGTAATTCTGAGAAGTCGGAATGAAATAGAGTCTGGAGTGGTCAAATTTGGAAAAATTGAAGTTGTATTAGTGAAATTGGATGTTTTTAGGAATTATTGGACAGTTCCATTTAGAAATTAGCGCTCTCGGGTGAAAAGCCCCAATTTTGGAGTAATAGACACTATAGGGCATATTAATGATGGACTGTCAGTCAAATTGGGATGGTTTCATAGTTCTAAAATTATTCTAAGGCCTTGAATTCAGTATTTGTTGGTTCGGTTATTGGAGCTAAATGGTGTATTTATATTACGAGGCACTCCACGTCGAGCTGGGACGACCTGCGAGACGAATTTGAGCATCTATAGTCGATGGTAGTTTATATGCTTTTAAATGATTTGGGGTATGTGTTGATATATCTATTGTGATTAAATACTTTACATAAATCTTTGTTTGATCGGATGTTGATTGCATTTCAAACATGATTTTTCGGTTTCATATAAAACAAGTTATTATTTCATGTGAATTTGTCAACTTGTTCAGTGTTGCAGAAGTTTTCTTGTGTTCGTGGATGAGTTAGTGGTGTTTGGATATTTAGATGCATGGATTGAGGTTGTAAACTATCTTGAAAAACTATTGTTAAAAGAAAAGGTGGATCTTGAGATTTTGTGGGTGACTGTCTGTTGTTGTTGGAAAGAGTACATGTGAGGAAGGGAGCGGTTATATTGGTTACTGCGTGATGGCGGGTTGCCGAGGTTTATTAGTTGCTGCGTGATGGTCGGGTTTTACCGGCGGAGTTTATTAGGACACGTGATGGACGGGTTCACTGGAGGTTTGTTAGTGCCGTGATGACGGGTTTACCGGAGGTTTGTTAGTGCCACGTGATGGCCAAGTTTACCGGAGGTTTATTAGGTGCCACGTGATGGCCAGGTTTACTCGGAGGTTTATTAGGTGCCACGTGATGGCCGGGCTTGCCCGGAGGTTTGTTAGTTCCACGTGATGGCCGGGTCTACCTGGAGGTTTGTTAGTTGCTGCGTGATGGCGGGTCTGCGGAGGTTTGTTGGTTGCCGCGTGATGGCGAGATTACACTTGGAGGTTTGTTAGTTGCCACGTGATGGCGGGTGTAACCCACGGAGTTCATTGAATTTATCCGCGGTGTCGTGGTCGACTTCTGAAGCGGTTTATGATGCGTTATGTGGTATGGGCGTTGTTGATTTTCTAAATATGGTATAACTATTTTTTATATAGTTTATGGTGCATTTCATGGTTATTTTATTGCCAGTGACTATACATGTTTGTGCTTGGCTTTGTGTGTGAAGTGATTCGAATTATGTTTTCCTTAACATTGTAAACTAATTTGTTGAGAATGATCTTGCCCTTATGTTGGACTTAGGTAGGAGGGAGTGGAGTTTATAGAAATGTTTTAAACGGGAACTTACAAAGAAGTGAGACGGAAGGTTTTGAGAGAAGAAATCTTTGAAATTTAAAAATGTTAATTTCCTTATAAACTATGCCACTCGCTGAGATTTATTATCTCACATTATTGTTTTAAATCTGTTCCCTAGGTCCAGACAGTTCGTAGGGCCTACCTCGCGCCAGATTCAACACCCGGCATCTCGACAAGCTATGATACTCTATCTCACCTATATGTCCTTGTTTTGTTGGATCTATTTAATCATTTGTAACCCTAAATTCATAATCTCTTAAATGCTCGACATTAGTATTA
Organism: Tetrastigma voinierianum; assembly: GCA_016808115.1. NCBI lineage: Eukaryota > Viridiplantae > Streptophyta > Magnoliopsida > Vitales > Vitaceae > Tetrastigma > Tetrastigma voinierianum. The sequence goes on along the minus strand of JAEQBH010002921.1, from coordinate 755,032 downwards.
AACTCATTGAGTTCCTTTTATGTACCAGATGTGGTTATGACACCACCCTTGATTGAGTCGATTCGTAGATTATCTACATATTTGAGATAGTATATTTATTCATGAATATTTCTTCTCTTTTAAATTGGGGCCTTTGTGCATTCTAGATTATACAATGGGACTCCACTAGCGGGACCGCGAGGTACCACTGGAAGAATGTCAGGGTGAGATCTATCTGAGTAAATATGATTGAACATCAGTTTAAAGAATATCAGGCATGTCAAACTCATGAGAAACAGAAGTTCATGTGCATTCAATATTGTGATTTTCTACTGAGTTCATAAACATTCAATCTTATTCACAATATTATACTATAATGAGTTACAAATAACATACACATAGATTGCTAAAGCAATATGTGAAAAGAAAATAAAAATATTAAAAACTTGGGTAATAATTCAATTTTGATAAATCATACCATTCTATTCTTGAAAAAGAAAGTTATGTTTTCCTTTTTTGGGTTTTTATTCAATTTATGAATTGCATCATCGTCATCATGATCATATGACATAGAAAAATTCACCCAATGTGACACCCAATGTAACCTGGTCTCAATAATAGAATGATGTGTTTCTTCAATGTTTTTCCATTGATTGGATTTTATAGTTGATTAGTGCCCAAAAAGTGCTATTTTGAGCCCTATTTATTATAGGTTTTGAGTGCTTTGTGGCTAGTCGTCCTGAATGCTGATTTGCACATTAAGGTCCTCTTATTCTGCGATCGCATTTTGTGGAAAATTTTGCGGTTTTGCGGGGTTGATATGCCAAAATTGTTAGGTCGATCAACACGAAGAATTAGTCAAACTCATGGTTACAAATCAAATCCCAGAAGGAAAGAAAATGAAAAGTGAAGAAAATGGAGCATTCTGGGGAATGCTTTCTGAAACCTTTGTGCATCCTACTTGAGCACTATGCATCAACCCCGGCTGTTCTCTGCATTTCACGCTTTGGCTTTTTGTTAATTTTTGTTTCTTCCTATTTTAACCCTTGTAATAGCTTTAGTTTCGGAGTTTTTTGTAATTTCCCTTGCCACACAGGCATTATATAAGCTAGAGTCAAGGTTTGTAAGAATCAATCAACTTCACTTCACGTCGTGATAGAGGCGCGGTTTCTGCGGCTTCCTTTTCCCCATTTCTTTTACTCTCGGCTGCAAACACTCCTGCAGGGATGAGCTGGAGGATGGTTAGTGAACCTCTGCTCGAAGAGGAGACTCTTAGAGCAACGGTTTTAAGATTAAACTTTTGGTTCCCACAATTTTCACGTGAGGTTTGACATTTGGTTCCCAATTGCAACTCTGGGTTAAAGCTTTTAATGTACTTTCTTTGGCCAATACTTAAGCTTTTGAGTTCGGTGTATTCTTAGCTTTAGATACAACGATATCCGATAGTTGCTCTTTACAAGCCCTTTGGAGGTAGGTTAAGAGGTTATATTTCTTTAATAGATGCATCCTCTTTGATCAATACTTGGTAATCTTTTAGGGTTCAGTGGATGCTTATTATTAGATCCACTAAGATTCATTAGTTGCCCTTTACGAATCATTGTAGGATGGGTCAAGGTGATAAATTTTCACTGTAGGAACCATAAATGCTAAATAAATGCTTTACATCAAAAGGAAAATTATTAGGTTTAGTCTTTAAAGTTAAATGAAGATCCCGGTTCGGGAGATGACTATCGTCATCCTCCCAGCCTTGAGAAATGAACGGGACCTCTCGATTAGCCTAGGACCTTAAACCCGGTGGCCCCAGTAAGCGAGGAGTTCTTTTTATATTTTATTTTGCCTTATTTCCAGTTTACCAAACCATCGGCTCCTGTTTTTACGAGCCTAAAAATCAGTGAAATTCACCATTTTGAACTCCGCGCCGTCATTTATACAAAGAAAACCCATCCACGAGATTGACCTAGAACCGCTATGTGCAGTAGCTTTGCTACGGCGATAGAAGAAATTTGGATATAATATTGTTGATCTTGGCACCCCTACTGTAGCGCAGATCAATGGTCTGCAGAATTCTCAAAGTCGATGGATCGTCAGACATTCACTGGTGTTGCAACCTATAAGCAAACAAAGAAGAGCGACGGTGGTCTCTGCATCACCTCGATGGCAAAGTTAATAACTTTCTCTGGAAGACTTAGAGCTTAGAGCAGTAGTTATCTCGATCAAGAATCTCGTACCTCATTTGGTGTGATTTCCTTCTCTTTTATGGAGGGAGAAAGAGGATCCATCTTTCCTGGAGAGTGGACGATTTCTTCCCATAAAGATAGGGGAAGGATGACTTGTTCTTCTTTTTATGTAACTACTTTCCCGATAAGGCCGCTGCTGGGAGTGCTTTCCTATTCCATTGGAGGTGGGGGGACTGGTTCGTGGGAGAACTTACACTTATATCATGAAGAGCTTGTTGGCAGTTTCGTTTGGTGGAGTTGCCGATCGGGAAAGGAAGCACCTGGGTGAAAAGGCATCCAGGATAAGAGGCGCCCTAGCACCCGAGCGGAGGATCGACCTGGCGTTCTTGGTAGAATTTGGCTTTTGAGCCCTAGTCCCATCGGGTCTTAAATTTGGGTAGCTGGCTAGGGGCGGGCCGGGCCCATGGTACCCACAATGCCTCCCTTTCTGTCGGGAGAGATTGTCGTCCCGGTTGGAAAAAGGACAAGCGATCGTCATTTCATAGAGGCGATTAGACAATCAATCTTTGTTCAATGTGGTGTAACTTTTTTGAAATTGCATTAGATGCTATACGGTCGCTTGGGTTGATCCTGAGATTGGGGGCTGCTATAAGAGGCTAGAGGGTGATGAGGTTTGTTGTCTTACTGGTTATCCATGTTCATCCGGCAGAGAAGGATAATTGAATGTTGGTTGAGACTCTGAATTGAGGGGATTGCGGGATGAAGGATGGTTGTGACCGATTATTTGAGCGTGCCTTCCAAGCATGGATGGGCCAGAGACTGCATGGTTTGACTGGAGTCGGAAATGTTCAGGAGGGTGTTTGGGTGGTTCTAAAACTTAAATAGAGCCCGAGGATACCTCCTGTTGAATCCTGCAAGGATCGCTCAAGCTTATGACCCGTCTAGTGCTTTTCCTCGCTTAGCTCGCGGCTGACCCAGTCCTCGTCTTTCCCTTCTTAGCAGCCACGAGCGGCTTCTTCGGCCAATCGTCTTTCCCTTCTTTTTGAAAGCCACGTAGCGGCTTCTTCGGCCATCACGTCTTTCCTTCTTTTTGGCCTCTGCGGCAACTTCTCTCTAGGTTCCGGCAGCGGATGCTTTGCCTATTTTTCTTCTGTATTTTGGGTGTTATGAATATTAGTTTGTCGTGTTGTAATATGATTTCTTGGCAACAAGCATCGCTATGTAATGTCAAACACCTTTTCGGTGTAATTAATAAAATTGCAGTTTTTGCTTTGCAGCGTCTTATTTACGAATTACGTAGGGCGTATTCGGACGTGTGTCTAATTGAGGCGGTTGAACATTATAAAACTTGTGGTAGGTCCCCAATTGCGAGAGAAGGCCCACAGGCGGCCCACCTCAGTCTATTATGACCTAGAGCGCAAACCGTCATGATGGTTGAGATCCCGCCGAGCAAACGATCAGTCATCGCTGCATTAAATGTGACTACAGGCCCTAGTATAGATAGGCATCATTAAGTCGTACTCTTTTCCCTTCTGTGTTATTTTGGTTTATCTGCTTTCTTCTCGGACCAACTGTTACGAATAGTCTGGTCTAACCTTGCGTTGGCTTGCGGGCCATCGTTGCAGGCATTCGCGCACTTCATTCCGTAGGTAACCATCATTGCCCCTTAGTAATGTTGGCTGTGGTGAGTATTGGTTTACGGCGTAAAGGCTGAAGGAAGAGGCGTGGTTTAACTTTGCTGTCGACGAGCCCGGTCCTTGCGAGGCGGGTATGCTAGCCGATACCAATTGGGTATATGGATAGAGTCTAATATTCATTTTCTCTTCTCCTTTTGATCTACTTGTAGAATGGCGAGGGGTCAGGAAGAAACTTCCACAAGTGGTCGCCGGTGCGACCGGCGGCATGGCGGCATCATCATCGACGATGGAGGAGTTAATGGCTTTATTGCGAGGTGCCCCGATAACATCGACCTCCGGTTGATGGAAGGCGGACTAGTCGCGCCAAATTGAGAGAACATAATGGTGTGTTTTTCGGTAGCCGCCTTGCGGTAGGGCTCACGTTTCCAGTGCCGACCACCCAATTAAAGCGATTCTTGCATTTCACGGCGCCCCGTCTTATCCCACTAGCGTCATTCGTATTTTGATCGGGTGTTGCGTGTTGAACTACCTATATCAACTTGACCTCTCATTGGTCGAGTTGTGTATAATTTATTTTTTGAAAGTAGGGCAGGGCGGCCGGATGTCTATGTCGATTTTGAACCCCCGACTTCAGGTCGTTAACGGGCTCCCTGACTCACCTAAGACATAGGTGAAAGGAGTGTTGCTAGTAAGGGGACCTTGGGATGAGTCCTCGGGCTCCCCCAGTCTTCCGTTTGATATCAACCGGTCTCAATCTTTTCCAAGTGTGTGGTCGGGTTAAACCTAGCCTGATAGCCTTTTTCCGGATATTTAGTATGTGATGATGGACTAACCTTGGGTTGCTCGTGTAGGTAAGGCTTAGCGGCGGTAATGAGTGGGTGGAGAAGTCGGCTTAGAAGAATTCGCCGGTTATCAAAGATTTCCAGAGCGGGAGGCGCGTGCAAAGGTTATACGACTCTAGATAATATATCTGCCGTGAGGCGCAACTCGGCCCCTTACACCCTCTCAGTCATTCCCCGACCGTTGCCTTTGGACATTGTAGAAAGGGAGCACTTTGTCGTGGCGACTACGTGCGATTTGAAGCGTGCCGAGGTCTCTGAGTGGCCGTGGTTGAGGCATCAAGTCGGGTGTAGGGTGCTGGGAGCTCATTGGGTTCATTGACCTCCCCTAGCGAAGTTCTGGTTACGCCCGACCCGTTCCCGGTCGGAGGAGCCAAAGTAGCGAATCCGACGAATTTGCCTTTGCACGACGAGTGGTTGGATCACCCCAGAGTGATAGCGATTAAAAGGAAAGAAGCGTGGGCGGCGAACACGCTTGGGTCTAAGGGGTAGGATTTCGTTCCCTGTGTTAGTGGCGAACACGAGGATTTCTAGGATTTACGAGGGAGACGGGAGGAAGGATGGAGGTGCTGAACCGTTAAGCCCTCCGCAAAGGAAGCGGTGAGTTCGATGGTGAGTATGATCCTGCTTGATTTGCGGGACCTAGTCAACCTGGCCGAGGAGGATCGGAGATGCGGGCCATTGTCATCCACTGGCTCTCTGAGCCCAGGGGCCCACAGATCAAAGCGGTCGGCGAGGGTAGCCGGAATAGAGTCGAGGACGGCCGGCCCGATTTAGTGCAGCCGGGTAATCCCCCAGCCGGATGGGGTCAACTGCGGTCGAAGTTTCACCTTGATCCCAGTACGCCCAGGCCCATTCTTGGGAGCGGATCATAACCAAGCTGATATGCTCCTCCGCGTAAATTTGCGAACCTCGAGTGGAAGTATTGGCGCCCGGGGCGGACGAGGTGAAGTATATCATGCGCCGCTGGGAGCCTTTCCACCGTGGAGAGGCCGTAGCTGACCGGCTGATCAATTTGTATCCGCACATGCTTTGGATGCCTGTAGCTGCTCGGGCCATGGGTCTTGGCGAGGACTACTCGGTGAGCGTTCCTGCAGGGACCCAGAAGGAAGACATTGAGCGGATTATCGATGTCGAGATACAAGTCGTAGCATAACTATGTTGATCGGCCAGGCGGTAAGATAGCGAGTTTCGTTGTGACGTAACACCTATGGCGGTTCGGTACTCTATTAGGTTTCTTTGCGAGCCATGTTGCTGTCGGAACATGAGCGCTCGGCATCCTGATTGAGCTCAGTTAAGGGACTCCACGACAGTGCGATTATATGTCCCGGTCGGGGATGGCTGACGGGAGATGCGGGGAGTGCTTCATTAAAGGAGAAATTTGAGTTGGCGATGTCGGCGCGGAGGTAGAGGTAGGAGGTCTGGCTGAAAGGCCCGCCGAAGCGAGAGGTGAGAGGGATGCGACGTCGTAGGCGAGGATGACGAGTTACGGATCAAAGGGGCGTTAATGCCGAGCACGGGTGGGTGCGAGGCTTGCGGGTTCCAGCGTGCCTTAGTGGTTGCGAAAAATGCTCGCCTGAGGGCAGAGTCCGAGCATGGAGTTTCTCAGGAGGCGTTGGCCGTGGCGGGGGAAGCTTATAGGAAGGCGGAAGAAGAAAACAGCCTTTTGACGGACGAGAGACTTGCTTTGGTCATGGAGCTCGGGACTATAAGGATGACCATGTAGCCGAAAATCGTTGCGATAGAGAGATGATGGAGGCGAGAGTTTGATCTGAGCGGCGTGCGTTGTTCAAGCGTAGGTATGGATTGTTGGTATTTGGCACAACATGCGGGAGCAAGCGGATCCCGGATGGAATGCGAATCCTTCGGTCGTGCGCGAGTTCTTTGCTAACCCGTGCCCCGAGCATCGTTACCCGCTCCCGGCCGGATCAGCTGCGGTTAAGCGGAAGCGGTGTCAGAAAACGACCCGACCGCTACGGAGAGGAGCGACTCTTCCAGATGGGTCCCAGAGCTCGTTGGGCGGCGGGGTTGAAAGTGCCATAGTCAGCTAGGGCTTTAGTGCTTTTATGAGACGAGACTTATGCAGATTCGGTTGTTGCGCAGTGTTTACATCCCTACTTATTTTTTGTTAATTTTTGTTTAATACTCTGCTGTATGTTTTAATACTGCACAATCCGGATTTGCACTAATTGTTGTTAAGCGCACCATTCGACGCGTGCGGTAGAAAATCATCGGTGTCGGCGGATGGTAGTCTGTTGTATTGCGGATTGGTCATTCGCTCGTCATCAGAGCTTTGCATTGACCGGCTAAGAAGTGATCGTCTTTGGGCAGACGAGGTCATTCTTGCGCCATCTTTGTCTTTTGTATTTGACCAGCTATAAGTGATCTATGCTAGGCCGGACAAGTCATTTTACTAGGCCATACGAGCTTTTGTATTTGACCAGCTATAAGTGATCTATGTTGGGCCGGACAGGTTATTTTACTACGCCATCCGGGCTTTTGTATTTGACCAGTTAGAAGTGATCTATCTTGGGCGGACGGAGTCATTTGCTGCGTCATCGGACTTACTAATTTGACGGCTAGATGTTATCTATGCCGTAGGATAGGTCGATTCTTGCGCCATCAGGGCTTTAATTGACATTGGAGTATGTTATCTATGCCCGGTCGGATAGGTCAGTTTACTGCGCCATCCGGACTTTTAAATTTGACCAGCTAGATGTTATCTATGCCGAGCCGGATATGTCAGTTTACTGCGCCATCCGGGCTTTTGAATTTGACCCTGTATAATGAAGAGATATGCGAGGATATGCGAGGAGGCAAAAATAAAGATATTATTTTATTGATAATACCTTTTCAAGTGCGTGGCATTCCACATTCTTGGTACAGGGGTTCCATCTGTTTTATCTATAGCGTAGGACCCGACTTCACCAGCTCGCATCCGACATAGGTCTTTGGATTGGGTTGGAATTTCCTACTGATGGGAATTACGGTATTCTCGAAAACTCCTCAAGACGGATCGCTCATTTGAAACACTCGAGGCTTTGCAAATGCATTGCCAAGAGTTCGCCAGCGGCGTTGGTAGGGCGTTATCAGCGATTTCCGCTGGCTTCTCGCGACTCATCACTTACGTCCCAACTCCACGACTATTGATTACGTATTTCTGAGATAGGTGTATCGTTGGATGGTGGGCGAGACTTGACCTCGGTAGGGATAACGGCTTCCATCCGTAAAGCGGCATAAAGGAGAATCTTGGAATTGGCTTTCGGGAAGTGGTTATGTAGGCCCAGAGCACTCCGGGAAGTTCTTCCACCCATTTCCCTTTAGCGGAGTCTAACCTTTTTCAAGGCGATTATGAGGTTTTGTTAGAAATACGCGCAGCCCATTGTTTTGTGGATACCGAGGGGTAGAGTATAAATTTTTTATCTTCAATTCTTTGCAAAAGTCCCGGTAGACTCGACTGTCAAACTGCGGCCCGTTATCGGATACGATTGATCTCGGATGCCGAACCGGCAGACGATGTTTTTCCAGATAAACCGAGTAAAATCTCTATCTTTGATTGATGAGAAGGCGTCAGCCTCTATCCATTACTAAATGTCGGTGGCGACGATAATAGTTTTCTTCGAGGCAGGGCGGTGGGACGGGCCGACAATATCAATTCCCCATTGAGCGAATGGCCATGGGCTAGTGAAGGAGACCAAGTCTTGCACCGGTGATTTCAAGATAGGGGACATCCGCTGACAAGAGTCACATTTCTTGACATAGTCGGCAGCGTCTGACTTCATAGTTCACCAATAATACCCCTAAGTGTGGGCCTGGTGAGCTAAAGTTCTTCCCCTCGGATGGTTTCCACATATGCCTTCATGCAATTCAGCTAATATATATTGGCCTTGCTCGAGGGTTAGACACATCAGGTATGGCCCGCCTAGGGATCGTTTGTATAGCTGTCCGTCTATCATGGAGAATCTAGCCGACTGAATCTGAAGCTTGTGAGCCTTGCCTCTGTCATTAGGGAGTTCTCGGTGGTTGGGAAATATCTTAGTATGGGGTCCCACGTCGGGACGAGAATTTCCTATCTAGTTTACTTGGGCACGCAATATAGAGGAGTCTGGCTGATAGTAGATGGGGAGAAATATGGTTTCTGTTATCGGTAATGAAGCAGCCACGACAGCCAAGGCTGACCCGGGGGACATGTTCAAGTTTCCAAGTCGAGAGGGTGTTTAATTTATGTTTGACTAGGGAAGCATACTTCTTCATTCGGGGATCCCTGGACTCAAATTCTGCGTTAACATAGGTCTTCTTTGTGAATCGCTTTGAATCAAAGAGTACGTCAGCACCCCGCGGTAGAGTCACGGAAGGCTCGAGTCCGGTATCATGGCCTCGTACCTGCGATTCGCTATTGGTGGCGAAACTGGCAAATGCTTGCTGTTGATCCTCTCTTTGGTAGGGAGGTTAGTGGAACTAATGCCCGCCGGTTTGTTGGAAGCCCACATCTATCTTTGAGTGTCCTGGCCCGTTTCAGCAGGCGGGTGTCCTAGCTAGAATTTCTCTGATGAAGTCGGCCCAGAGACTTGCCCGCTTCTTTGAAAGTCTCGGCTTATCTTGGATGGCATGCTAAACGCTCCATTGCCATTGAGCCATTCTCCCGGACATATAAGGTTTGTGAATTGTGCCCCGGAGTGGAAGATCAGTTAGTACCACAATGGGATGAGCCTGGAAGTATAGGCGGAGTTTTTGGGCAATTGTCCGGAGGGCTAAGGCAGCTCGTTCGAGGTGGTATGTCACCGGATTTCGCGTGGATTGGTTTGACAAAGAACCGCGGGCCTCAACTCAGCGTCTCGCATTCTTTAAGCAGGCGGCTCTTATTGCTATGCTCCCGGCTGCTATGTAGAGGTAAGAGCATGTCACCGACACGGGCTCCGCAGAATCGGGGCTCACAGCCAGTGTGCTTGATTGCTACAAATGCCGGTCCTTCCTCATTAGTTTGGGCACAGTGGCCCCTCGAGGTAGTGAAGGGTTCAAGCGGTCCGTGAGCCGAAATAAAGTGCCCAGGCGTGGTTGCCCGGTGGGTTCGCTGGATTCACTTCTTGGGTGAGGCGGGTGATTGCAGATGTATGGGCTGTCTGGTTGGCCTCCTTCCCTTTGGGTTACCATAAAAAAACCCCGAGAATCGTGAGCTAGCCTTGAAGGCACACTGGGGTTCGGTTCATACCATACTCTCTAAAAAAAAAAAAAAGAGGAGGTGAGATATGTTGGAGATGTTCGAAATTGATCGGCGTTGCTTGGATTTTACCGATCTCATCATTAATGTGGACTTCCAGCATGCTACAGTGGTCAAACATCTTGATCATAACCTCATTGGTGGCCACAGCCATTCTCTTCGACGAAGGCATCACGTTATAACAGTGAATCTATGGGGGTGATGACGATGTTTTCGCATCAGAAGTGCGTGGGGATCACAGTGGTATCGAGGCGTCAGAAAGATAGCATCGCGAGGTGCCCTAAGGCGATACAATTTATCTATCTGAGGCGGGGGCAGGCTGTCTTTGATAGGCGTGCGATTTGAGTCAGTGTAATCCACATACTCTCCATTTGTTTCCCTTCTTTGAGACCCAGCTACCATTGTGACCATTTAAAGATTGTTTAATGCTTTGATAAATCCGTTCGATTGCCTTGACCTGATGCGGATGACCAAGTGGCGATCTGGGTGGCGATCCTTTTTACGTTGGCGGCGGATGGGTTGGGCGTTTGATCGTATGAGGCAATGCGATGGGGCTTGTTCGGTCATCTGCATGAGTTCAAGCAAGCCATCGACGATGGCCCCGTATCACCGCGACATAGTGGGCGCTACCGCCTCGGGCCGGTACTGCATAGATGCATCATGCGATCCGTCCAAGGGGTGTGGATTGCTAAGGGATCAGCGCCGACGGCTCATCCTCAAAGGCGGATCAGGTGGGTGGCTTTGATTATTGCCATTGAGTTATTTTCAGGATGTTCTTAGAGCAGCATTCACATGTTCGCATCCTTGTATTGTGAGCTGATAGCATTGTCGTAAAGGCTAACTGACTTCCCTGAAGGTCGGCTTGCCCGGATGCAGTCAGGTAGCTGATTGTTCAGTGATGCGATGGATGTCACGAAAGCTCATGGCGATGTAGCGGGCCGACCAGGCCAGCATTGTATGGCCCTAAACCCTCAATGTAGTAGCCCCATGAAACCCGGACAAAACCTGCCGTGACAAGGATGATCGGTGGGGACTCATGCAGCAAAGGCTGGGAGGTGTGAGCTAAATCTGCACTTCTGGATCGCTTGAGGACCTTGTGTGCATCAAAGAGCGGTATCTGACAGTAAGTACAAGTGCATCGTAATGAGGTGTAATGACGAGTAGGGTGATAGGGGAAGGATATAGGGCGGAGTCCAGCAGTGACTGTTGTGATGTTTCTTTGGGCGCTAACGGTTGTTTCTACAGCTCGGCCCCGAAGCGAGTGGAGCCTTTAGCCTCTTTTGGATTGATGCGGCTATCGATCGGTCCTGTACTCAGGTTATGGCTTGCCAGGGACCCAGGCATGCTCGGTACAAAAATGACCGTGTATCGAATTTGTGGGCGGGCACTGTCAGTCAGCTCTGTGTCATATCTTACGAGGTGCCCGGCCTGAATCAAATTTTCCTTTAGGAACTTCAAGCTTTAGCGGTGGTTGGTTTCGATGGCCGTGGTCCACACATGATGTCCCTTTTATAGGGATGCATTGCGCAGTGCGGGCCAGCCCTCATGGGTGGGGCAGCAGAGAGTCGGGAGGTCCCAAATGAGGGCGGGAGCCGGTCATAGAGTGATGTTGAGAGGAGTGGGCCCCGGGGGCTCGCCGCTTTTTTAGTTTTGCTCGTTAGGCGCTTTTTGACCCTTGTTGGCTGCTCTTACGTTCGGATGAGCCTTTGGCGCTTGACTTGCCACTCCCAGGTGGTTATCATTCTGATTTGCGGCTGGCGAATGTTGTCTTCGGTGTGGAGAACTTATGCGCGATATATTCTTCCATGGTTGAGGATCCCAAGGGATAAGGCGGAAAAAGCGAGGTGGTTAGGTCAAGCTATCCGAAGTTTTGGGGGCTAGCATCCATCTTTGTAAATAATCTGCTGGACCGCTTGTTCGAACTTGCATGTGAAGTCCCGAATGGATTCGTTTTCTCTTTGAGATAGCACGGAGGGGCGATATTCCCGCTTCTGCACGATTGAGCACATATACTGGGAGGCGAACCACAGGTCACAACTGTAGAATAGTTTATAGGCCCTGCAAGACTTATTAGGACAAACCAAAATTTGGAGCCTTTGAGGTTGGCCGAGAACACTTTACACAGAAGTCTATCGTCCTCGGCATTGAGGATCATCGCTTGGTTGAAGTGCAACATGTGATCGTGCGAGATCGGAGCCATCGTGCATGTGATGAGTGCGGGTCGCGAGGAGGTTCATAGTCTAAAATATGTTGGCCCAAAGGGGAGGACAGCATGTCTTAGGGTCCCTGGACAGGGGGATAAAGGGCTGCATGCTAGACGGGGAGCGCCCCGGGTGGATACCATGCATGTAGAAATGGGGGGGTCGTTCCCCCGAACCGAGTGACAATATGTTCAGGGGCGATTGTGAGTAGTTATCCACTGTCGTCCTCTTTACGCACGCATTGACGTCAGCGTTAAAGCTCATAACCGATTTGGTAGCGGAGGTCTCTTCTGGACTCGGCTTTACGCATTACTGGTGGTGAAGCGACGGGGAAGATGGAAATTTGTCTGAGGCTCGTCATCGGCTGATGATCACTATGGTTGGTAGTCGAGACTCTTTCCGCTATTAGCCTATTGCATGGGCTCATTATGGGCGACACCTTGGGGGTTCCCGGGCCTGCTGGACTCTAAGCGGGTTCGTAGGTGGTCATTCTCCTACGTAAGCGGTTCATGGTTCTAAATGTTGACCATAATGACTTGCTCACTCTGTTCGCCTCCATCTCTTTGGCGCGGTAGGTACCAGTCCTCGATGGGTGGGTTCTTGGGTTTGCTGAAATGGCGGTAAGTTCCGACAGTTCGGTGGGATGGTCGAGAATGGCCAAGGCTTGAAGATCGGAGATCACACGAGTTTGGTGCCAAGCTCACGTATCGTCTACGAGATTTCTTCTTGGCGGTTCCCCGAGACGGCGTAATTGTAGTCTCTTGGATTCTCAGAGTCAATGGATCGTCGAGGCATTCACCAGTCACCAGTCGGCTGCAACCTGCAAAACAAACAAGAAGACGACGGTGGTGTTAAAATTAGCCTCAAAATGATAAGTTAGCATTCTCTGGAAGACTTAGGCTTAGGCTGGTGGTTATCTCGATCAAAAAATCCATACCTCATTTAGATTGTGATTTGCTTCTCTTTTATGGAGGGAGAAAAAGGATCCATCTTTTCTGGAGAGTGGACGATTCTTCCCGTAAGATAGGGAAGGTGGCTCTTATTGGGAAGGATGACTTATTCTTCTTGCATGCGCACCAGATGGGGTCGTTCTTTGGGAGTGCCTTCCTATTCCGTTGGAGGCGGGGGGACTAGTTCGTGGGAGAACTTACACTTATATCATGAAGAGCCGGTTGGCAGTTTCGTTTGGTGGAGTTGTCGATTGGGAAAGGAAGCGTCTGGGTGAAAAGGCATCACAGGGATGGGCGCCGGCACCGGGCGGAGGATCGGCAGGCGTTCACAGGCGAGGCTGGCTTTTGGGCCTAGTCCCATCGGGGCACCCGGGGCGGAGGATCGTCCCGGGCATTCTGGGCCGGGCGCACAGGCCTGATCTGTGGGGCACTGGAAGGAGAGTGTGGGAGTTCCCTAGGTCGGTGGCTTTTGGGCCTAGTTCCATCGGGGCTCTTGGGCTAGGCCGGCTAGCTAGGGGAACTGAGCCTAAGCCTATGGTACCCACAAATTTCAACTAAAAAACATCCACCCTTGATTTGCTCAGGTGATATGCAGACGATATAAACAACATTGCCACCATGGTCTTCAGTCATTTGCAATCCACGACCAAGCGATAAGATGCCAACATGTTGGGATTTGGATTTGGTGGCAACTGATGATGTTGTCTAGTAAATGGGTTCCATATTACGATTTTACCACTCAGATCAACTACCCATAATAACCCATCACAAGAATCCAAAAGCATGATGCAGTATGTAAAATGAAAGTTTTCATAATCGGATATATAATCAAAAGCCATTGACCCACCTCCTGTGACGTCATCGCTGCTAAATGCATCACAATCTTTGGTGAAGGCTCCTCGGACTGCTGCTGTAGAATTATTAATATTGATATCATGACGTTTTATATAGTTTATGATGCAAATTTGAGTTTGGCTTGGGTTTTGGCAATCTCAAGAGTATGATCTCCACGATAGAGAGCAGTAGCGACAACATTATTTTCTTTAGCCTTCGTGATTAGGCCCGTCAAAATTCAACACGACACGATTAACCGACACGATTAACCGCTGATTAAACGGGCTTGGGTGAGACCTAAACGGGTTCGGGTGATCGCGGGTCAACCGTTTAACACGTTAATAAGCGGGCGATGTCGGGTGGGCTATGCTAACGTTTATAACGGATTACCTGTTTGCTCTTGTTTCCCTCTTTGCGTTTTGCAATGGTCGCGACTAGGCTGTCAAATTCAGCGCGACGATTAGCAGGCCACGATTAACCGTTGATTAAACGGGTTTGGGTGAGACCTAAACGGGTTCGGGTGATAAACGGGTCAACCCGTTTAACACGTTTAATAAACGGGTCGTGTTCGGGTTTACATGTTTTTCACCCGTCACCCGTTTAACCCGTAACCGTTTAACCCAACCCAACACGTTTGACACCCCTATTCGTGACATCTATAATTCATCTTTCGCAAATTGAAGTGACAACCAATAATGTCAATAAAAAAAAATTGTTTCTTTCGTTTATCTTATGTAAATTAAATAAGAACAGATACTCATGCATGGTTTTGAAAGTGGCAACAAAAATCAATCAAACCCGGGAAATTAAAAAAACGAATTTAACGGCTTCAATATCATTTAAAGTGACTTTGATACAAATTATAAAATTATTTTATAAAATCAAGAATATTCATTGATCCCAAAAATAATTTATTAACAATTATAAGACTCAATAAATATATTATAAAATAATAACTTTATTGAACAAAGAAGCATATAAACTCGTAGTATCTAGTAAAACATACTTGACATGGATCTGGAATTATTGACTGTCATTTATCTCCAAAAAAAAATCTATAGGGAACTAGATAAAAAAAAAGATAGGGTTGAAGATTGATCTTTCCTTCTCCCCAATTTTTTTTTACCAAACCCTTATAAAATTCTAAAATTATATTTACTTATATATATATAGCACAAGGGAACAATTAAAGGAGAAGATAATGACGTTATCTTCTAATGAGGTTACCAAAATAAAGGAGAAGATAAAACCATGAGTTCATAACAAGTTAATATTAAACCATCTCATAAATGACCTATAATTATCATACATAATTATATAATTAAAATTATAATATAATTATACCTAGTCCATAATTAATAAATTAATATAATATAAAGTTCTTAAGGTTTTGTTTCTAAGCTTTTTTCCTAAAAGATTACGTATTAATTAGATATTATTTATGCTTAACTCATAATCATCCTCATTTCTAATAGATGACGGACTTCGAGTGCATGTACCACAGTTTCTATAGTTATTCTCGAGTCTATGAAATGGTGTACTGTCTTGGAATAAAAGGGAGTGTCAAATCAAGGAAGAAAATTGTTACAAGAAGGTTTCTTCCAAAATTGTGTAAAGTTTGATTTGTAATGCGACATTGTCATCCAACTCCTATCCATTTACACAAAATTTCACAAGTCCATGTGAAACTTCCCACTTGTGCAAATCAACTCTAGAGGCGCCAATTTCTAGATTTAAACATTGTAACACGTATTTTGATATTTTTAGACATCCAATATAAGGTGTTGTCATGTAGCAAACCTATTTAAAACACTATCAATAGGGATTCATATCTCTAATTTGTATATTCTTAATCTTTTGAACTTTTTATCTTTTTATCAATAAATTAATAAAATTTTTATCATTTTCTTACTTAGATAAACATACTTTGTAAGGTCAAAATTGGTAAATTATTTTTTAAAAACCAAGAGTATTTACTAATCCAAAAAACAATTGATCAATAATCAAATAACCTAATAAATAAAACAAAATAATAATTTTATTGAATATTAGGCATGTCGGTTAGGTGTTGGTGGATGTATAAAACATAGATCCAAAATTATTGACTATTATTAGTCTCCCAAATCTATAAGGGACAAAATAAAAAAAAAGTTAGGGTTGAAAATGGATCTTTTATTAAAGAAGTGTGTTCTATAAACGCATATAAAATTACAAGGCTCTGTTCTTCCGTATATATATAGAGCGAGGGAATAATTGGGTTTGGTCGATGGAACTACCAAAGCGAGGGAAGATAGAACCGTGAGCCGAAAGTAGTTAGTTAATGTGAAGCCATCTCATAGTATCCATATACACAATTACATTAAGTATATATAGTATACTTGAAATATAGTATAAGTAATAACATTCTTCTTGACTAACCTGTCATAACTCAATATTTCTCAATAGATTTACATAACCATAGCAATCATATACAATTAATATACGAGAGGATATATAAGTATATACATGTCAGTAACTACTAATCAAAATCATAACTCAAATGCTTTGAAAACTGTAAGCGCAGCAATCGTGTTCAATAATAATTCACGAGAGGTTGCATAAGTGTACATAATAAGGCGTACTAATATCTGAGCGCCAACTCGAATGCTTGTGAGAGACTTACATGAGTGTAACCATCCTGCTCTAGTAGCCATGAAAGATACCTAAATAACACATAATTAAAGCAACTCTGAATCTAGAAGCATTTCAATGACAAAAGTATTGATTCAATACAAAAAGAAAACATCATGATGTCATTCATTTGGTCAAAATGACACAAAATCATAAGATAATGAAAAACGTCAAAATGTGCATGTAATAATGAAAAACATGAGCTTTCCTTACAAAATACATAAAAAGAAAAAACTCCCACTAAAACAAATATTCTATGCTTCTAACAATCCCATGCGGGTGACATGTTCTTGAAACACACAAATAGACAAGCCTTTGGTTAGTGTGCGCGACATGCTTTAGTTGTAGTATGTACTCAAATGAGACTACTTGCTTCTTTCTAAAAATAGACTACATCAATGTAGGTGAGTGCTCTAGTACCTAGAAAAGATACAAGCTGAGTATCACAAAACAATTTCGGTTTAGAAGTAGATGAACAATCTTGAAAGTACAAAAATGAAGTTCCACGACCATATTGCATGACAAGTAGCAATATAAGTAGCACGCGGCATATCTACTATACATGGTATGAAGTACATGAAGTGTTTGTGACACTTTCCCTCGAAACAACTCCTTGACCATCATAAAGATGTAAGACAGGAAAAACACAGAAATTTGAATTTTGCTAGGAAGGGCAAAATAAATGAAATTTCAAATTCTTCTAAATCTTGGATGATGAAACATATTTCACCGTTGGAATCGTCTCGCGAAATCTAGTTACCCAGGAGATTTTGGTTGAATTCCGAGACAGTCGGATTTTCACAAATTTCGAGGCGACAGGCGTCGAGCGGACCCCGAAAACAAGATTTTTAGAAAAATCCTGAAAAATGTCAAATATTTAAAGAATATCCATTTAAGATAGATGAAACTGAAAACGGGATGAAATAAATTGTTTTGGGGCGAGAACGGAATCGAGGAAGTGTGACATGTGGCGCGACATGAGCCATGTGTCCACATTATTAATAGCCTAAAATATCTAACATGAGAGAGGAGATCTCATTTTGGTCTAGAGAGAAACGTGATAGAGAGAGAGAGAGAGAGAGAGAGAGAGAGAGAGGAAAGCAAACATTTCTCAGAAATGATTTCAAGGGGGTTTCTTGGGTGAACTCAAATCTTGAGAATTAAAGTTGTTCTACCTGACGAGGCTACGCGTAGATCTTGGAATCATGAGATTTTAAGACTCAGTTTTCACGGGGGGTGAGAAGGCGATTGTCTTGGGAAGTAAGTACAAAATTGAGGAATTGGAGTTTTTATCCTCTCGGTTTAATTTGTTCTATCTAGAGCGTGTGTGTGTGTGTCAAAGTGGAGGAGAAATGTTGTCAAGTTTTCCTCGACCCATGATGAGTTTTGGCCATATGTAACTTGGCCATCATATCTGAGATAGAGTGATTCGAATTTCTGAGTAAACTGAACTATGGAGAACATATTTCCCGCAAATAGGCACATCGAATTCCGGCCCTTGGACTCGAAATGCATTCGAGAGTAGAGGCTATGTTTAGAAGCGAGTTTTCATGTTACGTTTTTAGACCCACGAGTACGTGTTTTGGCCATGACACTTGGCCATAACATTGAATGAGTGATTCTAATTTTGGGTAAACTAGACTTATAGTGAACATATTTTCTTGAAAATGAGTCTATCGAGTCACGAACCCTTTGGACTGGAAATGCATTTGAAATAGAACTATGTTGAGCCAGTTTACAGTTTATGTTGGCGAGTAGTCAGTTGTTTAGGACATATCTTGAGTTTCGGTGATTCGATTTGGTGATTCAATTGGAGGAGAAGAACCTAAGAACCGTATCTTGAATGGTACAAATAACCAGGTGTCAAATTATAGTTAAGACCAGCTGAGAATCGAGGATTTATGTTAAAGGGTTTGTAGTTCTGTTGAAAGGGTGGGTAAGTCCGTTGTTTAAGACATATCTTGAGTTTCGTTGATCCGATTTGGGTGATTTCAATTGGAGAAGAACCCTAAGAACCGTATCTTCAAATGAGTACAAATAATCAGTGTCAAATTATAGATTAAGACCACTAAAATCGGTATCTGACCCATTTCTAGTGTAAGTAGAGTAAATGACCGATTTTGAATAAAGACCATAACTTCTTAAATGAAGCTGCATTTGGTGTTCTTAGACTATATGGACGGCCATTGAGTCAAGAACCTATCCATGTCTGTGGAGAATGGTGGTAATACAGCCTTGCTGAAGTTGGTGTTTTTTGTACCAGAATTATGCAATTGGGACACAAGGGTCATTTCCTGTTTTGTTTGCCTCCAACTTCGAACAACCATATCTTTCGCGTCCGAACTCCATTTGGGGTGTTCTTAAACTCTATGGAAAGGCCATTTAGTCAAGATGATTTCCATGTGCATGTGTAAGGCATTTGGTGTCCACAACCATGCTGAAAATCTATGTTTTGTACCAAGTGTGCAGGTTATTTGGTTGTGTCGATGTGAATAGCCGGGTTTTTACACGACCATTGCATGACATGTTGTAGGCTATTGTATTGGGTATGAATTTCCATGAGTTAGCCTAAGGAAGGCTATGTGACATTACTTTTTTAGTCATTTATTGATGAATGCTAATATGCATGATACTACGATATTTATAAAGATTAAGCGTAGAAATGTAAATGGAGCTTATATGCTTGCGATATATCTTATAGTACTTGGCAGTGAAATACGATTAAGTTAGAATGTCATAAATATAGTGTGCATCATACGTGTAACATGAGAATTTGCCGGTGACATTAGCATTGCATATACGGGGACATGGCATATTGGGTGTGTGCATGGATATGGTCAAATCCGCCGTCATTGTTGATGAATGGGTAGTGAGCTCGTGCTTTGGGCTGACGTCGATAAATGTCTCACGGTTTAAAACATGAAAATATAAATAAGGTGTGTTGGCGGGCAAGAGGATCGTTAACCCCGCTCGGGTGAAAGCACGGAACATAGGTGTAAGAGACCCGCGTGTAATCAAAGATTATATTGCAAGACGGGTGAAATTTGGTTTGTCACGAGGGACTTGGTTGTGTGATCAAGGTGGGAGATTGACTTGGGATTATTTTCTCATTGGCACTTGCATTGGGTACTGGTGAGCCTGTAAGGGTGTATATGTGTATCATTGGAACCACCAATGACGGTTGTCACATTTGGCATAAGCATGTGTGAGGGAGTCGGTGGGTGACTCGGGATATGGGCATGAAGACATTCAATGCATGACATACGACATTCATGTAGACATTTTCACTTGGATGTGTATTGGTTGGTTTGATCATTTATGGCGCCCAGGTGGGGAGTAACCCTTGTAGGAGATTATTACTCTTGGGCTTTGCTCGACCGTCATGGGACCACCCACACCCACTGGTCTGAGTCGAGTGGAAGCGGTGACCCGCGTTCGGGACCGCACATATGAAGCGGGATGTGGCTTGATTATATTTTGTATATGTATATTAGAACAATTGGTTTTAATATATCATTTTGTATAAGTATAATTGAATTCTTATAAACATATCACTACATAGTTGCATATATAATACCCGGTATAGTTGAATGAGGGTCGATTAATTTTATAATTCATGAATGACTCGATGTGGTATATTGGACGGATGGGTCATGTGATGTATTGTTATCTGAGGTGCTTATTTTGGATAGGATTTCCGTGCAGAGGAGACTCTGTCGGAATTTTGTTAAATTATGGATCGATAAATGGGACATGATGTGGCGTCGGGTGGAAGTATCCACACGGGTTCAGTAGGTTGGCCGGACATCGATGGGACCCCGGGATATGGGTGTTACAAAAGATATAACCAGAAGTGGACTTTTTATCATCCACGCAGCCTGCTCGAAATCACTAAAACCAACCACCCCAAGAGTGTCGGTATGCCGATATGTCAACATGAGATCCTTGGTACCCTAAAGATACTTCAAAAATTTCTTAGTCGCTTTCTAGTGGCTTTGACCAAGATCACTCAAGTACCTGCCCAACTTGTCGACAACAAAAGCAATATCAGGATGTGTGCATACTTGAGCATACATCGGCATATGGCGAAGAATAAAGGTTGCTTTCATTTGATCTCTCAAATATCATTATGAGGGCGGTGACTGAAAAATGTCGCTACAATTAGTGCCTTACCAGAAGAAAATGATTGCATATTGAACCTTTTCAAAATGTGTTCAATATATGTTTGTTGAGACAAACTCATAATGCCACTAGGTCTATCGCGAAGTATCTGTATGCCCAAGACATAAAATGCTTCCCCAAGATCCTTCATGTCAAAATGGATAAACAATAATTGCTTTGTCTCGTCCCAGCGAGGTCGGTATCGTAGCTCTGAAACGAAATATCATCAACCATTCACTTCAAGAATATGTATTTTCTCCCACTTGCAACTTCATATGTGCAGTGATGAAGCGATGTTCTCCGCTTAAAAACCATTAAGCGACAACTTCATCGAACTTGAGATGTGCTTACTTCACAGAAGCTTGCTTTAAACCATAAATGAATTTATGGAGTTTACAAACCATGTGATCCAAAACCAATAGGTTGAGACATGTAAACATCCTCAACTAAGTCTCCATTAAAGAAAGTTGTCCTCACATTCATCTAATGCAACTCCAAATCAAAATGAACCACTATAACCATAATAATGCGTAGAGAGTATTTAGTGACACGGGAGAGAAGGTTTCCTTAAAATCAATACATTCTCATTGACTATAACCCTTAGCCACTAATCTTGCTTTATATCTCTCTACATTTCCCTTGGCATCGTGTTTGGTCTTGAACACCCATTTGCACCTAATATGTCTCCAACCATCTGTCAAATCTACCAAGCTCCACACTTTATTCTGTTACATGGAGGTCATCTCATCTTTCATTGCATCGATCCATAAGTTGGATTGAGGACTAACAATGGCTTCTTTTTAGGTAATCAGATCTGATACATCACTCACATCATACTCATGCTCCGTAAATAGACAATATAGTCATCTAAAATTGCAGGCCTACGAGTGCTCTTTGACCTTCTTAAGGGCATATCCATGACTATCTAGGGCTACTAGGTCTACATATGGGGCTACTGGATCTACATCCTTAATTGGTTCATCATCAGTAATAGCTACTAGATGCTAGTCAACAACAAGGCTAGAAATCGGAGCGAAAGCAATAGGCACAGGAATAAAAACTGGTGTTCTTTGAACACAAATCTCTTGGCCCTTGGCTTCGTACCAGTATCATCCTCAAAATAGATATTCTCTATCTAGAAATATGACCCAGTGCTTGTGTCAAAGAATAGAAGACTTTTCATTCAATTTCAAGCGGCTTGGTGCTTTCTTGGTCTTAGGAAAAGAAAGAAAACTATACAACCCTAATCTGTAAAGATCCCACAAAGTGTTTCATTTGCCAATCAATGCTTGGTGTTTATATATAAATTAACTTTCAATTCGAAAAAAAAAACTATATCCAAGTCTATCCAAAATAGGTACTGATATCAAATTTCTCCTAATTGAAGGTATGTATGCCACATCCCGCAATTCTAAAAAATTTCCTATACTAACCTGCAATCTAACAATTCCTATAAAATCAATTTTGACTCTTATACTATCTCCCATGTACAAGTACTGTTCCAAACTAGTTGGACTTCTTTTGCTTATCACCACTTGCATAGAATTGCAAGCGTTAATAGTAGCACCACTATCTAACCACCAAGTATCAGATGACACATCAATGATATTGGATTTAAAACAAACATTCACCCAATTATTATTAGATAACTCATTTTTCTCATTCTTGTAATTAGTCCCATTGAGTTTCATGATGGCAAAGAACCGAGGAAAGCTTAAAGCTGAAGAATAAACAAGAGAGCAATATAAAAAAATACAAGTAAAACAAATATATGCAAATTGCTCAATTCTTCGGCTTACCAAATGACCCACAAAAGTGGTCATCAAATGCTAGAGTCTATAAAATACAAAAAGACTCATACATAGGTAAGAGCAATTCATTAGTTGTCATAACCAAATGCGTCAATTTCCTACCGATATGATAGTAAAATTACACGGTTCATGACACTTAATGAAATCTCTTCATCAAACTAAGCATCATACCAAATAATCAAAATTAAGTGATAGGGCCAAACACATTATCAGTATGGATTTAGCAAGTGATGTGTAAGGCAGGAAAAATTATAGTTGCAGACATCAGTGCAAATATCAGACATTGCTCGGACTGCAGGGAAATTTAGTTAAATACGAATTCAATATTTCTCAAATTTTACTTAAGTGCAATGATAATAATAATAATCATATTCACAATATGATGTTATAAGTAATCACAAATAGTATAAATATAAATTGCTAAGACAATATTGTGAAAAGGAAAAAATAAAAATATTGCAAATTTGGGTTAAAAATTAAATATTTGTTCCATAACCAAGTTTAATGTTTAATGGGATAGAAAACTAAAAATGAGGGCAAAAACATAAAATTTGATCTCAAAAATACCCCTCATAAAATTCCCTCAAAAACATGAAAATAATAAACAAAATCAAAGAATATTTTATTATATTTCTTTCCTAAAAATCTCTTAGCAATTAATGAAACAAATGAATAATTATTAAAAATAAGTATTAAAAATAACTATATCCTTGTTTGATTTTCCAAGAGAAACCCAAGAAAGAAAAACACGCATCTTCATTTTTCTTTTTATGACAATTTGATCAGTCAATTAAAATTATGATAATAAAAGACTTATTAATTCCCAATCCATGAAAACCTCAAACTAGTTTTCATAGTTAGTATAGAATCAGTTGGATAAATAAATAAAAAAATTAAAATAAAAAAAAACTTAAAACTGACAGCCGAATACACCATTCCAATTTCCAAGCCACCTGATTGGAAAAAAAAGGTTCTTTAATTTTTATTTTATCATTATTATTATTATTATTTTTTCTTAAATCCTAATATGTCATGTGTCATCTCCCATCAACAATTAAATACAAACTAAAGCATTAGGATTTCTCATGGAAATTCATAATTCCTCTGACACTAATATCATGATATCATTAATAGTTTATATATATATATATATATATATATATATATATATATATATACATCATAATTGATATCATGAAAATGCAAGAATGAATGCGGAAAATAATACCCAAAAACGTAGTGAAAATGAAAAATTCCATAAATATAGAAAATCAAAATCTGACAACTTCAATGTCAATTACTAAATTATTTTATAAAAATTAAGAGTATTTATTGATCTCAAAAATAATTGATCAATAGTTAAAGGACCCAATAAATACATTACAAAATAATAACTCTATTGAAACAATAAAACATATCAATTTATACAGGGTAGATAACATACCTGACATGGATCCAAAATTGTTGGCTGCCATTAGTCTCCTAAATCTACAAGGGACGAAATCAAAGAAAGTATAGGGTTAAAAATAGATATTTCATTCTCCTTAAAGTGTGTTTTTTGAAACCCTTGTAAAATTATAGGGCTCTATTTACTCATATATATATAGAGCACAAGGGAACAATTCGACTTTGGTTCAATGGACTTACCAAAGTAAGGGAGAAGATAGAACCATGGGTCTATAACTAGTTAATATTAAACAATCTCATAAATGACTCATAATTAACATGCACAATTATACAATTAAATAGTAATATGATTATGCTTAGTCCATAATTAATAAATTAATCTAACATTCTCCTTGATAGCATAATCCATAACTGAAATGTTTTCTTAATAGATTTTATAGTCATAACCAATCATATACAATTAACATACCGAGAAAGGATATATATATATTGTACATAATCGAGCTAACACTAATTAAAATCATAACTTCAGCTAACTTACGACAAAAAGACTTATAGTCATAACCAATCATATTACAGATTAATACAGAGAGGGATGCATAGAATTTACACATAATTAGGTGCTACTAATATACAAGCATAACTCAAATACTTCAACAAGAGACTTATATAACCATAACCAATCATATACAATTAATACACAGAAAGGATGCATAAATCGTACATAATCAAACGCTACTAATGTAGAAGCATTTCAATGACAAAAGTATTGATTCAATAGAAAGAAAAAACATTATTATGTCATTCATCTGGTCAAAAGGACATAAAATCATAAGATAATGACAAACGTCAAAATGTGCATGTAATAATGAAAAACATGAGCTTTCCTTACATAATACATGAAAAGGCAAAACTCCAACTAAAACAAATATTCTAGGCTCCTAACAATCTCATGCAGGTGACGTGTTCTTGAAACACACAAATAGGTAAGTCTTTGGTTTGTGGGTCTGCCAACATGTTAGTCGTAGGCTTGTGCTCAACTAAAATGAAAGACTCTGCAACTTTGTCTTTCACAAAAAAGAACTTTACATCAATGTGCTTAGAGCAAGAAGTGCTCCTAGTGTTCTTAGAGAAAGATACAGTTGCGGAATTATCATAGAACAATTTCAGCGGTCTAGAAATGGATTGAATAATCTCCAAAGCTGAAATGAAGTTCCCCAACCATATTGCATGACAAGTAGCCTCATAATATGCCACATACTACGCCTCTATGATGAGGAAGCGTAAGTGTCTTATGAACAAAATCTAGTTGGGTATAATTTTATAAATGTAAGAATAAGATCTGGGTTACCGGTGAGTGAAACAGATATGAGAAGTAAGTAGCTATCAAATTCTAAATGATAATTGATATAATTTCGATTTCCTCCAATACATTATTTTGATGACTATTAAATTTGATAGATTTAACTAGATCAATAGTTTTGAATCATTAGAATTTAGTTTGAGATGAATTGGATTAATATTGAGATTGATTAATTAAGTTGAATTACCTAATTTGATTTGAATTTTGATATAGACTTATAGATAAATTTAATTAGTTTATATGAGAACGTAGATTCTCAATCTAACCTGATGAAATTGGTTCTAAGTCCTAATTCCCGTTGAACTTAATCTCTAGAGAATTCAAATTATGAGGCTTTCTTTGTTAAATGATTGATTTTCATTTTTAATATATTTTATTTTCTAAAATTTGATAAAAACAACATTATCTAATTTTCACCATGTTTTTCTTATCATATTTCACCTATTCATGATCATTCTTAATCTCTCCATTTTTCCTCTTACATCAAGAATATTCATCCCAATGAACAACCTTAAAACAATTATATTATGATGGTTTTTGATAAAACACTCTCTTGATCAGGGTGCAGATAGGTTAGGCCAAGGGGAGAGGGGGATATTCCCTTACTAAATTATTTTTGGACAAAATTTTTTTCTTTGGCGGCACTACAGCTCAAACTCAAGACCTATTACATGCCCCCACTGAATTTCTACAATACTAGACCACTGGACTACAACCACAAACCCATAAGTGTTACCCCCACTGACCTTAAAACTTGGCTCCGCCCCCTACTCTAGATCAAACATTAGCTACATAGTAGAGGGATTTAGGATCATAAATTTTGTTTTGATTCTTATAAATAATAAGATGTCTTTACATTACCTTGTAATGGCAAGAGAAAGTCCTCCGATTACAAATAAGTCAATGAGCTTACATTTGTAATGAGTTTAGAGTTTGTTGGAATAGTTATTTAGCAATAAAACTAAAATAATTAGGAATATTTCTAAAACTTTTTAGACTTTTCTTTTACAGCTATTCACTTGATATTACAACGTTGTATTATTCTGTTCTCATGGAGACTCAAGCCTAGTTCTTCTTTATGTCCCACCCAACCCTTAATCACTGAATCATGCCTTATTGACACTTTTTAGACATTAATTTTTCAAAATGACGGGAAATGAATAATTATTAGATCACGATAATGGTTTACGACTTATAAGTTATTTACAAAAGAAAACATATAGAACATGATATTATTTCTTTTAAGCATCTTAATGATGTTGTGTATATTATTGGAAGTTATACCAAAAATATGACATACAAAGTTCAATATATAAATAAATCATTGATAAGGCGAATGCGTACTAATAATAAATGTATGCCTATTGTGCGCAAGTGCACATTTCGTATCAAGTAATATAGTGTGTGAAAGTAAAGTCTTAGATTAAACACTTTGGGAACTTGTATAGGTATAAGTTAAAAAATATGTGTGAGAATTTGTATAGGTATAAGTTACGAATAATAATGGCCAGGAATTTTTATATACGTTATGAAAATATGTGATAATTGAATTAGGCGTTATGGAAATAATGATAATTCAATTAGACGTTATGAAAATAATAATGGTAATTCAATTAGTAATTAATTAATTACTTTAATGAAAGAGGGGTAAAAAGGTAATTTTCCTAATAGATACCCTAGTATAAATTGGAATAAGAGAAGAAAATCCTTTCTATTCTTCTTTGAATTTCTCTCTGACGGGTAGAATTCCAGAGGACATACGACTTTCGGATCTAAGGTTTGAAGAACAAATTTCTCTAGGTAAGATCTTCCTCATTTTATTTTTCTAGATTTCTTTGATGTAGATTCTTTAATCTTCTTTCAGTTTAGATCAACCACAGAAGAGGGAGTCGATTTAGATTACACTTTCGTTCTTTAGAAATAAAATAAAATAAGGATTGGTGGTGTCATATTGAATTACTTTGAGTATGAGAATGAAAAAGTATTTAAGGATAAATTTTGAAAGAAAATAATGATAAACAAATAGGATAAATTTGAAAAGGCTGAATTCTGTATAAATATTTGTATTTGATAAGTATTTAAAGATATATGTATTTTGGCAAGTAAATATATATGTATTTTGGCAAGTAAATATTTTATTAAGAGTTTGAATTTATTAGATAAAGAATATGATTAGAATAATTATTGTAATTATAGAAATAAGATCCGTTAATAATACTTGTTGTCAAGTATGATAATTATTAAGAGTAGGCTAGAGCGAGTATTGTGTAATAATATAATTTGTAAATTAGTATTAATATTATTTCTTTCTAGTAAAAGATTTAGTTCGGATTAAGAGCATAAAAATAAATAAATTATTAAAATAAGATCCGAAGAATATGAAGTTTTATAAAATTTGCTTAAAACTACCTAATTCAAATAGTTATGTTGAAACGATTGTCAATATGTTTGAGGTGAACAAAAATAATATAATTGTTAAGAATATTAAATTAGGAAGTTTTAAGAATAAATAAGTAATGATGGTAGTTTCTTTCTTATTATTTTAGGATAAATATTTCATTGAGGTGAAATTCTTCGGATTAGCTCTTTCAAAGCTTTTGAGTACTCCTTTAGAGGTAAGGATTCTAATACGACACCGAGAAAAATTATTATTTTTATATATAATATGCGTGTAAGGGATGAATACTGATTTTAAAAAAAAAAAGAAAATTGTTTGTTTTTACTTCATTTGAGGATGAAAATTGTTTTAGCTGAATTATATATAATCTTGGTTTATGAAAAGTTTTACTTGTATTATTTATTTGAATTATTCATGGATCAAGAAAGTAGTTTTGTATGATTGTACTTTTGAGATTTGTTTGTTCTGAAAGAAAATGTGGAATATGATGTTTTGTAATTTGAACTTTTGAATGAAATATTTGACTCACAGTTAATTCGACCACATCGCGGGAATAATAGTTGACACTATTTAGCCACTTGTCAGCTGAGGATATAATAGTTAGCGCTACATTTTCTTGAGTGGGAATGCCAATTGATTTGAGCTGGCCTCCCAAGGTTTAGTTAGAGGTTCTGTCTTAGTAGTGTTTGAGATCCAATCCAGCAAAGGAACAATTTGCGGCTAATACCCATTTTAGTCCCACTTAGCAGGCACCATTTGATATTTGATGACCGGAAAAATATATTTGAAATGTATTTGATTTTGGATTTGATATGAAAGTGTTTGAATCGAAATTTGATATGAAATTGTTTGGATCACATTTGATATGAAGCCAGTTGAAATGGATGTGAGAATGTTTTAAAATATATTTTGTTAATGTTCCAACTTATTTTGAATCAAAAGTTTTGATGAAAAACATCTCCCTATTTGTTATATGATTGAAACTTTTTGATCCATGAAGCGTATTAGTATTTCTTATTGAGCTTTAGCTCACTCCCATTAAGTTGACATATTTTCAAGTACTTTTGGTTTTCCTTTGATGAGTGATGGCTATATTGATTAATCATCATTAGGATTTGATTAGAACTTTATGTTGGATCATATTGACTAATAAGTTCATGTTTATGTAAAATGTTGGATTACAAAGACCAAATGAAAGTCATTTGGATTCATTTTTATATTAGCAAGTTAGGTTGGGAGATCCTGAATATTGTTGCTCTTACGAACAACTTTATATGACATGCATAATTGAGTTTGAATATTTAAGTAATTTTATGGCATGAAATTTTGAATTTGGAGAATTTGCTAATTTAGAAAGGATTTGCGCATTACCTGCGAGATATGTGTTTAGTAATTGGACAAAAATCCAATTACTAGAAAGATAGTGTGAATTTCAAACTGACCTTAGTGAAACAGGGTGTGGTGTGATCATGCCCCACCCAGGAATTGGGTTTCGGGCGGTGGTATCGAGAACTATAGGTTTATGATCTTAATAGAACTTGTTTAAGTTTGTCTATGGAGATAGTTAGTGAAAGCGTGTTAGTTGATGATTCTGCGTTTGTGTCTTAGCATTCCTTACAAATGTATGTTAGATAATTGATTTCTTGGTGACTAGTTAGTTACTGTGATCTTTTGCCTTTGTTTTTTGTTTGTTGGTTTAGTGAATATACTATTATCAATATAGTTATGATTTGAATTTGTCACTTCTTTGGGACATGTCATTATGGACAATATGGTGGTTTGAAGTTATTTTATGACGATTAGTAGAAGAATATTGAATTGACAATACTCCTTAAACATTAAGGTTTTTGTTTGATTTTGAGGATGAATTAAGAGCACTACATTTAATTGTTGATTGTTTTGGGAAAATATTGTCTTTCCATGTTCTTAGTTATCTTGAGTTTAATTGAAGGGAAACATGTGGATAAATTGTTACTCATAAGCTAAGCCTTACAAGGTAGTTATTTGCTTAGAAATGTTGTTAAGTCTTTTAAGTCAAGTGATGAGTGATGAAAACAATTTTAAATTTGAAAGGATCTGATATTGTTATTAAAGTTTGAAGTTTCTTGGGATTTATTAAGTACTACAAATAAACTATTAAGAGATCTCTAAGATTATCTTATATTTTCAGTGACATAGAAAGAAGTTAAGTTTGGTGATATTATAGCTATGATGATAGCTTCATAGAGTTGAAGAGCAAATTAGTAGCAACTCTTATTTTGATTATTTCATTAGTTCAAAGGATTTGTTTGCATAATGATTCCCTTTCATTAGGATTTATGTTGTGTCCTTATGCAATATGGAAAATTGATATATACTTATAGACATTTGAAATTTTAAGATAGAAAACTACCTTATTATGATTTGAAGTTAGGTAAAATGATTTTTGCATATAAGATATGAAAGACATTTTTCTTATTTATGATCTACTCATAGTTTTATGAGAGTTTGAAGTCTTTGTCTTCTTAAAATGATTTTTAAATAAAGAAATAGAATATTGATGCAACTACTTAAGGATTATGATGACATTATTCGAATTACTAATAAAACAATGAGAATCTTGTGATTTATGCCTTAAAAAAAAAATTAATAATTTTGATTCATGAAATCATTTAGGTTATTATAAAAGCAGTTATTATATGATTTGAAGATGTTACAAGTCCATTAATCATACCTTTGGATTTTAGAGTTCTTACGTTGGCCGTATAGTGCAACTAAACTTGTTTGGAGAATTAAGATCTTATAAGGAATTATTTGAAACTAGTTGAACTTTTGGAACAATTGTTTGTGTTTAATAAGATAATAAGATCTTGAAATTTGGGATTAGACTTAATGTCTTAAATAATGGAGACATAAGGAAACAACTTTTTGAAGGAAGGTTTATTACTAAACATGATCTACCTAAAGGATGCAAAAGTTTAAATATTTAGAAACCAATTTTGATGATCATATATGAGTAGATTATTACATTATTTGTGACTTTGGGTTTAGTGTGATTGTATATGGAGGTTTACATTAAAGACCTAATAGTATTTTGCAACTACTTTATATTTCTAAATGAGTGTGGAAACTTATTACCATGAATTTTGTGATAGGGTTACCAAGAACCTTAATTGATGACAATGTTTCATTATGCTGGTTTGTGTATGGTGCTGGTTTGTGTATGGATAAAGTCTAATAATTTTTCTATTAGACTAGCTTCTCGATATTAAGGAGATTTTGATAATGTATGAAATATTTGATTCTATGGTATGTAATAAGAATTCTTATTTTACTTTTAGATTTTGACTTCGTCGAAAAAAAAAAAATCGAAGTACTAAGTTAGTTTTGATATTAGCTTTCATACTTAAACTAATGACTAATTGAGGAAAGTAATCGCAAGTTGGAAATATTTGTTGAGATATATTGTTTTAGACTTGGAAAGTAATCAGAATGAGTTCTTACCTTTGGTTAAATTTTCTTGTATAATAGTTTTAAGCTAGCAATGAGATTATATCTTCATAAAGGTTTATGGTAAAAGTTTATGATCCCCTATGTGTTATGATCATATTGGAGAAAAAAAAAATTAACATATGAACTTGTGTAATTGGCTACTGAAAGGATAATCCCGATTGAAGAGAAATTGGAAGAAAATCAAGGTACACACAAGTGTTATGTTGATAATACCAAGCAATATTCGGTATTAGAATTTGGTGATTATGTTATCTTAAAGTTTGCTTATTGAGTTGAATTGAGATATTTGGAAGTTTGAAAATCTGTTGAGAAAAGAAAAGCTTCGATCCTTGATTTGTGGAGTGCATTTGAAATAGAAAGTGATACCTTAGCATATAAAATCTTGCTATACCTGTCTAAGATTCATAATGTGTTTATGTTTCAACCTTAAGGAAACTCTGTTTTCGATGCTTCTCTGTTGTGGAGTTGGAGCCTATTTAGATTTGTGAGGGACCGGCCTATGAAAGGTGTTTGTTCAAATTGTGGATTTGATGAATAAGGTTCTACTGACGTCTTTGTTGTCGAAGTTGGTAAAAGTCCCAATGGAAGCGATCATAGTATCAAGATGCCACTTGGGAGTTGGAATGAATGCTGAAAAACATCCTCAATTATTTCAAATTTCTGAAGTAAGTCAAGTTTAGAGGACTAAGCTTTTATAAAGGAGGGGAGAATGTAACACCCAAGACTGTATAGGTATAAGTTAGAGAAAATAATAATGACGAGGGAATTTGTATATAGGTATAAATTCTGAGGAAAATAATAATGTGAAATTTTATAGGCATACGTTATGAAAATAATAATGATGGTGAATTAGACGTTATGGAAATAATGATAATTCAATTAGGCGTTCAAAATAATGGTAATTGATTAGTAATTAATTAATTACTTTAATGAAAAGAAAGAGAGGTAAAGAGTAATTTTCTAATAGATACCCTAGTATAAATTGGAATAAGAGAAAAAAATCCTTTCTATTCTTCTTTGAATTTCTCTCTGACGGGTAGAATTCCAGAGGACGTACGACTTTCGGATCTAAGGTTTGAAGAACAAATTTCTCTAGGTAAGATCTTCCTCATTTTATTTTCTGGGTGCTGATGTAAGATTCTTAATCTTAACTTTTCAGGTTTAGATCAACCACTGAAGAAATTCGATTTAGATTACACTTCGTTCTTTAGAAATAAAATAAAATAGGATTAATTGGTATCATATTAGTTACTTTAGTATGAGAATGAAAAGTATTTAAGGATAAATTTTGAAAGAAAATAATGATAAACAAATAGGATAAAATTTGAAAGAATTTGAATTCACGTATAAATATTTGTATTTGATAAGTATTTAAAGATATATGTATTTTGGCAAGTAAATATATATGTATTTTGGCAAGTAAATATTTTATTAAGGATTGAGATTTTATTAGATAAGGAATATGATTAGAATAATTATTTAGCAATTATAGGAAATAAGATCAGTTAATAATACTTGTTGTCAGTATGATAATTGTTAGGTAAAAGGCTAGGCAGTATTGTGTAATAATATAATTTGTAAATTAGTATTAATATTATTTCTTTCTAGTAAAAGATTTAGTTTGGATTAAGAGCATAAAAATAAATAAATTATTAAAATAAGATCCGAAAGAATATGAGTTTTATAAATTTGTAAAATATCTAATTCAAATAGTTATCATTTTAGACAGGTTGTCAATATGTTTGAGAGTGAACAAAAAATAATATAATTGTAGAATATCAAATTAGGAAAGTTTAAGAATAAATAAGTAATGATGGTAGTTTCTTTCTTAT
This sequence comes from Tetrastigma voinierianum, assembly GCA_016808115.1. NCBI lineage: Eukaryota > Viridiplantae > Streptophyta > Magnoliopsida > Vitales > Vitaceae > Tetrastigma > Tetrastigma voinierianum. Next base: position 722,063 of record JAEQBH010002921.1, on the reverse strand, counting down.
TATTTTAGGAGAAATATTTCCATTGAGGTAGAAATTCTTGGATTAGCTCTTTCAAAGCTTTTGAACATATTTGAGGTAAGGGATTTTAATCTGACTTTTGAAAAATTATTATTTTATATATATGTACGTGTAAGGGATATTAATCTGATTTAAAAAAAGAAAATTGTTTGTTTTTACTTCATTTGAGGATGAAAATTGTTATAACTGAATTATATATAATCTTTGTTTATGAAAAGTTTTACTTGTTTTATTTATTTGAATTATTCATAGATCAAGAAAGTAGTTTTGTATGATTGTACTTTTGAGATTTGTTTGTTTACGAAAGAAAATGTGGAGATATGATATTTTGTAATTTGAACACCGATGAATGTTTGACTCACAGTTAATTCGGCCGCATCGGGAATAATAGTTGACACTATTGACCCTTGTCAACGGGATATAATAGTTGGCCTTTACATTTTTCTTATTGGGGAATGTAATTGATTTGAACCCAGCCTCTAGGGTTTGGTTATTACTAGTACTAGTAGTGTTTGGTTCCGTCCACATAAAAGAACAATTTGCGACCCTAACCACCCATTTGAAAGTCCCATAGCTGGAGCTGCATTTGATATTTGATGACTAGAAAAATATATTTTGAAATGTATTTGATTTTAGTTTGATATGAAAGTGTTGTCGAAATTTGATGTAAAAATTGTTTGGATCACATTTGATATGAAACCGATTTGAAATGGATGTAGTATTTTGAAGTATATTTTTGTTAATGTTCCAACTTATTTTGAATCAAAAGTTTTGATGAAAAACATCTCTATTGTTATATGATTGAAAACTTTTTGATCCATGAAGCTGTATTAGTATTTCTTATTGAGCTTTAGCTCACCATTCGTTGACATATTTGTGCCTTTTAGTTTCGCGGTGAGTGATATGGCTATGTTGGAGATTCGTCATCATTAGGATTTGATTAGAACTTTATGTTGGATCATGTTGACTAATAAGTTCATGTTTATGTAAAATGTTGGGTTTTCAAAGTTAATTGAGAAAGTCATTTGGATTCATTTTTATATTAGTACAAGTTAGATTTGGGAGATCCTAGATATTTATAATACGAACAACTTTATATGACATGCATAATTGAGATTTGAATATTTAGAAGTAATTTTTATCGGCATGAAATTTTGAATTTGGAGAATTTATGAATTTAGAAGGTTTTGAATTTGGAGAATTTATGAATTTAGAAGGTTGCGCATTTACTCTGAATATGTGTTTGGTAATTGGACAAAAATCCAGTTACAAGAAAGGTTAGTGTCGTTTCACACTTCAAACCTTCAGGCTGAAGGCTTGAGGGTGTGAATTGACAGTCATGCCCCTAGGGTGGGTTTCGGGGCGTGACACCAATCCCATGAGGAAAATGGTTACTAACTACTGAAATTTGGTAAATCCTAACTTTATTTGGATGATGGATTAAGGTAAAGATAACTAACAAACTAAACTCCTAAACTATCATGCAAGGTGTAGTAGAATGGAAAAACCTAGGGTTTAGACTTCATTTAGTTAACCATTATGCATTATAGCTTAATTTGCCCTTAATTAATATTCTAATCTCCTATTAATGGTAAGTTTCATTATTGCAATTGTGGATCTCTCTTGATTACCCACAATCTACTCCTAGGGTTTATATATTTTGCATCTTTACTCAACTTCAAAACCCTAAAAGCGTAATAAACCCGAGAAACCCTAATTATCACATAAAACCCATGAGAATCTCTTGTCAATGGTGAAATGTGATGTTCTACCCAAGTCTAATTCAACTCGCACCTCTTAGATCTCGAATTGAAACACTAATCGCATTAATGATGATAAATCATAAATAGGCATGAAGCTTAGAGTAGAACAATCAATAGATATATGATAGAAATATCAAATATAAGGCAAATCGGTCTTCAGATACATAAATCATAACTAAACTACATCTAAAACCCTAGAAATGAAAATCAAAACATGATGAGAAGAAACACGACCAAAGAAGAGAAGAAAAACATAAGTAAATCTCCTCTTTCTTCAATTTTATTCCTTCTATAAGAGATGTGCCCTAAGGTTAGAAACCCTAGGGACTTATTCTGTGTTCCCCCCTTAGAGACCCGAGAGTTCCCCTCTAGAAGTCCTCTTAAAAATCCTAATGTGTTCTTCAAATAGGTTTCCCTCCGCATGGGTTCTCAATGGGATGAATCTTGAAACTAGGCTACAACCACGTTACGACATCGTGGCATCACGTCATGACGTGCGGGGTGTATAAGTCTTGACCACGTCGCAATGTCATGACTCGCAAGTTGCGATGTGGGGTTGGTTGTCTGATTGGCTGGCTCTCACACGTCGCGACGTCTTGGTGCTGCTCCACGCTTTGACATCTTCCATCAAATTAGCTTCAATTAGTCTCTAATTCACTTCATAATGTTCCACATGCCTCGGGACTGTACCTATATTCAAATATGAGCAAAAACGCATTAGAGCACTTATTAATATGCTAAAAACACTCTAAAAACTAACCAAAAAGTAGGGATAAAATGAGTACAAAGTGTACTCATCACACCCCAAACTTAACTTCTTGCTTGTCCCCAAGCAAAGGACAAACACAAAACACTAAGCTAAACTAAACAAACTAGACAAACTAGACACACACAAAAATTGGGATGAAAGACGTGCTAGACAACCGATCAAAAGGACACAATCAATGAGTTCTAAAATAACAAAGATAACCAACATGGGGATACAAAAACATTGCAAGCATCAAGGAAAAGGGAAAGATCAGCATGGTGAACATGGTAGTATACCCCCCATATTCTCAATAACCTTTCCTTAGGGAACTTGGTGAAAATGTGTAAGCATAGATCTCAAATGTATACAAAGGTTTCGACACCCCCAAACTCAAACTCAATTCACTCGTTTGAAAGAAGTTAACTAAACAGTGATAAGAACGTACTTTTTTATTCAACTCACAAAACCTAAAGTAGGATGCAATGCTAAGGTATTATAGAGAAGTGTCCATGTAACGGGGATCCATTGGTAGCCCCCACCAGTTGGTTAAGGGCATTGGCCATTAAGTTCCCCTTGAACTTCACCTCAAACACTCAACTAGAAAAACCGAAGCACCTGCTTGTGAGAATGATTCATCTTTTGTCCCATGTAGCGGGCAGTGAAGTCAATGACTTCCGACCAATTGGCTCAGGACATTAGGCTTTGAAAGGCCCCTTGGACTATGCTTGAGATTCTGATTAGATCATCCCATTTATTTTTCTTTTTGTCATTTTCCTTTTCTATTTTTTTTTCACTTTTTCTTTTGCACTTTTTTTTTTTCAAAAGTTTTTAAGGTTGGGGCCCATTGGTAATCCTATTTTTGAAGGTCCTATCGCAAGAAGTAATCAACTCCAGTAAGACTCAACTTCGGCAAGGGGGAGATCGGAACCAAAGGTATACAAACTAGATCTAGTGTGTGTGTGTGTGTGTGTGTGTGTGTGTGTGTATGCAAGTTCCCAAAAGAAATAGCTTTTTGAAAGGTATGGGGGTGGCCAAACTAAGCCATCCATAACTAATTATGAGCATAAAACCTAATTCTAGCAAATGCCAAAGTATCCCACATGATGGTTCACACAATTGAGGTTCGACAACATTCAAGTGTCCTCAAATTAGTAGGCATGACACCCAATTCAACTCAACTAAGACACTAAAACACACTAAAACTAAAAGAAAAACACATGCAAAGACACACAAACAAACAATTATGCAAGCATACTAAAAGGCAAAAAAAAAAAAAAAAACCCAACTAGCATAAACAAACACTACATAAAACTAGCACAACAAAAATAAGAGCTCAAAAAGTTTAATGGTTATGCAGCATGCATACTTAAAACCAAACCACATTGATCCACCTGAAACTTAGAATTTGCATTGTCCTCAATATAAAATAATCAAGATAGGGTATAGGAGGACTCCCTTAGTTATCTTAGTGTTCATTGTGTAGTGGTGGTGGTGATAGATAGAGGAATAGGAGCTGAGCTAGCGGTTGGGAGATCATGTCCTAATTCCTCAATATAGTGACATTTTAGCCTCGGATCTCCTCTAGTTGTTGATTCACACTAACTTGGAACTCCTAGTGCTCATCCTAAAATGCATCCACTCTTATGGTGAGCTCTTCTAAATGATCATGGGAAGTAGAGGATTCTCCCTCATGCTGAATGGTAGGCTCAATAGCTTGCTCTTAGGCATAATCTTCCTCCTCACTTGTGTCTTCATGACCGGAGTCTACGTTGACTTAAGGCTCAAGGGCTCCCTTTCTTTTCCTTACCACAATTGACTTGATTGGGTGAAACAAGTCTTCTTGATTTGTAAATGGGACTCTGGCTTGCTTACGCAATTGGAATATGAGGAAGGGGTGTCTCAAGTTCATCTTCCCATCCTTATTGTACCATATAAATGATTGCTCCCACATCAAACTTGATGTCTTGAAGAATGGCATAATTGAGGATGGCTCGCTCATTGGTCACTTCACACACATTTGTGCTAGGGATAAGCCTTGAGGTGATGACATGATGCCATGCCTTAGGTATGTAGAGGAGGTGTTTGGCTTTGAAATTTACTACTAGGTATTCTAAGTTGATTTTCCACTCACCTTTACCATTGGGGAGGCACTTGATTATGTCTAAGTAGTTTGGTTCCGCACATAGCCTTTGGTATTCTTCATCATTCACATGCGGAATGTGATAGAAGGCATTGATAGTGGCTTTATCTAATGGAACTCAAACACCTCTCACCCACACTTTCTTATCTTCTTGCTCACTCAAATTAGTGTAAAACTCCCTCACCACCGCTTTCACAACTGGTCTAGGAGGCTTGCAAAGGTCTTGCCACCCTTTGTTCACTATAACACTCTAGAAAAAGTCTTTCGGATAATCAAATCCCTTCTCCTTAATGAAGTCTTTGTCCTTCACTAAGGATGTGTATCTCCTTGAAGCTTGAAGGGAAGTGAACTTGGATCCATCATACTCCTCCGGGGTGGCATTTGAAGCTTTTTTCATTCTTGGCCTCTTAGAAGACATGATTCCACTCAAAGACTTGTCAAATTGATACTTGCACCTCACCTGATCGACAATAAGCCTTCCCGGTCAATTCACCACCTTTCACGGCCTCAATTTTGACCAAAGTCGTTGAGACTAAGCTTTGGTAATTGACCCTGCTGGTGTTTGGCAGCTAAATTTGCAGTGTCTATGCAGCACCCCTTTTGGTCAGGCTCGATTGGCGAGGTTAGACCGGTCCAGGGATGCTGCGATCTTGATATATCACTTTATCAAAAACACGCGGAAGATATTTTTGAAATTTCAGGTTAGCATAAAGCCCGCTCAAATATGCGAAGCGTTTTAAAGGGTAAGGCCCATAACATTACATTTATACAAAGAAATGCCGGTTACTATAAAGGCATATCAAGCCTTTAAAATGATTTATAAAATAGATGTTGAGTTCAAGTGTTCTTACAAAATATCCATGTTAAAAAAATGGAGTGAATGCATATGTCGAACATACTGTAAATCTTTATATATTCAAAATATTTCAGCGATCTTTGCGCTTTCATTCGCATTAGCCGGTCTTGTGCATAGGCAACATTACACGCTAAGCATTTTCATGCATAGTGGTTCTATACAATTCCATTCTTCAGTTTCAGTTTAAGTCAAATCATGAAATTTTACTAAACAAAACTTTCAAATCTTTTTGGATGATCAATGTCAATATAATACATATACTTATTTCCATATACAATCATTGCTAGTTCATTGATCATTTCAAATATACCCTTTCATATCACGATAAATCATTTATAACCAAATCGTAAGAACTTTCACCATGCTCTTTTCATTTCAATTTGCAATCATGCTTTCAATACCAATATGTCCAACAATCTCAAAAATCAATTCAGTTATGCCCTTAATGGATTCAACCTATATTTTCTGGTATGCGGGGATATCGAAAATCAAACGCAGTCATTGTTATGGGCCGGCGCCGCCATTTGTTTATAACTTGATTGGTCCTTTGTTTCTTGGTAGACAGTAAAAAATCAATTCGTGAACACTACGATCTTTGTCACCTTTGGTATTGTTCGGATGACACATCCATCAAGATTGTTAAGTATTCTTTGCTATTTTGACCCTTGATAATTTATCACCGCTCTATCCTTAATCTGAAATAAGCGATTTAACATTCTATTAAGGGCATTTCAAAATCCTTTATAGCAAAAATAGTACAATATGTACATTGTATAAACGATTCATTTTCAATACTCATATAATTTTCCTATGCAAACATTTCACAATCAATTGCCTCAAATTAATTAAAACAAATCCATATGTTTTTCTTATACATTTAGAACAAACATTTCAAATCTTGAAACGAGAATAAGAGAGGATAGAACAAATGTTTCAAATCTTGAAACGAGAATAGGAGAAGATAGAACAAACCAATCTATCTCTTTTTTTGCCATTGTCATTCTTAGTTTAGAGTGATCCTCCATAGGCCCACAACAAATCACACACATCACATTTAGTAAGCCCAGCCTTCTCACCTTAACTTTTTGCTTCGCCTCAACGTGAGGGTGTGGTATTTTCATTGAGTTTTATCTTTGTTTGAACCCCATTAATCATTTATTAGGGTCCTTTCTTCCATGGTGTATGAATCTGAGGTGCTTAGGAATAAAAATCAGCCAATTTCTGGGTTGTGAGCAGATCAGCTCACCTTGTGGTTGCAGCAATGCTGGCGTGGCGTACCCAGTATCTTGAGACCTCGGCCTGTGGCGAGAGGAGGTGTCGTATGATGAATCCACCGTGGCATGGGTTCCTACGTTGCGAGCGTAGAAGACACGATAATCACCCCAATTTCGATTTTTTCACTTTTGAGTTTTCTCAAAATCACCCACCAAATCCTAAAACAAAATATGAGATCATATCTAGCCCAGCATCTATTATCATCTAAACCAATCATGAACAAAACCATGGATGGATTGTGGTTTTTCTAACCCAAACATCAAATCTGACTTTCTAGGAGTTTGGGTTCATACCTTGAATCTTGAAATATTGCCCAGCTTCATCTTCCTTCTTGATGCGAAACGATAGGATGATCTCCACAAAACGCCCCAGTTTCTCTTTTCAACCTAATATTCTCTCTCTCTCTTGCATAACTTGATTTTACCAAAATGAGCCATTCTTAGACCCACATTTGGTCTTAATTCTCATTCCTTCATTAAAACCTTGTTTGACTTGCTCATTAAATCCCCATTTCCATTTTGCATAAAAGCTTACTAGTCTCCTTGCACATTTTATATCCATTTTATTCACATTAGCATTCGCATATCATTTGACCGCCAGATCTCATTTCTAAAAATTTTCTGTTTTACTTCCTTTTCCCACCAGTTATTGGGGGTTCAATCACTTAATCACTTAGTATATCACATTCAAATGTCCTATCTTTACCAGGTGACATTTAGTCATAAAATCATATAACATTTAACAAATTCTCGAAAAAACCCAAGTTTGGTTCTATTTATACTCGGAATATATAATAGAATTATTATAAAAATTATAGGGTATTTTTGGGGCGTTACAGCCTAACACTGTTTGGATCATTCAAAATCCTCTAACTACACCTAAAACACTCCCAACTACTCCAACAACTCAAAAGAGTAGTCAACAACTCTTCAAACTAAATGTATCTTACCGAATTGATCAACAAAAGCCCTTTAAGTCTCTACTTGTGCTTAGAGACTAAATTAAAGCTTCAGATGGCTGATAAGGAGATCAGTGGATTTTGTGATGAAGTGTGATGATCGTAGAAATGTGATTCAATCTTCCAATTCAAATATCATTGTCAAAAATCGAGCGGAGAGAATTGCGCTAATCAAGATTTTAGAAAATAACAATCGTTATCGCTTTAAATGCCACGCCGCGATCGCGATGCAGACCATTCTTCAAAATTCGAAATTTCGACGCCGCGGACGTGAAACTCACACGCGACGCGTGACGCAGGGTGAACTGCGGTTTTCCTCACGCCAGACATCATGTGGGTCACGTCGTGAACGTAGCGCGTAACTTTTTCTACTAATCTAACATCGTGACGTCATGGCACAACGTTGTGATGTCATTGCACCACGTCGCGACGTGATAGAGAGGTGTAAATATCTTTTTGAAAAAAAATTTCTATGTTTTCAAAAATATGAAACACAAACCATCTTACCCTCACAAAGGATACTCTTCACTCATTACCCTCAATCACTATGCATGGTATAGTTTTGAGCCTTTGGACCTACAAAACAACAAAAACATACAAAAACAACAAAGAATCAAAATTACAAGGACTCAAAATAACTCGAAAATAAACAAGAAAATTAAAAATAAAGAAAGATAAGAAGAAATGCTTGGGTTGCCTCCCAAGAAGCTGCTTCATTTTTGTAGAGTCCATCTCGACTTTACCAACTACAAATAGATTGGTGATTACCTCCTCTATCCGTTCCACCTAAAACTAAAAACTTGTTGACTTGATTTTTTTATAGACCAAAATTCTCTATAGTTAGTCTGTTTTGTCAATAAAATGTCCAGCAGCAGTGCTGCCCAGAAATTGGTCACTTGTTTTGGGACTGAAATTTTTGCTGTTGGTTTTTCTCTAATTAAAATGCGAATAAAAATGCAGATTAGTCTAAATTAAATCGTTGCAAGTACACAGGTCGTACAAGTAAAAAAGTGGACTATTAAGTCCAAGTTATCGTTTCCACAAAGATCGATAAGAAAATTTATAGATCAACTACTCCTACTACTCAAGGTCCTCACTATTTGAACTTCAAATTTCTAAAGATGGAAATTAAAATTAAACTGAAATAACAAAATCTAAACTTAACATAACAAAAACAATAAAAAGAGATAGAAATAACATAATCTCTAAGATGTAATCCAAACACTGGGAATGGGATTAGTGTTCTGATCATAAATTTGCAGCAGGTTCTTTTAAAACAGATTTTTGTTATGGGTCTAAATTCTGAATCTGTTCAAGAGCAAGGTAATTTAGCTTTTGGATTTCTCCTTTTACTACACATTTCACTCTCTAGTTTACCACATTCCTATCTCTAGATAATGGGTCTGAAGAGCTACTTATAGGATATGACTCTCTTTAAGATTTAATTGTTTTTCCTTTTTAGTACTTCACAACCATTTCTTAGAACTGAAGTCTACTTGCCCCCATAGACAGGAAAACACAAGCCTCCTTCAATCTAATCGATACCACAATCTACAAATTGAGTAGAATTCTCCCTCTCCTTGATTAGAATCGTAGCTAACACGAGATCGAGATTGTTCTGCCAAACTGAGACGACACCTCTAAACATTAAATTGACACATTATCCAACTATCCTCACACCATGAGTAAATTAGTAATCTGTTAGAGTTCATTGTTCCATAATATCAGTCTAACATACCCCTAAATAACTACTTCATACTCCCATGAATCTTCATCTCTGTGTCACTCATAGGGTCTCCTTGAAATCAGAGCAAGATACAACCTTTTTTTGGGTACAAGCTACTAATATTACGAACAATTAATTTAAAAAACAATACCAATTAAATCAATTCAGTTTTCAAAAACCCAAAACACTCATTTAAATGCTACGAATCATAACCAGAACACCTAACCCCTTCCTAACATGAGCTTAGCCTTCTATCACTGGTTCATAGATGACAATAACTAGTTAGCCAAACAAATTCATTGAAGCTGTAAACAAAACTTAATAAAATTGATTCCAAAAAAATTTCCAGAAAACCTTGAAGTTTAGACATAAATGGAACTAAATATTCATTGATCTCCCCTTAAAATTACAAATCAGATCCTTTATTCCAGTTCAAATGAAAGGAAAATAAAAGAAATTACAAGAAGAGAAGAAAAGAAAATGAAATACTTAAACCTCTAAAGAAAATAAAAGAAAATCATATTCACCACAATAATATCGCGCCCTTTTTTCCTCGTCGTCCTTCACCGCTCAGGCTTGTTTTTTATAGCCTTAATAAATGATGTTGGGCTGAAAATCAAGGCAGATGACATGGGTTTTAGTGCAGGCCCATTTACCGTTTTTGTAGCGACATTACTATTCTATGTCGCGACATTGCAAATTTTTGAAACACATTGTTATCTGTGTCGCGACATAAAGGCCATCGCTTTTGGCTGCGTGCTCATTGCGGGCTTTAGGTCGTGGTCAGGGTCTTTAACATTTCCTTCATCACTACCTCGTTTCTGTCGACAAATAAAATAAATGCTCTGGGACAGTTGAGCTAACTCTAGCTTATATTTGTTGCAACATAGGTTCTGCCTTTTGCCTTGAATTGTGTCGACATGTTTTAATGTCGCGGACATAGTTTCCATGTTCAGATCGTTAACCTTTGAAATGTTTGTCGCAACATAAAAACTCGTTGTGACAAACTCGGAAGATAATCCCGACCGCCAACTCTATCGCGATTTGCTTGTGGTTGCAACAATTTCTTCCTTCGCATACTTTTGTATGTGTCGCGACAAACAATTTCTATATCGCGACATAGCTTCGTGACTAGCTTCGTTTTCTATCAATGCACATAAGTTCGATTAATGCGAGATATTTCAAGCCTTTCATTTGGTTTTATGTCTCGACATAAATTTGGATTGTCGCGACATATTTTGAAGCCTTTATCTTGGTTTTATGTCACGACATAAATTTCAAGTGTCGCGACATATTTCGAATCCTTCAGCTTGGTTTTATGCCGCGACATACTTTTCACTCTTCTGCTCTAATTTTGTCCCGACAAACTTTGAAAATGTCGCGACATACTACAGTTCTCTTCCAGGAGCTCTTCTCAAAATATGTCGCGACATAAGTGTGAAATGTTGCGGCATTCTTCATTGTTCTTCTGGACTCTTCAATTGTTGTGACATATGCTGCTGCCTTTCTATTGTCGCAATAAAATTTCTATTGTCGTGACAAACTTTCAGTTGTGTTTAGCTAATGGCCTTTTATGATTATCGCGACAAAGTTTCTTAATGTCGCAAAAAAGTTCAATAGAATTCCCAAGCATTTCTCTTCAGTATTGTCGCAACATAAAATAATGATGTCGCGACATAAATTTAGCTTTCTTTGCCTAATACTATGTCGCGACAAACAGCAAATTGTCGTGACAAAATTCTTTTATTTACATAGGAATTCTACTGATTATTTGTTGCAAAAGAGAATCTGTTGTTGCAATAATCCTCTGGCCATTTGCTCATTTTTCATATGCATAATTTTTCGTTCATTACCGATTAATAAATTCGCCTCGCCTTTAGCCAAAATTTTTACTTTTTCTTGTTTTTTCTGCTTTTTTTTCTCTAAATTCCTGTAAAACACAAATTTGGGTGAGTACTCTATAATTTGGCATTTAAATCGACATTGCTTCCAAAATATCTATGAAAATGGGCTTAAAATTAGATGAGTTCACTCGACACGCTCCCAAGATGCTGCTTCATTTTTGTAGAGTCCATCTCGACTCTACCAACTACAAATAGATTGGTGATTACCTCCTTCATCCGTTCCAAAGAACCAATAGTTATGGTCCAATAGCATCTTGGGCACATAATCTTCCACAATCTTTTTTTTGGTTTTTGTTTTTTTATGGATCACAATGGTACCTTCCATTTTCTTGTTCAATTGAATAATGTATTCTTTAACCTTAGACATAGGGGTTACTTCCTCAATTTTCAATTCTTCATGCACATCACCCCATTGAGCCATCTCCAGAATAGTCTTTAGAACTTCATCTTTTATCATTTTATGTGATTATGGAGAAGTTGACTCATCTTCCTTGCCAACTAAGGCTTTTAAATCTTGTGCATCATCATCTCCTCTTGTGAGTTTCTAAAGTTCTTTATTGTTTCATGACATGATATCCTCATTATAGCTCAAGTCTTATTCTCTAGGTACCTCAAGAATGGACAACAAGCTCTTATGTTGTCCTTCAAAGGACATTTCAACCATGTTCTTCTCCTCGTTCATGTGTTTGGACACTAGCTCTTGTATATGATTCATTCTCTTGTAGATATTGATCTATCTTAATTTTGGTTTTAGTATAAGAAGCGCCTTTTGAAGTCATTTCCTCTTTCAATCCTTTTAGTGGAATGGGTTGAATTTGAACATTAGTCCTCGTCTCTTCCATGAATAACTCAATCTTACACTTAGCCAATTTAGCCATTATGACAGCTAGTTCATCTGATCCACTTTACTTTTAAAGATTGACTCCTCTTGTGAAGGTGTGCACCTCCTTCATGAATTGAGCTTGAGATGTTGCCGATTAAGCTTAAACTCTTTTTAGTTCAGCCATGGCTGCCTCTAGGTTAGATATTTCCTCTTGTGGAGGTTAACACATCTCATTTTGAACATAAAACCTAGGCAAACCAACTTAAGAATATCAGCCATTAAGATTTAACTTTCAACTTGAACCATGGCCAAATCAGCTTGATTTCTTCTCAATTCAGCCATGGTTTTCTCTAGACTTGCCTTAGCCATTTGAGCTCTAGAATCTTCCATTTCAGCCCTTATCCTAGCCAATTCATCTTTGGTATCTTCCAAGCTTGATCTTTGGATATGTGGAGAATGGGAACTATCTTGTCTCTCTTCCCATGATGTGCTCGAGTGATGGTCCCATCCAACATTATAATTGTCGTGCCCCCGTACCCGACCTAGCTCGGAGGCCGAACCAGATCCGGGGACACGGACCAGTTTTACCATATATACATTTTCAAATACTGTAGAAATAAATGTCGCATAATTATTTCGGTTAAAGAGGGCCCACTGTTTTGTTAGTAAACACTTTCATTCAATATGACATGTATGCCCTTTCAACATTATCATTTACAAAACATTAGTAGAGTTCATCTTCACAAATATATCAAGTATGTTCTTCCTATGAAAACTTATACATTTTTGGTTTCATTACAAAAAGGATCAAATAACGTCATGGGATGAAATGTATGCATGAGACGGAGCATTTACTTATACTCCGCACGATTCGAATATGATCAACTCAAGGGTCTTTGCTTCGTCTCAGTCACTCAAGATTGCGACGATAAAAACAACGCGCTAAGCATTTTCATGCTTAGTGGTTCTATGCAAAACTCTCTTCATTTCAATTAAACACAAATATGTAGCTTTTCTAAAATAATGTTTTGGCACAATTTCAATAGTCCATGTAATATACATTATATATATGTGCTTATTTCACATACTTTCATTGGCAAATCATTTGATCACTTCAAAGTATACAATTTCTTAAGCAATATTTCATTCGAAACTCAAATCATGCATTTCACACATTTACTTATAATTTTGCCCTTAAACGAATTTAACCATTTCTTTCGATACCTAGAATAACGAAATCACCATCATGGTCCTGTTGGGTTGCAGGCCAGTAGAAAAAAAAACATTTTATAACACAGTACGGTCCCGCTGGGCTACTGACTAGTTATTTAAAAAAATCATTGTGTGTACTCTACCGATACTGTCCCACTGGGCTACGGATTGGTATGCCACTATATTTCATTTCGTTCACAGTATTGCTAGTTTAACCCTTATTGGTATACCAATCTATCCTTAACTTCAATATGACGAATAACATTCTATTAAGGGCATTAAAACCCAGTCATAGTAATTTACAATATTGTATATACATTTATACCCAAATAATACATTTTGATGCTCATGCAATTTTTATGACAATGCATTTGAAATCAATTTTCCCAAATTACTTAAAACAAATCACATATGCAATTTTCTTGAAAATCATTTTAACCAACGATCACAAAACTTGAAATAAGAAGAGAGGTATGGAGAACAAACCCAAAAAGGTTGTCGCTCCTCGAATCCTATCCTCGGAATCCTATTCTTCGGGGTCGCCTCGCCACCAACCCCTAACCATCAAGCAATTAGAGAACAATATTAGTCGGGTTTATTTAGGTTTCTAGTTATGGTTGTTTTCTTCTACCCACTTCCTTCAAGTAATTTCTAGGAACAAATGGCCACACTTTACTCAACTTCCTTCAAGTCCATTGTCTCTGTGAATCTATTTTATTCGTAAATTGAATCATCCAATTAAGCACTAAACTCAAGATATGTTCAAACAACGTGTGACTACTATATTTTCAAAACATAACTAGAATTTGCCTAAAAATAGAACTTCATTTTGACGAATTTCTAGGTCCAATGGGGTCCAAATTTGAATACACTTATTCAAGTTTGTTCTCCTAGAAGTCTAGTTTACCTAGAAATTTGAATCACTCAACATTTCCCTAAAAAAATTTTGACAGCATTTTCCCTAAAACCCCAACATTTCCTTTATACAAAAATTCCTCAAAACCAATCCTAACCCAAAAACACTTTGAAACTTAACCCAAAACAACCCTAAAAATGATCTACAACCATTTAAAACACTTATATTCCAATTTGGGGTTTTCATCAAACCCAAACACAACATTAAATGGGGTTAAGGTTAGTTTCATACCTTTAATATATTTCTTTCCACTTCCTTCTTCTTTCTTCTTCTCTTTCATTGCTCAAATCCTTGAGAGCACAGCCAACTCGGGTCTCCTCTCTCACTCTTAACCGTGCCCTATTTCTCAATGTAAAGATATGGGCGCCCAAATGAGAAATGCTATTCAAAGACCAATTTTTGGTCTTAACTCAAAACCTTCACTAGACCTTGTTTGGCTAGCACATTATTTCCTTATTTCTCATTTTTGCATTTTAATCCTTTTTTTCTCTTTCATTTTCTATTTAACTTATTACCCTTCTTCTATTTTGGTACATACACTTCTCATTTATGACCCTTGGGTCCTCATTTTGACATTTTACCAATTTAACTTTAATTCTTTTATAATTTTCGAGTTTTATTATTTTTTCGTTCTTTAACAATATAAATTTCGGAAAAATACAATTTAACTTATTTTATACCCTAAACATGTTATAAAACAGCTAGGTTATTTTTAGGGTGTTACAATAATTGCTCAAGTATAGGGTACCTACATACCGAACATGATTCATAGACACTTGTGGGTTCCACACTTGACTCCTCACTCTTTGATGATGCTCATTGACTATTTGGCTCACTCTTAGTTGTTTAGTAAGAAGGGACAATTAAGTTTTCAATTCCATAAAAGGATCCATAGTGATTGAAGCCTATAAAACAAAAACAAAAATTTCAAAGCAAAGAAAACAAAAATAAAAAGTTGTGCATAAACAAGAAAAACAAAAGAAAAATCCGAAGTAAAGAAGGACTACTTGGTATCAATATTAGTAAAAACACCTATTCCTCGGCAACGACGCCAAAAACTTGATAAGACGAATGTGTGTTAATATAAAATGTACGCTTATTGTGCACAAGTGCAAACATCGTATCAAGTAATATAGAGTGTGAAAGTAATAGTGTCGATCCCACAAGGAAAAATGTTACTAACTACTGAAATTGGGTAAATCCTAACTTTATCTATATGATGGATTAAGGTAAAGATAATTAACAAACTAAACTCCTAAACTATCATGCAAAGATGTGAAATAAAATGGAAAAACCTAGGGTTTAGACTTCATCTAGTTAACCATTATGCATTATTGCCCAATTTTCCCTTAATTAACATTCTAATCTCCTATTAATGGTAAGTTTCGCTATTGCAATTGTGGATCTCTCTTGATAACCCACAAACTACTCCTAGGGTTTAGGTATTTTGAATCCCTACTCAACCCCAAAACCCTAAAGCGCATTAAACTCGAGAAACCCTAATTACCACTCAAAACCCATGAGAATCTCTTGTCAATGGAGAAATGTGATGTTCTATCCTAGTCTAATTCAACTCTCACCTCTCAAATCTCGAATTGAACCACTAATCGTATTAATGATGATAAATCATAAATAGGCATGAGGATTAGAGTAGAACAATTAATAGAAATATGATAGAAATATCAAATATAAGACAAATCGGTCTTCAAATACATAAATCGCAACTAAATTACATCTAAAATGTCACACCCCGATCTCCGATCCGACCCGAATGGCGGATCCGAACCAAGTCCGGGGCGCGAGACTATAAACTGGGACTCATTGACCTGTTCTTTCTCAGAGATGAACTTGTACCTGTGGTTATACAAACAATTTCTGTAATAACAACAAATCTTTTACATATACATTATACATACCACCATAGTGGAATTCATTATATTCTATACACATATACTGAGTCCCATTTACTTATACAAACACTTATACTTATACATGTCTAATACAAAACATCAGAGATTACGGAAACAGTGCGATGAGCACCTATCTCTGAGCTGGCCTCGCTTCGGCCGATGTGGACGTCCCGCCCTCTATCCTTGTCTTCTCAAGCCAGACCACCTGATTGAACACCCGTGCTAAGCTTTACGCTTAGTGAACATAAGCATAGACAACCACTAATCTGACTGTCATGTTTATACATATGCATTTCATATCTATACAATTTCATAACTTTGATTACTTATTATCTTTACATTCCTATTGCATGTCACATGTTCTCTACTACATATCTCCTATCTATACTTTTACCAGATTCCTGCTTTGTCATCTTTTTACTTATCTCTATCGCTTCCAAGACTTATCCATTTCTATCATGTGTTCCTAGCATGTTCCATCTCTTCATTTAGGGTATGCTCCATCATATATTCATATCATATATGACTTTCATGGTTATATACTATACCATTTGTTACATGCTCTATGTTCATGTGTACCGTTTCATGTACCGTGTTCAGTGTACTCATTTCATATACTGCTTTCCCGTTATACTTTTCATATTACTTTTCTTCATATTAACTTTTCAGATCATTTTACATTCTTAAACATTTTCATATATCATGTCGGATCGTATAATCTCAAGTTACAGAACTTATCATCACATAGCAGTGCTATGCTTCTCATATCATATCATATCTTTTCACATGTCATATTCAAATCATTATTTTTATGTTTCATGCCTACATAAATCTTAGAAGTGGATAAAGAAGACTATAAGGGCCCGAAGGCGCTGTACTCACTGTGCGAAACAATGGTCTATAAGGTCCGGTTACGCCAGACTCCACCGTGCGAAACAATATTCCGGGCAAGGGCCCGTTGCTGCTCGTTATCATCAGACGAGACAATGACCATCTATAAGGGCCTGAAGGTTGTGGTAATCTTCAGGCCACACCGATCCAACGGATCTATCTCATCGACCAAACTAGGGCCTCGATATCGAACTTTGTATGGCCGGGACTTTGTTTTCCAATAGGCATGCCCATCTATCCCTCTACCGTGCTCTAAGTGCATAACCATGTGTATTTTATGTTCGCACATATCTCATATTCCTAAATCATTATTGTCATTCTATGAATCATACGTGAGAGATATATACAATCATTTATTCTTAACTTTGCATTTTTCTATATCTCATATCTCACTTTTTACACATTTACATATAATTGATCATATACTTATGTCATATTCTATACTTGTCATATACTCCATGCTTGTATATGTTCCATACATAATTTACACTGTGCATATACAATATATACTATCATTACTTTAATCAGACTGCTCTCATATCTCAGAAATTTTCATATTACTGCTCTCATATTTCATAGCATATATATTCCTATATTTTTATCATGCATGCATTTAATACTCATTCTTATATTCATCTATGCCTATCATTCGTGTATACTCATTCCTTGTAACATCTTATATCCTCGTTAACTTATATTTTCATGTACTCTTATTAGTCTATCATATCTTATGACATATACCTATACATTTTTATACTCAGACGCTTTACTTCAGGTTTTATCGTATCGTTCTATCTCCCATAGGAGTGCAAAACATAGACTTCTTCTTTAATACCCTTAGGTACCCTTCATGTCCAAACTAATTACCTTTTTATCATTTCTTATTCAGATACACACGTATAAACATTCGCTTGCTTGGACTGGAGATAAAGAATGAACGAGACTTCTGACAATATATACCGGTTGCAGAGTACTATATGAACATAGACGTGCCTCGCCCACGTAATAGAAGTGTCTTCAAACATCTAGCGTGAGTGCCAAAGCACTGGTCATGTATACGTGCCTGCCCACGTAATAGAAGCGCCGTGGCACTAGCAGGAATGCCGAAGCACTGATCATATATGTCTTGTCATTCAATATCCCGGCCTAAAGTAATCATACAATTATATACGTTCTGGGCTTATCATTTTATTCTTTTCTTCTTATATTCCTTTACATATCAAATCTACTTATGTTGCTATTTCTTGTTCATATCTATCTCTTTTCTTATCATGTATTCAAATTGACTTTACCCATGCGATTAGTACACTTGGTACAACAATCATATTTTCCAATGTGGATACAGAATTCCATTTAATAGCATATGGTTAGATTCTAGACTCAATGAGCTTTCCATAGAATCAAAGAACACCCGAAACGGAGTTCGTACGAAGAAGTTATGACCTTCCGAAGTTGGAGGTCATACGTAGTCAAATCCTGAACTGGCCAAGCTGACCTGAACTGACCGAGCATAGTCTAACACCTTGGTCTGACATCTGCTATCCTCCTCAGGCATATGAATGGATTATTGACTCAATGGTCTTTCCATAGAGTCTAAGAACACCCGAATCGAAGTTCGATCGTGAAGGAGCCTCGACCTTCCAAGTCGAGGTCATAATGTATCAATCCTCGAACTAAATCGAAAGCTGACCCCGACCTAGGACGAACTCGTCTAACACCCGGTCTGACACACCGCTATCCTCCTCAGGCATATTAATGATTCTTGACTCAATGGATTTATAGAGTCCAATAACACCTGACCCGAAGTTCTAATAAAGGAGTTATGACTCAAGTCGAGGTCATAATGCAGTCAAATCCTCGAACTAAATTCGAGTCACCGACCGCCGAACTCGTCTAACACCTCTGTCTGACACCCAATATCCTCCTCAAGCATATGAATGTATTTGTGAATCAAGGGCTTTCCATAGAGTCCAAGAACACCCAAAACGGAGTTCAGACGAAGAAGTTATGACCTTCCGAAGTTGGAGGTCATACGTAGTCAAATCCTGAACTGGCAGAGCTGACCTGACCTGACCAAGCTTGGTCTAACACCTCGGTCTAACATCTGCTATGCTCCACAGTCATATTAATGGATTCTGACTCCACCCGCCTTCCATAGAGCTTCAAGAAATCTTAAACGAGTTCTGACGAAGAAGTTATGACCTTCCGAAGTTGAAGGTTATACGTAGGTTAACCCACTGAGTCGACCAACCCGGCCTAGCCGAGCCGACCTCTATGACGAGGTCCGGCCGACCTCTGCATGTGACGTGAGATCCGCATGCCCACCCCACAGACTCGGCCCCAACACCTCTCACAGACGAGGTCTACCGACCTCTACAGACAGAGGTCCCGCATGTCGACCTCTATAGATGAGGTCCGCCGACTCACGGACCTCTACGTGATGAGGTCCGCATGTCGACCTCTCGCAGGACGCAGGTCCGACCTCTACTGCGACGAGGTCCGACCTTTACAAGATGAAGTTTGCACGACCTCTCAGACGGCGGCCCGGCCGACCCTGCAGTTAACCATAACTCGTCTATAGAGGTCCGACCGAAATTAAAAGCCTAACATCAAGTTCATTGATGTGGCTACAATTTACTAGAAGGGATCTCATCGCCAAATCTCTTTATTTCCTCGACTCCGAAATCCTGTTCTAAGGTCCGCCATCGCGTATATGATCAAAATAGGAAATTTTTCGGTTCAACTTGCAACTGTAATCTCTTCCTTAACACATCTATAGAAGCCTTAGAGCTCTTCTTAACTCAACTCTAACAAGAAATGAGTTTGGGAGTTTTCAAACCCAAACCATACACAAAAGAAAGGGTTCCATACCATGTATCTAACCTTTCTAGACCAAAACTAGACTTCCATACACACACACATAGTTTCCATACTTTTCTATACAAAATCATAGTTCCATTAATTCAATATAGTTCCTCACCCGTGATCTCCTTCTTCTTTCTTTCTTTTCTCTTCTTCTTCTTCTTCTTCCTTTCTCTTCTCTCTTATCCGTTTTGCTCTCTTCTTTCTCCAAGACCTAAAATGAGATATTTATTTTGGTCTTATCCATTTATCTTATCCCCTTATTTCACTTTTTCTCTCTTTTGAGCATCCTGATTCACTACCAAAGGAGAAAATCTCTCACTCTTTCCCTTCAAGCCACTTGTCTTTCCACAATTTTCTTCCTTATTTTATTCTAATATCTTTCTTTATTACTCGTCCTCACTTTCATTTTTATTCTCACCAATTTATCAAAATCTCTACTTGCATATGAATCTTGTTAAATTATGACCTGTCATGATCATCATCCCTTTCTTATATCTAATTTCATTTCTTTGAATCATGGTATTAATTCCAAGTTCTTGCTATTTTATTTTATTCCCAGAACTATACTTTACTTTTATTACAAATCCCTAAACATGTCCAAAAAACTCGTTAGGTATATTTCTTTCGGGTGTTACATAAAACACTAGAAATGAAAATCAAAACATGATGAGAAGAAATACAACCAAAGAAGATAAGAAAAACATAAGTAAATCTCCTCCATCGTAGCTCCTTCACAAGAGACGGCCTCGAGGTTAGAAACCCACGACTTATTCGTAAGGCCCTCTCAAAGGCTCAAGAGCTCCCCTTTGAAATTCCTCTTAAAAACTCTAATGTGTTCTTCAAATAGGTTTCCCTCGGCATGGGCTCTCAATGGGTTGAATATTGAAGCCGGTCTGCTGCCACTTCGCGACGTCGTGGCATCACGTCACCACGCTACGCAGGGTGTAAAGTCTCACTACATCACAACTTCGTGGGCTCGCACGTCTCCCCACTCGCTGCTCGCTGGATTAGCTGCTCTCCCACATCGTGACGTGGAGTGGCCATGTCGCGACGTCTTGGTGCTGCTCCACACTTTGACATCTTCCATCAAATTAGCTTCAATTAGTCTCTAATTCACTTCATAATGTTCAACATGCCTTGAGATTGTACCTATATTCAAATATGAACAAAAACGCATTAGAACACTAATTAATGTGCTAAAAACACTCTAAAAACTAACAAAATAGTAGGGATAAAATGAGTACAAAGTGTACTCATCAATCATCTTAAATATTTTCTTCACTTTTATAATCTCAATATCATATATAAGAATGATGCATAGCTTAACACCAGCCCATTTAAAGATGCAAAGAATGATACATGGAAGAAGTCCAATATCAGCTCAATTGAAGATGCACAGGATTCCAAAATAAGTGGATTGATAGAAGACACAGTTCAATTGGGTCTAATGATCCAAGAAGCCATTAGACACAAAATTTTCACATTTGACCAGTCTAGCACCTAGTTCAATTATTCTACAAGAAATGTGACTCCCCAAATTTCCAGGGGTCATTTTTTTTTTTTTAATTCCTCCACACCAATTGTCCCTATAAAATTTATACAGACAATACAAGGTTCCGGAAAATGTTAACACTGCATTGGAACAATCCCCGAAACTAAATTTCTATTACAAGATTCATTATTTACATAGCAAAAACTTGGTATTCAACCCAGAACGTTACAAAATATAATTGATTAGGCCAAAATCCGGTCTTTTTCACAACAAAACTCTTCGATCAGTTTCGGCTCCCAATGTACCTCTAGCACCTGAAAAATATTTCCCCAAAATGGAGTGACCAATGCCCAGTAGAAAATTTTTCCTACAAGGGCTACTCCCCACCTAAAATGCACATGCAATGACAATATGTAAACATCCATTCATATTCTATATAAATAATGCAATCCTATATGAAATGTTCCGTGTCATGCATGAGATGAGACTTCTCATGCCCACAACTTGAGTCTCAACCGACTCTCTCACACCTGCACTGCCAAGTGTGGAAACCATTCATTGGTATTTCACCCAATGACTTAAACTATTGGACAACCCTCCAATATTTACTTAAATTTTATCAAATCCCGTGTTATTCCTTAGGCTTACTTCGGATTCTCGGTTCTCACCGCAAGACGCCGAGACTCTATTCAACATTTTACAAAGCTTCATCGACTCCGCTTGTCTAAACCATATAAATTTGGGTCTTTCACCTGGGGGAATCTACCCATCTCGATACACCCAAACACATGCGATGAGTATTTATTATCGCTTTATACAACCGTGAGTATCGATGGACGTGGTCCCATTTCGAAGCTCACCACATATTCACCAAGAATGCAATACGCATCTATGCACCCACACACCCGACTCAACGATGTGATCCGATGCGGAATACAAATACCACATTTTATGCTATGTCATGTTACATGCATAATGAGAGCTGCATGCAACATTATCAACACATGGATAATTATTTTTTTTCTACATATAATTCACATCCATCAACAATCCATGTTATATATATCAACACAATATTTTCACACTCAGCATGTTATTTGATTTAAGCAATAACACATAAATGGCCCCCCATCTCGAACCCACAAAACAAGGCACCTCACTGCATTCTTCACTTCCGACATGAACCGGATAGGGATACGTAATCGGGCTGTGCATCTCACTCGCCAAATTTCAAAAGAGTGGTGAGGACTATGCCACGCCCATGTCCTTCCATAACAAATTTTCTGAACAAAGGCCCGTACTTCATTAAGCCTGCATGGATTCGGGAAGGAACAGAAGGCCTTATACACGGCCAAACCATATCTTTACAAATAAATGTAAGATAGAATATTCCCCTAAAAGACGCTCCCGCTCGGCCCAAATCAAGTCCTATTATAAAGGGAAGGAAAGCAAATAAGACCGTTAGCTTGATACCCCTAATACAAGGAGGATTACCCACCAAACTCCTTGACTAACTACGTTAAAATCAAGGCCGACTACATGAGGTCCTATCCTCCAAAGGGAAGAACCCCGAATCATCGTCAAAATTGGATGAATATCCATTACAAATACAAGGCCGCTCCAACACTGCAAAATATGGACATTTGGCATCCAAGACATTCTTTCTGCAGAAAGAATCCCACTTAGGCATCGGAAAGGCTCCCGCGAAGCCCTCGCCACTCTCTTCGCTCGGGTTCTTCAGAGGAACGCGCCGCATCCGCTGCAGCCTATAGATCGACATCGCAGCACCCACTCCCGTACCAAACGGTCCTAAGATTCTTCGCCGCCCTCGCCAGCCTTCGGGGTCTGCACCCAACGACCCAACACGCTCCGTACTTAGCTCCATTAAAATGCATCATCGGGCTTGGCAATCCGCCTGTGGGAACGATACCTTCATAAACATAACCGATTCCGCCATCGATGGTATCAACAAGGAACACAAGCGTGAGTAATAATTAATCCACCGAGAACATGGAATCCACCAGGATATGAGCAGCCAGTAATTCTCGTGACGTGGAAACGATGTAAATGCCAATACAAACGAGCGGAAGCGCTTCGCCTCAACTAGCGCCCGTCAAAGAATCGAGCAAATTTACCGTGCAGATACAACATCAACAAAGACACCCAAACCCAGAAGGCTTATAACCTCCTCCCGGCTGAACCACTGGTCGAGACATCTCCCGAGGCATCGCCAGGCGCAGTCTAATAAGCCAAAGGTGGACCACCATCGCCCTAACCGAGGGAAACGGCTATGCCCGTGAGGCAAATTCTGGACGTGCGCCAAATCACCTCGCCTGTGGCAAGGGAACAAATGTGGGAGCAAAGGTTCAAAACCTTCAACGAGCTCATCCGCGTGAAGGAAGCGGTGAAGGGCGAGTTCTGATACTATGGATACCTTGCGCAAAGAACGAAATCTCCTTCACGTACTCGAGGTGTCGTGACTTTCCCCTTCCAACGAAATTCGCACGCCTCGTAGAAACATTCGATGGAATCGTAACGATCCCGCCGATCACCTAATACTTACAAAAATCGATGGAGCCGCACGGGTATCGACCCCGCGCGCAGGCTTTCGCCACTACTCTCAAAGGCCAAATTTTCGCCCGGTTCAATAGAATTCCCTTCATCTATCTCGGCCATTCGGAACTAGCCGCGGCGCTCGGCCTCCCACTTCATCTGAGCTGTGACGCATGCGAAAGCCAGCTTACCATCTATCACCATCAAACAAGGATCGCAGAAAGTTTCTTGAAATCGTATGTGCCAAATATTCAACGCCGAGTCTCAAGATAGACATACCCGACGAAAAATTCGCGTCACGCCTTCATCGCGGGTCAGCCTGAATCAAAGGACCCGATGTTCTCTATCTCGGCAACCTCAAGCTAGCATGGCCGAGGTCCTCGCCAAAGGCAGCACATGAAACCGGGCGAGGAGGCCTTTGCTATCAGCAAGGAGAGCCGCTCCAACAAGAAAGAAAAAGTGGACTATAGACACGACAGAGGGCTGAGCCTCAAGACAAGACGATCAGAGGAAATCCTCAGCGCCAGATCTCGAGCGATCCCTAAAGGCTGAGTCTCAGAGGACCGTCTCGCCCACCGAGAACCGAAGACGACAACATTACCCGTCACAACTCTTCACTCCACTAACCCGCCACAAGATCACAAGTCCTACATGAGGTGCAAACGAGCACTCTGTGACGGCCGACGCAGAGCGGAAAATCGATCCCTGGCAGGATAACACCAAGTATCGCGAGTTCCACAGGACTATGGATACCGCACCGAGACAATCAGATACAACTAAGAAGAGAAACAGAATATTTGATACAAAGCCATGGATATCTTCGGGCGCTTTCATATCTCCAGTGGAACCAAGCTCGACCAACCCAGAATCAAACCTGCAGTCGCCCGTAACCATAACCCGCCCGGCCAAGAAATGCCATCTCGACAGTAAATCGTTCAAAGACCAACCACTCGAGAAATCCAAGTGATCTCGTGGAGGATTTGGCCGGAGGGAGGAGAATCTAGTTCTACGAAAAGCCCACCTAAGGAGCATAAGATCAGCAGACATGGGGAAATACAAGCAATATCTAAATTGCCGCGAATCGACACTACCATCACGTCTCTCGACCGTATCCGGAAGGGTGCCAATATTCTACTTAATTTTAATTCCTACTGGGTAGTCCTAATGCAATTTCAGGTCACCACAAATAATTCCAGTTTTAATTGATAATGAAGTTCACGACATCATCTTCGCTTCGCCTCGACAAGATGGGTATTGGAAGAAAAGCTAGATCCCACAAGACACATCCGCGGGGATTTTCGTGGAGAGGCGTACTACCGCTGGGGCTCGATTCAACTGGGGGTTAACCCCGGGAGGAACCCCCACAGCAAATTAGACACAAAGAAGGTTCCGCAGCACGCCTGGTCACCCTATAATATATCGCAGCACCCTCCCTCAACGCAACAAGCCATCCCCTCAAGATATCACATGATTGAATCAAATTCCCGATGTTGAATGGAGCCTGGATCACCCGAGGAAATCACGGTGGCCAGAGTGTTACACAACCTCCATGAAACAAAAAGCGGTCGACTACGTGAACGCCGACGAGCTTGATATGCGCGACGAGGTGCTCACCCGACCCGAGCCCTCAGAGGAACTAGAACCTGTGCCGCTGGATGACAACCCAGAACATCTAGCCTACATTGGCTCCAAACTACCAAAGGATCTCAAAGGCCTCCTCACCCGCTGAGATCCGGACAGACGCTTCGCATGGACGCAGGCAAACATGGAGGAATCAACCCCGCACACTACCCATAACCGAATACCAACCCGCCCTTCAAACCATAAAACAAAACGCGAGGAGTTTCTCGCAGACCGAAGACAAAATCTATCAACGAGGAAGCTCAGAACTTTTCCAAGCAGAGCCATAAGAGAAGCAGAATTACCTATGGCCAGCTGAATTTGCACTCGGTCAAGAAAGCCAACTAAGAAGTGGCGACTAAGATCGACTTCACTGACATAAACAAGCATGTCCGGCGGAGCGCCTCTACCGAGAATCGACCTCATCATGGACGCCACTACAGCCACGAATCATCACTTACGGATGCATTTTCCCGGCCACAAATCCGTATCAGCATGGACCTTGACTGTGAAAAGACTCGTCATTACCGCACAAGGAACCCATCGTTATCTGGGTAATGCCGTTTGAATCAAGAATGCGGGTCCTTATCAGAGATTAGTGAACCTGATGTTCCAAAAGCGTATTTGGTGCAACAATTGAGGTATACATAGACGCATACATGTCGTGAAGTCCATCAAGTCCGACTCCATCAACGCATCCTCCGAGGCATTCCGTGATCCCGAGAAATTATAACATGAAGCTGAACCCAGCTAAATGCGCCTTCGGTGTATCAGCCGGAAAATTTCGGGCTCAGTTAACCACAGGAATCGAGGCGAACCACAAAAATAAAAGATTGTTCACCCATGCCACGCCCTCAGAATAAAGGAGGTCCAAAATACGACGTAGCTGGTCAGCCTGCCGCTTTCAGATTCAGAGCGAGTGATAAATGCCACTCTTCCAAGTTCAAGAAAGCCTTCGACGAAAAATGCAGTTACTATCTAATGATTAAAAAACATACTGAGTTCTCCTCCCATTCAGTGTCCTGCCAACAGAACCTCACTTTGTACTTAGCCGTATTAGATTTCTCAACCGGTTGGGCAAGACTCATCGTAGGACAAAGAGCAAGTCCAAGACTCCGCCATTCACGGCAATGAGCTCGAGAGGAGCGAGGAGAGGTACCCAAGAATGGAAAAGCTGATACTAGCACTGCGACTGCAGCGACTAAGCCTGGCCCCTATTTCCGTGCCCACACCATAAGTCCCAATCGAAAGTACCCAATGAAGCAAGGTGTATTACACAAACCGGTCTCCTGGCTGATGAAGGGCCATAGAGCCAAGCGAGTTCGAAGACGGGTACAAGCCGAAAAACTCGGCTATAAAGGACAGGTCCTAGCCGACTGCCATGGAATTACCCGACAGCTTCACGAGCCCCACATAGCCAAAGGACGACCTCCCATATGGAACCCTCGTATATGGAGCCCCAACCGACGTGGAGTGGAGCAGGCTTAATCCTCACCTCACCCAAGGGACAGATATCAATACGCACTCGTGTTTGGGTCCTGATGCTTCCAACAACTGCCGAGTAATGAGGTCGCCATACAGTTCAACCTCGCCCACTCATTGCAGGTCGACCGCCTAGAGGTCCACAAAGGACTTAACCGGTGGTCGCATCAAGATACATACGAGGCCAAAAGTGACGATATGGTTCTATATCTCCAAAAGGTCCGTGATTTGCTAAAAAGTTTGTATTGGTTCCGGGCTGGCACGGCCCGTATCGTAGAATACCCGAGCCGACGCTCGGCAAAACTAGCCACGCCGGAAGAAGACCTCGGCGGGTCAACGCCCGCCAATACCCAGCGGTAACCTCTCGCCGACCCTTACAAAGATAAGGGTCGCCCAAAGAGGATCCGCGGTCGAACCGGATGAACCCTATCGGATTATATTAATGACGAACTCCTACCGTATCACCCAAAGAAGCTAAGATAAGAGTAAGGTCTTCCGTGCTTACCAATCACAAGGGTAGCCTCTTTACAAGCGAGGATTCTTCACACCTTTCGAAATGCATACAGGAGGATTAATCGAGTATGTACTAAGGGAAGTGACACGGCAGCATAGCGCAAATCATGAGCTCGAACGCTAGCAAGAAAAGTTTGAGGCGTGGATACTATCACCCACGATACTTAAAAGACGCGCAATCAATTTAACAAGATGCAGACCGCAGAACACGCCAAAATATCACGCCTCCCGTCGAGCCCAACATCAATCACTGCACGCCCTTCCAAAGCAGCGGGGTCGGACATATTAGCCTTTGTCAATGCGGCACAATGTAAATTTATAATCGTCAAGATGGATTATTTCTACCAAGCTGGCCAAGTCAAGCCCTTTAGCCAATTACAGAACAAGGATGTTAACTCGTGGCTAAATCATCATACGCAGTTCTAATCCCAAGAGCCCTAGTATTTATAATGGAAAAACAAATACAACACCATTAAATTCAGTGATTTCAGGCCGAGCCTCTAATTAAAAATTATTACTGGCACGCAGACACTTAATCAAACGGACAGTCGTCACCATCATAACCCTTAAAGCCGCCTTAAAGACCAAGCTAAGATCTTAAAGGAAGTCAGGGCAGAATACCTCCCGAGGTACCATGTGCCCACAGATCTAATACTGCACGCAAACTCCTGGGAGACCCCATTCGGGCTCTGGGTACGGCACGTGGGCGCAAATTCCCGTGGAGGTTGGAATAAAATCTCCTAGAGTCGAGTTAGCATCGTAGGAACAGACGACTAGCCCCGCGGCCCTAACTGGACCCCTGATGAAAACTGAACAGTTCACCAATGCAGATGTAGAGTATCATCAAAGGAAGACAAATGTGTACTACAATCGTAGAGCCGTCAGGTTACATAACGGGGATTTGGTCTTAAAAAGCTTCGCCAAAGAAGGGAAGAATCCAACGACGGGAAACTAGGCCCTAATCGGAAGGTCCTTGGCATAATAACCCGAGTCAGCCACTGTGCACCATGAGCCCAAACAGAGAGGAAAATCTTACAACATTATGGAACGCTGAGCACCCGAAGCGCTTTTACCAAGAGCACCCATTTGTAATAAAAAAACTTATCAATTCTTATGTGACGAAGCTCTACACACGCGGTAATTTAGTACTTCAAATGCATCCTGATATATAAAGAAATATACACAAGAGAAAATTACAAAATAAAAGTCCTCTTTATTCCAAATAAATCATATCTCTGCTACAATCGTTGATGTCCTTGATTGATTCAAAACACTCAAGATAAAGCAATTGCAAAAAAAAAAAGGAGGAGAGGAGACAAAGGAGAAAGACAGACAAAGAAAAAGAGGGGTGTGGATAGTGGGAAAAAGAAAAGATGTGGGAAAAAGACTAGACAAAGGAGAAAGAAAGAAAGAAGGAAAAAGATGGAGACAAAGGAGCAAAGAAAGAAAAGAGGGAAGAAGAAAAGTAGAAGGAGGAGGAAGAAGATAAAAAGAAAAACAGAGAGAGCAGCCGCAAAGATGCGCCCACCCCTCCTGACCCACTCCTCAAATTCGAAAGCCAGAACACGACCCAGCAAAGGGAGATCAGGAAAACACAACTCCCACACATGAACTGAAAGAATCCAAAGGCGTCGAGGAACCCCCAGCGAAGGCGCCTGAACGCTGAAAGATCCATCCCGTGCGACCCTCATCCACCATCTGAAAAAGCAGACCTCAAAAAACATAAGATACAGAGGCAATGAGCCACCATTTATAAGTGAGGTCAAAGTGCTCAAAATTCACGCAAAGCTGCCCAAGTGATCTATAAATCAACATTACTTACCTGTCACTCTTTCGAGGACATGTGAGGCGTTCGGGCCCACCAAAGTTCTTCACATACCAAAAATCACGCGCTGCCTCTACCACCAAAGTCCCACACTCCGAAGTCACGCATAACGTGTCTAGCCACTTTGAGGAGCCCTCTACTCGCACGTGCCACGCCGCTCAAGAGTCGACCACCAGCTACACGCTAATTTGGCCATATCGCCACTTGGGCTACATCGCCACTCGGCTTGAACGCCACCAAGGCCACAACGCCAGGAGCCCAATTGCTCACTTTGACGAGCTCCTCTACTCAAGACAGCCACCGCCCCTCGCAGCCGACCTTCGCCAGCCACATCGCCACCGGCCACATCGCCACCGGGCCTACATCGCCACTCCGCCAAGGCCACCACACAAACGCCGAGCCCAGCTGTTCACTTCGACAAGCCTCGCACCTCCGACGTACTTCGGCCTGGAGACTTACACCATATCGACGAGGCTCATCCCTGAACCCGATGGACGAGCCCCACATTCGACAAAGGACGAGCCTTCTCGCCGCACCCAGCATGCACTCCGCCCTTCTTACACCATATTAACGAGACTCACATCCCCAACCTACGGACGAGCCCCCTACTATTAATTTTGATCGAGCCCTTCGCTGCACTCCGCATGTGACTCCGGCCCTTTCCTTACACTCATATCGACGAGCTCAACTCAACCTGTATGGACTGTTCCTACTATTCACTCTGACGAGCCCTTCACGCACTCCGCATGCATCTGCCCTCTTACACCATATCGACGAGGCCCATCCCCAACCCGGGATGGATCGATCTCCATCTATTCACTTTGACGAGTCTCTTCGCTTAAGACCTGCATGCATCGCTCCTTCTTACAATTCATATCGACGAGGCTCATCCCCTAACTCAGATGGACGAGCCCCTACTATTCACTTGACGAGCCCTTCACGCACCAGAGAGACAGTTCCTCTCACAATTATGGACTGAATGAGGCTCATCCCCCCAACCCGACATGGATGAGCCTCACTATTCACTTTAACGAGCCCTTCACGCACCCGCACGCACTTGCTCCTCGGCACTATATCGATTGCAGGCTCATCCCCCAACTCAGATGGACGAGCCCCTACTATTCACTTTGACGAGCCCTTCACAGACCTTACAGACGCCCTTCCTTTACAATTCATATCACGAGGCTCATCCCCAACCTATGGACGAGCTCCCTACTATTCACACTCGACGAGCCATCTGGCCGCACTCCGCACGCACTGCCCTTCATACCCATATCGACAGGCTCATCCCCCAAACCTCGACGGATCGCCCTACCATTCACTTCGACGAGCCCTTCGCCGCACCTGCATACGGCCCTTCACAATTCATATTGATGAGGCTCATCCCCCAACTCAGATGGACGAGCCCCTACTATTCCCAATGATCGCAGCCCTTAGCCGCGCCTCCCGCATGCATTCCGCCCTTCGTACACCATATTGACGGCGGCTTCATCCCTCAACCCGTACGGATCGAGCCCCTACTATCCGGGACGGACGAGCCCCTTACTATTCACATTGACGAGCCCCTTCACCTGACCCAAACACGGCCCTTCCTACTATTTACATCGACGTAGCTCTTCCCAAAGAAATTTATTCAACCCTACCGACGAGCCTTCATCAACAAACCCAAAGATTTGTTTCACTCGCTCCAAGCATTGAAGACTCAAACACAAACCAGCCAACACCCCTCAGCCAAATCAGGACAACGATACATAGACCTAATCCGGCTGAGCTCCACCCACTCCAACCATATGCTGGGAACCGCTTCGGCTCAAATCAGGATATTACGCAAAATTTCGGGGCCGATATTGAAGGCCGAAATTGCCGAGACCTTCAAACTCCATCTCAAATCCTGGTGACACAAGCCAGAAAAAGAATAAAGATATCTCATCTAGAACACAAGTTTTCAAAAATGGCATTTATTAAAAGCGAAGGCTACACAGGACACAAATGCCCCAGCTCCAACAAAAAGCGGAGAGGTCGACATCAGGAAAGCATAAATGAGTCCAAAAATTTAGGCATCAGACGACGAAGAATGAGAAGGATCTCGCAGGGGAGTAACAGCTCCGAATAATTCAGATCTAAGACCCCTCCGTCCTCGCTACTGGGAGGTCAAAGTTGAAATCTAAATCAGTACACCCGAACGACCTCCCCACAAAAGCGAGCCACCCGTGGCTTCCACCGAGCCCCAGCCTGATCTCGCAATCGCTCGATAACCTCATCCTCCGAGCAACCATGTTGATTTGTCACGAAGATCTCAAGAAACCACTACATTCATCGCCACCGCCTTGACAATTTATTTCGCTTCTAAGACTCACGCACGAGCGCCCCAACAACACTCGCCTCTCCTCAAGCCTCGCGACAAGCAACTTCGTAGTCGCTTTTCTTCGCTTCTCAACCATCTAGAACCCCACGTAGCTCCACCTGAAGATCCCGATGCACGCCCCGGGAGGTGACGAGCTCCTCCCTAACCATTTAGCTATTCCCGATGTGATTCAACCTCTCTCCCGAGTCTCGAATTAACTCACCCCCGCGCTGCTCGAGCTCACTCCCCTAACCTCCCGAGACTCCACCACTTCACAACCGGGTCCGACACTCGTTCCTATTTTCCGGGCCCCGAGCCGAGCCGACGGCGTGCTTAAGATCGACTTGCCGCCCATTTCTTCTCACAATGCCATTGCCTCGCAGCCTACCGCCAGGCAAGAGGAAGCCACCTTCGCCATGCAACCACGATCTTCATGTTTTCATTCGCCTTTGGCCTTATCGCCAGGCTCCTTCAAATGGGTGGCAACAAGATGTCGATTACGCATAATGTTCAGCACAGAACAAGCATGAAAACAAACACAATTACAGACTTACCGAAGCAATCCCCTGAAAAGACAACGCCAAAGCTTCATCAATTGGCAATTCCTTCGATCCCCAATGTCAGACTCCTGGAGAATGGATGACAGATTTGTCGCAAGTTCGCACAAGAGAGCGAAGCCTTGATTGCACCATTTTGCTTCGATTTTCTTTTCTGGCCTCCGCCATCCCGAGGAGGTGACTCGGGCATTGTCAATGATTCCATACTAAGATAGGCAGAGCCACACGCACGGGCGACGACAGACTTGAAGACCTTTGCCTCGACGACAAAATAGAGAAGACAAGAAGGTCAGCTGGGTGGCGGCCGACCCCGGGCCAGCCTCGTGGACAGGAGAAGAGGGGGACACACCCATATTCTGAACCTCGGCCAGGGGCGGCGATGCCCTCTCCGGTTCCCCGAACGAGAAGAGCGAGACACTCTAACTTCGAACTCGCCGGAATCGGCCGGTCCTTTTCAGAGGAGTCCAACTTTTTCTCTTCACACTCCGGGGCTTCCGAGACGTCGCCCCCAAATGAACTAAAATCTCTCCCCTGGTAGGAGTGGCAGCAGTGGGCCCAAAGGAAAAAACTCCAAGGGTAGAAAGAGGCGGGGGCCTCAAAATGTTAACGTGCAGCAACAAATTGGGCAGGAACTAGAATGTTCGACCTTATCACCCCCGCATAGGAACGAGCGCAGTGATTCCTCCAACGCTAGAGCCACAACAAAGATTCGTCGCTGAGGTCAAGACGAGCATCTGGGAAGCATAAGGAAAGCTTAAGGTCAGCAGTATTCGATCGTCTTTAGATAAATCAAACCAAAAGTACTGCAAACACTCACGAAGGTTATCAGGGGCGCTCCACGCCTGGCACCCCTGTGGTATCATCCCCTCGCCACGAGTCATAATTGGAACTACTCAACGAAGAAATATCAGCCCTTTCCATGACCAGACGGCTGAAGGAAGGTCCGAGATCACCGTGAGGAGACCTAGAATCGCCCGAAAATAAATAAAACCCTCCGTAGTAGCCATAAGACTGAAAAGATGGAGGAACAGAGCCACATCAGACTAAACCTGGGCCCTTGAAAAGACCAATAAACCAACTAAAATACCCCAAAACTATTATTTCAACCGAAGGGCAAATGTTGAAATGTTGAAGAACTTCTTTTATGAAGGGATGCAAAGGAAAACGAAGGTCAAGATGAAAAGCAACTTCAAAGGTGACTACAACAGTGCACGGAGGCGGTAAAGGTCAAACATCCGGGACCATATCCTGGACACTGTGAGAGGCCGATCACGCCTGAAGAAGGTAGACTCATATGAAGGATCAACTTTACTTCAGTGTGGCCCACCTTCACAAGATGTCGAACGACTGCCCCGAGGAAGTCCGACCCCTTAGGATATTTGATCAGTTTATCTTCTTTTTTACCCTTACCAGGATGGAGGCTTCGTGAGCGTGCTCGAGTATGTCGATCATTAATAAATCGGAATTTCCTCAAATTTCGCTTCCGGACTATCAATGTAAGAGTCATCGCTGATACGCAAAGAGGAAGAACGATTCGACCTACGACGTAAGCAAACAAAAGAGATAAACGAATCCGACGATCGAACCCAGCCTGAATGATTAATCGAAAGAAACACGACAAATGTGATTTTCGCTGGGCCTGTGGAATGAGAGGAGAAACGCTTAAAAGGACCCAAATACTCAATCGCATGTGAGAAAATCCGTAACGAAATACAAGAACGCCAAGAAATATAAAGACAAAAGGGAAGTTATGAGGCTGGGGCAAGCCGAATCAGTTATTTCGATAAGAAATAAGGGAAAACAAAGGGAGTATGAAAAACAAGTTAAACTCGAAGAGCCATCATTAACGACTACGTATGACGGCGGTCAGCACTAATCCACATCCAAGGCATAATTTTAAATAACAACCGTCAGCAGGATTTCAATCACAAATTTCTCGCCCACGCAAATCATACGCGGCCGGGCAACCGATAGGGATACAGAACCCGGGCTGCATCCCACTCGCACCCCAAAAGAGTGGTGAGGACGATGCCAGCCCATGTCCTTCTATACCGTACTCGAACAAAGGCCCAAATTGCTAGCCCGCGCTGCGTAATACTGATTCCGGTAATTGTGAAGCGCCCATACACGGCTGGAATAACCATATCTGGCAAATAATGTATGATGTATTCCTAAAAGACGTCCCGCTCATTCAAATCAAGTCCTATTATAAAGGGAAGGGCAACAGAAGACCATTAGTTGGATACCCCCCAATAAGGAAGGAGGATTATTCCAAATAAACCTTCGACTAATCCATCAAGTAAATCTAAGGTCGACTACATGAGGAAACCTATCCTCCAAAGCAAGCAACCCCTAATCATCAGCCCAAATTGGATGAATATCCATTATAAATACATAAGGCCATCAACACTAAAAGGGTACGCCAATACTAAGCATCCAAGACATTCTCTCTTTTCTCTTAGAAAGAATCGACTTCAGCATCGGAGCTACCGGCGGCCCCTCACCGGTCCCTTCGTCTCGGGGTTCTTCTCAGAGGAACGTGCCGCATCCGTGAGCCCGATCGACATTGCAAAGAATCCTACTCCTGCCTCAAATCCAGCCCGCATTCTTCACTCGTCTCCCGGCCAGCCTCTGTCCAAATTCCTAACGACCCAACACGCTCCACCTCAGCTCTCCCGCTTGAAAAGGTATCATCGTAACAATTTTATTCCATTCATCAACAAATCACCAGATCACCAAAACATGCACAAAACCTAAGACACTGGGCCCTGGATCAAAAACCAACTCAATCGTCCTCGATCTGCTCTAACTGGGGCCATAAAATTTAATATTCCGGGCCCCCAAAATTTTGGGACTAAAACCCACGGCCAGTTTCGGCCTCGAAGAACGCTCATGCCATTAAATGGCTTTTAGGTTAGAAATAATCAAAGTTGGAAAATTTCTTACCTCACGAAGTTTGACGAAACTCCAAGATTTTGGTACCCATGCGAAGCCTGCGACACATAGAACTTTTACTCTAGGATTGCCGAGATTTGACCGTCGGAATGCCGAGAAAATCACCCTTTTTGTTTCTCTCTCTCTACTTCTTTTTTTTTTCTCACGCTCACTCCCCTCTCCCCCCGGTTTCCTTCCTTTCTTCCCCCTTGTTTGTTCTATCCTTCTCCCATTTTCATTTCTTTTCCATTTTCTTCTTTCCCATTTTCTTTCTTATTCTCTTCATTTTTCTCTTTTCTCCTCCTTTCTTCGATGACTCTCATCCCGTAGGGATCGGCTGGTAAACTTCTCCCCACCTTCCTTGTTGCCACTTGTCAACACCATATTAAGATCCATGTGTCACTCTCTTGGGTTGCCATATGGCATCACATGATCATGCCACGTGTCACCCGACCCCTACGCCTCAAAAACGGGAATTCAATTGGCTCTCAAATTACAGAATTGACATAGCGTGGTTGGGATTAAGAGACGATTTCAACATGCTCCATTTCACATCCAGATCTTAAAATTTCGATTTTGACCGAAATTACCATTTTACCCTTTCTCGGAAAAATTGAATTTTCTTGGGTTTTACAATAAATCTCCTTAAATAGAAAATAAACTTTGGTCTTTATTTATTTTAGGACTTTTCATGTTCTTGAGATTTCGTCTTTTGCTACTTCTTTTGATTTTCATGTTGCTGAATTTTGGTTTTTCGTTATTGTTGTGACTTTCATATGCTGCATTTCTTTTTACTTTGGTTAGCAATGTGTCTTTTCCTAGAGAGTTATTCCAAGAGAATATATGCTCAAAATTCGTAATGGAAAGGGAACTATCAGATTGGTATTGAGAAAACTTCAATTTTATTTTATTTTTATTTTCTTGAAAGTTCTTATCTCCAAGATGGAATCCTTGGAGTGACGAACTTAATTGATGTTCTTATCTTTAAGGTGGTGAAGATCTTATCCTTAAAATGGTGAACGAGTATGGTGTGTGTTTTGTTTTTGCCCCAAATGGGTATCAAAGAATAAGTTGAGGGTGATTTTCTTATATTTCATTATATTAGGAAATGAATATATATATATATATATATATATATATATATATATATATATATATATATATATATATATATATATATATATATATATTTATTTATTTATCTAATATTTGATTTTTGAATTATGGGTTTCTAACAAGTATTTCAAAATCTTACGAAAAAGAAAAGAAATAAAGTAAGAAGTATATCACATAAGGAAACGGAAACTTTAAAATCGAGTTTATGAATAGATGACTATGTTTTATTAAAGAAAACCATTAAGGTTTATGAACTATAAAATATCATTATATGTTGATTTTCATTTATGTCAAATTTAGATATAAGATATTTTCTATTACATTCATATGGGACAAGAGAATACATTGGTGCCCACATCGATCTCAAGTCCATTTCGGAAGTTATATCACATACCGCTTACTCCAATTGGATATATAAGGATGAGAACAATGGTATAAATGTGTTACGATATGACGTGATCAACGGTTATTCTTTGTCTTTGACTTCACCAAGATCACCCATAGCATACCAACAATATATTTTAAAAAGCCGAAAAAGAAATATTAAACATAGACAAAAAAAAAAAAAAAATGTCAAAAAAACATAAATAAAGAAAAACTAATAAGACCTAACTCAAGTGATTAAGAGTTTCGACAAAAAAAGTCAAAAAAAAATAAAAAGAGCATGCATTCGAAATAAATTTGTGAGATAATAGAATAAAATACTATGATATAAATTAAAGTGAATAGTTGTCAAAAAATTATATAGACAAAAAAAAAAGAATGAAAAAATAAATATAAAAATAGGAAAGTAGAAAGAAATAATTTTTGAAATTTAATATTCTTACAACATATATGAAACATTAAAATGGAAAACAAAATTAAATTTTAATTTTTTTATTTCTTCTTATTATTATTTTTTCAATTATTTATAAAATAATAGAAATAAAATATAATTTCTTCAAAATTTTAGGTAAATACTTAGAAATGGTTTTCTCATTCTTTGAAAATTAAAAAATAAAATAAAATATAATAAAAATTTTTTCAAAATTATACAAAATTTTAAATTTCTTAGTCACGGGAGAAATAAATAAAATAAGTTTGGAACCACATATATTTTTTAAAATAAAAATTATTTTAACCGGTGTGGAATGTGGGTGATGATGAATAATACTCAATAATGTAGAGAAGCTGCACATGCAGGCCAGATCTACAATACAAAGCGGTAGGGACCATGGAGGCACATGCACAACTCATAAATAGTTCTTCTTACACCTCCCCCATCCCCCAACCCCACATGGAAATAAATGTTAAAACTTGGTCCAAAACTCCACCATCAGCATGGAGAGTAATGAACTCCTTCAGCCCCTCCTCCTACCTCCCTCCGGTAATACCATTCCCCCAGCCGCTGCCACAACATTCAAGCTCATTTCGTCCAACTCCGGCATCCTATTCCGACTCCTTTCGGTATGCTTCATCGGAATTATCTCTGTATGGGCTAGTTCTGAAGCATCCAAAGGCTTCAGCTTAACCATCATCAATGAAGCCGGAGAAACACCAGCTGGCCGGAAATTTGATATCTTCTACGTGTCCAACGATAAAGCCACTCGAATAGTACTCAAAGCCAGTCGCTTTGTAGAAAAAGTGCTTTATTACGGTCCGGGTAATAGTAATACCCACCCAAAGAAGGATGTCAACCATGTCATTCTCCGGCTAGCTAGTCGGAATCTGGCGAACATGGCGGTCGTCAGCCATGGGGGGAAAAATGAGTTTGCTATTAACATAAGCCCTTCAGTAATGCAAGGGGAAAATGTTGATTACGCCATGGCGTCGGCCGTGCAACGCGGTATGGCGCGCATCTGGCTTTGGGACGGCGAGCAGAGCGCTCCTCCGGCTCTCTTGGAAGGCATGGTCGAATATATTAGCATTTTGGCCGGTTTTACTCCGGCACCGGCACCGGCAATGGCGAACAATTCTTTTCTGTCCGGATCTGGCCAGTTATGCTGGATGAACAAGGACCCTAAGGCTGTGGCACACTTTCTAAACTACTGTGAGGCTGAGAATAAAGGGTTTATCCAAAGATTGAATCAAGCCATGAAACATCAATGGAAGGAAGGAGCTTTGGATTCGGCCTTAGGGTTTCCAGTTGAAGATCTATGTGCTTCGTATAACCCTTCTTCCAAAATTTCTATGGTGAGTGGAGTATAATTTTCTATATCTAAGCAACTTCATATTTGATAAATATTTTCAATAAGTTTCAACAGTGAATATTCAATTTTAAGCTTCCCTCCATCCAGAAAATTGTATTTTAAAGAATAATTTTTAGGCATTATCCTTCCAATCACATGAATTTTGATGGGATCATATGAATATATAATTGAGGAATCATCATGAATTGATCATGATCACAAGCATAAGATAATGTTTGTTTGGTTGATGTTCCGCCGTCTATTTCTCCCTTTTCCTGTTTCCTATTGTTGCTAATCCGGTTCGATTTGGTCGAATCATATATTTTTGTTTTCTTAAGGAAAATAATTCATCTACAGAACGATTTCGCTGGCATGTCATATGAATATCTATAAAATTAGAAACGAATTTAATAATATTATTTTGTATCCATTGAAAGATGTAAAGTGACAGACAAGTGGGCCAAACATGGCATTATTACTTTTGTATTTACTTCATTACTTATCTTAGAATAGTAAATCTTTACTTAGTCAAGGCCCCAAGCCCTCAACTTTTAATATAATTTTTTGTACGATGAAGATAAATTATTAAATACTTTCGATTTATATTCATAATTTATAAAACTTTAAAAAATGTTTTTTCAAAATACATTTTAAAGATAAAATTTAAGGTTTTCAAAATTTTAAAAAGTGTTTTTTGAAAAAACAATTTCCCTATGACAAAAAGTAAACTAAATTTAGGAATATTTTTAAAACTTTTGTATTTGAGGATTTTTATTTTTAATTGGGTTAAACATAGGAAAAGCCCGGCATTTCCGGCAACTACCCCAAATAGAATAAAAATTCCTCAAATACTAAAAATTTCTAAAATAGATTTATAAACATTCTTAAATCTTGTATACTTTTTAACAAGTGAAAAATGTATCATGAACAAACGCTTTCTAAAGATGTTTTTTGAAGAGTCACTTTCATTAATAATTTTAAAATTTTAGAATTTAGATTAAAAGTATTTTTTAAAGAAACACTTTTATAAATTTGAAATTTATGAATTTATATTGAAAGTGGTTTTTGAAAAGACCATTTTACTATTTTGAATCTTCATCCTACCTTGAAAGCATATATGAAGAAAACTATACTAAATTTGGAATTATTTTTCTCTTTTCTTAGATTTATTTTTTACTCCTATATATATATATATATATATATATATATATATATATATATATATATGTAGAGAGCATATATATATATATATATATATATATATATATATTTTTTTATCTTGACGGCCTTTCCCCTTTAGATCCTCTTTTTCGTGTCCTTGTTAGTTAATAAGGATGGATGATTTTTAGGTAAATTTTTTGCTTAAAATTACTCATTTTCTTCTCCAAGTTTTCTTTTTTAATGGTTTTTTTTGCACCAATCTAGGTTTATTTTTGTTTTTTGTGTGTTTTTTTTTGCTAACTTGTTGTAACGATTGTTTTTGGGCTGCTAGCAGCAGAGCTCAAATAATAAAGCTTCAACTGACAGCCATCAAAACTCTTATAATGACATGTAAAATTTTGAATTATCAAACTCGTAGGCGTTAGAGTTTTTTAGCACTTTTGATTTCAGGTTCTATAGATCAATAAATTTGTCTCTTTTTAAAAAAAATATTAAATATTATTTTAAAAAAAAAACACATATTAAATATTCATTCTAGAAAACTAAATTATAAATATTTATAATATTTATTCATTCATAAATTATAGTAGCTATTTTTTATACCATTATAAATTTTATAAGTTAAAAAATAGAGAAAAAAAATGAAAACATAGAAAATGAAAAGAAATTAGTTAAAGGATATTCCGAACTGACCTATTCATCAGTTTTTTTTTAGCATTATCCAATCAGCTATCAAAGCCATCCCACCAAATAAATAAATAAATAAATAAAATAAAAAGGACAAAAGTTTAAAGGTTATAAAGACAAGTTCAAAATAGGCCACCAGAACTGACTTTTTTATTTTTATGTTTAAAATGACAGCTTGCTCTCGTTGAAAAAAATATATATATATTTGGTATTCAATCGATGTTGACGTGGACATCTTGAAACTTTTTGAATTGGGCTTAACCATTTCGCTGAGATATCTTTGGATTAAAATTAAGATAAAATATAATATATATATATATATATATATATATATATATATATATATATATATATATATATAGGCATATCTATTAAATATAATTAAAAGAAAATTTGTTAAAATTTTTAGCACTTTGAAATCTGTCCTCTAATTTCAAATTATATTTAAAATCAGTTTTAAGGGGAAGAAAATGAGAATGAGAAGAAAAACCAAGAACGAGAAGAAGAGAAAGAAGAGAAAGAGGAAAAAGAAGAAATTTGTTTGTAAGTTCTTTATACTTATACTCAACCTTGACTGAAAATGCCTACATGTCACAACCATGAACCCAAGGTCTTATCCATCCTTTGTGAACTCATTACTGACACCTGATAACAACATTCTACACAACAGGCCTGATGAATCCATGTCATATTGTAAACATCCAATACATAACATACAATATCACTATTCTGGCAAATGCCACATGATCATTAAACACTTAAACTGGTTCTTTACCAAACTCCATACTGGCACCTCATTTACCTTGTCCACACACCAAAATCAACACCTAAAATCCTCCCCATTTCAGACTCGGTTCCAAAACATATCTTGCCAGACGAATTACACTTACACTCCTAATAGCCGACGCCAATGAAATATCAACTGTAACACAACCCATCACTTATTACCACTCCAATCATCATGACCTCTTTCATATTTATAGTTTATTAAATATTATTTTATTTATTATTATAAGTTGCACCCGTAGAAATAGAAGTTTGGCTCCGCCCCTCATTACCAATGACCATTCTCATACTCATCGTTTATGGATAATGGCGAAAAAACTGATGAATAGCTTCAATCGCATGAATAAGTCGCAACCTCGTACACTGCATGACCTAAAAACGAATGGATTTCATCGATACGCCTTTTCAACCGGATCGAGCTTCTGAGCGTGTCGCCTGCTGGGCCGAATCGACCGCTTCGGGCCGGGTTCAGCTCTAGCTACGCTCTCCTTTTACAAAAACAAGAAAGTTAAGAGCGGCCAGGCGCCGCTCCCGATGCCTAAGTCAATTCTCCCCGAGAAAAGATAAACGCCAGCGGCGAATGTTTTCGTGATACCTTTCACCTACGGGTGGCCTCGATATATATAGTATATGCGTATTTCAATGGATGGGCGAGCAAGATCTCTTCCTATCACTTTATTTCCGCCATTATCGTTATTGGATTAATAAGGGATAATGAGGGAACAATTTATTATGAGTTATCCTACTTCCCTCATCGTGAGATTCGGCCATAGGTTATAGGTAAATCATTATCAGATTATCTTACTCCTTTACTCGATGAGATTTGCGATTTCGCAGACACGCTTTTCTGGGACGGTCTACGTTATCGCCCTGGGGCTTAACGAACCGGGCTTCCTCAAATGGCACAGTGGCCCTGTGCTTCAATCGGGCTCGCTTTCCTTAGGTCGAGGAGTGGGCCTTCGCGCCATTTTCAAACCCTATCACGCCCAAATTCTCGTGACGACGCAATGCACAAAGGTCGATCGCTTTCTCTTGAATCGTATGCGTACTTCCACGTGTTTGCTTAAATGGCTCAGGTGGCTTAGTCACATATGTCTTATGATAATGATTTAATCTTCTTCGGCTCGCGCCTTATCTCTTCCAGCTCCTTCCGCCTTCCGAGAATATCTTCCGACTTTCGCCTCAGGTTCTACAATCTCGACGCCTTTGCTCTCCTCGCGAGTCTCTGGGTTTCCTTCCCCTTAACATTAAGTCCGACCTTCGTGCGTAGTTTTTCGGCGCTCAGGATACCTCGCCTAAGGTAGCCTTTTGTTATGTTCCTGTATTATTCCTACGGGTCCGGGTCGCTCT
Source organism: Tetrastigma voinierianum (assembly GCA_016808115.1). Lineage (NCBI taxonomy): Eukaryota > Viridiplantae > Streptophyta > Magnoliopsida > Vitales > Vitaceae > Tetrastigma > Tetrastigma voinierianum. The sequence goes on along the minus strand of JAEQBH010002921.1, from coordinate 679,470 downwards.
ACTCATTACAAGACCGGGGGTGACTCCTCCGGCCGCTTCCTGGCTCAGCTGACACAGCGCCCCATGATGAATCACATGCTCTTCACCACTGATGAACCCTTTCCGGACAAGGGTAAAGGAGGGCTGATGAGATTAAATACCCCCGGATCCGAATATCCTCAAGTCGGCCGTGCACCCGGCAAGTGGGACCCAGCGCACCGAGCCTTGCATGGAGCAACTTTCGAGGCGTTATAGGCCCCCTTTCTGTCCAAGTCCCGGGGTCTCCGACATTTTGACTTCCTATGTAATCAAGTGCCCAAGATGGTGTGCTTCTTCTCGAGGCGGCCTTCACTAACGGCCCGCTTCTCCGCACCCTTCATAAAAAGAGTTTTGCAACATTTCAACGCCTGCCCGTCTCAACTTTCGCCTAATTTCGGGTATTCGACCGTAATGCTGGTTTTCTTCAGGACAAGTGGCTGTGTTTCCAACATACTGTTTGGGATTCTTTTATGGGTGAAGGAGGGGCCTCGAGGGCTTTCTTTATCTATCCAAGCGTGTCTGTTCTCCTCTGATTATCATGGACCTTCCATCCTCCCATAGACTCTGGAAGGAACGCTACTTCGCCATACCGCAAATGGGAGCAATCCCCTGATAATGATGATACTTGGGCCTTCCGCTTGCTCGACCAATTTCAGAATCTTCGTGAGCATCGCTTTGGTTTAGTTTGGTCCATCTTTCTTAAGTTACAGGGTATCGCTAATTCTGCATTGGATATATGTCTTTTAGGTGTTCGCCTTGATCTCAGCCCTGAAGACAAAGTCATAAGGCGAGAGTTGGCTAAGTGCTTTTCGCACGCTTACTCGGAGCTTATCAAGTCGGATATTCTGATCTTCGTGCCCGAGGTCCTCTCTGCCCGCTACCACTTTCACCTCCTCCGTTATGAAGCTTTCTCACGATGTGCCTCCCGCTATCAAGCCCACTAAGGGAGAGCTTTTGGCTCGAGTGGAGACGCTGTCCCGAAGTGTAAAGCTGAAAACTTTGGACACTCTTGAGAAGGGCCGGCCGTCCTGGGGTAAAGTCCTAAAAGTCAGTCGCTCTTCCTTCTCCTTCGCCCACGTCCGAAAGTGCTTCGGCGCGCTAAGCACCTTCGCCCGAGGTTCCTAAAGCCCTGGGCTTGTAGCCTCTTCCTCGCTCACAAAGGCCGAGACTCCTCGGGTTGGCATCGAGCCTCCGGCTGGAGGTCATGCCCATCACTGCTTGAACTCGCACGAGCGCAACCTCCTCTCATCGAGGGCGAAGAGTTTCGAGGGGAAACGCCTGCCGACGAAGATGGTGACTCATTTCCTCAATGCCGAAGCCATACTGGCGGCGGCCTCGTCCATCCTCGTAGAATCGAATTTCAAGAGGCTCTGGGTGTCCCACGGCTGAGGAAGCTCGCCTCTATCCTCCCAGTTGCCTTTGTAAGTTTTTATATCTTTCTGGCCAGGTTTCCGCTTTTATCTTCGTCTCTGAAATATGCTAGCTGACTTGAGTCGCATCTGCAGAGGTGGTCACCATTCAAGAGCCTGCCAAGAGGGCCAGGTCGAACGGAGGGTCACGCCAAAGCCGCTAGAGCTTCATGTGCGAGGTGATTGCCCTTGTTTCTAAGCGGGCTGAGCTGCGAGGTCGGGTACAGAATATGATGGAGGAGGCCGTGAAGCTTAAGTCCGATCTGAAGCATACTGTGAATTCCGGCATGAGCTGGCCGAGAGTAGGAGGAAAAGGCCCGAGTAGCTTGAGATTAGCCAGGCCGAGCCTGGAAGCCGTGACTCGCCATGTGCTACCTAGGATGACTCCTCGCCGGAGGCCGTGGATGGCCAGTCGCCCAGATCGAGCCAGTAGTCGATGATGAGCAGCAATAGTCCCGCAACGAGTCGCTGTAATAAAGCAACACAGCTGATGGAGCCTATCAGGAAGCATCCGAGGTCAGCAAGCCTCGTTGAACGCCCGACAGAGGAGTGCCAAGTGGGTTGCAAGGCACCTTCAGAGGTAAGAAACTCTTGGTCGCTCAAAGGGACTCCGGCGATACGATTCCGAGGACGAGGCCTCGCACTCAATGGCTTCCGGGAAGGTCAGCCTTCAAAGGAAAGCCGCTGAAGGCCTATTCTGGGTTTGGATCTTAAATCCCACATCCCTAGTGATGAGGAGGCGGAAGAGTCCTTTTCTGCAGACTGCTCTGGAGAGCCAAACACTCCCGCTGAGGCCCGCTCCCCCTTCTTCCTACGTATGAACTCCCTTTATATAACTTGCTTGTTTCTTTGCTTCAACTCCTGGATGTATGTGTAACGCTGCTATCAATGAATACCCCATTTTTACCTCGCTTTTACCCGCTTTTTTTTTTTTTTTTTTTTTTTTTTTTGCCCTCGCTGCTTTGCTCCGAGCCGCCCCGATTACATATATGGCCCTTCCAGAAAGCAAATGGGCTCGAAAACCGCTACCAAGGCTTCATGGGCTGATTTCCGTCAGCCAACCGGCCTCGCTGTGATTGCTTAGTCGAGCGGCCTGGCCAAACCAGGCCGCCGAGTTCATGGCTATTCGCCCGAGTCGAACCGACTGGGCCGCATTGCCTTAGTTGAGCAAACCGGGGCCGAGGCTTCTCGGGCTATTATGCCCGAGCCGAATTGACACTCGTCAAGGCCGCTTGCCGAAAGCAAGCTTCGAGCTCTTCAAACTCGGGCTTCGAGGCTTCACGGGCTATTATGCCCGAGCTAAATCGACACTCGGGCCAGATAATGAGCCGAAAGGCTGAAGCCAAATTGGGCCTTCGAGGCTTGCGGGCTATCTCGCTTGAAGCCAACTGACTCTAGGCTGTGACCGCTTAGTCGGCGCTTGAGCTTCGCCAACCGAAGCCGCCAGTCATAAATCGAAGCCGCTGAGGGTTTCGGCGCTGGAGGGCCTTATCGAAAGCCGCTGAAGCCATAAATCGAGCCGAGGCTTCGCACTGAGGTTTTACTGAAGAGCCGAAGCTTCGCGCCGAGGCCTAGCCGACTTGTTGAGTTTCCGGCGCCGAGGCTCTATACAGCATTTCCAGTTTGGCAACCGGAAGCCGGCCAATTTCGCTATTTCGTCGAGCCGAACCGGCCCCGGGCCGCACCTTAGCCGAGCGCTTGGCCTTCAAACTAGGCTGCTAAGGCTTCATAAGCTATTATGCCTTAGCTGAATCGACCATGGTCGCGTGGCCTGCTGAGCAACTGGGGCCTGGCCAAACTCGGGCCGAGGCTTCGCCATCATGCCCAGTTGAATCACTCGGGCCGCATGGCCCGAAGTTGAGCACCGAGCCTGGCTAAACCGAGCCGGGGCCTCGCAAACCCGAGTCGCTGAGGATCCTAGGCACCGAGGCTCCATCAGCCGCTGAGCCTGCAAATCAACCGCCGAGGCTCTGTGCCGAGGCCTTACCGAGTCAGCTGAAATTTCTGCAACCGAGCCATGGGGCTCCCCGGGCGCTATACCTACCGAGCCGCTGAGCTCAAACCGGGTCAGCTGCGGTGTACCGCTTGACTTCCACTGAAAGATGCGAAAGTGTCTTTAATACGTCGGTTCATGGAGAATCGGAACGACCGTGATTTTCCGAAAGTGCTTTAAATTTCCTCTTATAAATGGCGCTCTTTGCTATGGAGCTCATACTAAGCCTTCTTCCTTTTTCAAAGTAGAATCGAATCACAGTAATGAAGCCGCCAAGGCTTGGTCGTTTCGCAGGGGATCCTCGCCTCAGTGGATTCCGGTCAAGCGCTTCGTCATTGGCCGTCCGCTTGTAGGAGTTATGTTTTTCCCTAGTTTCCCCTTTGTGGGATTTATGTTATTCCCTAGCTTCGTGCTAGGGAATGCGTCTGGAGAGGGCGGTACATTTTTTGTATCGCTTTCTCTATTTTCTCCTCTTTCTCTTTCTCTTCTTTCTTCTCCTTCTCCTTCTTTTTCAGTCTCTCTTCCTCTTTTCCCTTTTCCTTTTCCTCTTTTCCATATCTTTTTCCTTTTATTTCGTACTCTCTCTTCCTCTCTTTCCCTCTCCCTTTCTCTCTCTTGAGGCCCTCTTTTTTTTTTTTTTTTTGAGGGAACTGCTTGTACTTTTTATTTCCGAGATGTAAGGAATGACACTACTAATTGTAATCAATTGTACCTTCTTTGGAATAAAGAGATATTTTCTTAACTGGGCGAATTTTCTCATTCCGATGTATGTAACTTTCTTTGTACATTCCGGGTCGAGACGCTCTAACAAAGATAAATCCAATAAACACACAATTCACATCCAAACCGATAATACTTTATTTAAGATTACAACTCGTGGTCTACATCGATAAAAATGCTTACAGTTTCAAGATTCCAAGTATGAGGTAGAATTTTTCCTCCTCCGTCAGAGTTCGTAATCGCTGTGTCCGATAAGCCGAGATATGATGTAGGGGCCTTCTCACTGGGCCCTAGTTTCATGCCGATTCTTCCTCGCCGCAGGAGCTTTTAAGACTAGTCACAGTTTGTAACTCTCGGCTTTGACTTTTCGGGTCATAGTGATCTCGTCTTCTCTTAGTAGTCTTCGTGACGCTTAGGACTCCGCTCACGCTTTTCATCTGTGAGGTCGAGGTTTAGGGCGGAGAGCCTCTCCGAAGCAGTTCCAAGCCTCGCTAATCCGATCCTCGTGATTTTAATCCGATCTCGACAGGGCTACCGCCTGGCCAAGCCAGGCGAATTGGGTTTCGAAATAACGACTCACAGAGTTTTGTATGCCCATAACACCTCGGGGAGGTATTCCACCCATTTGCCCTTAAGATCTTCTAATTTGGTCTTTAACGTTGCTTTAAGGGTTCTGATGGTGACCTTTGCTTGCCCATTAGATTATGGATGTGCTGGGGACGAGTAGTAGTTCTTGATCCCGAGCTCGACACAAAAATCCCTAAACTTAATATTGTCGAATTGCTTTCCATTGTTTGACACCAGAGCTCTTGGGATACCAAACCTGCATATCAGGGACCGCCAAACTAAGCTGGGCGATCTTCCGCTCGTGATAGTACAGAGGTTCAAATTCTTCACCATTTGGTGAAATAATCCACCGCTATGACGACTAACTTGCACGACCTTTCTAGTGGGCAAGAGGTCCCACATGTCCAACCCCACATCGGTGCTGCTGGGGCTTGTGACCGACGTCAATGGCTCGGATGGGTGGTGAGAAACTTTGGCGTGCTCCTGGAAAATCTTGCATTTCCTGACTAGGTCGGTCGTGTCTCTGAGCGTTGCAGCCGCAGTATCCCCGCCTTTAAAACTCCCTCGCAATGCCCGAGTCTCGGCGTGGTTCTCGTGATACGCCTTCATGTACCTCCCCGCATAGTCGGCACTTTCCCGCGATACACTCGTGGATAGGTGTGAAAAAACCTTGCTTGTAAAGGCTTCCCCGATGAACAGTGAACCTGGCCGACCTCGTCCTAAGTTTAGAGGCCTCTTTCGGGTCGTTGGGTAGCAATCCTTCTATTAAGTAGTCCTAAATGTGGTCCATCCAGCTCGGCTCCGACGTGACAGGGGAGACCTCCACGTCATTGGGATCTATGGAGGGCTCTGCGAGGTGCCCGACAGCGCCACCGCAGATCTTCTCGAGGCCGTCGCCACCTTGCCAGAGAGTATCCGCCTGAGTTCTCCGCTCCGGGTATGTGTCCTGCTTCCGACTAGCACGTACTTTTTCTCAAGAATTCCCGCACTTTTAAGGTATAGGACCATTTTTTCACTTTTGGCCTCGTAGGTGTCTTCTATTTGTCTTACTACTAACTGGGAGTCGCTACACACCTCAAGCTGGTCAACTTCCATTGAATAGGTGAGGTTGAGTCCCACTATGACGGCCTCGTACTCGGCCTTGTTGTTGGAGGCTTGGAATCCGAATCGAAAGGCGTGCACTGGAGCATCTATTCCTTCTGTGAGGTCGATTAACCCTACCCGGGCCTTCCCGGGAAGATCGCGGTCCCGTCTACAAAGAGTCCTGTAATGGGAGGTCACGGTTAATTGAGTATTCAGCCTGGCAGAGCCGAGGTAAATTCCATGACGAAATCGCTAAGACCTGCCCTTTATCATAGCTTCGCTTATATCTCACGTCGAACTCGCTCAAATCTATGGCCCAATTTTATCACCCTCCTTCCCGAGGTCTCTAGTAGCTCTGTGTAAGACTCCGTCTATCTGCATTTTGTCAGACTTTAATGATGTGAGCTCAATATAAGGGCGGAGCTGGGCAAATCTGCTACTAATGCCGTGGATTAGTTTCTCCATCTGGTAATTCTTCCGTCCTCTCGTAGCTCCGGCCGCAATAGTAGACAAGATGCTGTACTCGGTCTTTGTCTCTGATAAGGACGACACTGGTCGAGAAATCTGAAACTGCCAGGTATAAAGTAAGGAGTTCTCCTTCTGAGGGGCTTACCAGAATGGGGGAGAGCTCAGATAAGTCTTCAATGCTGAGAACGCTTCTTCGCAATGTGTATCCCATGAAAAAGCTTTCTTTAGAACCTGAAGAAGTGGCTACATTTATCGCCGGCTCGATACGAACCTGGGCTTTAATGCGACTATTCTTCCAAAGTAGATGTCAGACCTCCTTACGTTTGATGGTGGCGTACGCCGAAAGCACAAATCTCTTTATCTGCTTCCCTTTGATTCGCCAATTCCTCGGTCATGACTATAAAACCTAAGAATTTTCTCGCAAAGACCAAAGGCGCACTCGATTCAACTCATGTTGTATTCTTCACATCCGAACGCCTGACATATGAGCTATGTGGAGCCTCGGACGCGGGTTGACTTTACTCAACATGTCATCTATGTACACCTACGGATGCTCTTATTCGCTTCCTCGGAACATCTTGTTCACCAACCTCCGGTATGTAGCCCCGTGGCTCTTTAGCCCAAAAGGTCACTCGATAGTAATAGTTCCGTCTGTGAAGGAGTTCAGGTATTTTCCCTCGTCATCTGATCCATGTCGATTCATCAGAAATGGAGAAAGCATCCGTGAAACCGAGGAGTCTATGGCCGCCGTGGCATCTACAATGAGATCGATCCGTGGCAGAGGAAAGCTGTCTTTTGGGCATGCTCCTGGGCTGATCGCGAAGCACGTCGCTAATCACGCTTTTTTCTTTTCGACGAAGCATGACGTTGGCCAACCATTCCGGGTACCCACCTCTCCGATTGCCCCCCCGCCCTCGAGGAGCTTGGCGCACCCCCTGATTACTACTTTCAAGAGCAAAGCTCCTTCTTTTCATTGACCGGGTTTGAAAGATGGATCGACGCTTAGTCTCGGTGGGAGTAATGATGGCGGATCAATTCCAAACTGATATCCGCCGTCTGGCGAAGACATCCTTGTTCTGTTTCAAGAAATGGGTGAGGAGACTTCTGAGGTCTTTTGCAAGCTTAGAACCGATATAGCGAGGTGTCTGTGGTTATCATCCAAATGGTACGGCCCAGCTTCTTCCGAGGGCCTTGCCTGTGGTTTACCTCGCCGCGCATGCCGAGCCTGCCTAAGTTTATGTTGTCGCATCGCTTTTGCTTTTACGGACGCCGAGTAACACTCCCCAGCCACGCTTCAAGCTCTCAACCATTCCTACTCCACTCAAGGGTGGGAAACTTGACCATCATGGGCGGTGTTTGAGGGAATGACCCTTATGTCGTTGAGAGAGGGTATGCCTAATAGCATGTTATAAGCAGATGCGATATCTACAATGAGAAACCTTACTGCCGTTGCTGCCTGGCACGGGGGGTCTCCCAAAGTGAGCACTAACTGTATTGAGCCCAAAGGTAGCACTTTCTCCCTAGAGAATCCTCGTAGGTGGGTGCTGACTGGTTCCAATTTCTCCCTTCCGATGCCTAATCTGACAAAGCGCGAGGCGAAGATGATGTCAATAACTTCCATTGTCGACCAGACCTCGATGGATCGCTTTGTTAGCCACAACCACTCTTGCATACCAAAGGATCACATGGGGTGTTAGCATCCTCCGTGTCCGACTAGAGAGAACGCGCATGGTTAGTCAAGTCGAGGCGCTTTGAACACCGCTTGTGCCCCATCACCTCTCCCGAATTTGATACGCAATGGGCCTTCCCAGCGTAGTCGGACTCACCACCACCTCGCAAATCCTCTCGAGATCATACGCGAATTTCCCCTAAGGGCCAGCTTAGTGCCAAGTTGTCGCCCGCCGAGGTGGTCAGGGGTTACCGAGCTTGATCCCCGCCTTCGTGTGCCATGGCTGAGATATCCGCGCCTAAATCAAATATTCTATTTCCTTCGAAGAAGTAATCATCCGTTCGATGCCCGTGGTCCCTTTGCGTGGAACCTACAATACTTGGTGTTATCTCTTTTCGCGGTCCGACCTCATCCGGGACGGCCATCTGCGAAACCGTTTGTTTCAGACCGCGCTAAGACCTCAGTGATATCGCGCCTTCGTGGGGTAAATCACGAGGTGAATACCGTTGTCGCCGATCAGCCAGGTGGACCTAGGCGATCCTCCGAGGCTTCCACGCTCTTCGAGGACCCGCTCACCGTCTTTCGTGGACCTCCCGATCTCTTTGTTCGCCCGCCCCTATCGCTTGTCAATCCCACTTTCTTACGGGTGGGAAGAGATTCCTTTCGGATATGAGGGCTTCTTTCAAGAGCAATGAATTTCTCCGCTTTACGAGCACCCCGCCATGCTTGCCTCAAGTAGATTCTTCTGAGACGGAGGAATGATTTCAAAATCTTGACCGCACTCCTGAAATTTAACGATGACGCGGTGATAACGAACTCTCGTCAGTATATCTACCTTCAGAGACTTGGTATCAACTCGACGTAAGACCTCAGCTTTCACAGGAGCTCTACTTTACGTCACAGTGATAACTTGGCTTCCCCAGATGTTCGCTCCAATGAAACGGGAGACGAACGCAATAGAGAGGTCTCTGAATGAGGAGATCGACGATGGTGGAAGCCTGTTAAAACCACGCCGCCGGGCCTTTTAGCGCAGATAGCGAAAGCTCGCATCGCATGTGTCCCGATACCCATGTGCCTCCATTTGATTCTTTATAAGTGTCAGATGATCGACGGATTCGTGTCGAACGCTCTATTCATGGGCATTAAGGAACTTCGCTGGAGCGGGGAAGCGGAGCACTGGCCGTGAACGGACTCAGCCATGGTAACTGTGGTGTCCATACAGTCAGTAAGGCCTTGGCCGCCAACTTCCTTCATGCGACCAGCTCCCGCTGAGGCCCCGAATCTATGCTCCCAAGGATCGTTCTATTCCTTGCCGAGGGTTTAGTTCTCGTTCCGACAGCCCCGAGTGTTGTTTCGTCTCCTCTCCGTGGGTTAGGTGGTCCGTGCCTCGGGCGGCCGGATTCTCGCTTCCACCCGCACCCTGGAGCGCTGGCTGCGCGGTCAGCTCTTCGCGCAGGGGTGATGTTATGGCCTTCCCCGAGTTTGTCGCGCCTCCCGCTGGCGCTGCATCCACCGCCTCGTGAGTTGCTCCAACTCTCCTATCGGGGCGTCATCGTGAGGCGAGCGCCCACCTCATCCGTGTCGCCCCGCATTGAGCTCTAATGCGCCGAGGCTCGCTATCTACGCCGCCGCTGGCCCCGCATTCTGAGGATCGGGCATTGTTCGCCAGGTTCAGCTGATACCACCGCCATCGAGAGATCAATTTGTTTGTAAAGGAACTGGTTGCTCCTACATACCGCGCCACCGATGATGCCTTTTTCAACCGGACTGGTCGAGCTGCAGCCAGTTTTGGCTGAGCCGAACCTGGACTGCCAATGGGTCTCGTAGGCTCTAGTGTCGCTCTCCTCTACAAAAACAAGAAAGAATATATCATGGGCTGGCCCCATGGTCGTCCGATGCCTGCCGCCTCTCCCGAGAGCAAGATGACCGCCAGGCGCGAATGTTCGCGTACCTTCAATCGGCGCCACTGACATATATGGGTGATAATGTGATTCCTACTGGATGGTGATAAGGATTCTTTCCATTTGACGGGCATTTCCCGCCATTATCAAGTATTGAATTAATAAGGATAATGAGGAACAATTTTTATTATGAGTTATCCTACTTCCTCATCGTGATATCTCTATTCAGGTTATAGGTAAATTGTTATTAGGGATTATCTTACTTCCCTTACTGATGAGATTTGGTGTGATTTGCAGGACATGGACTTTTCAGACGTCTACGACATTCGCCGCGAACGAACCCGCTTCCTTTCGCCTGTCAGGCCCTGTGCGTTTCACCGGCTTGCTCTTCTCGACTGGCTGAGGGGCCTCGCGCCTATTTTCAAACCCTATCAATGGCTATTCCAAAGTGAAAAAACTAAAAGTGTTCAATATATTGTTAAAGGAGTAGGACATGTTATTAGAGGAGATCCCAAAAAAAGATTAGAGAATACTTTGTGGAATATACCATGCCATGCCCAAAACTCGATTCAAGGGCATAATCGTCATTACACATGTAACAAATCAAATCAATTTTAATGATAAAAATGTAATTTGAAAATTAATAAATTAATTTGTTAAGGATAGAAAAGTCTTTCCACGGTTGTGCCTCACGGTGAGGGTTTTTCTCTCCCTATACAATTAGGGTTTTCGTTTTGTTTATGCCGCCGTTAGAGTTTCATTCTCGTTTGTGTTTTCGCCGCCATTATAGTTTCGTTTCTGGTTTTTTTTTTTCCCATCGTTTTTGCTTTTTCTTGGCTATTACAGGGGACCACAGTGCAGAACAACCGAGCATGGAAGCATGGTTAAAGCAACTCTCCTTGTCCAATGACGAGGAAGAGGAACTTTGGATCGAGCCGCAAGTCACCAACAACTCAGTCCAGCAAATTGATCTTTGCTTGTGGGACGGTTCCTCTCTAATCGCATGACAAACGTCAATTCCATGAAACATAGATTGGCTAGCCTCTAGACCGGGACGAGGCATAAGCATCCACAACATTGAACATGACCGGTTTATCTTCAAATTCTACCACCTGGTTGATCTAAAGAGAGTCCTAGATGGAGGACCATGGTCCATTGACAACTACCTTCTCATCCTCCATTTCCTGCAGCAAGGAGAATCACCAACGACTACCCCACTGTACCATACCTGTTTCTGGGTCCAAGTTTGGGATCTCCCAGTAGGGTGCAAGGCAGAATCGGTTGGGGAGCAACTAGGCGACTTCATTGGTGAGTTCGTAGAATATGATGACAAGAGCAATACCAGTCTGTGGAAACCATACATGCATGCGCATAAGAGTGCAACTGGACGCTAGAAAACCCTTGAAAAGAAGGAAGAACATAAGGAAACTGTAGGGAGAACTAACAATGGTTATTGTTCAGTTCAAATACGAAAGACTTGGAGTTTTCTGCTATATATGTGGCCTTCTAGGGCACTCTGATAAATATTGCGAAAAGTTATTTTCTACGGAGGAGGGAGACATGCGGCAAGATTGGACCCCGAATCTCCGAGCACAAAACCGGAGAAGCATAGTTACCGACGGGGACGATGGTTCCGAGATCTGACGGAGAATTATCAAGGTGATGAGGGAGATATAAGGGGAAAAAGGAATAGTTTCCAAAGAGAGGGAGCCGATCTTCCAAACGTGGCACGGACTGAAAGGCTAGCAGTTGGCAGTTAGTCGAAGTATGCATGCCCTAAAAGAGAAGACTCATCATGCTATCATTACCCTCCCACACCAACCCACAAATCAAGCCATTCTTTACCATGCACCCCTTAACCACCCTCTTATCCATGTTGAATCATGCAGGCATGCCAAAGATGTATCCAGAGGTAGGCGCAGTGGATAACTTACTGGAATTAGCAGATGATAAATAAAGAAGGTTAGTAGGGCAAGCGGCCAGGGATACAAATAACATGGCCATTGATTCAACGGGGGTATTCAGCGAGAGGCAACCTTCAGGGCAAGAGCAGGAAGAGTTAACCACAGTTTCAGAAAACACACGACTAGCGGCGAGACCTGATGATCAGGCCTGCCAACATCAATGAGGGGCATAAGTTGGAACTACCGAGGGCTGGGCAACCCTCGGACAGTCTTGACAATTTGCGAGATAAACAAATCCTGCAGGCCCAACTTTTTCTTTTTAATGGAAACTCGAGTGTCATTACAAGGTATTGAACATCTGAAACATAAACTGGAGTTTGAAGCAGCGTTCTGTGTAGATAGCATTGGGCGAAGCAGAGGCCAATTGGGCAATTGGGCTAAAATCCTATCCCAAGCTGGGAGGGAAATTCTCCTCAAAGCAATTGGGCAAACTGCCCTCCATATTGCATGAGTGTATTTCTCCTTCCAAAGACCCTCCTTAGCAGCAAATGAATAAGTTTTGGTGAGGAACAAAGCCGGATGGTAGTAGCCGAGCCAGTTGGGTTAGCTGGGAGAGAATGTGCTTCAAAAAGGAAGGCATGGGGTTTAGAAAACTTAGACTTTAACTTAGCCATGCTGAGCAAACAGGGCTGGAACCTCATCAAAAAACCTGACTCCCTAGTAACAACACTGTTAAAGGCGAGATACTACCCACGCAATTGTTTTCTAGCGTCCAAGCTGGGACATAACCCTAGTTTTGTATGGAGAGGAATATGGAACTCAATACCGATCTTAGAGAAAGGGTGCAAGTGGAAGATTGGTAATGATGGCTATATCAACCCGTGGACGGACCAATGGCTAAGGAGAGATGACAAATTTGCAGTGGAGACTCCCATAAATCCTAGCTTGATGAACCTGAAAGTTAGTAATCTATGGATAACGGGGACTAGAGTATAGGATGTGGAGTTTGTAGAGGAAATTTTCTAGACTAGAGATGCTAAGGAAATCATTAGAATACCACTCAATTGGCAGGAGCAATCGGATTCTCTCATATGGTATTATGAAAAGCGACGTAACTATACACTGGTCAAGATACCACATGGGTAGAAGGATAGGTTTGATGGGAGACCTCTCCCGTAAAGAAACCTGGAGTGGAACAAAATTGGGGCATTGACCATCCCCCGAATATTAAATAGTTCTTATGGGGGGACGTGTAATGACAACTCCCTACAAGAGCTGCTCTTAGTGATCATGGAATGCCAATCTTGCTTGTATGTGCAATGTGTGAGAACCACATCGAGACCCAACAACACCTTTTCCTCTCATGCACATTTGCCCAACAATGCTGGAGCCGTGCCGGAGTTGTCATCACTGTTCAAATTCAGCTTCCTTTCGAGAGTGGTTCTTCATAGTCATCGGAACGAGTAACGAAGAGCAGGTGAGCGGATTGGGGACAGTGTGCTGGAACATCTGGAACCAATGGAACTCAAAGTTATGGAAAAATAGGGTCTAGCCGCCTCCTCAAAGTGTCGATGCTGGCTTATCCTTTGTAAAGGAATGGGTGCAAGCAAGACCCAAAGCTATATTAGAGATGGGATGTAGGAACCATAAGGCACCAGTCTTGTGGGGGAGACCACCTACATCGGCCCTCAAATGCAATGTTGATGCTTCAGTATGCTTGGATAAGCAGTTAATAGGGCTAGGCCTAGTTATGAGGGATGATCAAGGGAAGGTTATCGGGTGTCAAACAAGGACCATTAATGGCATTTTTCCACCGGACAGTAAAAGCCATGGGATCAGGGAAGCAACAAGGTGGATCCAGAATTTTCAAGCCAACAAATTTGTTATTGAAACGAATGCCAAAGCAGTGCACGATGCATTTTATTCCGAAATAGAGGACCACTCGGAATTGGGCATGATCCTAGCAGATTGCAGGAGTCTCCATAGCAGACTTCCTTTCACTATATCGCAAGTACGCAGGCAAACTAATAGAGCGGCTGATTCTCTTACAAAACTAATAGGCTTAATGATGGTCAATCCACATTACAACCCCTTTGAGAGGCTTCACCTCTTTACATACATACCCTGGCTGACCTTGTCTTAACACTCCCTTCTTTCATTCGTCCCCTCCTACCTTGAGGGTGTAACTATGTCACATCAATACTGGAGGATCCTTGAAGTCGAACCATATTTTACACAACTACTAATGACTAGGTGCATACTGATGAATGTCATGGTCATCTAGATGTGCTAGATGGTATATCTATTGCAATGTGCTATTCTATACATAGGAAAGAAAATAAAGTAAAATATTTATTGAAATTATATAAAACAGTGTCATAAAAAGTCAAAATTGCTTTTATTACCAATATGTGATGAAACAATCCTTGAGGAGTAAGAAATAAATTTGTGATCGGATGATACCAATCCATATATGGATCATAATATGTAAGTACTTAAGAACATGATTCCATACTAGCAACATGATCACATCAAAATTCCATTTTTGAATATATTATCGATGTCGATCCATCCAATTATCATCTTAATGTCCCCTTAGATTATATTGATTCAGGATGACCTCTGTATCACAAGACTTAAAAACCCTATGAAGCATCCCAAATTATCTCAATACTTTATTTTATCTACGCCACTCTACAATGTGAAAATAGATGACAAAGGAGATGATCATCCATATATCAACACTAGAAGTACAATACATAGGAAGTCTAGTCATAATATCATTTGTGTATGGAGGCCAAATAATCTACAGTCAAAGAAAAAATAAAAAGTGATGAGAAGCTACTAAATTTCAATATTAACTAACAGTATAACAATATATTTAATTAAATTTTTTTTCACGTGGATTTTATTTAGAACCACAATTGATAACCATACTAGGCTAGAGCATGCTAATTTTCAATATTAACTAACAGTATAACAATATATTTAATTAAATATTTTTTTTCACGTGATTTGATTAGAGTCGATCCAATTGATAACCATACTAGGCTAGAGCATGAGTGTATATCTTTGTGGTGCATAACTCTTCTCTCCAACTATAAGATATAAAAAAAATTAAACAAAATAAATAAAATGTGTATGAGTAGCAATACAACAAAATGCTTATATTACGTAGATTCTTATATAAGAGATGTTAGTATTATATATATAGTATGCCCAAGGGAAGTGGTGGTGGCAAATGCTTGTCACATGGGACTGAATATAGTCGTTGATGTGCAATAAATGGAAATCTATCTCATATCCATAATTGTAGTATTATAAGCGAGCTTGATATATCAAGTGTGTCGATATAAGATATCCAACACAACTCTCTATACAGCTAAACCAAGCAAGCACTACCCAAATTGTATGTACTTTAAGCTTTGAAGTCCTTCAAAAATGGCAAGGACGTCAATTTAACTTTACAATTCGACTTGTCTACAAAAAGAAATCGATCGATGAGCTATAATATATAAATTCTACAATAGCATCATATTGACTCCTCATCGAAATCTAATGCTAATGTAGAGAACCTCTAAATAACCATGTAAGATGAAATCACCAACTATCCATGTCTCTATCTCCAAGAGTAATCCCGAGCAAATTATGAAAAAGACGTCTCTAGTCCACATGTGTGTGATTAGTGACAACATCTCCATCAACTGGTAAGCCTACTTGGACAACAATGTCTTAGAGGGTGATAGTACACTCTCCTTGAGGCAAATGGAAAGTATGAGTCTTAGGTCTCCATCTTTCTACAAATGTTGTAATCAAGTGTCAATCTAGTGAGATAAATCCTAATCGTACAGTACTATAAAATCTAGCTTGTTGAAGAAGGGGAATTGTACAATCCTCTAATGCAGCATTGCAATGAAAAATTACCCCTCGACATCAAAATCAAAGCTCTCTTAAATCATACCCTGTCCATACTAAAAATGATCTATGTGTTGCTTGAGCATGGAGGACAGAAGTATCTACTAGGCCTAGATCCATATATAAAAACATACAATATTGCTTGCATGTGAATAAGGAAAATAGGAAATATTAAAACAATATAACTATTGTATAAATGAAGTTAAATAAATAAAATTAAAAATAAAACATTTAATTAAATATTGAAAAAAAAATAATTTTCACAAATAATAACCAAATATCTTAACCAAGGATAAAGGGATAATAAAAATTGTTAGGTTTCTAGGGCGATAGAGCATATAATACGTAGCGGGAAAAAAAAAAAAATCACCCTTTGACCCATTAAGGGATCCATATGACTTGATTAGACAGTTTAAGGATAAAGGAAAACCTTCTTTGTGCTTAAAGATCCTTCATTTGTAGGCTAGTGTGTGTGTGAAGTCTTTCTTGTTGGACTTAAAGGTGTAGCATTCCGCTCACACACTATACAACTATCCAGACAAACGAGTCTCTCGGAAACCTCAAGAGAGGTGAGTGTGCTAGAAAGTAGGTTGACTCTCCAAAATCCTAACAACCTCTCGAACATGAATGAATGCCCCACAAGGGGGATCCCTGTAAGCTTAATACCACCACAGCTCCGCTTAATTTTTCGACCATTCTATGTGTGTGACATCAGAGGGTCACGTAAAGTCGGGTAAAGGGCTTGGGAAATATTTCGCGAGCCCACACCATAAGCAAATTTCTAGCAAGGATTTATGAGAATCACACAAATTATGTAGATGTCCATAGTTTGACACAACCTAATCCATAGTAAATGTCGTAGTCCTTTTGTTACTCGATATCATGATTGAACACAAGGCATGAATTAAGTCATCCTTCTAAAATTAAATCATACACCTTCTCGACCTCCAAGTAGACTAATGATACAAATAACATTAATAACCCTTATTAATTCATTTGAGCATGGAAATTCATTTTTCAGTCTCACTTGTTGAGGGGTCTATGGATATCTCTCTAAAAGATGGACAAATTCCTTCCATGCACTCATGTCCCTCCACACTCATTCAACATCCAACGAAAGTCTATATTTGTTAGAGAAGTGCTCTAAGGGACATCACCTTTAGCACTTATTGTACGTCTTATATACATTTAAAATAAATGCATCTTCATTTCTTTGATATTCATTTAATGTATGAATTGATAACAATCGTAAATCATATTAATGAAGTCCTTGATACATTACATAGCATAGAGGAAACCATTATGGTGATCATGATAGTGAGATTCCTATTATGTGTAATCATGTAGTATCTAAATTATCCCTAGTCATAGGATCAATGAGATAAGACATTGTGTTATCCCAATTGCATTCAACACATGTCAGACTTTGGATTTGATTAAGCAAATGTCCTTCGCTAAACCTGATCATCGATGATTAGAGTAGACATGTGGATGCTTTCTAAGAGTAGTCGTTCATCTGAGACCAATATGAGACACCATATGGATTATCTATTCCAATTCCACGACATCTCCCATCATAACAATTGTGAAAATATCCTTAGACTTGAGGTGCTCAAGGGTATCTTGAGTACTAATTCTATACTTTGACTTCGATCCTTGTTGCATCCAAAGAGGTTGCTTGTAGGGTGATGATTGAGTATAGTTTCAAGTACTCGAAGTAATTGAGTAAGCAATAGAGGATTCACCACTCCTTATAGAAGGAGGGTATATCTCAGGCCTCTTGTAGAGACCATTACTCAGAATATCTAGCTAGAGTGAATATGTCATAAAGATAGCCTTCAATGGCATGCTATTTGATTAATGGATCTTAGAGACAAGAAAACACACTTGGGCTAGGTGTGGAATTGCCAGTTTAGTGGGAGCTAATGCATAGTCAATGCTCTAAACCAAGTTAGGTATAGTCTGGAGTGAAAGGATAACATTGCACAATATATTGCATATGGAAAGGTTCGGAGTCAAACCTTTGAATCTCCGGTTAATTAGGGTTCATGATGTGTTGCTAGATACCAGTCATGATTTGCTCAGATCAATGGTTGATTTGAGTGGCTAACATAACCAAAAACCTAATGGGTCACACACGGGTCAGACACTTAGATTAAGTGTAGAATAAGTAATTTAGTCTTGGATTGGATCCAAGTTGAAAGAAAAGGTTTTAGATTGAATCCAAATGGAAATAGAGAGCTTATAATTGGACATTCGCGGGATTAGTTTCATTCTGGGGCCATATGGATGGGTCAAAGAGCCATTGGGCACACAATTGGGGTAAAAGCCCAAAAGGAGGAAGCTTCACATGCATGAGCCAAGATATCGACCACCCTTTAAGTCAGGTATCTTAGTCTCAGGGCGCCCCAAAACTCGGGTCTCAAGCCGATCCCTTCGCCAACCCATATATATGGAAATCGGGTATCCCGATATCGCTCTCACATGTCTCGTATACCGAGACTCATCCCTGCATATGTAATTCATAAATACACAAAATAACTTCATATAGTCCATATACAAAACGTGAGGGTTATAGCACCTCACTCACACATATGGTACAAATACGTGCATTAGAACCAAATGTTGTTCCAATATACAAAATAGGATATGTATTACGAGTAACAATTCTCATGCATATATAAAAAAAACACATCAAGGCCACAACCCGGCCCTTCTCAACCAAGGGCCCTAAGGAGCGCCGTCTGGTCCCGCAGTGACCAAGAGAGACCTCGAAAAGCGGAGGTCCCACGACTGGGTGCGCCACGCTTTAATAGAAACAAACCTCACTGGCTACTTCCACCTAGGTGCATGTAAAATGATTGTGCCACAGTCACACAAACAACACAATCCATGTAAACATGTTGTCCTATCTTGGAAAAACTATATGCCATGTATGAGACGATACTGTAACGCCCCGAAATATACCCTAGTCGTTTTCGACATGTTTTCGACATGTTTAGGGTATTTTGTAAGCGTAATTTGAATGTTTTGTGAGTTAAATGCGAAACATGGAAAAGAGAGACCCGAAAATTTACAAGATTTAAGGATAAAATCGTAATTTGTCCAAAAAGGGACTTAAAAGTCATAAGTTAACAAGATTGAGGCCAAAATGAAATAAGGGGAAATTGGAATACTAATGAGCAAAAGTTGGAGGACCAAAAAGCCAATAAAGAAACTTAACCCAAAAATGGGTTTTTGAGAGCCAAACAAGGCCTAAGAGATATTTTGATTTAAAGACCAAAATTGGTCTCATTTTTGAAGAAGAACAAACTGTGGAGAAGAAGAAGAGGAAGAGGAAGAGAAGAAGAAGAGAAGCCAAGCCAAAAAGGTATGGATTCTTGTATGGATACATGACCTTTGTATGGATTTTGGTAAGATTTTGTACAAAAATCTACTTTGATATGGATTGCTAGGGTTTTATTTGGACATTAATTTGGTTCCCTTATCTATGGTTTTATTAGGAAGACATCCTAACTCTAGATTTAAGGGAAGTTTGGTTGAAAAACCCTAGTTGATAATGAGTAGATATGGAATCCTTCACAATTCCAAGGTTTTGTAGAATTGGGTGAATTTTGGTATGAATCCTAGGATTCTTTTGCAACTTAAAAGTGTTTGTGGAGTTATTGGGAGGGATTCCATGTTAGTTTTGATGAAGAAGAGAATTATGGGAGAAAAAGTGCATGAAGAATGGTGAATTCCACCATTTTCACACTTCCGCAACCTGTACCGGTAATAAAAAGGAACAACCCTCTGTGAATCCAAACTCCGCACTGCACATCGTGTGCGGAACTGTGCGGTATAGCCTCCGTAACCGAACCCGTACCGGTATTGTGTCGCACTCCGACTGCATGTAGTGCTCTGTTTTTCTATTTTGACCAATCTTCGTATTTTAGCCATAACTTACTCATTTTGGATCCGATTTGAGTGATTCAAGTGGATAATTAAAATAGACTTCAAGGAGAACCAAACATCTAGAAATAGGAATCGTCAAATTCTGACTCTAAGAGGCCCTGAAATTCACTCAAAGTGGGGCTATGTGCAAACCAAATTCTGCTTTAGTTTTGATCATAGAGTAGTCCGGGTTGTTTTGGACGTATCTTGAGTTTCGATGCTCCGATTAGGGTGATTCCAGTTGGAGGAGAACCCTTAGCACCTTAGCTTTAAAGGAGTACAAAGAACTCAAATATGGAGTCAAGGCACTGGAAAATAAGTATTGCAAACTGTCCCTTGGGTAAAATCGGTAAATTGACTAGTTTGGCATGAAAATGCCATAACTTTAGCTTACGATCCGACGGAATCATTCCAATTTCTAAGTAAAGTAGATTCATAGAGGAATAAGAATACATGACTGAGGTGGGATTACAGACATCATACTTTTACAAGTATATGAAGTGCCATATGTAATAGGCATGAAACAAGGAAAATATAGAAAATGCAATATGTATAATGCAAGCTTATTGAACACTAAAACTAATCTAAATATGAATATGAACATGAATATGAAAGGTATTCGGCCATGATCACAAAATGTGATTAAGAAAGGCGAGTTCTGAAAGACATATGATCATATGACTACCTAGGACCGGAAATGAATGTGGAGCGACGCCCGCCGGGTGCTTCTAAGAATCTTGCCGGCAGTTACGCGACTTCGCCGCGCGGGTTAGCCACGCTTGATCGGGTGCTTCTAAGACTCCCGGGGCTGCGCACGCGACTCCTCGCTGCGAGCAGACGCCCCGACATTGGTGCGCTCCGCAAGACTCCTCGCCGGTGCTACGGAACTCCCGCCATGCGGGAGCGTGCACGCCCCGACGGCGTTCAAGACTCCTAATCGTTACGACACCCTTATCAAGTGGAGCAGCACGCCCGACGGCATCCTAAGACTCATTGCGCTATGGCACTCCCGTCAGACGTGGCAGACACGTCCCGAACGGTGCTTCGCACTCCTCGCTGGTGTTACGGCACTCCCGCCGGTGCTAATGCACACTCCCGTTTCTCAGATTGCACCTTCGGTACTTATTATAACAAGGCCCTACTCGTTTCTTATGATCGGGTCTAGGTAATAGACATACATACGAGCAAAACACTAAATAAAGAATAAGAGTAAAGATCTGAATGTATCTCTCAGATTCGTTGTAGTACCCCACGGTACTCCCCAGATTCGATTAAGTTCGCACCTACGGGTACTCCGAACTGACAGTTCTCGTAGTAATCTACTCTGCACTTCCTCGTAGATCGGTAAAATAAGTTAAGTTCAGAATATAAGTATAAATTCCAAAGAGTACCCACGCGTACCTCCGGAGCAAGGTAACTCGAATATGATTATGATTTAAACCATAATCGCTTGTTATTGGATATGTTCTCAACTGGTATGAATCCCAGATATGTATCCGCTTAGATCCGTATCCGCTACTAATTAATGTCCATATCCGAAATGTATCCTCGAATAAGTCCGATCCGACCTTGCATGTGATATGGACTGACCGTTCGACTTATCGTACCTAAGGGTACCTTCACACATGAATAAGATCCGTAAGACCGCATGCTCAGAAGACAAGCATAAGATCCAAATGTACATGGCGTTCCATCACACGATAAGATCCGAAATCCAAGAATAAGTTCCAGAACACAAGTATAAGATCCGTAAGACCAAAGATATGCCTGTAAGACAAGCATAAGATCTCGAAATACATGCAGGTTCCGTAATACACGATAAGAACCGAAATCCAAGAATAAGTTCTTGTGAACACAAGTATAAGATCCTCAGAAGATCAATATATGCTCAGAAGACAAGATAAGATCTTAAATACATGTATAAGTTTCGTAATACACGTATAAGATCCGAAATCCAAGAATAAGTTCTGTAACACAAGTATAAGATCCGTAAGACCAGTATATGCTCTGTAAGACAAGCATAAGATCTAAAATACATGTATAAGTTTCGTAATACACGTATAAGATCCGAAATCCAAGAATAAGTTCTGTAACACAAGTATAAGATCCGTAAGACCAGTATATGCTCTGTAAGAAAAGAATAAGATCTGAAATACATGTATAAGTCTCATAATACACGTATAAGTCTCATAATACACGTATAAGATCCGAAATCCAAGAATAAGTTCTGTAACACAAGTATAAGATCCGTAAGACCAGTATATGCTCTGTAAGACAAGCATAAGATCTGAAATACATGTATTAGTTCAGTAATACAAGTATAAGTTCCGTAATGCCAGGATACATGCTTCAGAAGACAAGTTTAAGATAATGGCACCAAGATAAGCTTCAGGTAGTGCACTTACCTGGCACTTCCGCATAAGGATAAGTCTCCAAGTAATACCAAGATATCGCTCCATAATCTCTACATACCTACCTGCACCTCCGGGTAAGTGTAAACCCGTGAGTATAAGTATAAGTTCAGAACCCCACGTGAGATCCGAGATGTAGATAAGTACCAATACGTGTTTAAGTATCTCTCAGATAAGTATAAGCTCAGAATTCCTACGGAGCCTCGAACCAAGATATGTTAGATAGAAGTATGAGTACGTGATAAGTACCTCCGTCTAAGTACATGTAGAAGTTCAGTACCATTTATAAGGAATCTGAATAAGTATGTGTCCTACTGAGATCTACAGTTAATAAGCCTCCATGAGTGTAAGATCCTGGGAGTAAGTATAAGATCCGAATGTTGCGCATAAGTCCGAATAAGAATAAGTCTCGGTTATGTATATAAGATCCGACGCTATAAGTATGTTAGTCCTCGAATAAGCATAAGTCAGATAAGCATAAGTAATTGTATTAGTTCATTATATGAATGCCCGAAAATTTCGATATCCTCGTTATTGTTTTATGCTTTAAACGGGTATATGCATAAGACATATGTTTCCCACTCAAGCGCAAAGCTTAGCACTGCTTTAATCCCGTAGGCAGTCAGAGAAGACGTCCTCAAAAACATCCGCATACAAATTGGCCAACACACCGTTGAGGGTTCATCACAAAGAGGTCCCGTGACTCGAATATGTAATCGGGAATGTAAAGTTGTTTTTGTATATGTATAAATGGGGCTCGCTATATGTGTATAGGTTTTGATAGTCAATTAATTCCTAAGTGGTAGTTCTTTTGATTTGTATATAATATTTTGATTATGTTATAAGATGTGGGCCATACCCACAGGTACAAGTTCGGCTTTAGAAAAAAAAAAATCAGGTAAAGAGTCCTAGTATATGGTCTCGCGTCCCGGAAACCGGTTCGGATCCACCAATCGGGTCGGACCGGGAATCGGGGCGTGACAGACACTCTACATGCGCAATGTACCGAGTCAACCACCGATCCACCACCAAATGCGAGTGCCAATGGGAGAATCAAACACCGAGTCAGTTCCGACTCCCATCACACAACCTGTAGTCTATGTGATATTTATTTACTCGTCTTTCATGTGTCTTTTTGGGCAACAGAACTTTCCGGGGTTTCACCGCGAGTCTCTTACACCCTCCAACATTTTTAGCTTTCACTCCATGGATACGCCGCTCAACCAGGTTTTCTGCTTTTCACCGAGGAGGGTATCCATCCTCTACTTGCTACTCGACACATTTCATTTTCCATTTTCATTTAACACCGGTAGACTCAATTTGGACTTCGCCCTTTTCCTCGAGCCCACATAATTCGGAAGACGAAATGCAAGTATCAACCGGTATCATGTACACACACTCATGTAATGCAGTGTTTTGCAGTACACCAATGCAATGCAATTGTGTCACTGCACTCAAACTCATGCCCAATGTATGAAGACCCCTACATGGACATTTTACATTGTACATTATGTGTATGCCATGAACCCTCATGTCTAATGCACACAGTAGTACATATATTTAACTCAATATCAATATACATGCAGTCATATTAATATTCCACACATTCAATTCAATAGATCATGTGAGCATGCATTCCTATAATTCCTAACATCACTTAGACAAGTAAATGTCAAGGCTCATGTCTCCAGGCTGAGACATAGCACCTCAGTCACACAACTTGCAACATGCTAAGACATGGCCATGTTCAAGCTCAACCCAAAACAATCCAAATACATTTAGAACACACACATTTCAAAACATGGTGTCATCTCTTAACCAAGAGGTGACACTTCAATAAAAAATCCATAATGGCTTTAAATTTAAGCCTCATTCTATCATGACTGGGTATAGAGATTAACCCCAGAAATCACCAAATCTATGAATTAAAACTGATATAAAAGCAAGGAAAAACAATTTTGGAAACAATGTTTTTAACATGGTTACTCAGTTTTCAAGCAAGACCAAAAACTACCTGAACATAGCTCCCCTTTGAATGCATTTTTGAGTCAAAAGGATTCGGCAATTGGATGGACCTATTTCAAGGAGATATGTTCTCCTATAAGTCTAGTTTATCCAGAAATTGGAATCATTCAATTCTAATGTGTGATGACCAAGTTATGGCCAAAACACAGTCATGGGATCTCAACATAGCACAGGAAAACTGCCTGAACCTAGCTCCACTTTGAGTGCATTTATGAGTCAAAATCAGTCCGAATTTGGATAGACCTATTTCAAGGGGATATGTTTTCCTTTAAGTGTAGTTTACCCAGCAACTTGAATCACTCAATTATGATGTGTGATGGCCAAGTTATGGCCAAAACACTGTCAAGGGGTCGAAGGAAAAAAAATATTGGGCAGCATCTCCCCTACCACATTTACCCTATACACGAAATCTCCTCCATTGAGGGTCACAACCAAACTCAACCAATGCCATTTCCATGGCCCCAAGAAGGGAAAATAACCAAATAGGCAAAGTCCCTACCTCTTGTAGTGTGTAGGATCAAGTCCTTAATCCTTCAACCTTGCAACAATGGAGGTCAAGAGCTTTTCCTCCTCCTCTTCCTTCCTTCCTTCCTTCCTTCCTTCCTTTTCTTTCTTTCTTTCTTTCTTTCTCTTTCTCTTTTTCTTTCTCTCTCTTTCTCCCTCTTCAACTTAATTCATTGTTTGGGATCCTCCTCAAACCACCAAGTTATTTGACCTAGGTGGAGGACACCTAACACCAATTTGTTTGACACTTGGTCAACTCAAGACCAAGTGTTCTCCATGCCATAATTTCAACCACTTTCATGCTCATGCATGAGGGTGATCGACATTCGCCCCACCAACTCATGAAATCCTAAGGGCATGACACTTGGCCCACCCATGTTCCAAGTGTCTCCCATGCAAGTTGCCACATGGCACCCCATGGTTGGCCCGTTCCGTCTTGAAATGCTTGAAAAACTGATTGTCTCATAATTCGACGCAGTTTTTTGGTTCAACTAGATTTTGCGAGATGATTCTAACGGCGCGATTCATTTCGTCATCCGAGATCTAGAGAAAAATCTAGGGTTTTGCCTGTACCTTCCCAGCAAGAATTACCGTTTCGCTCCTTTTCATAAAAATACGCTTTTCCCGGGTTTCACATGGTCCTTTTGAGTGGAAAGGGGCTGATATAAAAGGTGAATATTAGATCCTAACCGTCATAACACTTTGAACAGAGAAGCGAAATATGTTTCTCTCTTGTGCTCTCCCTCTCAACTGATTCCTCTCTGAGAATCAAGGTTTTAGCTAGCATTAAACCTTGATTCAAGCCACCCTTTAGAGGTCTTCTTCAACCTTCTTAGAGTGGATCACCCTTAGAGGTGCTGCACTTGGAGCCCTTGTGTTTGCTATGGATCTTCACCATAGAAGGCTACCCTACTAAAATCCCCATTAAAAGGAAGCACATACCAAAAAATGTATGGACCTTCTAAACACCCTATGGCTTGGTTGTTTTGTTTCTTATGAACCAAGGGATCCCTTAGTCTGGTTTCTCGATCAAAATTTATTTTTTCCACTATTTCATATAATATGATGCATGATCGATGTTAGAAAAGTGCTCTAAAAGCAATCACCTTTAGCACTTATTGTACGTCTTATATTCATTTATAATAAATGCATGTTCATTCATTTGATGTTCATTTAATATATGAATTGGTTGCGATCTTAAATCAAATTAATGAAGTCTTTGATATATTACATAGCATAAAGGAAATCATGATGGTGATCATGATAATGAGATTCCTATTATGTGTAATTATGTAGTATCTAAATTATCCCTAGTCATAGGATCAACAAGATTGGACATTGTTGATCTGGATAGACTAGCACATGTTGTACTCATTGATTTGATCAACCGGTTGATCTCATAAACTGTGATCATGATGATGATTAGAGTAGACATGTAGATGTTTGTTAAAAGTATTCAAGTACATCAGAGACCTGCTATGAGACAATCATATGGATTATCTATTTAAACAACAATGATAGTCTCATCATAGCAATAGTGCAAGTATCCTTAAACTTGAGGTGTTCAATAGTATCTTGGATACTGATTCTATACTTTAACTTTGACCCTTATTACCTCAAGAGAGGTTGCTCATAGGGGGATGATTGGGTATAGCTTAAGGTATTCGAAGGTAATTGAGTAGCCTATAGAGGATTCACCACTCTTGATAACAGGAGGGTATATAACCTAGGCCTCTTCTAGAGATCATTACTCGAAATCTCTAGACATAGTGACTATGCCATAAAGAGAGTCTTCGATGGCATGCTTTATGAATAATGGATCTTGAAAACAAGAAAACGCACTTGGGCTAGGTATGGCCAATCTAGTGGGAGCTGATACATAGTCTATTCTTTGAACCAAGTCGAGTATAGTATTGAGTGAAAGGATAGCACAACATATGGAAGGGTTTGCAATCAAACTCTTAACTCTCCGGCCAATTAAGGGTCATGATGTGTTACTAGATATCGCTCATGACTTGCTAGGAACAATGGTTGATTCAAGTGGCAAACATAACCGAAAACCTAATAGGTCGCACACTTAAAAGAAGTCTAGAAGAAGTAATTTGGTCTTGGATTAGTTCCAAGTTGAAAGGAAATGTTTTGCATTGGATCTAAATGGAAAAAGAGAGCTCTAAGAATGGATAATCTCAGGATTAAGTGAATTCCAAGCATGGGTCAATGGGCTCGAATATGGGCTAAAAGCCCATAAGGAGCAAGCCCCATGTGCATGGGATGCACATGGCCAGCCACCCCTTAAATGAGAAGCATCTTGGTCCTTTTGATGGGCTAAGAGCTGATATAAAAGCTCCATTTCCAACCCTAGCTATCAATAGCACACTTTGCATAATAGAGAAAACGTTTCTCTCTAGTGCTCTCTCTCACACATGTCTCATCTATGTGAATCCAAGCTTTGGTTAGCACCAGGCCTTGATTCATGCCATCCCTTGGAGGTCTTCTTCAACATTCTTTGTGTGGATCACTATTAGAGGCGAACCTAGGCTTGGTTCGCTTGGGTTGCTGCACGTATTTTCCAAATGAGGCTTCATACACCAAGGTAAAGGTTTTTCCTTCCCTTCTATGGCATGGGTTGTCATTTTTTATCGACAAAGGGATTCCTTGGGCTAGTTTATTAATCTAATATGATGTTGGTTTGAGACCCAACAATGGTATCAGAGCCTTCTTTCCTTTATCAAAATCGGATTTGGTATTGATACATGCTGATTTCGGCATCTAGGGTTTTAAAAGTTCAAGAAATTCGTTTTAATTGATTAAAATAGATTTTGATAATTCGTTTCCATGCCACAAGAGGAGCCATGGAAAGGTAGCATCCATGTGTAAATTTCCTCTTTTTAGTCCTTGTTTAGAACAAAAAGAGGATAAAAGAAAGCATTAAAGCCCTTAAAAGCACCATAAAAGCATGTAAATGATAGGTGAATGAAGATATATAAGCAATTATAAAAAGCGCCTATCAAATACCCCTAAACTTGAATGTTTGTTTGTCCTCAAGCAAAGAACATGACTTGAAACAAATAATTATGAGTGAGTTTGTGTTATTGACCTTCTCTATTTGGTTAGAAAAGACAAATAATTGGAAACAATAAAAAATTTAGATGGAAAAGTGCCTCAACACTCGTATTCTCTCCGCAAGTGCATGGGTCGTACAAGTAATAAAGTGGACTTGAAAGTCCGGATATCGATCCCACAGGGAATAGACTACGGTGCTTGAATAACCAAGTACCTTAACTAATTGAACTTCTCACTATTTAAGCTAATAAAACGATTTGAAAATGGAGAATTTAACAACTGAAAACAAAATAAAAACAAGGGAAATATTAATGCTCAATTGCAAGGAATGAATCAAAATCGGAGAATGAACTCAATCGTGAAAGATACTAGGGTTGATTGTCTCAATTGATGTATTTTGATTTATATGAAATAAGCATAGGTTAAGTGAACATGTACTTATGTCAGTTCTAGGAACATGGTATGAGGTTTACACTCTTGTGTCTCCCCTCAATTTCGCGCACTAACTTCCTATTCATCGCTAGGTCCTTTTAGGTAATTGAATGTGGTACTTTTCTAAGGCAGTTCTTTCCTTGGGTGTCTTATTGGGCTCTTCTAGGTCCTTACAATAAGACTACCCAAACTATGCTCAAACAGATCACTGCTAGGTCCTTACGGTCCTCACACAATGCTGAATTGGTGTCTCACCCTAACAAAATCCATTAAGTACTAGACATTTCTAGTTCCCTTAATCTCTTTGATTAGGTTAAGTTGATTTCTTCAATTAAAACACATTGACATGAAATAGTTATGGCCCAAGGGATGTTTCTAGTTGTCACTATGTAATCCTTAAGTGAGTCTCTCATAAACTGGGTCTCACACACATTTCCCAATACAAACTAATTACAAGAAAACATAATAATCCATTTTCTACACCAACCAACATCAACATAACCACACATTCACAAAACCTTTCTAAAAATGATATAAATCAAACATCAATCTTAGAGAACAATTTAGCTACTTTTTTTTTTTTTTTGGATAAGTAAGAATTTATTACCAAAAGGCTAGAGCCTAACAAAACAACCAAGAACAAAATAAGTAGCCAAAGCCCACAAGAACAAACAAAAAATGGACAGCACCTCCCTTAAAAACATAGGAAAGGGGCATCAGCCCGAAACAAAATCAACCTAATAACAAAAACAAACTAGAACCAACAGCCCACATCCCAGGCACAGTGTAACACCCCGAAATATACCCTAGTTGTTTTCAACATGTTAGGGTATTATGTCGGCATAAATTAAAATTTTCGTAAATTAACTGCGAAAATATAGAAACTTAGAAACCCTAAGTTGCAAGTAAATTATAAGGACAAACAAGTAATTTGTCCTAAAGAGGGACATCAAAGACATGGATTATATAATTAGAGGCCAAAGTATAAATAATAAGATTTGTAATGTAATTAAGGAAAGTTAATGGCTAGAATGCTAAATAAAAAAAAATAAAATCTTAATTATAAAGAGAAGTTGGGAGACCAAAAATGCATTTTTGGTCTCCAAACAAGAAGCTTATGGGAAGGAGGAGGAAAAAGGAAGGAGAAGAAGAGAAAGAAGAAGAAGAGGAAGGAAGGGAGCAAATCCAAGGTATGGATGCTTGACCTTGGTATGGAACTATGAATGTTTAAATGGAATTCTCAAGTTTATGTGAAGGTTCATGCAATTGAGTGGATGTGAGCTTGTCTAAATCCCAGGTTGTTGTGGATTACATCCTAACCAAAGTTTTCTTGAAAGTAGGGGTGCTAAAATTCTAAATGGCACAAGATCGGTATGAAACCCTCATTTCGAGGAGGGATTTATGGTAATTGTGTTAGGGTTTACAACAAACCCTACATAACCTTTATAATCGTTTATGTATGGGTTTTAACCCATAATATAGTTGTTTTTGGGAGGCATTCATGACAGTTTTTGATCTATGGATGAAAAGGCATGAAAGGTGAAAATACCATTCTCGGGTATTATGAAGTGTACCGGCACACTTTGAGCTTGTACTGACACACTTTCTAGCTCGGGTCGTTTTTGGCCAAAGTGTACCCCAGACACTTTAGAGGTGTACGGCAGACACCCCGTTTCCGGTTTTCCTATTTCACCAGTTTTCGTGATTTCGGGCCATAACTTGCTCATTTCTTATCCGATTTGAGTGATTCAAGTGGCTACGTAAAATAGACTTCAAGGAGAACAAAACTTAAACAATGGGTATCACCAAATTCTGATCCTACGTGGCCTAAAAATTCACTCAAAGTGGGGCCATGTGCAAGCCAAATTCTGGTTCCAGCTTTGAACATAGAGTAGTCCGGGTTGTTTCGAACGTAACTTGAGTTTCGGTGCTCCGAATTGGGTGATTCCAGTTGAAATAGAACCCTTAGCACCTTAGATTTAAAAGAGTTCAAAGAGATAGTGCCAAATATGAAGTTAAGACCCCGGAAAAAGGGAGTATCTCAAACTGTCCCTCGGGTAAAAACGGTAAAATGACTAGTTGGCATGAAAATGCCATAACTTCAGTTTGTATGATCCTATTGGAGTGATTCCAACTCTTGGGTAAAGTGAGATCATAAAGAACAATAATCCATACTGTGTGATTACATACGCATCATACCTTACCAAGATATGAAGGACGATTCATTACGGTAACACATAAGGGGCTAAGAATGCCCTATTATAAGATAGTAAGTTATTGAACTCATATAATTATAAAAATACCTGAGACCGCGACACTGACATAGCACTCCTATCCGACAGTACTTCTGGCATTCATGTTAGTGCTCCCAAGACTCCCGATTAGCAATTTCGCAGACTCGTTAGTCTCTAAGACTCATGATTAGTACTGCATCCTCGCTAAGTGCCAAGGCACTTCGTCTCCAAGGCGCTACCGGAACTTCTGTCCCGCTAAGTGCTACGGCACTTGCCGTTAAGTGCTACCTACACTCCGTCCTGCTATGCTACGCACTCCGTCCCGACATTAGTGCTACTAAGACTGCTCAAGACCGGGCATCCTGCTTTGTGCTACGGCACTTCTGTACTGTATAGTATCTTCGGATACTTATTATTCAGTGTCTTACACTTTTATTAGCACTGGTCTAGGTATTCCCATAATTATATGATAATAACCTGAATAATGAATAAGAGGACATGAATATCGCTCGACCGTAATACCCACGTGGCATTTCCTCGAATACGAGCAAGCTCTAACTCCTACGGGAGACCCGACTGAATATAAGTCCCGTAATACAAGATAAATTCCAGAGAGTACCTACTTCGGGATAATTCCGCACAATGAACTTGTGTAGTACCTACGCTTTATATAAGAATAAGCATAAGTAATCAGATAAACCCATGAGATGAACGTGACAATTTCGATATCCGCATATTGTTATATGCTTATTATAATTGTGTACATGAATATATATATGTTTCCCACTAAGCGTAAAGCTTAGCACGGGTTTTTAATCCGTAGGGTACAGGAGAAGACGTCCGAGAACTTCCGCATTCTTCAGGGCTAACACACGAGTAGGGGTTCATCACTGTAGGTTCCGCACTCTGATCAGTAATTGTAAATGTATAGTTTTTGAATATGTAATGGGACTCGCGACGATATGTGTGACATCGTAAAACACCACTACTGCGGGTAGTTTTATTTTAATTTTTGTATATGATGTTGATATATTATAAGACTCGATATACCAATGTCTAATTAAGGTAAGAGTCCCTGGGTGATATGTTCTCGCTATTCCGAAACCGGTTCTGATCCGCCTAATCTGGGTCGGGCTCTGAATCTGGTGTGACAATGGCACGTGTTTGTGGGTTTAGGCGCTTCGAAAGAGTCTAAGATTTCTCGATGCACCTACATAGAATGTGTCGCCTAATGCTGATGTCTTTGTTCCATTTATCGCCTAGAGGATCCACCTCGTGAAGTCAGATGGAAACAAACGGTGCCGCTAATCCTTGATCCATCTGCTTCCGTCCGTCCGAGTCAACGGTGAATGAAAATGCTTCAACTGAAGCATTGGTAAAAGTCTCACAGGATATGGCAAGGGTTCTAGATCGACTCACAGCCCGCGAGCTCCGAGTGATGCAATACGAAAGCATGGAGTGGAAGAATTCCGCGGTACAAGTATGGAAGAACTGATAAAGCCGAGTTTCGCTTGAAAACTTGAAAGGGTTTTAGATAAACGAATGTCCAAAGGACCAAAAGGTCACATAAAGTGCTTTCATTGTCGCGAAGGTGCAACTTATGATCGTGGAAGCTCTGCTTCGAGAAATCCACTAATCCCAGATCCAGTTATAGGACTACTTTGTCACCGAAGTTTAATACTAAGTATGTCACTGATGATTACAAGGAATCAAAATGGAAGAAATTCTTGACTCTAAGACAAGGGAAAATGACAGTAGCCGAATATGAGAAAGAATTCAGCCGCCTCGCAAATATGCACCTAACTGCTTCTACGAAAAATTCAGATGACGCTTGAGGAGGGCCTACATGAGTCTATCGTGGTACCTCACGACCTAAGCATTCGCTATAACTGGCCAATTTTTATCAGCTGGTGCAAGCGGCTATAAAAATTGAGAAATCTAAAATGAAGAGTCAAGAAAGAAAGAAAGAGAAAAAGTCTCGCAGGGGGTTCTCTTCGAAAAGACCTAGAGAGTCACTGTTGATTCAAAGACGAGGTCCAATGCACAGGGTGGGAGACAAGGGACCTACCATGACACAAAGTTCCCGCCGAGATCTCAACTCGACAAGAGGAAAGCACGTATGCCCACATTGCCACAATTATCATAGTGGTATTTGCGTACGAGTAACCGGAGTTGCTTTCGACATGAAAGATAGAGCATGTGATAGCCAACCTGGTCCGCGAGGATTGGGAGTTCTAGAAATCCCTCAAGGAAGTGGTAGAGGAGGATCAAATGTACCTCCACGCACTCGCAGTAGGGCAGAGACCTAAGTGGCTCGCAAGGCAGGTAATGCTTCGAGACAAGAATCGCCCTCGCTACACGACCCCCAAAGACGTAGCTTATGCGATGAGAGCTTGAGAAGATCCGGACATACCAGGGGTTATTGCGGGTACATTCACTCTCTTTGATATTGACTTATATGCTTTAATTGATCCGGGCTCTACACATTCATATATATGCATGGAACAAATGAATGACAAACTACCGGCAGTAGAGCTATTAGATTATGACCTGCTTGTTACAAGTCCTCTGGGGCATAGTGTTAGAGTCAACCGTATGTATAAGAATTGTCCCTTAATGGTCCATGATAGGCCTCGCTGGATCTAATGCTTTGCCTTTCATGAGTTTGATTTGACTGAACGGATCGCTATCTAAACATCGCGCCATAGTTGACCGTGATAAGAAAATAAGCCCCGCTTAAATGTCCCGACCTATCGGCGTAAGAATACAGGTATCCGATTCAATCAAGACTGAAGTTATGTCGCTTATGAAAGCCCGACGTTTTTTCGGAAAGGTTGTGAAGCCTTTTAAGTTTTGATTCTGACTCCAAAAGAGAGCAAGTAAATTTAGAAAATATTCCCGTGATTAGGAGTTCCCCGATGTTTCCGAAGAATTGCCTGAGTACCACCGAACGAAGTGATCTCTCTATTGAAGTTGCACAGTGAACGACCTATTTCTCGGTGACACCTTATCGTATGGCTCCAACTGAATTGAAAGAAGCGAAACTCAGCCACAGGAGCTATTGGATAAGGGTTTTATCCGACCTAGTGTCTCACCTTGGGGTGCGCCGACTTTGTTTGTTAAAAAGAAAGATGGCACTCTTCGGATGTGCATTGACTACCGGCAAATAAACAAAGTAACAGTTAAGAATAAGTACCCGTTGCCAAGAATAGAAGATTTATTTGATCAATTTAGAGGAGCAAGTGTCTTCTCAAAAATAGACTTGCGATCGGGATATTATCAACTCCGGGTGAAAGAGGTTGATGTCCCGAAAACAGCTTTCAGAACCCGTTATGGCCACTATGAGTTTTTGGTCATGCCATTTAGCTGACTAAATGCTCTCAAATCGCATTTATAGACTTGATGAATAGGTTTTCCGCCCTATTTGGATCAATTTGTTGTGGTATTTATTGATGACATCCGGTGTATTCTAAAGATGCACAGAACATGAGCACCATTCGAGGATAGTATTGCAAACTTCGAGAGAGTAACGCTGTTTGCCAAGTTGGCAATGCATTTCATTTTAAGGAAGTGTCATTCCTAGGCCATATTGTATCTTCGCTGTGAGGGTATTAGAGTGACCCAAAAAATTGAAGCAATCATGAATTGGAAACCTCCTCAATGTAAACCGAAGAGAAGTTTCGGGCTTAGCAAAGGTTTATCTGAGATTTGCGCAAGGCTTTAGTTATAGCATCCTCACTTTACAAGATTATCTCGAAAGGAGTGAAATTTGATCGACATAAGTGCCAATCCGCTTTTGAAAATTAAAAGGGAAATAATCGCCACACCGCTGTTGATTCAAATTTACTCGTGTAGGATTACACAAGATATGCAAGTGATGCTTCGAGGATAGGCTCGGGATGCGCATTGATGCAGATGGGAAGTGGTGGCTTATGCTTCCAGCAATCAGTCGCATGAGCAAAACTATCCCACACATGATTTGAGTTAGCAAATGTAGTGTTCGCTTGAAAATTCGCGACACTATTTATATTGAAAATGCACTTTCACCGATCATAAGAGTCTCAAATATTTGCTAACTCAAAAGATTTGAACTCGAGGCAACGTCGTGGTTGAATTGTTGAGACTATGACCGTATAATTGATTACCACCCTCTGAAAGCAAATGTAGTAGCAGATGCCTTGAGTAGGAAAATGATTTCTGCTCTGACCTTGAAAGATTATGATTGGAGATTTGCACCCGATGGAGCCTTGTTGGCTCAATTGAATGTGATACCAGAATTAAGACAAATGATAGTGAATACTCAGAAAAATGATGACAAGTTACAAGAATTGGCTCAGCTGGTCAGTACTGGAGACAAGACTGATTTTGCCATAGATGGAAGTGGAGGTTTGTTGTACAAGAACAGATTATGTGTACCGACGATATGGAATTGAAAAGAAAATATTATGAAAGCCACAATACGCTTTTTCACCATGCATCCTCGGAAGTAATAAAATGTACCAGATATGAAATAAATTTACCGGGTGGCGAGGATGAAAAGGATATTTCGAGTATGTGCTAAATGTTTGACGCGGTCGCCAGCAAAGTCGAACACCAAGTACCATCCGGCGACAATCCTTCCAATTCCCCAATGGAAGTGGGATAACATAACTATGATCTCAGATCCCGGTTTTCCTCACCCAAAAGAAACATGATGCAACTGGGTATTAGTGGATAGACTCCACTTCCTATCGATTCGACTTGACTACTCCATGGATCGCGAATGACCTTTATGTGAATGAAATTGTCGGACTACATGGTATTCCCGTATCGATAGTGTCCGACCGCGATCCTCGATGACGCCAAGGTTTTGGAAAGAGCATGTCAAATTTTTTGGTACGAGATAGAATTTAGGCAGACCGCTTTTCCATCCACAAAACGTACGGATACCGGAAGAGTGATCCGTGTATTAGAAGATATGCTTCGGCCAGGTATTAGATTTTCCGTGAAGTTTGATAGCACGCTCCACTCATGGAATTTGCCTATAACAACAAAGAGTCAATCCAAAGATTGGTATGGCCCCGTATGAAGCTCTCGTATGGAAGACGATGTAATTCCTACGTGTCGATAGAGATGAATGAGCATAAGATTATCTGGGCCCTCGATTTAGTAAAAGACACTCGAAGAAAAAGTTCGCATTATTCACAGATTAAGAGCGCTCTGCAGGATAGACAAAGGTCTTATGCTAATTTGAAGAGAAAAGACATAGAGTATGAAGTAGGAGATAAAAGTGTTTTTAAAAGTATCTCTCCATGGAAAAAGATACCCATTTTGGAAGGAAAGGAACAGTCCAAGATTCATCGCCCTTATGAGATTTTGGAAAGAGTTGGACCAAGAAGTGCATCGCTTGGCACTCCCTCCGAGTTAGCCACCACATGATGTATTCCATGTGTCTATGCTTCTCAGAGATATCGCTCTCCACCCATCGCACATATTACCGCCTAAGATATACAAGTACAAGAAGATTTCACCTTCGATGAAGAACCGAAGCTATTCTAGCCGTGAAATAAGACAAAGCACGAATCAAGCAAGTTCCACTGGTAAAGTGTTAAGAATATCAAGGTATGGAAGAAGCGATGGGGAACCGGGACGACACGAGGGTACAATACCCTCACTAGTCAGCATCTTATGACCTAAATTTATTGCGGGGAGAATTGTAACACTCTCGAACATACCCTAGTTGTTTTCAACATGTTAGGGTATTATGTCGGCATAAATTAAAATTTTCAGAAATTAATCACAAAGTATAGAAACTTAGAAACCCTAAGTCAGGCAAATTATAAGGACAAACCGAATTTGTCCAAAGAGGGATATCAAAGACATGGGATTGGTATAATTAGAGGCCAAAGTATAAATAATAAGATTTGTAATGTAATTAAGGAAAGTTAATGGCTAGAATGCTAAATAAAAAAAAAAATCTTAATTATAAAGAGAAGTTGGGAGACCAAAAATGCATTTTTGGTCTCCAAACAAGAAGCTTACGGGAAGGAGGAGGAAAAAGGAAGGAGAAGAAGAGAAAGAAGAAGAAGAGGAAGGAGGGGAGCAAATCCAAGGTATGGATGCTTGACCTTGCATGGAACTAAGGAATGTTTAAATGGAATTCTCGTTTATGAAGGTTCATGCAATCAGTGGATAGAGCTTGCTCCAAACCTAATTGGAACAAGGAAACCCTATTTTGAGGAGGGATTTATGGTACTGTGTTAGGCTTACAAACAAACCCTACATAACCTTATAATTGGTTTATGTATGGTTATAACCCAATATAGTTGTTTTGGGGAGGTATTCATGATAAGCTGATCTATGGATGAAAAGGCATGAAAATGGGTGAAAATACGCACTCGGCATTCGGTGAAGTACCGGTACACTTTGAGCTTGTACCGGTACACTTTCGGTTCTGGTCGTTTTTGGCCAAAGTGTACCGGTACACTTTAGAGGTGTACCTAAGACACCCCGCTCGCCTCAAGCTTCTCGACCAGTTTTCGTGATTTGGCCATAACTTGCTCATTTCTTATCCGATTTGAGTGATTCAAGTGGCTACGTAAAAGAGACTTCAAGGAGAACAAAACTTAAACAATAGGTATCGCCAAATTCGGATCCTCTACGTGGCTCCAAAAATTCACTCAAAGTGGGGCTGCAAGCCAAATTCTGGTTCCAGCTTTCAACATAGAGTGTCCGGCTGTTTCGGACGTAACTTGAGTTTCGGTGTCTCGACTAAGATTCATGGAATAGAACCCTTAACACCTTAGTTTAAAAGAGTTCAAAGAGATAGTCCAACATGAAGTTAAGACCCCGGAAAAAGGAGTATCTCAACCGTCCCGGGTAAAACCTGCACGTACTACGGCATTTAAAATGCCATAACTTCGGGCCAGATGATCCTCTCTATCGAGTGATTCCAACTTGGGTAAAGTAGATTCAAAAAAGAATAAGAATCCATGAATAAGGTGTGATTACATACGCATCATACCTTACCAAGATAAGGAAGGACGCATCTGTCATGAATCATTACAGGCTAAGAATGCCCTATTATAAGATAGTAAGTTACTGAACTCATATAATTATAAAAATACCTGAGACCAGTTATTAATTGACATAGCACTCCTGTCCTGATTAGTACTTCGGTACTCATGTTAGTGCTCTGGCACTCCTGATTAGTACTTCAGCATCTCCGTTAGTGCTCCCGACACTCTCGACACTCGCACTCCCCCGCGCTGTCCACACTCCCGATTAGCACCCATCCCATATGCCACGCGACTCCCCGTCCTGTTAAGTGCCACGGCACTCCGTCCCGCTAAGTGCCACGGCACTCCCCGGTCCGGCCATGCCACGGCACTCCTGTCCCGACATTAGTGCTACCAAGACTCCCGCCTCGCAATCCGCAACCGGCCAGGCTACTCAAGATCTTCGCATCGTATAGTATCTTTCTGATACTTATTATTCAAAGGTCTTACACTTTATTAGTTAATCGGTCTAAGTATTCCCATAATTATATGATAATAAATCTGAATAATGAATAAGAGGACATGAAGGTGTATCGTTTCCGATCCTCAGAATACCTACGGCATTTCGACCATGAGCAAGCTCAGAATCCTACGAGACCCGAATAAATATAAGTCCCGTATCACAAGATAACTTAGTACCTACTGATACCTCCGCATAATGAACTTGCAGTAGTACCTACGTACTTTTATATAAGAATAAGCATAAGTAATTGTATAAACCCATGAGATGAATGCATGTAATTCTCTCGGGAGCATCCGTTATTGCTATATGCTTATTATAATTGTGTACATGCATATTATATATGTTTCCCACTAAGCGTAAAGCTTAGCACGGGTTTTTAACTGCGGTAGGTACAGGAGAAGACGCGTCCGAGAACTTCCGTGATTCTTCGCAGCCAACACACGGTAGGGGTTCATCACTGTAGGTTCCACACTCCGACGCAATTGTAAATGTAGTTTTAACATGTAATGGACTCGCATCAGATATGTGTGATATCAGAACACCACTACTGTAGTAGTTTTATTTTGGACTTTTGTATATGATGTTGATATATTATAAGACTTGGATATACCAATGCACTAATTGCTGCGTAAAGAGTCCCCAAAGATATGTTCTCGTTGTTCCCTGAACCGACTGATCCGCACCCGTCGGGCCGGAATCGGGTGTGACACACAGGCCACAGAACAACCAAAGAAACCAACAGCATAAAAACGGAAGCACTTCCCACAACCTGGGAACAGGAAATGACAGCCACTAAACAACCCACAATCCGAGCTAAGGCACGCCAACACTCCAAAAACAAGCATCCCTAGAGGACCTCAAGATACCAAGGGGAAAAGGCCATCTCCCGCACACAGAACTAATCGCAGGGTTGTCAGCCACAATAAAAAAGCTTGAGAATCTGAGCTAAAAGGCCAGAGCCCAATAAATAACCAAGAGCAATACAAGAAGCTAAAGGCCACCAGACCAAACGAAAAACGAACAACACCTTCCCTAAAAACAAAGGAAAGGGGCATCAGCCCGATACAAAAACCACCTGATAACACAACACAAACTAGAATCAACAACCCACATCCCGGGCACAAGCCACACAAAAACCAAAGAAACTAATCAGCATAAAAACGGAAGCACTTCCCACATCCCGGGAAAGGGAAATGACACCACCAAACAGCCCCCAATCCGAGCTTAGGTACGCCAACACTCCAACCTCAAGCATCCCCGGTGGACCTCAAGATAGCAAGGGGAAAAATGCATCTCTCGCACATAGATCTATTCGCAGGGTTGTCAGCTACATTTTGAAAGCTTGTGATTCTGAGCCCTTACACCCAGTCACCCATCAAAATTCATTCTCCCACCTCCTCGGTAATCTATATTGCCCACATAGCCTAAGAACCCTCATCCATATTCCGGCTTTAAATTGGCAATCAAAGAATAAATGGTTCCTATCTTCAACACTGGCCCGGCAGAAAACACAAGAGATAGAATTGTTGAGGCCCCATTTAAGGAGCTTGTCTTGAGTGGATATTCTGTCGTGGATAACAAGCCAGGTTATGAAGGAGTGTCGTTTAATAGCATGAGAGAACCACACACCAAGATGCCGTGCACAAGAGGCCTCGCGTGGTCCACAGTTCCAAGCCGAAGCACAAAGTAGAAAAACACTCTGACGGAGATCGGGACCAAGATATAACATCCTCTCTAGAGGTATCAAGAAGGTAGTCAGAACAGCTGTTCTTAAGTGCTATAAGATCAGCTGAGACAGTAACAAGCCAATTCCACCTTGTACCATCCATGACAGAATCAACACAAGCATTCCTATGTATGGCGGAGTCATAAAGAATCCTTTCCCCTGTGTGGGGAGGATCGGGACCCGCGTTCCAAAATCATGCCATAAGAAGGTCCCGACACCATTACACACTCTATGCCTGATAAAGGGTCTCACCCTATCCCTCAACCGAAGAATCTTCCGCCAGCTCCAAGAACATCTCGAAGGAATCTTGGCATTCCAGATACTGCCCTACCTCAATAGAACCTCCCGCACCCAAGCCACCCAAATAAAGTCCTTCCTATAAAATAAATTCCATATGTGCTTCATGATAGCGACATCATTCCAATCCTTAATACAACGCAGACCAAGACTACCCTCCTCCTTAGGATGGCAGAGAGACTTCCAGCCCACCTTAGCTCTCCGGGCATTCACATCTTTGCCCGACCACATAAACCCGTTAAAACTGCTCAACTTTTGGTACATGTAAACTTAGGGATGATGAACATACTACACCAATACGTTTGAATGCTATAGAGAACTGAGGATATAAGTTGTAGCCTACCCGCAGCGAGTGGATCTACTCCGGTCCACGATCAATCCCGCCATAATCTTATCAAGAAGTGCTGGCAATCGCAGGAGACGTACTCGAGGAGATGAGCGGAACACCCAAGTATTTCACAGGTAGACTCCCCAGACTAAACCCCATCATGTTAAGGATAGTAGCTTTAACACTGTCATTAACCCCTACCAAGAACACATCACTCTTCTGCTTATTAACTTGCATTCCTGAGAATGCCTCGAACTTTGCCAGCTCATCCATAGTAATTTGTACACTGGTCGCATTTCCTTTGGTGAATAAAAATATATCAATAGCGGTGCTAATGGGGCGTGTGAGAGATTGATCGCTTTACATTTCGTGTGGAAATCAAAACTAGGATGGAGAACCGCCTTAGATAGGGATCTCGAGAAGGCTTCCATAGCGATAAGAAACAGAAAGGGGGATAAAGGGTCCCCTTAACGAACCCCCCTCTTGCTAGCAAAAAACCCCGTAACCTCACCATTGACACAGATAGAAAACTTAGGAGTAGTGATGCAAGCCTTAATACACCTCAAAAGGATAGAAGGAGTACCCATAGCAGTTAAAATGTCCAAGATGCAGCCCCATCTTATAGAGTCATAGGCCTTCTAGAGATCAATCTTGAGAGCACATCTTGAAGGCCCAAAATCATAGTGATAGTTTTTCATCAACTCCTGAGTGAGGAGGATGTTGTCAGCTATGCTACGCCCATGAACAACAGTTGTCTTAGCAGGGCAAATTATATCTGGAAGGCACCGCTTAATTTAGCTACTTATTACAACTCTCAAATCTACCAAAATCATGCATATTTCAAAAATACTCAAGAAAGATATGAGAAGAAGGATCAAAGTTCGAGATAAAAAAACAAAATATATGATGGAGCTCTCAAAACTCTGATTCCAACTATAAGAGATCCTCTAGCTTGTTGATTCTTCAAAATATCTTCAAATCTAAAGCAAACTATACAAAAATCGTAACCCTAGGTTGTTCTAAGAATGAAACATGAGAAACCCTAGGGAGTGTGTTTTCATCCCTCAAAACCTATACCCTAAAAACATATATTTATGGTGTCTTGGGAAAGGGACCTCAAAAAGGGGTTGAAAAATTGTCAAAAACGCTCATTTCTAGGGACCCACATCGCGATGTCATGACATGAAGTTGCGATGTCACGACATGATGTTATGATCTCGCGACATGATGTTGTGATGTTGTGACATGATCGCATGGGAGATTTCATCAATTTTGCTGCGATGTCACGACATAGCCTTACATGTTGCGACATGAGATCCTACTTTGACCTCATGACTTCAAACGATCATAACTCTCTTATCCGACCTCCAAATGCAATGATTTTAGACTCTATGGAACCTTAAGAGATAGTAAAATCTATCCATATCAATATTCGACTCATTGGAGCTCAATAGGTAGATTGGACATTCACAAACTTTGAGGGGTGCTGCATGTGGTGTCTTAGAAAATCCTCCCTTTGACTTCATGTGGCCATATCTTTTTTGTTTGAACTCCAAATTTTGTGATCTTGGACTCGTTGGAAAGCTTGAGAAGTTTAGAATCAATTTCTGGGAAAAATAGATCCATTTGATGTAGTCATTAACACAGAAAAATCAAAATATCATATCTTGTTGCGTGTGGTGGCTTCTTGGTCATCTTTTGTTCAATTTAAGCTCATTTTTGTTCCTATGTCTCCAAAGTTGACCTAATCACCAAAATGAGGCATTTAAACATTAAAACTATAATAATAATCATCAAAATCATTAAAATGCCTAAAAAATTGGATGATAATCATGGTGTGAAATGCATTCATCAAGTACCCCCAAACTTGACATTTTGCTTGTCCTCAAGTAAAGAACAAGACCATTTCTCAAATTTTATTTACAAAACAAAATAAGATATGTGAGCTTGATAAGGAGAAAATTTTGTAATGTTTACCTTAGGGATCTTACCTTCATACAACATTGAGAAGAATTTGAGATAATATCTTTCAATATAATAGGTTGATTATAAGTTAAGCATACCTAAACCAAAGTTCTTGAGTGTGTGTGTGAAGTCTCCGTCAATTTAGCCAATTGCAGCTTTGATGGAATTAGTTGAACTAGAATTGAATGGAGTAATCTCACTCACATGGTGATACCATGACTCATGAGTATGTAAGATTCCAAAGGCTTTCTAGGCATACCATTCTCCATTAATGTAGACAATTCACAACTCTTAGGATCAAAGAGGTTGATGAGAATCAAAGCACAAAGGATTCGTGATGTCAACTTCTACAACATATATTGGGAATTCAATCTTAATTATGGAAAATTCAGATTCGGGAGGCTGTGTGATGGAAGCATGGCTAAGGAATGGAGTGCAGACCCGCTTGAAATCCTACTGGGCCCGATGACACGAACTAGGGCTAAGAGATTCAAAGAAGCCCTTAATGTTTTAATCAGAGATGCCCAAGTGGAAGAAGCTCACGTGTTCAACTCCAAAAAGGAAACAAAGATGGTCCACGTCATCAAAATAAATTCGGATTTTGACCAAGAACCAAGCCATTTTTGACTTGTTGATTTGCTGCTATTTTGGAGCTGATTTGCTATAGATTTGGTGTTGAT
The DNA here is from genome assembly GCA_016808115.1 of Tetrastigma voinierianum. Classification (NCBI taxonomy): domain Eukaryota; kingdom Viridiplantae; phylum Streptophyta; class Magnoliopsida; order Vitales; family Vitaceae; genus Tetrastigma; species Tetrastigma voinierianum. Next base: position 636,725 of record JAEQBH010002921.1, on the reverse strand, counting down.
TTGTCAGCTGGATTTGGGTGAAGATTTGTCTTAATTTGTCGCTATTTTAAGCTTTATTTGGTGCTGATTTGTTCTGATTTGCTGATTTGCTGTTGATTTGTTCCAGATTGCAGCTGATTTGATTCCCAAGCCTTATCCTAGAATTATTTAGTTTCCTTTTTTTTTTTTTTTTTTGCTTCTCCTCATAGACGTTTTTAGTATCTTACTTTAAGAAAAAGTATATTAGTTCCCTTTCTAGTTTTTGTCCAAATATCTTACTTTCCTTGTGGCCAAATTTTAGTTTCTATTCTTCATATTTTTGGGCTTATTTATAGGCTTGTTATCCCTACTTTCTTCAATTTTGATGCATTAATAAAATTGAGAGTTTCAATTTCTCTTTTCTTATTTAAAGAACTCCTTGAACTTATCGATTATTCCGTGGCGTTCATCAAGACTTATCAATCGGATCTCCATCACCGATTGTGGCATCCTCACATATACCAAGGTTCTTGCTTACATGTAAGTAACAGGTCAAGGTCATCCATCCAAGACTCCACATTAGAGCAAAATTTCTTCGAGCTAATCTGATCACTAAGTCTCCCTAAGGTTGACAAAAATTAGGATATTTGCAATAAAGCTGTGAGGTTCTATTCTCTGGTTTGCCTAACATTTTTTCTTTTCTTCTTTGTCCGAACCCAACTTAGTCACCACTTCCATCCGTTCCTTCTAAATTTCGTTCAACCCTCAATTTTAGTCACAACCTATTATCTACTCCATCCCAAGTCTGATTTTCTTCATTCTTGATCGAATATAACCTTTGTTTATTTCCTTTTCTGAATAGTCCATTCCAGGTTACAAAAAAAAAAAAAAAAAAAGTAAAGGAAAAGGATCCTATAAAAAAAAAAAAAAAGAATCTTGAAACCGAAAAAAAAAAATTCCTATAATTTTATCATCATTCTAGTTGCTGGAAATCCAATCCCCATCATTTTATAAAAAATTCGATAACAGACTGAGAATTTTTTTTGTGTCCGATTTTTTTGTTTCTTTAAGTAAGGCTTGAATATTGGTTAATGCCACCAACCTGTCCTTTGATAGGTTTTTGATTGGATTTTGCGGAAAAAAATCTAATTTGTTTGATTAGTTCCAAAAGAACTGAAAGAGAAATTTTAAGTGGAAAAGGCAAAAGTGGTCAGATTATTAGAGTAAGAAAAAACCAAATATATTATGTGAAAACAAAAGTGAATTGAGTGAATTATTCTTCGAGTGAAAACACATAAGGGATTGATTTGTGAGGTCCTACTTTTTCTCTAACCTTGTTTTTTGCAGCAATATGTCAAACAACGGTGCATCCGAGGGTGCGACAGGAGGAATTGACATGAAGTTCCTTATGCAAGCCTTAACTAACGAAGTACAGAGAATGTTTAGGGTTGAATTGGAACAATTCCATGAGAGGGTGAAGCAAAGCTTCGAGCACCCACGAAACCCTCCCACATAGAGTAGAAGGGAGAGAGGCTACCAAGAAGAGGGGCGTGGGCAGAAGAAGAAGAGTATGACGAAGGAGGTTTTATGGTTGAGATTGATCATGATCTGGCTGTTAGTGATAGGAGGTATGGGGGGAGACCTAAAGAATCTAGGAATCGGGAAGATAATGATTTGGGAAACATTAAGCTGAAGATTCCATCTTTCCAAGGAATGAATGACCCTGAGGTATTTCTTGAGTGGGAGAGGGAGGTGGAGTTGGTTTTTGATTGTCAAAATTATTTCGACAATAAGAAGGTGAAGCTTGCTATCATAGGGTTCTCGGATTATGCCATAGTGTGGTGGGACGAATTAGTGTTGAATAAGAGACGGAACAGGGAGCCAACGGTGGAAACATGGGAAGAAATGAAAAGGGTGATGCGAAAAGATTTGTCCTAACTTACTACTACAGGGAGTTGTACAACAAGTTGCAAAACTTGAAGCAAGGAAACCGTAGTGTGGAGGAGTATTCTAAGGATATGGAGGTTGCAATGGCTAGAGAAAATATTGAAGAAGATCGAGAGGTCAGAATGGAGAGGTTTCATGCTTAAACTGGAAATTTAATGTGGTGGAATTGCAACATTATGTGGAGTTGGAGGATATGGTGCATATGGCCATCAAGATTGAGAATCAACTCAAGATGAGGGGCAGTAGCAACACACGTTCTGAACTTGGTCCAAGTTCATCTACTTAGAAGTCGGATCAATGTTGGAAGGAAGAGAAGCCACCCGATGGCAAGCCCAAAACATAACAAAAACAAGAGGTGACCAGCCAAGGAAATCAAGGTAAATTCGCTTCTTTCACTACTCGGAATGGTGATATTATGTGTTTTAAATGCCAAGGCAAGGTCATATAGCAAGCTAATGTCCGAACAAAAGAGTCATGGTGATGCAAGACAATGGTGAGATTAAAATAGACAGTGAGTCGGATTGTGATTCTATGCCATCCTTAGAGGATGCCGATGATGAGGAGTACTCTGTCCAAGAAGAACTAATGGTGGCCAGGAGGGCCTTAAGTGTGCGAGCTAAGGAAGATGACAAGATGTAACGGGATAACATTTTTCACACTAAGTGCCACGTCCAAAACAAGGTATGTAGTTTGATCATTGATGGGGGAAGTTGCACTAATGTCGCTAGCACAACCATGGTGGAGAAACTATGAATGCCAACAAGTAAGCATCCTCGACCTTATAAATTACAATGGTTGAATGATAGTTGGGAGGTAAGGGTGAATAAACAACTATTAGTCTCTTTTAGCATTGGGAAGTACGGAGATGAAGTTTTGTGTGATGTAGTTCTGATGCAAGTCGAGCACTTGTTATTAGGAAGACCATGGCAATTTGATAGGAAAGCTAAGCATGGTGGCTTCACCAATAAGTACTTGTTCGTGCACAACCAACGAACCGTCACTCTTGTTCCTTTGACACCAAGTCAAGTTTATGAAGATCAAGTGAGGTTGCAAAAAGAGAGTGAACAAAAGAAAAAAAGTGAAAAAGATAGTGAACAAAAGAAAAAAAAAGTGAAAAATAGAGTGAACAAAAGAAAAAGTGTGAAAAAGATAGTGAGAAAAGAAAAGAGAGTGAAAGAAAAAAAGATTTTAAAGTGAACAACAGAAAATGAGAGAAAAAAAAATTAGGAAGTGAACTATGAAAAATGAGGGGAAACAAAAAGAAAGGAAAGATTCTTTATAAAAGATAGTGAGCTCAAGAATGCTTTTTATTCTAACAAGCCTATGTTTGTACTTTTGTACAAGGAGACGCTTTTGAACAATAACGACCTTGATTCTTCTTTGCCTAGTGTTGTTTCTTCCTTGTTATAGGAGTTCAAGTATGTAATCCCGAGGATGATCCTAATGGTTTGCCACCTAAGGAGACAAAAGAGCTTCAAAGCCTGGAGGAATTGATTAGTCCATGTGTTCTACATGTATTACTTGAACCTAAAAAGGATGGACCGTGGGGGATGTGTATTTATTTTCATGCCATCAACATTATGGCAGATCTCGAGACCTAATCTTTTCGAGGAAGGGGGAATGATGAGAATCAAAGCACAAAGGTTCCAGACAACTTCTACAACATGATAGGGAATTCAATTCCACTTTATGAAAATCGATTGGGAGGTTGTGGATGGAAGTTACGGTTAAGGAATGGAGTGCAGACCCGCTTGAAATCCCACTAGGCCTGATGACATGAGCCAGGGCTAAGAGATTCAAAGAAGCCCTTAATGTTTTAATCAGAGATGCCCAAGTGGAAGAAGCTCGCGTGTTCAACTCCAAAAAGGAAACAAAGATGGTTCACGTCATCAAAGTAAATCCAGATTTGGACCAAAAGCCAAGGCATTTTTACTTGTTGATTTGTTGCTATTTTGGAGCTAATTTACTGCAGATTTGGTGTTGATTTGCTATCGATTTAGTGATGATTTGTTCTTGATTTGCTAATGATTTGATGATATTTTAGAGCTAATTTGTTCCTGATTTGCTACTATTTTGGAGCTTATTTGGTGTTGATTTGTTCCTAATTTGCTGCTAATTTGTTCCAGATTGTGGCTGATTTGATTCCCAAGCCTTATCGAGTTTCCTTTTTTTCCTTCTCCTCATGGACATTTTTATTGTGTTACGTTAGGAAAAAGTATGTTAGTTTCCTTTCTAGTTTTTGGCCAAATATCTTACTTTCCTTATGGTCGAATTTTAGTTTCTATTCTTCGTATTTTTTGGCCTATTTATAGGCTTATTATCCTTACTTTCTTCAATTTTGATGCATTAATAAAATTAAGAGTTTCAATTTCTCTTTGGTTCTTTAAAGAACTCCTTGAACTTATCGGTTATTCTATGGCGTTCATCAAGACTTATCAATCGGATCTCCATCAAGTGGTTCTTCCGAGCTAATTCGATCACGGGTCTCCTCACAAGTTGACGGGGTTTGTATCAGAGGTCTTCAATAGCTTGTAATGTATGACTTATGTAAAGAGTGGTTAAGTAGGTCATTTTTAGGCTTGTGTTAACCCAACACATACATATTTCCTTTTTCTTCAATGATTCCTTTCCATCCTTTAACATCTTGAGCTTTTACACAATTGAGTTCATCTTAGCCTCCCCCAAACTTGGTTCTTTACATCTTTTTCATCACACAACCCCCATATTTGCTTTATTTTCACCTTCCTTTCAAGATCACCAAGAAGCTTTATTATTTTACTTTTCTAACCACAAGGTACGAAGTAGTGCAATGTTCAACCTCTTTAAGCTTTCATCCTTAGCAAACTTTAGATTAGCAGCTCCCAAACCAGAAGGTCTTAGGGTACTAGGTGTTGAAACACCCCTTCGAACTTAATCCTTCAAGGTTGGAAGGCTACGAGGTCAAACTTACTCCACCTTGATTTATTCTTTCTTTTTGCTTCTTTTCTATACTTTTTCACACTCAACCTCTTTTGATTCATCTTAATAGCACAACCACTTCAACCAAACTCTCAATTCACTATACATGTCTTCACATGATGTTGCATTGACAACAACATGTTGAGGGTAAACAAGGGTTCTTTGACTGAAGGATACTTAACAAAAGGGTTTAAGGTGCTTATTCTTGGTTTTCTAAAATAAAATGGCTTTTATTGCTCAACTTGGGTCATTATGGATCACTAAACATAAGGGATAGCTAGAAAGGCTCAACCAATCCAAGGATGACCTATATCATTTCCTAATTCTTGTGTTGCCTAGGATTTTACCTCAAATGATACTTAAACAAGTTCTAGAGTCTTAAGAGATCAAAATAGATGGTGATCACCTAATTCTTCTCTAAACCAAGAATATTGACCAAACAAGGTAGTGTGACTTATGCTCTAAGTGATAAGAACATTTGGCTAAGTAGTCAACTATAAGGTCAAAGCATTATGGTTTAAGCTCATCTATCTCTCATTTTCTTCATGTGAAAGAAAAGTTCAATCAATATTCAACATAGGCATCACAATCAATCCCAAAACAAGCTCAACAAAAAACAAAAACAAAACTTTTCAACTATTTACAACTATTTTTTTATTTTTCAAATTTTTATTGATTTTTTAAATATGCACAATCTATTCACACTCTTAGATCAATTTTGAACAACTTGATGGTAGCTACAAGAGTGATGATCTCAAACATGCTCAATGAAGGATAGACATAAAGACTCAAGTCATTCATAACCAATATGTATAACTCCACACGCATGTCAAAACTAATCATAGTTGTTATTCAAAAACAAAACACACTAAAATAACAACACAAACTAAAAACTGAAAACAAAGGTCCAACGAGCTTAAAAGAGAGTCAATAATAAACCAAAAAGTGCATTTATGAACCACACCCCAAAACTTAAAATAAACATAGTCCACAATGTGAGCAAACTAAACTAGGGGAATAGGAACTCCTCTTGCTAGTCATGTGCATGCTCATCCTCTGGTGGTGAAGGTGGTGGTGGTGAGAACCTCCTCTTAGGAGCCCTTCTTTCATTCAAAATTTATGCTCTTTTAGCTATTTTGAACCTGCATTCAAACACACTAAAACAAACAAATCAAACATACCAAATTATTCTAAAATGATATCAAAACTAACAGTGAGTTCTTTCCAATCTATTTCAGCCTCCAAAAACGTTCTCCTCATTTCTAGGGTTCTTTAGGCTTTTATATCACCAAAATCCACTCAAAAATGAATTAAAAATGACCCATCAGCAAATAGGGCCCGATAAGCACACAGGTGCATGCGTGGGCACGTAGTTATGTGTTGGTCTATACCTGCATAGCCTTTTCTGACCTTTTGACTTCTTGGGGCCATAACTTCCTCATCTGAACTTAAATTTGAACGTTCATCGTACATGCTGAAAATGGGGAAGAACTACTTCTTACTGCTTGAGATGTCTAAGAATCTCCCATTTTTTACTTCCCGAGGCTATTAACTTTTCTTTTGAGCTCCAAAGTGAGTGATCTTGGATTCTATACATAGATAAAGATGTCTAGATTCCATCCATGCTACAAGAGGAGCCATGGAAACGCATCATATAGCTGTAAATTTCCTCTTTTTGATCCTTATTTATGCTCTTTGCTCCAAAACATACCTAGAACCAAAAGAGGATAAAAGAAAGCATTAAAGCCCTTAAAGAACCATAATAGCATGTAAATAATAGGTGAATAAAGATATATAAGAAAGTATAAAAAGCACCTATCACAAAGGTGGGACAATTAAGGGAGAATTGCCTGGAAATGTGATTCTTCCTGGTCTAAACTTGTCTTTCTCTTTCATCTCCTCTTTCTTGTCCACTTTAAATTTCTTTCTCATTCTTAACCTCCTTGGAATCTCCAATCTCTTTTCCACTCCTTAGAGTGATGGCCATGCACTTTTTAGGATTCTTTTTCGTATCACTTGGAAAAGACCTTGAAAAACTTTCTTTTATTGAGTAGGCCAGCTGCCCTATTTGACTTTCCAAATTCTTCATTGATGCATTCATATTGGTTTTGAGATTGGCCATTTCAAATTCAAGGTTAGATATCCAATGATCTTGAGCCTCACTTTTCTTTTTAGCATAAGTCAACAAAGCAATAATAGTGTTTTCAAAAGAAGATGATTTTTTTGTTCTTGAAAGTTGGAGTTAAGAACTCCATGTCCCTAAAATCCAGGTGGTGCATACTATGAACTAGAATTATGTGGGGCTTGTAGGAAATTTCCTTGATTCCATATGAAAAATTTTCATGATTTCTAAGTCCAGGATTGTAGTACAAAGGTAGGTTGTTGTTAGGCCTGAACATATAGCTTATGTTGCCCCTAACAAACTGAGCATCTTCTACTTGATACACCTGATCTGCCATAACTAGGCTCTGAATTTAAATAAGAGTCGATTCTCCCATGGTAGGACTTTTAGGTCTCTATTGACTCAACTGGTTTGATTTGGATGTCAATCGTGCTTGAAGAGCTGAAAACTGATCAAGTTCTAGCACTCCTGCTTGTTTTCTTCCAACTGATGATCTCTTTGATGGAGCTTGATAGTTGTTCTTGGCTAATTCTTCTAACAACTCATGTGCCATGAGCTGTCTTTCTTATGATCGATCCTCCAGATGCTGCATCAATATTAGTCCTAAATGCATATGTTGCTCCATTATAGAAAATTTGAACTTGAGATGATAATTCAAAGCCATGTTATAGGAATTTTCTCAATAGTTCGTTGAATTTGTCCCAAACATCAAATAATGTCTCAAATTCTCCTTGCCTAAAATGACTAATTTCAGCCCTAAGCTAAGATGTGAGTGGATGAGGGAAAATTTTTGTTAGGAATGCCTCTATTAGTTGCTTCTATGTCTTAATGGACCCTTGAGGTAGGCATTAATACCAAGATCTTGCCTTGTCCTTCAATGAAAAAGGAAATAAACTCATTTTGATCACATCATGGAATACTCCATTAACTTTGACTATATGGGCAAGTTCCAAAAAGTAGGCCAAATGTCCATTGGGAACTTCAGAATAATGGCCACCAAACTGATGTTGTTGAACCATAGATATAAGAGTAGGCTTCAACTCAAAGTTATTGGCATCAATAGGTTGCAATCTCACTCCAAATTAATTATCATTGACAGCGGGGTTCCAAATTTCAGCCAATGTTCTTTGTTGTGGATTCCCTTCCTCATTTCTATCAATCTGATTTTCAGTTATGATCGTCTCTTCTACACGCTTTGTTTTCCTCAAAATTCTCTTAATTTCAGTATCAAGAGGTATAAGCTCACAATCTGGATTTCTATGCATACAACCAAGTACTTGAAATCATAAAACAAAACTCTAAAACAAAATAAACAAATTAAATAAAAATAAAAACAAAAATAAAAGAAAATGCACAAATGTAGAAATTTTGCTCAAAGTAGCAAACTTCTCTGTAACGCCCCAAAAATACCCTAGAATTTTTATAATAATTTTATTATATATTCCGAGTATGAATCGAAAGCCAAACTCAGTTTTTCTCCCGGGAAAATTGATAAATTGATAAATTATGAAATGTAAATTGAAAGTGTGAGCATATGATTTAATATTATATGCTAAAATGAGAAAATTGATCGAACGCAGAAATAACTGAAGTGAAAAATGACAAATGTGGAAATTTGTAAAATGAGGACCTAAGGGTCAGTTGTTATAAAGAATAAATGTCTAAGTGAATTTATGATAAATGAATGGCCAAAGTGTATAATAGGATACTAAAATGGAAAATTGGATTTATTGGGTGGCTAAACAAGGCCTTATGAGGAATAAGTGATTTAAGACCAAAAAAGGGAAAATGAGAATTTAGAATAGGGTGGAAGGCCAAACATGGCCTTACACTTAAGTGGGATTTTTTTTAAAGACCAAAAGTGGTCTTTGGGAGCTCATTTTTTGAGCCATCCCATTTTTGGAGAAGAAGAGAGGAGAAAAAGGGAGAAGGAGCTAGGGTTTCCAAGAGATCAAATTTTGGTTGGCTTTGCTTCCCATTCCTTTCTCCTAAGAGACCAAGCAACATACAAGGAGAGATTTGAAGAGGTTCAAGGTGATAAATCAAAACCCTAACTTCATCCTAGTTGAGTCGATTTTAGGGAAAGCCCTAACTTGAAAGAAAAGGGTTTTCTAATGATTCTAAACCACTGGGAGTTTTTTGCAGATTCCATGGTGGATTTGATATGGGACTCAATTGGAGAAGATTTGTAGAAGAAAAATGAGTGAGAAATGCAAAATCCCGCATTTTCTAGGCAAAAACCCGTAGTGGTACCGGGGAGACTGGGCCGAGTGGTACCGTACCATGATGCAAAGGCAATCGTACCCCCCAGACCACCCAAACCTGGGCACTCGCACTACCAGCGTTGACAACTCCGTACCGGTACCGGTCAAAGTGGTATCGGTACCACTACTTCCAGCAGCCCTGTTTTTGCTTATTTTGCACCGTTAAGTCCCGTATTCGTATACCAATTGTTTAGGGACCCTAAGAAACGATTAATGGGGGTTTAAATAAGAATGAGGCGAAGCGATATTCGTTTAGTATGATTATTTGCTTAACCACTAAGAGTGAAGAATTTGTATTTGACTAGGTGCGGGTGAAGACAACCGATCAGATTGATATCGAAAGAGAAAAAGGAATCATAATCGGGTTTGTTCTTTTGTTCCCTATTTGCTCTCAATTTGTTCTCTATATTTGTGAAATATACATATATATATATATATATATATATATATATATATATATATCGATTGAATTATTAGTATTTGAATGCTTATTAATATTTTGGGATGTGATGCAATGATTTTGAATCTATGAAGAATTATCGCATAAAAGTAATCTCGATGAAGTGTAATATCGAATAATTCACATGACGGATTCACCAACCGAATTAGCTGCGAAGGTAACCGTGAATTTGTTGGATGTGGAATCACATTGCTACCAATGACAAAATGTGACGTGATTCACCAACTCGACCTCACAAGGCCGTGAATGTCAACTTTATAATGCATATGTGAGATGGTAATATTTGGTCGTGGATCCACATCAAGTATCGAATGACAAACAAGACAGATTCACCAAATTAACTGGTCGTGAATGCTTCCACTTCTATACATATATGCAGAGATGGTCATTGAATGTGAAACCACATTGCTACTAAATGACAAACATGACAAGATTCACCAACCGAATCTGCCGTGAATGTTTCACTTATAGCCTATGTGCGAAATCACAAACCAAAGCGAAAAATGATATAAAAGTATATTTGTATATATCTTTACATTACACGTACATTATAAAGGCATTATTTTTGATAAATGCATGATATATATATTGAACCGAAATGGGAATAGAGAATCAGATAGTAACCACTAAGCATGAAAATGTTAGTTGTATTGTTTTATCAATGCGCAGCAAATCTGAAGATATTGGCAAGACCCAAGATCGAGGGAGCCTAGTCATAGAGAAAGAAATGGGAGCACATATCATATGCATTCACTCCACTTTTTTTGAACATTGACATTTTGTAAAACAATTTGAACTCTAACTTATTTTGTGAAAATGCATTTGTTAACAAATGCTTAGTGGGTCGTCTAAAATGAATGCCAGTCACAGAATTAAAAGTTTAAATGGAATAACACAAACAAAATGTTTTGAGAAAGATATCAGAAAAATGTCTGTGAGTAAACCGCTTTCGACGGATCCCACAACCGGTCAACAGCCTGGGATTCTGGGTCGCGGCACTTTTGAAAACAAAAATTTTAATAAACTTATAACTAAAAGAATTTTTAAACGGGCATCCCTGATCGCGAATGTAATTTGCCAAAGGATTTGATTAATGGATTCGCCCGCCGCCCTGCTTTTGTCAGATCCGCCAACCTGCTCGTCGCCAGTGGTCGCACATCTTCTTCATCAAAATATCAACCAAACACCAAATCAGATCTCGACATCGGCACCAATGATTACGTTAAGATCAGGCAAACAATCGGCACTTGCAACTGAACTGGCACGGCTAATAACAGTAATGTCTTCAATCAGAAAAACCTCCATATTTATCCATAGGAACGAGATTTTTAGACCATAATCCCTGACACAAAGGTAACACTATCTGCCACCAAGATCTTAACACATTTTCAAAAAATAATAATAAAGACAACTTGGTTAAAACCGAAATGATTAATGCTCCCAACTCATATGAAATGGATTAAATTTTTAAAAAATAACTCATGATAATATTGGGGTCCATTGATGGATTCTGATTTATAATTATTGGCGCGAGTTAAGGAAAGTATTAATTTATACTTGTTCAATCCGATTTAATACGGTTTTCACCGCGCTTTCCCCAATTTCTACAAAGAATACCCTGCAAGTCTACCACTAAGTCCATCTAAGGCATTAAGCGTGATACTTTTCTAAGGCAATTTTCCCTTAGGCGTTATATTGGTTACCACTAAGTCCATGCAATAGAACTACCTAAACTATGCAAGAATTGGTCACTGCTAACTCCATGCAATCCCCACATAATGCCAATCGACAGCCATCTAAATGAAACCGCCAGCATTGCATACCCAATTTCCTAAACTTCTTTTATTAGGTTAAATTGATTATTACAATTGAATCACGATGGAATGAAATGGTCTAGGCCTCGGGTGAAATTCCAGCTGTCGCCATGGAAACCCTATATGTATCTTTCACAACTTAGGTCTTAAGCGCATTCCCCAACACAAATCAATTAATAAAAAATCTTAATATTCCAAGATCTGCATCAATTAACACCAACAACAAGCATATATTCACAAAACTATTCTAGAAATTGTATAAATCAAGCATCAACTTCAACTATCAACCCTAGAGGATGATTAATTATTCATTACAGCTCCCAAATTGTTCAAAATCTTGTTTATTACAATAATAATAGAGGAGAAAATGAACAGAGAGGGAAGTTTAGAGATATAGAGCAATTGGAAGATGAAAAACCCTCAAAACTTTGCTTCACGTTGCAAAAAGTCCTATTGCAAGCTTGATCTTAGAAATCGGCTCCAAATCTCCAATGAAAATGCTCAAAAATTGAAACCCTAATATGGTTCTAGAATAAAAGGTGAGAAACCCTAGAGAGGTGTGTTCTCCTCAAAGTTTCAAACCTTCAATCTTAGATACCACGTTATATAACTTGGAAACATCTAAAAACATCCAAAACAAAGAACGCAAACAAGTCTTCCGACAACGTAGTTTTGTCGCGACAACGATTATTTGTCAGCATTTACATATACATATTTATTGTTACAATACTAAACATTTGTCCCGATATATTACTTCCTGTCTTTCCGATCTTCAATCATCACAAACGAATGATAAGAACTAAGTTACCATGATCCCCCGGCGCCAGTTTCAACATATCGCACCGAATCTGCACCGCGGAATCCAATATTCTTGAGGTCAGATGCCAGTTACGTTACGTACGAATGAGCGCAAAAACCACAAACCACACGTCCAACGAGCACAACGGTTGGCGAGGATTCAGTAAGCTTTTATCGTTTAACTGATACGCGCCCGGCTCGGTGCCAAATAAACAACCCCACAAAAGAACAAGACGGTCCAATAATCACTCCACGCGAACCCGATTTTCGAATCGAGATATCGCATCGACGGGCGACGGTGCCGCCGCCTTGGAGCTGACGGTTGATTCGGGGGTTGATTTGATCGTTATTCGTAAGTATGATTTGTTATTGACGGTCGATATTTTTGTAGTCGATTGCTCTTGATTTGTTGCTATTTTGGAGCTTATTTGGTGTTGATTTGTTATTGATTTGCTACTAATTTGTTCTTGGTTTGCTGTTGATTTGTTTCAGATTGCAGCTGATTTGATTCCCAAGCCTTATTGTAGAATTATCTAGTTTCCTTTTTTGCTTCTCCTCATGGGCTTTTTTAGTGTGTTACTTTAGGAAAAAGTATGTTAGTTTCCTTGTGGCCGAATTTAGTTTCTATTCGTCATATTTTTTCGGCCTATTTATAGGCTTGTTATCCTTACTTTCTTCAGTTTACACATTAATAAAATTGAGAGTTCCAATTTCTTTTTGGTTCTTAAAAGAACTCTTTGAACTTATCGGTTTATTCTGTGGCATTCATCAAGACTTATCAATCAGATTTTTTTTTTTTGAATAAGTAAGAATTTATTACCAAAAGTCCAAAGCCCAACAAAATAAACAAGAACAATACAAGAAGTCAAAAGGCCACGTAATTAAACGAAAATGGACAACATCTCCCTAAAAACATGAAAGGGCATCACCGAAACAAAATCCACCCGATAACACAAACAATCAAGGACCAACAAATCATCCCGTAATGTGCCACACAAAACCAAAGAAACAATAAGATAACTCAACATAATATAAACTAGAGCACTTCCCACACTCGAACAAGAAACTACCCACCAAACAAATTCTTACAATCCGAGCTCGCCCATGCTAACACTCCATAATCAAGATCCCCGCGGACCTCAAGATAGCAAGGTGAAAAGGCCATCTCGCATACAGATACCTATTTCCACACGCCACCATTCTCGGAAGCTCAGTGATTCTTAGCCTGACATCATTACAAATGAGGGAGAAAATAGAATCATCAGTAATAAAAAGGTTGACATGGACCTAGCATTCCATTGCTCCATGCGATAGCCGAGTCAAAGCAATCCTCTTAATGATGTAGCAAAAGGAATTACCCTTACATCCACTTACCCACCACTCCCATCTTCTCAGAATCCGTATTGCCCACACGTACTTTAAGAACCTCATCCAGATACCAATCAGAACCGGTATTCAAAGAATAAATGATTCCTATCTTCAACATTTGCCAGGCAGAAAACACAAGAGATAGATTACGCAAGCCCCACTAAGAGCTTGTCTTTGAGTGGAGAGCCCATTCGATACAAGCCGTTATGAAGGAATGTCTTTTAATAAACATAAGCAGAACCAAACAGCTTGAATTCCGGGGCACAAGAGGCCCCGCGTGGTCCCGATGTAGTTCCGCGCAGCTACTCAAGAAAAACACCTGACGAGACCCGACTAAGATATAACATCCTCTGTGAGGTATCATGAGGGCAACCTGCAACATCCCTGCCTCTTAGTGCTATGAGACCGCCTCCATGATGCAAGCAACACAAGCACTCCTATGTATGGCAAGAGTCATAAAGAACTTTCACCAAAAGAGAAAGATCGACCCCAAGGGGTTCCAAAAACGAAGCATAAGAAGGTCCCGACATCATTTATTACGCCCAGACTGATAGCGGTCTCACCCTATCCCTCAATTGAAGAATCTTCCGCCAGCTCCAAGAACATCTCGAAGGAATCTTGGCATTCCAAATATTGCTCTGCCTCAATAGAACCTCCCACACCCTAGCCACCCAAATAGAGTCTTTCCTATAGAACAAATGCAATATGTGCTTCATGATGGAGGCATCATTCCAATCCTTTATACGACTTGTGAAACCAAGACCCCTCCAGATTTAATAAAGAGATCTCCACCACCTTAAATTTCTCTCCTGGCATTCACATTCGTCGACCACGTAAAAACCCATTAAAAATCAGCTCTCAATCTTATAACATGTAAACTTATGGATGATGAACATATCGCACAATATTTGAATGCTATAAAGCACCGAGGATATAAGTTGCGCCTTACCCGAAAAGGAAAGGATATATCGTCCACGATCAATCCTCCGCAATAATCTTCAAGAAGTGGTCAATCGTGAGCGAGACACCGATGAGAGATGAGCTTTAACACCTAAGTATTTCACGTGCGCACTCCTGCACTAAACCCCTTCGCCATATGCTAAGGATAGTAGCTTTAACACTGTCATTAATCCCAGCTAAGAACACAACACTCTTTCTCGTTTTATTCACTTCAGGTCACCCGAAAGAATGTCTCGAATCTTGCCGTACCATCCATAATAATTTGTGGCGACCGGTCGCATTCCCTTTGGAAAATAAAAATATATCATCAGCAAAGCACAAGTGTGATAGATTGATCGCTTTACATTTCGGGTGGAAATCAAATCTTGGATGGAAAACCGCCATAGATAGAGATCTCGAGAAGGCTTCCGTAGCACAAGAAACAAAGGGGGATAGCGTCCCTGACGAACCCCTTTTGTCAGCAAACCCCATGAGCTCACCATCGATTACGATAGAAAATTAGAGTAGTGATGCAAGCCTTTATGCAAATTAAAAGGAGAGAAGGAAAATTTACAGTTAGCTCAATCGATCCCCACCGGGAGTCAGGGCATCCCATATACCGATGTTCTCGCTCCATACAAGCAACTGTCAAGGTCATCCATCCAAGCCGTGGCTACTAGAGCCAGTTTAATTGAGCTTGCTCCGATCACCGGTCTCCTCGCAAGTCGATGTATTCATATCATTTGGTATCAGAGCAATAGTTTCTATTTTATAGTTTTTCTATCTTTTACGTTTTTTCTTTTCTTTTTTGCCCAAACCCAACTTTGTCACCACTTCCATCTGTTCCTGCTAAATTTTGTTCAACCCCCAATTTTATTCACAACCTATTATTTTGTTTCTTCATTCTCTTTTAATAGAATAAAAAAAAAAGTAAAGGAAAAGGATCCAGTCGAGAAAAAAAAGAAGTCTGGAAGCCGGGAACAAAAATGTCTATAAGTTTATCATCATTCTAGTTGTTGGAAATCAAGTCTCCACCATAGTATAAAAGCTCAGAATAAACCGAGAAATTTTTGGTGTCCTTTTTTTGTTGGATATAAAGCTTGAATATTGGGTTAATTGCCACCACAACTGCCTCTTGATAGATTTGGATTAGAATTTGTGGGAAAAAATCTGATTTGTTTGATTAGTTCCAAAAGAACTGAAAGAGAAATTCTGAGTGGAAAAAGGCAAAAGTGGTCAAAATATTAGTGATAAAATACCAAAAATATTGTGCGAAAACTTGAGTGAACTGAGTGAATCATTCTTCAAGTGAAAACACTTGAGGGAGTGATTTGTGAGGTCCTACTTTTTTTTTCTTTTTTTCTATCCTTGTTTTTGGCATATGTCAAACAACGGTGAATCCGAGGGTGTGACGGGAGGAATTGACATGAAGTTTCTTATGCAAGCCTTAACTAGCGAAGTACAGAGAATGTTTAGGGATGAGTTGGAACAATTTGATAAGAGGGTGGAGCAAAGCTTCATGCACCATAAAACCCTCCCATAGGGAGTAAAAGGGAGAGGCTTCTAAGAAGAGGGGCGCGGGTAGAATAAGAAGAGTATGATGGAGGAGGTTTTGAGGATGAGATTGATCATGATTCGAGTGTTTGTGATAGGAGGTATGGGGGGAGACTTAGAAAAGCTAGGAATCGAGAACATAATAATTTGGGAAACATTAAGATGAAGATTCCATATTTCCAAGGAAAGAATGACCCCTAGGCATATCTTGAGTGGGAGAGGAAGGTGGAGTTGGTTTTTGATTGTCACAATTATTCCAAAAATAAGAAAGTGAAGCTTGTCACATGTAGTTCGCATTATGCGTCATACAGGGTGGACCAACGAAACTGTTGAATAACGGAATAGGGAGCCAGTGGTGGAAACATGGGAAGAAATGAAAAGGGTGATGCGGAAAAGATTTGTCTCGACCTACTACTATCGGGAGTTGTACAACAAGTTGCAAAACTTGAGGCAAGGCAGCCATAGTGTAGAGGAGTATTATTATAAGGAGATGGAGGTTGCAATGGCTAGATAAAATATTAAAGAAGAGCGAGAGGCTACAATGGCAAGTTTTCTGGCGGGTTTAAATCGAGAGTTAAAAATGTGGTGGAATTACAACATTTTGTAGAGTTGGAGGATATGGTGCATATGGCTATCAAGATTGAGAATCAAGTCAAGAGGAGAAACAATAGCAACACACATTTTGTGCCTAGTCCAAGTTCATCAACTTGGAAGTCAAATCAAAGGAGGAAGGAAGAGAAGCCACCCAACACCAAGCCCAAAACATAATAGAAACAAGAGGTGACCAACTAAGGAAATCAAGGTAAATCCGATTCTTTCACTTATTGGAATCGTGATCTTAATTGTTTTAAATGCCAAGGCAGGGGTTATAATAGTGCCTCAATGTCCAATTTAAAAGAGTTATGGTGATGTGGAGGGCCGGTGAGATTGAAACAAACCATGAATCGGTTTGTGATTCTATGGCATCCTTAAGATAAGCCGATGATGAGGAATACGCATCACTGAGAATTGTCAGTCAAGAAGGAGGGATTTGAAGTGTGCAAGACAAAGGTGCACAGACGCAGGGGCAATCTAGGAGAACATTTTCTGCCACTTAGGTGCCACGCCCAAAAAACAAGGTATGTAGTGTGAACATCGATGGTAGGAAAGTCATGACTAATGTTGCTAGCACCATCCTAGTGAAGACTCAACAAGAGTCATCCTCCCACAACATGAAACTGTGCCAACTCGACTATATAAGTTGCAAAGTGGGTCGAATGATAGTGGGGAATTTGGGTGCGTGCTCTTGTCATTTTCAATTGGGAAGTATTATGATGAGGTTCTTTGTGATGTTGAACCCTGCATGCTACATCTTATTAAAGTGCCTTGGCAATTTGATAGAGAGGCAACCATGACGCTTTAAGAATCATTTTGGCCACGGGCGATTAAGAAGCTTATAACTTTACCATTGACACCAAACAAGTGTATGAAGATCAAGTGAGGTTAAAGCAAGAGTTTGATTAAAAAAAGAATGAGAAAGGAAAAGAAAGAAAAGAAAAAGAGGAAGAAAAACAAGAGGAAAAATAAATTGAGAAAAGACAAGAAAACTTCTATGCAAGAAAAAGTAAAATCAAGAGTATTTTTCATATTAACAAGCCTATGTTTGTACTTTTGTACAAAGAGACATTTCTTAACATTAACAATATTGATTCTTCTTTTCCTAGTGTTGTTTTTTCCTTGTTACAGGAGTTCAAGTATGTAATCCTTGAGGATGATCCTAGTGGTTTGCCACTCGAGGAGAGAAAAGAGCTTCAAAGCTAAGTGGAGGAATTGATTAGTCCATGTGTTCTACATGTATTACTTGAACCCAAAAAGGATGGACTATGGAGGATGTGTATTTATTTTCATGCCATCAACAACATTATGGTTAAGATTCGAGGACGAATCTTTTCGAGGAAAGGGGGAATAGTGAGAATCAAAGCACAAAGGATCCATGATGCCAGCTTCTACAACTTATATTGGGAATTCAATCTTAATTATGGAAAATTCAGATTTGGGAGGCTATGTTATGGAAGCATGACTAAGGAATGGAGCTGCCAGACTACTTGAATCCCACCTGCTCAAGACACGAAATGTGCCCATGAGATTCAAAGAAGCCCTTAATGTTTTAATCCGAGATGCCCAATGGAATAGTTAGTGCAAGTCTAACTCCAAAAAGGAAACAAAGATGGTCCATGTCATCAAAGTAAATCCGGATTTGGACCAATAGCCAAGGTGTTTTTTACTTGTTGATTTGCTGCTATTTTGGAGCTGATTTCGCAGACGTATTGATTCGTGATGATTGCTTCGATTCACGCTATTTCGTTTACTCAGCGCATGATTTGCTCCATGATTTTCCTCGATTTGATGTTGTTTTGGAGCTTATTTGGTGTTGATTTGTTCCTGATTTGTTGCTAATTTGTTCTTGATTTGTTGTTTATTTGTTCTAGATTGCGATTGATTTGATTCCTAAGCCTTATCCTAGAATTAATCGTTTCTTTTTTTATTTTCCTAGGCTGGATAAAGCTTTTGTGTTACTTTTTAGGAAAAAGTATGTTAGTTTCCTTTCTAGTTTTTGGCCAAATATTTACTTTCCTTGTGGCCGAATTTAGTTGCTATTCATCATATTTTTTAGGCCTATTTATAAGCTTGTTATCCTTACTTTCTTCAGTTTACACATTAATAAATTTAGTTTCACTTCTCTTGGGTTCTCAACAACTCTTAAACTTATCGATTGCTCCTTCTGTATGCTCATCAAGACTTATCAATCGATTCTATCACTCGATTGTGGCATCCTATATACCAAGGTTCTTGCTTCCCATATA
Organism: Tetrastigma voinierianum; assembly: GCA_016808115.1. Classification (NCBI taxonomy): domain Eukaryota; kingdom Viridiplantae; phylum Streptophyta; class Magnoliopsida; order Vitales; family Vitaceae; genus Tetrastigma; species Tetrastigma voinierianum. The sequence continues at coordinate 617,700 of JAEQBH010002921.1, read as the reverse complement.
AGAACTAGAAATAAGGTCATCCATCCAAGCCGACTCATGAGAGCCAGTTTTTTTCGAGCTTAATTTGACTAGCTGGTCCTCATAAGTCGACGAGATCTGTGATCAAAACAGGTCAAGCATCAATGCACATAACAATACTTGTGCCTCTTGAATCCTCATTGGTTTTCGCTACAATGAGTTGATTGTCGTGAAATAACAATGCATGTGCCTCTTAGATCCTTGTTAGTTGTCTCAACAACAGCTATGCATCAACCACTCATCTCCGATTTGGCTGTTTCTTACTCCTTTTGCATGGTTTTTCTTTCATAACTCCAAAATATGAGCATCGAGGGGATTTAGTATATAATTGATCAATTGAGGTGTGAATTTAGCATCGAAAGCTTAAAATATGCATGAAAAACATGCTTCAAATGCTAAAAAGATTCACACTAAACAACCTTCCCAAATCCTTTTGGAGTTATACACTCGAGACTACTGTTTGTATCCTAAATAAAGTCCCATCAAAGCCAGTTGATGTTACTCCATATGAGATATGGACTAAAAAGAAACCCTATCTTTTTTACATGAAAGTATGGGTTTGTCCAACTTATGTGAGGCGGATATTGTCAGACATTATGGAAGCTAAATGTAACAAGTGTCTATTTGTTGAATGTCCTAAAGAAACAATAGGATATCAGTTCTATAACTCTTTGGGAAAAAAGGTGTTTGTTTCAAAGCATGTTATTTTCTTAGAGAAAGAGTTTCTTCTAAGAGACAGTGGGAGCAACGTTGAGGTTGGAGAAGTTCAAGATGCACAAATAGACGCAAATCAATTGTCTGAACCTAAGGGCTAACATTCATAGAAATAAAATGGTAGTTGGTCCTTCTAAAGCACAAGCACTTCGTAGGTCGAGTAGGATACGTACTGTTCTAGAGATATATGGATTTCTCATCAGTGAACAGAATGACATATTGCTCATAAACGATGATGAGCCTACTACCTATGAAGAATATCTTAACAGTTCAAAATATGAAAAGTAGCTTATAGCCATGAAGTCATAAATGGATTTCATGTATGACAACCAAGCATAGACTTTGGTTGACCCACCCGAAGGAATAAAACCTATAGGGTGCAAGTGAGTCTTCAAGAAAAAGACATTCATGAAAGGAGTTAACTATGACAAGACTTTTAGTTTTTTAGCTATGCTTAAACTATAAGGGATAATACTTAGCTATCAAGGTTCATTATGACATAGATATGGGAAAATGGATGGAAAGACAACTTTCCTTAATGGAAACCTATTCGAGGATAGATGCGTTCATATTGATTAATAACCTAAAAGGCTTTGCATCTAAAGATGGCAATAAGGTTTGCAAGTTTCAAAGGGTAATTTATGGATTAAAGCAAGCATCTAGGAGTTGGAACATTCAATTTGACGAGACAATCAAAGAGTTTAGTTTCTCACAAAATCATAATGAGGCTTGTGTGTATAAGAAGGTTAGTGGGATTGTTGTCGTGTTCCTAGTGTTTTATGTAGATGAAATACTATTGATAGGAAACGATGTCCCAGTTTTACAATTTGTCAAATTTTGGTTATCTAAGAATTTCTCCATGAAAGACCTGAGAAGTTTAATTTATATCTAGTGGATTAAGATCTATAAGGATGTATCTAAAAGGTAATCGGTCTTTCACAATTCATTATTGGTTGAGAAAGATGCTAAAGAGGTTTAGCATGGAATAATCTAAGAGGGGGTTCATTCCTATGATTCATGGGATTACACTCTCGAAGTTCTTATCTCCTCGAACATAGGGTGAGAGGACACACATGAGTTTGCTCTCTTATCCTTTGGCTATAGGATCAATCATGTATTCTATCATATGTAATGGACCCGATGTATCATATGCTCTATGTTTGCTAAGTAACACTAATCTAGACTAGTGTGGTCATTGGTGGCTGTCAAGAATATCCTTAAGTGGTTGAGAATAATTCAAAGGATGTATCTTCGATATATGAAGATGGAGATAAAGTTCTTCTTGATCATGTCAAGTGGGTACATGATGTCAACTTTCAATATAATGTAGATGACTCCAAATCTTTAACTAGTACTAGTGTATTCATGTTGAATTATAGGGTAGTTAGCCCGAAAAGTTCCAAAACATGATTATAATTTTTATTCTATTACAATCAGCAGAGTACATCGTCGCTTCGAGACACCTAAGGAAGTGGTTTGGATAAGGAAGTTCATCTTAGAACTTGGAGTGGTACCTAGCATGGTTAATCCAATACCTTTGTATTGTGATAACAATGGAGCCATTGCGTAAGCAAATGAACCATAGTCTCATCAAAGGTCTAAACATGTACTCGACGATACCACTTGATTATAGAAATCATTGGTAGGCGTGATGTAATCATAGATAAAGTGCCCACTTATCATAATATTATTGATCCTATGACTAAGCCACTTACCTAAAAGAAGTTTGATTTTCATGTACTCGCTTATGGTATTAGATATAAAGGTAATTGGCTTTAGTTCAAGTGGGAGATTGTTAGAGAAGTGCTATAAAGGTAATCACCTTTGGCACTTATTGTATGACTTATATTCATTTATAATAAACACATCTTCATTAATAAGATATTCATACTTTTAATTGATAGAGATCTTTAATCAATTAATGAAATCCATGATACATAAACATAGCATGAAGGAAATCATGATAAGATCACGATAATGAGATTCATAGCATGTGTAATTATGTTAGTATCTAAATTATCACTAATCATAGGATCAACAAGATTAGACACTATTGATTCAGACATACTAGCACATGTTGTACTCCTTGATTTGATCAAGAAGTTGGTTTCACAAACTGTGATCATCATGATAATTAGAGTAGACATATAGATGTTTGCTAAGAGTAGTCAAGTACATCGAAAACCTGCAATGAGACAATCATATGGATTATATATTCAAACATCAATGATAATCTCATCATAGCAATGGTGCAAGTATTCTTAGACTTGAGGTGCTCAAGGATATCTTGGGTACTGATTCTATACTTTGAATTTGATCCTTGTTGCCTCTGAGAGGTTGCTTGTAGGATGATTGATGATTGGGTATAACTTGAAGTATTCGAAGGTAATTAAGTAGGCAATAGAGGATTCACCAATCTTGATAGAAGGAGGGTATATCCTAGGTCTCTTGTAAAGATTACTTAGAATTTTTTGCTAGAGTGAATATGTCAAGAAGAGAGTCTTCAATGGCATGATTTATGAGTAATGGATCTCGAAGACTATCATACAGTTGAAAAATCTGCTAAATGCACCTAATCACCTAAAAAAAATCACATAAACCTGAAATATTCATTAGTTTCATGCTTAGGAACCAACAAGAAGCTAAATCAAGGTTTAATTGTGATAAGTACTCGAAAATGGTTCAAAATATGTATGTTAAAACACGTAATTTGAGCACTCATTAATTAGCTTTAAGAACGGTGATTATTGTTTGGATTTACTAAAGAAATCCTTCTTTAGGTGTACTTTGTCAAGGATTTTAGCTTCATCAAATTTTAAAAAAGTTTCAAAATTCTTTGTTTAAAAATCTGTTACCATACCATTCATTACATGGAATATTTACAATTCTATAGATATTGAGAATTCACTTCCTTACCAAAGATGGCATATGCGTTCCCTTTTCATTTTGTCAAGGAATTAAATATCAAATGGTGGAAAAAGCTATACAAGGAACGAACAGCATTGCATCAATGTAGTCCAAAGTTCATTTACTCTCCATTAAAAACAAACTCAAGCTTCAAGTGTTTCTTCAACTACATCACTTCATAATATTTCTTTCCCAATGATTAAAAAGAGGTATTTAAAAAGTTTTAGAAAAAACTTTTTTAGAAGTAAGAAGTGGCTTTGAGTAAGAATACCTAATTTAGATATATTCTAAAAAAATGAAAAGGATTGCTTTGGAATTTTACAATAAAATTCACAATTTTTGCTTGCCAGATGCTTATCCATTAATAAAAATTACTTTTCCAAAATGAAAAAGATTCTTTATAAGGCATGACCAGATAATATCTATTTTAACAAAACAAAAGATTCCTTTACAATACAAAATTTGAATAGCATTGATCGCTTTCTTCAAGACCCTAAAAAGTTAAACGATTTTCAAGATTCAAACTGTAAGGTTGAAATATTTTTTAAATTTTTTAATACATAGTTCTTGTCTTATTTTTTCAACTATATTGATATGTTCCGCCAAAGTTCTTGGTTTGTTGTGTGTTTTTTTTTCTTTTTTTTGGCATCTATTCACTTACATTACAATTACAGATGGGAAACGGGTTGGCTCAGCCTTTTTTAGCTTAGCTCAAGTGAGCCACGGGCCAATATGACCCGCTTTATTCGGGCTAGCTTTTGGCTGGCCCAACCCGACCCCAAGCAGGCTACATGCTAAAATAGGTTAAACACGCCATAATATTTAAAAATATTAAAATATATTTATTTTCATCATTTCACCCGGTTTAATGTACTATTGGTTTTCCACTACACTATTTCTTTTGTTTATTTTATTCTCACTTGACATGTCTCATAATTACTGTTTCAATTAATGATATTTTTATAAATAAAATATTAATCTTAAAAGGTCGGAAAGACGTAACCTTTGGCTTTAGGGATTTCAACAAATAAAAAGAAAAATATTCATTTTAATATTTTATTGTCACTTGATATGTCCCATGATTACTTTTTCATACTTTTATAAATAAAACATTAATTTTAAAGTAAATTGAAAAATACATTGATTTACTTTGGCTTAAGAATTTAAACAAAGAAAAGAAAAAATATTCAAGCCAATTTATTATGCTAGTAAAACTCTAAACAATGCTCGAGAACACTACATGACTACAAAGAAAGAAATGCTAACTGTAGTATATTCCTGTGACAAGTTTAGACCGTATGTCCTTGGCTCCAAAGTGACTCTATAGACCATGCAGCAATTCGATACCTCATGACGAAAAAGGAGGCCAAATCGAGATTAATTCGCTGGGTTTTATTGCTTCAAGAATTTGACATGGAAATCAAAGACAAGAAAGGAAGTGAAAATATGTGAAGGCGCACCACCTTCATCTCTCTTGAAGCCAATAAAGCGATCAAGATCCGTACAATCAGGAATCATCAGATAACAACCGCTTGTGATGGAAGCGCACTTGCCTTGGTATGCAGATTTTGTAAATTACTTGGCTTGTAACGTGCTGTCTCCTGGAGTTAGTTTTCAACATAAAAAAAAGTTTTAGCATAAAGTTCTACCAATGGGACAATCCACTACTCTTCAAAAGATGCTCCGATCTAGCAACAAGAAGATGTGTGCCTCAAGAGGAACATGATATCTTATCCAAGTGTCATTCCTCTCCATATGGAGGACATTTTGGAACTCAAAGAATTGCTCAGAAAGTGTTGCAATCCGAGCCTTTTCCACGCTCCTGCTTATTCAAGCGACTTATAAATAGTGCGCTATGTTGCGAAAGATGTCGCTGTCAATTGTTATTAAATGAAATGCTCATGAACAACATTCATGAAGTGGAAATTTTTATGGCTTAGGTGATTTGATTCTATGGTCACTTCTCGTCCTGAGTCATCAAAGATCTCTTCGATGGAGCCGTACCTGGCAGTGTAGAGAGTTTGGTCACATGAACAAAAATATGCCAAAACCGGAGTACAAAGTGATCCACAAAACATTCACCAGCCGGCACTCGTTGTATTATCATCGATTTAGAAAGAAAGTTTATTTCTGTTAATATATTCTTTTGTCATCAGATTTCGCGATATTGTCTGCGATAAGAGTCTCCTATATCACTCATCGCTTCACCCAAAGTTTTTGAAAGTTCCTGAAACTGAGTAAATCTGGTGGGTATCTTTCTCGCGCAACTCGCCGGTCCCGTAGAGACCAGATCTTGATGACTCCAAGGAACCCTTACAAACAGAGGTCTTGAGCCGAGCCGAGTTAGCCCTAATTCCAGTTCGAGTAGTAGAAGCCAACGAACCGGTATATGAGATGCGTCGCCATTAACCATGAGCTGAACCCAGCCGACGTCCTCGGTTTAAACTTTCACCGTCAATCCAGCACAAAACAAAAGAGTTCTTTCAAGAAACGTTAGTAAATAAACTTTGGTTTTATGGTACGCCGTCAAAACCTCAAGAACGGTGGAAGGAGTTGTTTAACGAAAGTCAAAAAACAAAGAAGAATAAACAATATCCCATGGCGGCAATAGTCGCCAAAACAAGAATAGAACCACAGGCTTTTCCTAAAAGTAACGAAACAAAGGCACCAGAGCGGTTCTGAAGAGGCGGTAACACTGAGAATCCAGTCCAGCCACCTGGCGAATAAATCAACACAAATCGGGGCACCGGTCCGCCATCTTCGGTCCATCAAATCGTGAACGGTCCGTTATTCGGGTCGAAAGTCAACAGCGAACAGAACAACCAATTCAACCAGTTTCCAAAATAGCAATAGTCCAATATCGGGAACCACACCGAACCGGCAACACCAACGACGCCAATCACGAACGTAACTCCTTCGTTCCGTCCGGTTCGACGGTCGCGACGATGCGGACCACCAGTTTCCTTTCGATCAACGTTGTCGTTTTTCCACGCGATCCGGAAAGCGAACGATAGGCGGTTTTTGAATCTCGCGCCCGCCGGTGTCAGACAGACCAGCGGATTTGCCGCTCATTATTTCGACGGAAAACTCCGGGCTCGGGCGGCTTATCGGTCGATGCTCTGAGATCGAATGCAACCACATCACCCCGTAGCAAAAACGCAGATCGCCAGCTGACCTTAACATCGTTCGAGTGCAATACGCGAACTGATCCCACAAAGTGATCGTCGTTAAAGTTTAGGCGGAGCCGCCCGGCGGCATGGCGACGTCTTCCGGCACTCCACCACCGCCCTTCCGGCTGATCCGCGTCCCGCCGTTTGCCGCGAAGCGGAACGGTTCGCGCCGCGTCGCGAGCGCGAAAACCGGGCGTCCCGGCGATCGCGTTGAAACGGCAAACGACACTTCAACGAATTAATCCAGAATCGGCGCAGCCCACCTCGCGGCGTTAAATGCCAAGATTCAAAAGAAGCAAACAAAACAAGTTCTACAAATATGCCGGTGAGTTAGTGCCTCGTTAGAAGTCGGCCTGAAGTAAGTCCCCACCTTCATCCCAAGACAAAGATACCCAGAAAGCCAAGATCTGATGTCCCAAACATTTGTCCCTGAACAATCTGCAGTACAGCACAGTCAATCGGCAAGATCAATGACCTAAGTCGGGCCCAACAAAGAGACAACCGCTCAGCTCGTCGGCCAAAATCGATAGAAGTACCTACTTGACTACGTCCTTCGTTCTTCTGAGCACCGCCATATATTACGGCCCCAGCCTGAGTCGCTGGACAATAAACATAGTCTTTCGCCTCGGAGGTGCAACCGCTTGAAACAAGAACCTCCTATTTGTTTTTATTGAATTTTCCCTTGGTCTCCCGGCGATCGATCCCCGCTTCCTGATAACAACTTTGAATAGTTATTCTCGGCTTTCCACGCGTGATTTTAATTTGTTTTTGCCTGTCTTTTTTCACATCAAGGAGCCCACATGTAAGATACCCTTTCGAAAAATCCAACGCATAAAGGTTATCGTCATTCTTAATATCATAGCAACAACTTTAGAGGCTTCTCGGTAATCCTAAAGTCCAAACCCTCTGATAACCGCTTCAGAACCAACAACCCCAAACATCCTAAAGTCTAAAATGACAGAGGCAGATCTGTGCGAGGTCCTCACACCAAGAATGTGTATTACACTGATCAAACACGATTATATTAACCCAAAACTTTCGTGAACACCCCATCTCTGACTACTACATAAGCCAAATATATAATGTATTCATGATCTATATATGAACTGAGTCCAAATATAGCAGATCTGGATACAATATCTGACAGCTCAAAAATGGAAAACAATCAATGATCATAAAGAGGAACGATAGATATTGGCTCTTAGACTTTCTCAATCATCTTTTTAAACATCTTGTCATGGGTTCCAGCCTTATTCTGATCTCAGAAGAGGAATAACGTAAAGTAGTCTCTACGGTCCAAGAACGGAACCCGCGCCATGTTAGGTGAAACAGTCAAAACACAATATCTCAACACAATTTCAGTCAGCGGTTACTTTATAATATCAGCTGAGTATGGAAAAACGGGGCCTGATATCAGTCGTCGGTCCAGCCCGGGATCCCACGACTTTTGGGCTTTCACCCGTGGATCCACTCGATCATCCTTCGAATTAATACAAATTGATGGACTTACTGACCTGTGGATATGCCCCACATCCCGTGATAACGGCACAACCACGGGGATTCTACCACCCCGGGATATGCCTTGGCTATCCCGTATAAGTAACGACAAATTGGCTGACTTATACCCAAGGATATGCCCACATCCCGTAGCATTCGTGGAAGACCTTTGGGATCAAACCCAAGACTAGCTGACATGGGCCCCGTGTCCACTACATCAATCCCGACTTCACACAGCCAGCCCCACACTCCATGTCATGCTTTAAACAATTTCACAAAGCATTCACCCACATGGATATTTAAAAACATCATACCATAAGCATCTAAAAGAAATTCCATATGATATAAAAATATACACATTTATATACACATTAATATATATATATATATATATATATATAGCAGGCAGATGGTTCGACGCTTGATTTCCAAAACGTCAAAACCAGCGGTATAAGCAGGAGGAAGTGTTGCTAAGAACTCCTACCTTCCTTGGATTCAAAAAATCCACAAGTCTCCCAAGGAAGTTAAAACCGAGGCTACTCCAAAGGATCCAATTAACACTGTGTCATAAGATTTCTTAGCTCTCACAATCCAAGCTACATAAAATTACTCCAATTGAATATTACTTCAACTCAATTTAATCACATTCTTATACCTCCCAACATGAACCTTGATCCTCCAAGGCACTCTTTATAGAGCACTTTACTAAGATCAACATTTAACACCCCTTATTAGGTAACACAAACAGAAGCACACACACAACACTTATGGTAATTCCTCTGTCAAATTTTATCTCACAAGAGATATCCCTTTTTTTTTTTTTTCTCAACTACAATTTGACCAGCCATACATATCTTTCATTGTGGTCTTCGACCAAAATTTCCCCCTATCTCTCAGCTTTCCACATCCTCTTAAATCAGGCACATCATTCTGACCTCAGAATCAAGAGTTATGGTTTTTACACTCCTCGACCTCCCGAGACTATTTCCCAGTGACGTAACTGCGGTCCCTCACTTCACCTACTTTGACGAACAGTGGGAACAAATGAGCATAATTTGGCCACATCCTCCAGCGAAGTTACTCCCTTTATGTGGATACTTTGAGAAGGATTTTAATCATTCCATTTGACTTCAATATAACTCAACTTATGACTCAAAAACAAACCGTCTAGAATAGCGATTAATCCGTATTCAATCCCTTCAACCTCACCAAGGGTCTTATGGTAGGGTTTAGTTGGTCGCTTCTAGACATTTAGCGGCTAGGTCCTGGGCTCTTCTCCAATTGGAATCATCCAGTTCTGAGTTCTCAGCCAACTTATGGCCAAACAGACTGTCATGAGGTCAAAGGGGAAAGTCGACAACACCTCAGACACACACACACACGCGATCTTCACAAATCGGGGGTCTTTTTACATTTGGGGGAAACCACCAAACTCACCTCTTCATCAAATCTATGGTTAGATGAATCCCAACAAAACTCTAGAATATAACCAAGCCTTAAGAAATCATACTATTATCCCCACACACTGGCCATACAACCATACCAATCTTTCAAGAAGCTATAGTTTTTACCAACCCTACATTCTGAGAAATATAGGTTAGTGATTCGTGCCACAAGAGGGTTCGAATCAACAATATTTATAACCTAATATCTCTATCACGTAGCGTAACTACCGCAAAGATAGCGCTCTAGGATCGAACACAGGATGAGTTTTCTGACACCAAATGATTTACAAAGTAGGGCTCAAAATGGTGAATTTGTTTTCTCATGGATTTAGATTCGTGTAAAAAGTGTGTGAGTCGATGTCAGGAAATTGAAAATAAAAACAAATAAACTAAAATAAAGAGTAAAAAGAAATCCTTGAAGTGTCGGGCTGCTAGGTCGGGTTGATAAAGGCAAAGAGGTCCCTGTTCATTTCCTCATAATGGGGGAGGACGAATTTATAGTCAATTCCCCGAACCCATCTTCATTTAACTTTAAAAACGAAACCCCATTAATTTTCCCTTTTGATAGAAAGCATTTATTTAGCATTTATGGTTTCTATAAGGAAAATTCATCACACCGACTCCATCCTACAATGATTCGTAAAGGCAACTAATGAATCTCTGGATCTAATAATAAGCATCCAATTAACCTCTAGAAGATTACCAAGTATTGATCAATAATGAGGATGCTTCTACAAAGGAAAATATAACCCCTGTAACCTACCTCTAGTGCTCGTGAATAGCAAACTAATGGATATCATCGTTGTATCTAAAGCCAAGAATACAATAGAACTCCTAAAATCTTGCCAAGTATCGCCAAAGAAAGTACATCAAAGAGCTTTAAACTCAGAGTTGCAAATTGGGAACCACAAATGTCAAACCGGTCATAAGTGAAAAATATGGGAACAAATGCAAACCTTACTCCCAAGCCTAGCAACCTTCTTTCTTCAAGGATTACGAGATATCTAGTCAAACATCCTTTCGAGTCACATTATATCCCCAAAGGAGGTTCGCAACGTGAGAAAGTGGAAAGAAAATGAAAGAAAATGGAGAAAGGGGGAAGCAGCGGGCAAACTGCCTCCCACTGTCTATTACCAAAAAGTGAAGTGATTGCCAGGCTGTGACCGAGACTTATATAAAGTCATAGCATAGAAATTACCAAAAAACTCGAAACTAAAAATTATTATGCTGACAAATCGGGAAGAAACGAAATCGCGAACAAAACAGCGTGAAATAGCAGAGAACAAAGGCTTCAGACATGTGAACAAGGGCAGATGAATGGCGTGTGAGCAATTTCTCAACGTGCAAAATTTCTTGTAGCTCCACTCTTTTCTCGTGATTTTCCGCTTCTTCTTCCTTCTCAGACTGACCAGAATGCTTAGCCACCCGAATTCTTCAGGTTTCGATCGACTCAACAATTTTGGCACAGATTTAGCTCGTGAAAAACTCGCAAAATTTGCCACAAATGCGACGCAGAATAGCGTTGACCTTAATGTGCAAATCGAGTTAATTAGAATGATTACGACACAAAAAGACTCAAAACCTAATATAACAAATGTATTCAAAATAAAGACTCAAAGTACTAATCAGCTTAAGAGGCATTTCTAACCCACCAGTCGAACTTTATTACTTACTCATGTATTCAACAAGGAAGCCTTACTAAACATACATCCTCAAGTTGTAAAATACAACTAAAGTCCATAAGAGATACAACTAAGGCCCCAAAGATCATGTTTTACATACCTTGCTGAACTTTTTCCACCAAAGACCAAGCTTTCAAGCCTTTTCTCCTCCTTCTAAATCTTCTCTCTGTAACTCTCTCACTTTCTAGAATTCAAGAATTTTCCACTTCCTAGCAAGAAACTCCGTCTAGCATCCAAAACCAAGAGGATTGGTTTGTTTGGCACATGGTGCTCTTCTCACGCACTTCGCTATGTGTCAAGAGCTCCTACTCAGATATACAAGGGTGGTCATGCTTCTCATGATGCCACATAGCCACAAACATGATATTGCACTTTAGTCCCTCTGTCACAATGTGTTTTTCAAAGTCTGTCCTTCTCAAGACACTTAATTTGCCAAACCCCACAAAACCACTTAACCTACCTAATCGCACAATCGACCCACACGCCATAAAAAAAAATGCACATCTAACACACTTTGCTAATCCTCTAATTAAACCGCCACAACCATTAAGATCGCGTAATCTTAAATCACAATTTAAAACATCATAAGGCATAAGTTCCATATTTTTATGTCCAAATGTCTGTTCATTATAATAAAACATATATTAATATAATTTGGGTGTTACATGTCCCTAATTCGCAGGATTGGTTTTTTGAACCGACGCAAGGTAATCTCGCACCCCTCTCTTTAGTATAGAACCGGATTTGATGGCCCAAGGGGTCCTTGGATGGGTTTTTTTGAGTTTTTTTTTCCCACTACTTTTGGCATGTGATGTCGTCCTCAACACCCTTCAATGGTATCAGAGCACACTTGTGTGCATCAAAATCGGTTATTTGTTGAGAGTTTTCAATTTTTGGTACACATATTTTCAAAAGGTTCAAAAATGAGAGTTTTGGTTTGAAAAGTGTAGATCCAAAGGTTGTTCTTCGCGTAAACGTCGCGAGATGATCAAGGATGGTTATAATGAAGAAGAAACAACTTAGATGATTAAAAGTCCCAAAGCAGATTTTTGCCAAGTTTCCCGGTCAGCCGAAAAACCCAAGAATATCGCGCGACGTCATCGCGACGTTGCTCATCCGAGCCCAAAAATGTCACGGCATTTTTTTTCAACATCGTGGTCGTTGGTTCATTCAAGCCTAGAAACGACATCGTGAACGTGAGTACCGGGCAGCTGCTTTAACCCTCCCAATGTCGTGACATAGCAACGTGACGTGATGACATCGTGACATAGCAACGTAGCGACATAAGGTACTGCTAATTCCTTGTTTGTTTCCTTTCTCTTATGGTTTTGCACCGACTTCGAACACGTTACTCTAGTATGTTTGAAATAGAGATGTGCAAGTTAAAATTGAACCATTCAGCTTTAAAATTTCTAAAATCATGCATTTCAAAAATCATGTTGAAATTACCTATGATTCAATACTGGATAAAACATCGATTAAATTTTTTCTGCCTGAAGGAGTTGAATCAGATTATGGTATAAGGAGTTGAACCGCTTGGAGATTTAAAACTTAATCAAGTTTATGATTCAAGGAGTCAATCACTACAAATTCGCAACAAAATCGGCTTCATAGATTGGTGAGTTGAATCTGCTTATGATCAAGAGTTGAATCGTTCAGAGGTAAGGATTGAATTCCAGTTCATGATTCGTTATTGTTGAATCGATTGTTCATGTTGAATGAGATTATTGTTCAAGTAAGAACAAAATGGATGTGGAACATTTTTAGCTCCAAGTGTCAACTAAGGTCGAGTTCAAACGTCAACAAAAAGGATATAGATCATTTCTATTCAAGGCGTTCAAAAACCTTTTCATGTGCTTTTGAAATCACAGGTTACCATTATCTTTAATCCTTCAATGGGTTGCATTAGAGAATACAAGCTTATGTGTGGTGTTGGCATGTGGATGGATGATTATGGACTTTCGGGCCTAATGGTGATCGAGCATGCCGCATTTGATCATTATTTCTTTTAGGTAAATAAAAACATGGTCTAATTTCTCTCTAATTTCATGCATTCTCATCTAAATCCCCATCAAATGTAACTTGAGGTTCTTCTTATTAAATGTATGTAATTAGACACTACAAGAAAAATGATCTTCATTGACAATTTTTCACCGTCAAGGTAGGGTCTATCTGTCAAGGTAAGTTAATCTTCATATATGTCATCTATGCCAGTGTCAAGAAAAGTTTTAAAATGTAATCTCGATTATATACATATGTTAAAGTTGTTCCTTTATTATACCTTAATGTTGAATCTAGCTACATGTTAAGTTTGTTTTAATTTGATGTCAAGATTACTCGTTTTTCTCTATAAGGTTTAGTATAAAATGTGTCAATGACCATTTCCTCATAGCTTATATAGTTGTTTGGTATATATCACAAGGTTTGATTTTTATTTATACAGGTAAATTAATTCCCCACATATGTCAAGGTACATGTAATAAAAATAATTTATAAAATTTGACAATCTAGACACTGTGAGTGTGCTGTCATCCTTAAAACATTTGCAATTAAATAATAATTATATTTCCTTATTAAAATAATGAACTTCCTAAATAATTAAATAAAAACAAGGCCTAAAAATTAAATCAAATTTTACAAATTAAAATATCATCAAATATTGATGTACAATAACCATTATTAAATAATTAATACAACTACTTTAAGAATATAATTATATATAAACATGTCAATAATGTCAAAACATTTTTTCTAAATAAATAGATCATTTCCCTTCTACAAAAGAATATTAGTGGAAATGAATTTCCTCTATTTTTGTGTTCTGACATTCAACTTCAAAGCGCTTTTCACTTCTTTTGACATGCACGAAACTAATCCCGAGAAAAATAACATACAAAATAGATATTGAGTGTTAAAAGAATCCAAATGTCTTTATTGATCATATAAACGACCTGTCATATTAACTATCTGAAGTGAAAACAAAATTTTGGAAGAACAGAAAATTGTTGCTGGACTCTAGAAAGGAACATAATGATTAGACCTATAAATAACCATAATAGCAAGTGTTTGTTGCTCCAAGAATCTATGTCGCACACCTCTAGTGAAATCTGAACATGACAATTTTTTAGAGATAATTGCAAGGAAATGAACCTTCTACCTCAAAGTTATTCTTGTTTAAAAGAGCAATGAGCATCAATTATTGAACACTCAAGAATCCCCCTTCATCCACAAGGGAAACCTTCCCGATATGTGAACAATCTATACTTTCATAAGGGATCGTCTCTCCATAAAATCAAACAACCAATAAAGGTAGAGAAGGTTGTTTTAATTATTATATTTGTGGTGTTATATTCTAAATGGAGTGTCTTTTGAAATTAGAATTCCAAGAAGAAAACTTCTAAATGAAGAGAGCATAAAGATTTCAAAGACAGATAAGTGAAGCTGGCACAAAGTTGATAAAAGAAGGAAAAGAAGAAGTTAAATTACAGTATGATTAGGCACAATGAATTTTAATAGGCATCCAACTTCAAAAGCAACTTTTCTGCCATGTACCTATTGTGGACTAAAAGGATAAATTTGAGGGAAATAAAAAAAAAAGGCATAAACAAAACAATTGACAGATCCAGTTCTTCTAAGTCAGATATTGATGTGATATAACCAGCGCATGCTCGTCTACTATGCACTAATGTGTGGTCAATAACTTCCTCATTATACAATGTATGTAAAAATAAAATATAATGAAACCAAGGTGGAATGAGCATTTAGGTAGACATGTTAATGAGTAAGTAATAATAACACAACTCTTACAACAATATTTAAAGATGACTAGATATAACCAAGAAGCTCACATTTGACAGGCTATAATTGTCGCTAAATTCCAAAAGCAATCTCAATGAATAAAGAGAAGTAGAAAAGCAATCAATCAACTAGGCTCACCGGGTTATCCTCGAGCTTTCCTACATACCTTATCAAAGCCGAAAATTCATCTCGTAGTTTTTTTCGCATTCAATCCAACCCCCATGGTAAACTCCTAAAACTAGCGGCTGCCTTTCCCAAACCAAGAAAAATTAGTTTCCATGAGTACAAAAAAGAAAGAGCCTCAAGGGAATATTTGAACAATTAACTTTCTGCAAAAGAAAAACAGAAACTTCATTACCTTAGAAGAATGCATGGCCTAATCCCTTATATAAGACTTTAAAAAATGTTGCAATACTTTGGGAATGGCACGATCAAGTCTTTGCTTGCTAAATTCACAATATCTTCATAAAAAATGGACAATCCATTTGATCTTCGTCAAACATAAGAGTTCATTTTAGCTTTTAAAGCATAAATTCACAACATAAATGCTTCTATAGTAAAGAAGAAAATGCATACTTAGCTACAAAGTACAAGAAATACAAAGTTCTGAATATAATGAAAATCAACTAGAAAATAATGGCTATTTAGATAAGAACATATACAATCACCACTACTAAAGCAATAAAAAACCATTCAAAAACAGAGCCAAAAAAATAACTCACAACTAGAGAGCCAGAGAAGGGCAATACCTTCATTAAATTTTTTGTAAAGAAAATTCAAAAATGACAAAAACCAAAGAACTACATAATTGATAACAAAATAAGAATTAGTGCAACTATATGATTATTCCCAAAAAAAGTGACAAGGACCCCATGCAATAAATAAAGTATTTTTGCATTTTCAAAATCAAACTTAAGATGAAACCCAAGCCTCCATAACATATGAAAGTAAGCCATTATATGATGCTCCACTAAAGTGAGCATAGTGTGCTTCCCTATAATTAAGGGTGAGGGAAACATTATCAACTCGAGAAACAAAGTAAACTTGATACCTGGAAGTTCAAGCACACAAATCTAGCGTGGTCATTCTAGCAGTAAGATATCCTGAACATGAAATATAAAAAATCAGGAAAAAATATATTCTCTGTTCTTAGATGATGATAAAACCGATACCTGAAATAATGACTAAATGATGCTATAGAAGAGTCAAAATTGACCTATAACAAGTCAAATGGGATTCATTTCAGTATTTGATCCTATCTAACATACCGCTACACTATTGTCTAGGATAGCAATCATTTTGACAGACAAAGTTTTAAAGAAACCACTTTCTATGAAGCTTGTACATTGAGGAGCTTCTTATAGGATTTCATAATGTCCTATCCAAGTAGAAAATGCTCTAAACTCTAGGATCTTGGATGAAAAATCAAGATTGAATGCTAAACAGTAATATCTGTAGAGCTTTTCCTCAAAATCCTGCTTTTTAAAATATCTTATTGAATGTTGTATCCTATAAACAGGCTGGAAATGTTCAACATAACTTAGGCTTCCAACCTCAACTATTTTTTAAAAGCCATTAAATTAATTTCAATAATTTGATTCTCTTAAAATTTTCTTGATTGTTATATTTTACTCCAAATATGCTATTTACAAAACAAGAATGCTTATGTTTTTGCAAGAACTTATCACCATAATCATGGGAAATACAACACTTTCCAATGTAAAATGTCATACTTATAGCAATGGCATTAAGGAGAGCAGGATGCTCATCCATGCTATCTCTAAGCCCAAAGCCTCCAATCCAATAACCTGAAGAAAGCATCTCTTATTGTCTTACAAACTATTCAAATTAACAAAAAGAAAAAAAAAACAGATTAAGCTCAAAGTTGCTTCTGTGTAAAAGAATGTATAAAGGAAAAAAAAAATTAACAATATTACAAAGGGAGAGATTAGTTTATCTGGAATTGATCAAATGGAGTCTCTTTTCTTTTTTTGTTAATCTAAAATTTTTGTATGATATGTCATCAACATTTCAGGATAGTTGAGCTTTAGCTAAAGAGATTTCAAATTAGCCGTGATTGCGGCAAAGTGGATTTATTGCAAGTTTGAAAGATTCCAGATCATAAATCATATGCGCTGAGTTGCAAATCTGAAGCATGGCTAATTAGTGTGGATGCTCAATGCAATTAAGAGCAATCAACCCATCTTCTATTTTCTAGCCCAGTTGCTTGGAGGTTTTATGCCATGGTTTTTTATTATTCTGGATCATATATATTTTCATCAATACTTCAAATTATATTGGTGGATAATAAGTCCCCGCCATACACCATTGCTTATAGTTGTCCTCAAATGCAGTGCGAGTGAACCTTTATTATGTACTTACGTGTATATATGTATGTAAGTGTGCAAACTGGTTTTGGATGTTTCACATGTAAAATATTTTTGCACCTACAATCGCTTTTCATATTGC